>JAXQJP010000343.1:0-708761 GCA_037042015.1 Furcasterigmium sp. R96-07A1
TTCGGAGGCGGTGTGTGTGCGGCAGTCAGTTTAAAGAAATCGCATCCAACCTCCGCTTCGGCCCCATCGGCTCGACCTACAACGTCAACACCTCGAACCCCCCCAGCCCCCCCACGACCACCACCCCGGGCACCCCTCCCGTCACCACCACCAGGCCCGTCACCCCTCCCACCACCACCTCCCCCTCCGCCGGCGTCGCCCCCAAGTGGGGCCAGTGCGGCGGCCAGGGCTGGACCGGCCCTACCCAGTGCGCCGCCGGCTCTACCTGCACCGTCAGCAACCCCTGGTACTCCCAGTGCCTGTAAGCGCCGCGCTGCCGCCGCGACGCGACCAGCTTCCCTCGCCCTCCCGAGGCGTGCCGGCCCCGTCCTGGCTCGCCGTGCTCCCACGCGCCGCAACGCGCGCGGCACACGGCCGAGACGGACGCAAGGCACTCACGAGATTGTTTTCCGGGATGGACTTGGAACACGGGCTGAAGTTATGATCAAGAGGGGGTGGCTGATGAGGTGGCTCGATGGGGCTGTGGCGCGATGGTCTGGGAAAGGGGCAATGTCTGGTTTCTAGGCTCTGGCGCTGCTTGCCTCGGAGAGTGTTGGTTCTTGCATATAGTTTGTCATGATCCTTTGATATGAGTACATATATACAGTTTACAAAACACCTGTACCCGAGTGATGTACATCTCCGCTTCTCAATGAGCATTCTGCCGTGGTTTAGTACTTTGGTCTTCTGCTTGGGCCTGTCTTTGACTGAACTCGAAGCACACAAGTGTGATCTTAAGGGTCAGCTAGATGCCAATGTTCAGCATAACGCAAGCCCGGTCACTCAAAATGTCAATGGCAATGAATAAAGAATTCTGTGATCTCTAAGCTTCAGAACATTCACCGTCAGATCACGCGGACCCGGCCAGCACATATCTCCAGCCATTCACTTACACGATGTGCTGCAGAACGACGCTATACTCCCTTGAGTACTGTTGTGAGCCCTGTCACTCAGTTGAACCTCCTAATGTGCTATCAACAGGACGTGAATTTGCAATGTATGGTCGAAGTGACTGCTACAGCCTTTGCCCTTTTATTTACCGGCGCGCTTCTGGCCACAAACTAAAAGACTTGAACCATCACAACTCCTACCGCAGATCCTGGTCGTCTTTCAACTCAGACTTGTTCTGCAGCTCAACCCTTTCTGTCACCGCTCTCAACCCTTGCACACCACCGCTGCCCGGCTCGGCGGCAAAGAGAGAACAATGCTGGTGGAAAGTGACCACAGAACCAGCGTTGTGCTGAAAAGATCCCGAAGTCTCAGCAATGACTTATGGGCGCCGAAACTTCCTGGCGACGGCCTTGTTCCGTGAGTATTGCATCATGCGGAATGTGGCAGCTTTGTGTAGCTTACTTTGATTAGATTCTACAAGTCTCCCTCCGTGGCCTTCCTCATCGGCCCCAACAAGGAGGTGTATCATATTCATCAGAACCTTGTCTGCTTCTTCTCCGAGCCATTCAAGGCAATGTTCAAGTGGGACACGAAAGAAAAGATAGAGCGGGAGGTCAATCTCCCTGAAGTGGACGTCGACATATTCGACGCTTTCGTGGACCTCCTCTATTCTTGCCATGACAAGCTTGGGAAAATGGACTCAGACCTTACATGGCTGCCCTCGGCCAAATCCTTGATGAACCGTGCCTGGGAGGGCGTATCCGTCGCAGAGGAATACTGCTTTTACTTCTTCGCGGGGCCTTGCAAAGACTCCGGTTTCGACAACCCAAAACTCATTCGCGATCCCTTCGACTTGGACGGGCAGGAAAAGATTGGAGCAGAGTTTCTCTTCACGGCGCTGAACTACTATAGGCGCCTGTACATCTTCGCGGACATGTATATGGTCAGGTACCTCGATGAGATCTGCCTTCACCGGATCCGTCGTCTCCTCAGCGCCGCTACTCCTACCAACGCCATGTACAATGGCATACTGGAGATGGTTCCATCCATTTGGACAAACACGCTTCGCAAGGACGATCTTCGGCAGCTGTGGCTAGAGTTCATCCTGGTGAATCCCATTCGTTACATGTACCAAAAGGGCTCGGATGATCTGGAACCCTCTTGGGAAGAAGCTCTGGAGGTTGACGAATTTGCGGCGGACTTCTTGAGAGCCGCTCCGAGGTGTCTCTTTTCAAAGGCCTTTCGTCGGCGAGAGAGGCGTTGGTCCAAATCGGTGGGCGAGACAAGCAATCATCCTTGATCCGAGGAATAGGCCGAGAAAGAGAAAGACAACGCCTGGTTCAGCTTGTCGGGTGGCATTGGGGTGGTATGGGGGCATCGGCCAAGGATGCAACGGACGTTTCGACACGGTCCAAAATGGAGCTCGCTGTGGGCGTCTTCTGGCTCGACCGTAGTAACGACTGCGATTCGGGCATGGGTCTGCGACATAGTCATTGATGCTCTGGCCCAATCGAGAGAAGGTTGATTATTTCTGGCTGTGTGTCTAGATCCAGCCGTAGTCGACGACAATGACAGAACACAAACATCGTGAACATGACAATGATCCGACTGTCACGTCGGCGTATGTAATGATTTAACCATGAACTGTGGTCATGATGCATTTCACGTTCCTTGCCACTCATATTGAGTTGAAGATCAGAAAGGTGTTCACGACACAGCGTCATGGATTCAAGAAGATGGACTGCTCATCTAAAGGCGGTCGTAGTAACGCCTAAGAGCGGACCAATCCCCTTAAACCGGATATGTTCTCGCTGAACTGCAAAAGAAAGGAACTGATCGCCAGGAACCTAGACATGCTGAGAAATAAGACCCATCAAAATAGCTTCGAGGGTCCGTGGTCAGTTCATCTTCACATGGGGCTGACATGGAAATGACATCACCACCCTCAAAGCTCAAAGAGCTTCGGTGAGCTGCGTTCGACCGCAGTTTCATTTTCCTCCTCGACAAAATCACAATTATCACTGTCTCCAGTCTTGACTTCAGCCCCCAGACTCTTTCCCCTTCTCTGCAAACCCCTCCGATACTCTAACCTTGAGATTAGCGCAGCGGCTCGTACCACATCGACACAATGGCCAGGACGCGTTCATCAGGCAAAGGCGGCGCCAGTGAGGCAGGCGCTGCCACCACAGCTGGCGAGAAACATGACCTTGAGACGAAAGCCGACGCTGGCTCACCCGATGCCAAGCGCGCAAAGAAAGAGTCCCCCGACGGCGGTCGCCAGACGACTCTACACGAGACCATGCCGACGACCAGCCCCAAGGACTCGAAATCAATTCCTTCGGATGTCGAAGAAGCAGAAGAAGTCAAGGAGGAGAAGCAGGAGGGTCGGCCCGCTGGCCACGAGGCTGGAGGTGAGGATATCGCGAAGACCGGAACGGCTGAGAAGCCTCATGCCGACCCCGACGTGCCCTCAACAATCCTCGAAAAGGGCATCATCTACTTCTTCTTCCGCCCACGCGTCAACACTGAACACCCTGAAGAAGTAGACGACATCGCCCGTACCTACATCATTCTACGCCCAATGGACCCCGATTCCGCTCTAGGCTCTGGTTCCATCGGCGATGCTGGCAACAGCCGAATCCTCGCCGTGCCCAAGAAGACCTTCCCTCAATCAGGAAACGAGAAGTACATGGTGTTTGTCGACAAGACGGGCGCGAGCTTCAAGGAGCTCAAAGATGAGTTTCTCGAGGGGCAGAAACGTGAGACAAAGACAAAGGGAACAAGCGTCGTTCCCGAGGCCGTGCCAGCAGCCGAGGGCGTCTACGTTGTCACCAACACGGGACGCGACAGCCACCTCGCATATGCGGTCACCCGGCCGAAGGATCTGGGCGAGGTGCAGCAGGACCTCGGTCTGAAGAAGCAGGGAAGTTTCATCCTCAGCACGAAGAATCCAAAGTACCCTGGGCCACAGAACGCGCAGCTGCCCCAAGGACCCGAGTTCCCCGACGAGTAAGTCACTGCGTTTAATTGAGATCTGGCGAAGTGCTAACACCACGTGAAGGATTCTAGAAGAATTCCGTGACCTTCGGTGGTCGCCCACCAAGCCCGCCCATCTCGACTACGTCAACGCCCAGCTTCTGTTCATTGGCGAATCCAGTGGCATCGAAAAGGCTACTGAACCCCGTAAAAAGGATCAGAAGGAGGGAAAGGAGGAGCCGAAGGAGGTTCTCGAAGAGCTTGAGGAGGAAGATGTCAAGAGGATGAAGGCTTTATCCGACTCGGACGCGGTGTACAAGGACCTCGAAACCCGCGCGGGACAGTACCCTGACCTGTTGACCACTTTTTGAGTGGATCAATCACCGTAAAAATCGAGGGAAGAGATAATATCAATGACTGCGCAAAGTGCAGATCGATAATCACAACCAGTGATGAAATTTGGCATCTCTCGGGACGTCGCATTGGATTCTGTGATTGATCGGTGTACTCGGTGAATGGCGGGGTCAACCGGTCAACAGATGGAGGGGCACTCTGACCGGGCTGAGTCATCCGCGGGGTTGAGTCAACACCCCTCGATGCACTGAGGTAGGAGACGGAAATTTGGCTTCCGCGATCTGGCTAATTCACCAAGTCCCTTCTTGCACAGAACTCGAGTTGCATCTGAAAGCCGGCATCTTCTGCGCGTTTCCCCTTGGACCTCGTCTGTCTCTCCAGCAGCTCGACCATCCCGACAACCCTCTCGATTGCCCCGCACCTCGAACCGAAGCTATCGCAACTTGTCGACGACCGCACGAAACGATGGCCTCTGCACCCGAAGCTCCCACGCAGGAGATCCCTCCCGAGGCTGTTGGAGGAGAGCCAGCCTCTGGAAAGCAGACAATCGACCCTTGGAATGTGTCCGGTGCCGTAAGTGACACCTCGACCCGACGATGCTACACTTGGAGGCTTGTGGCAGGACGGTAGTCGCGACACCCATACGAAGGAGATCTGGCGCAACGATTGGGAATACAATGGCTGACCTTTGTGCTAGGTTGGCTCGGATGGCAAGGTCCAGGCCATTGACTACAAGGTGAGCAGCCATGCAAACCCGAAGCACGAACAGCTCTTGACTCATACACGTAGAAACTCGTCGAGGAATTTGGCACCAAGCTCATCGACGAAGCGCTGCTCGAGCGCTTCGAGAAGGTCGTTGGTGTGAAGCCGCACCACTATCTGCGACGTGGCATCGTCTTCTCCCACCGCGACCTGAACATCATTCTCGATCTTTACGAGAAGAAGGAGCCTTTCTTCCTTTACACTGTAAGACTCTCGCGCCATATTGGGGACATGACTTACTAACGATGTGAAGGGTGCGTGCCGAACCCGGTCTTCTTTCGCAGCACTTTCATTGCCAATTTGCGGGAGCCTACAGCCCCCTGGATGCCATAATATTGTGCTTTGCTCTGACACCCTCTCAAGGCCGCGGCCCTAGCTCTGACTCCATGCACATTGGTCATGTGGTCCCTTTCACATTGACCAAGTGGTTGTCCGATGTTCTTGATGCTCCGTTGGTCATCATGCTCACAGATGGTATGAAATGACCTGTCGTATGCTCGTCCGAAGCTAACAGCCAGCAGATGAGAAGTTCCTGTTCAGCGAGAAGCGAACGTAGGTGTCAGGACCTTGTTGCGAGGATGGAACGCGCTGACTCGTGTACAGCGTTGAGGAAGTCAAGGCCTACTCCAGGTCGAATGCGAAGGACATCATTTCTGTCGGCTTTGATCCTAAGAAGACGTTCATCTTCTCGGTATGTCTGACACCCGAAGATATCGGCTTGAGCTTGGACTCATTTGAGACAGGACTACGACTACATGGGCGGCGAGTTCTATGCCAATGTCACTCGCGTTGCCAAGCGCATCACCTACAACACTGCCAAGGCTGTGTTTGGGTTTGACGAGAGGTATGTCATTACAGTATCATCAGTATTGGTGTGTCTGCTAACATTCAATTCCAGCACAAACATCGGAAAGATACATTTTGCCTCAATCCAGGCCTCCTCATCCTTTGGCAACTCATTCCCTCACATCTTCGAGGGACACCGTATGTGCCCCTGACTCTCTGGGCCCGGTGGCTGTGTAGCCCCTTTCTCCCCACTGCGCACCCACCGGGACAAGCATCTCGGCCACCGGAACAAGCATGACGGCCGCTGACCACTTGGCAGCCCACCCCGAGAAGATTCCTTGCCTCATTCCCATGGCCATCGATCAAGGTATGTTCCCCACTAGCGGAGAGTCACGGCCGTACTGATGTATTTGCCCAGATCCCTACTTCCGTGTAACTCGTGATGTCGCCGTGGGTCTTAAGTTTGCCAAGCCGTCCCTCATTCATGCCAGGTTCCTGGACAGCTTGGGCGGCCCTGGTACTAAGTGAGCATTGCCGATGCAGCTAACGATTGTCTCCGGGCTAACACTATGCCAGGATGTCAGCTTCGATCGAGTCTAGCGCTATTTTCCTGGTAGGTGATGATGATATGCAAGCCTGAAGCATGGCGGAGCTAACCCCTCGCAGAAAGATACCCCCAAGCAGATCCTCACCAAGATGAACAAGTACGCCTTCAGTGGCGGCCAGGAGACTCTGGAGCTGCACCGTGAGCTCGGCGGGAACCCTGACGTCGATGTTGCGTACCAGTATCTGAAGTTCTTCCTTGACGTAGGCATAGTCCGCGGTTGCTGGTTGGTGGAATAGTGGCTGACAGCTTGCAGGATGACGAGGAACTCGCCCAGATCGAGAAGAACTACCGCGCCGGCACACTGATGACTGGAGAAATCAAGAAGAGGTATGCCTCGCTGGCGTATTCCCGATATCACAGAGCTGACCAGTTGCAAGGTGCGCGGACGAGCTGGCCAAGTTCTGCACGGCGTTCCAGGAGAGGCGCGCCCAGGTCACCGATGAGACCGTCGACCTGTTCATGTCCCGTCGCCCTCTGACCTGGAGAGCGTCCGAGAAGCTTGCCGCGCTCGCCTCTCGGCCCAAGGAGGAACAGGGTGGTGAGGGCGATGGCAAAATGACCAAGAACCAACTGAAGAAGCTGGAGAAGCAGAAGCGGACGGAAGAGCAAAAGGCGGCTAAGGCACGGGAAAAGGAGGCGGCCAAGGCAGCCAGTGCCGGCGTTGCCGCGGCTGCAGACACTACCGCCGCAGCGCCAGCTTCGTCATAGGACATGCAAAGAAAACCAGGCCGCTGCGAGAAAACGGCGAAATTTATCCCTCGAAACAAAGTTGGTCCTCGCGCCACTTTCTTCCATTCCGGACGTTCTGGCAGCGACAAGAGCGTGCAGGAAGAGCCCGTGACTGTTGACTGATCGACAACGCCGCAGGTCGGACTGTTACTACATTCAGGCACGGAGGCGCATCCCGCAAGGCGTGCCCGGGCAGCGTGGAGGAGGGCGACAACATAGTGCCAGGATTGTCAGGGCACGCCCCCGCGAGATCTAATATCGGCATGCATGGGGTTTGGTTCTGTCCGATTCGCGGGATTATCCTGGGGTAGCATGCATCTCCCGAAACCAGGTCGAGGACGCGGCAGATCGCCGTGGCTGTGCAGGAGCTCATTCGTCCGCGACGTGCCAAGCGGTCAGAGTTCAGGTGACGGTGCCGGGTTCTTCGCGCTGCCTTAATATGACTGCAACAGCCGACCTGCTGCGGGTCTCTGGGCAGCAACCTTTCTTGTCAATGTGTGTGTCGACGAAATGGGAAGGGATGGCTTGGGTAGTCGAGCATCCTGCCACGCCTGAGGGCTCCGCGGACTCGTGTTACTGATGCAACTGGCCCCTTCACACTTGGCCTCGCTCATGGCGATCCTTCTCACTTTCAGGATTGCAGCGACGGCGACGATCTTGACTCGACTGAGAAGCGGCTGCCGCCCTTCTTCAACACTCCATGGACGAGCTGAAGCCTCGAGCAGCACCAAGAGCGCGAAGGCCGGGGAATTCTACTGGTGGGATTTCATGGGAGCTTGTCGTTGCTTGTCGTTGCTTGTTCGGACATCTCGGCACTCGAGATGAACGGGGGCAAGTGATGGGCAGCCAAGGTGCTCGGTCATCTCGAAAGAGTGGAAACGTCGTCCAACACAGTCAGCCTGGTATCCCTGATGGCCCTGTCATACGCCAACTTGGCGGGAGTTGAGACGCCTTGGGACCAACACAGGAGGTCACTCGATGGTGGACGCCATCAACGTGAGGATGATCGACATCTCGGCGCGGGAAAGAAGACGGAAAAGCAGAAGACGAAAGGTATAAAGAGGGCTGGATGGAAGCGCCGTCAACAGTGCAGATCTACTCTCTCCTCATCAGACTCCGGCTCAGTCTATCGCTTCACAAGAAATCTTCTTCTCCCGCTTCTTCTACGCCTTCAAGACTCTTTTGACAAGATCTTCAGACCTCTCACACAGGATTCAAAATGTTCACCCGCAAGAGCGCCCTCGCCATCATCGCCGCCGCGGCCTCGGCCAACGCCCAGTCCTGCTCCGCCCCCGTCGACGCCCTCGTCGGCTTCGGCGAAGGAACTACGGGCGGTGGCAGCGCCTCCCCCACCGTCGTCACCTCGTGCTCGGCTCTCGAGGAAGCTCTCTCCGCTGGCGGCGTGATCCACATCGACGGCAAGCTGTCCGACTGCGGCATCGTCCGCCCCCAGTCCGACACCACCATCCAGGGCGTCGGCTCCGGCTCCGGCCTCGTCGGCGGCGGCTTCCGCATCTACAACCAGGACAACATCATCCTGCGGAACCTCGACCTCAGCCTCGCCCCCGACAGCGGCGACCTGATCGACATCGAGACCTCGACCCACGTCTGGGTCGACCACTGCGACCTCTACAACGAGGGCATCACGGGCGGAAAGGACGACTACGACGGGCTCCTCGACATCAAGCGCGCCTCCGACTTCATCACCGTCTCCTGGACCAAGTTCCACGACCACGTACGTATCTGCCAACCCACCCCTCCCGGCGACATCACAACTAACCCCCTGCGCAGTGGAAGGGCACCCTCGTCGGCCACTCGGCCTCGAACGGCGGCCAGGACTCGGGCAAGCTCTCCGTGACCTACCACCACAACTCCTTCATCAACGTCAACTCCCGCCTCCCCTCCCTCCGCTTCGGCACCGGCCACATCTACTCCAACTGCTACCTCGACAACCCCACCTCGGGCATCAACTCGCGCGAGGGCGCCCAGGTCCTCGTCGAGGGCAACTACTTCGAGAACACCCGCCGCGCCATCGTCACCGACCTCGACGCCAACGACGAGGGCTTCGCCGTCGAGCGCGACAACATCTTCGTCGACTCGGACATTGACATCACGCAGGTCGGCGACCTCTCCGTCGACTACTCCTACGACGTCACGCCCGCCGACTCCGTCTGCGGCTGCGTCGAGGCCAACGCCGGCACCGGCGTCATCTGAGGTCGTCAGGAGACTGGCGAGCGAAGGCGTGGGTGAGGGGTTCAGCCGGGCGACGGAGATAACGCGCTGGATGCTTGTTTATTCTTCTTGCATATCTTTACTGGCATCGTTCATGTACATATGACGCTTCAACCTGTAGGTATATACCAGAAGAATCGCCCCGGTCGTCGACCGGTGGGAGAATGAAGATACTCTTTGACGGGACCGATCAGTCTTTGGACAATTGTGACACAAATGCTGATTCTGTCACTTCTGCACCACACCACATCGTGAAGGTTATGGGATCCCTATCATCCTCATGTCCCTGTAGACTCCTGAAGTTGCCCACTGCACTGCACTGCCGTGCCTCTGCCTCTTCCAGTAGTCTACACATGCAAGTACCACGATGCTCATTTGCACCAAGGGATGGGAAGAAAGGTTGTTCGATGACAGCAAGAGAATGTCAATTAATAGGTAAAGCGGAAACTTCACGATCTCAGGTACGCGCCAACGCCTGGTATCCTCGCGAACAGCTCTACCCCTCCGAGCTTCCCTGTCTCCCATCCACGGCGACCCCAAGTCACCAGTCCACTTACGTGTAAATACTCTCCGTGAACTGATTGACTTGCAGACCCGTCTCGGCCATGTTCGCATCGCGCAAGAAGTCGAGCGGCATCCATACCAGGTGACCCTTGATCTCGCTGATCTTGCGGCGCGCATCGTCGGGCGGCATGAACATGTCGTAAATATGGCCGGCCTTGACGCCCTTCGGCGGCAGGTAGCGGTCATAGTCTTCAAAGTCCTTGACTGCAAGGCTGTTAGTGTTCCATCTCATTCCGGGATCTGCTTGATACTCACTGTGATCATCGGGATCCGAGTGGAAAACGTGACGGTAGATCTCCGTGTTCTTTGTCGCCTGACTGGTCCACATCTCCCAAAGATCGTCGTTGAGCGGGTCTGCCACCAGTTCGAAGCTCTGGTCCTGGTCCATGGGGTCGTTGGGCGAGTCCTCACCGGGAGGCTGCGCGTTGGGGCAGTTGGTGCCGTCGACAGACTGCGCAGGCAGGAGACCCATGTGCTCGCGCCAGAGATATCTTCGGAGTGTAGCAGCGTGGTTGCCGGCCTCGAAGGGCTGGCCATCCATGGTGCTCTGGATCTTATTGGTGTCCTCCATGACAATGCTGAGCTCCGAATCATGAGCACCAAGCTGAGATCGATCATTGAGGTTGCTGGAGCCACAGATGACAATACGGTCGTCGGCAATGAGCAACTTTGAGTGGATGTAAAGTTCCTCTTGAATCCAGTTTTCAACCTCGGAATCAAGGTTCTCGTCAGCCCAGGGCTCATCAAGCAGAGACTGGTCGTTGCCAGACATGGCGTGATGAGCCACACTGGCGGCTGCCTTGATCTCTTGCTCGGGCATGGCGGCCTCGAAGCGCGACTTGGCATCCATGGCCTGTTCGGCTTCGGGCGTGGGTAGCGTGGGGTCTTGCTCGTGAGCACTTCCCATGTGCATGTCACGCTCATTCCCCGTGGGATCATGTGTGCCGTGAATACCGGCAGCCATGACCTCTTCGGCCTCGGCACGCTGAACCTGCTGGTACGAGACACCAGTCTCCTTCTCTACCTTGGCAAGGCTTGGAGTCCTCAACAAGCGGTCGTACGAGCGCAGGTTGAAGAAGAAAATGTACTTTCGAGGATCCGCACCCTGTGCCTTGACCTGCTCGAAAATGGAGTGCTCGCCGCGGCAGATGGACTTGTATTGGTAGTCCATGATAGCACGGGTGCCCGTCGCGGCATCCTCACGCAGATCTCCAGCAAAGCCGGGGATGGCAGGAATGAGGATGATGATACGGAACTTTCGACCCTCCTTGTCGGCCCGGACAACAGCCTCGACAATGGCCTTTCCGATGGTGTTGTGAATGGGAGACTGCTGATCACCAGTGGCAGTGATGAAAAACTGGTTCTCGATGTACACGTAATGCTGTGCCTCACTGATAACCTGAGAGTATGCATTCTGGATGGAGTGATCCAGCAAGACACCAGAAGACCAGTCGTCGCTGGACCTCACAATCTGAGCACGGAGAGTGCCCCTGTTCTCCAGGTTCTTAGTCTCCAAGGGCGTAACTGGGTGCAGGACATAGTCTCCCACTGGGTGCTTTGGCCGCTGGACGCCGACCAAGTCTTCGTCGGCGCCCTCCCGGCCTCGAAGCTCCAGCCAGTCATATCGGTCGTCGCGCTTGTACTTGTCTCGCTTGACGAAATTCCAGCGAAGGACAAAGTGCTCGGCAATGTCGTAGACGCAAGGGCCAATGACGCCCATGGCCACATCGTGCCAGGGCATGCGGCCATAACGAGACTTGCTCAGCTCGTTCTGCTTCCAGTCGTTAACATTCTTGAAGTCCATGACGCGGTTGTTGTTGAAGTCCTGGCCGGGCCAAATCTCGTTTTTAACACCCTCTGGATGCACGTCCGCCAGGGCATGGGTGTGGGTATCGTAACGACCGAAGCAGAGATCGAGGCCACCGATGAAGGCCATGGCGTAGTCGATGACGATGAACTTTTCGTGATGGGCCCAGTACAGAGTCATGTCTGCCGCGTTCTCGAGGACGTTGTGATCGGGATGTCTCTGGACGCGGATGTTTCCGTATCCCGGCGAGCCCTTGGGGCAGAGTGCATGGAGGGCATGCTTAGTGTGCTCCGAGTTGCACGTCAGCGCGGCCTCGACCTCGCGATAGACGGTGATGTAAATCTTGACGCCAGCCTCGGCACGGCGCTTCAAGACCTGGTCCAGGCGCCACTCCTGACTGTCGTAGGGCGGGCGGCGCAGGAAGAGCTCAGGCGACAGCCACCAGTCGGCGATGTAGATTGTCTCCTTGGCCTTCTCGAGGGCTTCGGAGACGGCCCAGAAGTAGTCCCGGCCGTCGACGTACCACTTGATCAGGTTGCCTTCGCGCTCCGGGAAGAATGAATTGAAGCGATGCTCGTCGCGGATCTTGCCCCTCTTGTCGTCCGTCTCCTTCTCATGTTCCTCGTCATGACGGTGGTTGGAATTAAACTAGACCCACGCGCGTCAGCCCTATGCGAACCTGAAGCTTGTTGCACGTCCCAAGAAGGCCGCCTGGAGGGGACGCGCAACGCCGAGAAATAGTCAAGACGGGTACCGGAACTCACAAGGTTGGCGAACTTGCCGATTTGGTGCTTTTTGTGGACGAGGCGGATCTTGGCATCGTGGAGGTGGGTTCCCTCGAGCTTCTCCTCGAGTTCGCGGAATGGCTTCTTGATCTTACCCATGAAGCCACTCTCCTCCTTGGTCTCGTTCTTCTTCTCGTCGTTGGTCTGCCCGATCATGATTGCTGAGGGGCTGCGCGCAGCACAAGAATGCGGGAAGAATGGCCTTCACTTGGGGTTATTGTTTCGAATCAGGTAAAATGTTTCCCTCTTCGTGTACCTGAGAGATCACACTGGAGCGCTAGGGTATCATAAGGTTCAAGGGTCATGAAAGCATCCGAGGTCGCGGTCTGGTTGGGGGGGGTATCGAGAGAGAATGCGATGGCGAAGACGAAGACGGACGATGGCACGGTAGGGACAGTCCAAGAAAAGGCGCGGCGGAAGCTTGACTCGGACAAGATTTTGGAGAGGATCCGGTCAACGGCTCTCGGCTCGATAAAAGAGGAGAGGAGAGCGTGTGGAGGGGAGCGGACGATGTCATGCAGCGGCGTCGAGGTCAGCCAAGCCGCAAGAATCAAGGTCGGTGTTGCTTGTCTCTTGCTCCCCGTAGCGTCCGAGCAGGGACCCGGTCTGCCCTTGTTGCCCTGTAAGGATACGGAAGGCCCCAGTGACAGCTCTAGCTCTTGTGCCTCTCGCCTCCCGATATCGTTCTACTCTTCTCGCGTGACTTTCGACTGCCTGGAAAGCGGGGGCGGGCGATGACGACGGGAACGGGAGATTCGTCGACCTAAGGAGGCAAGCTGAATCTGGCTGGTGGGCGTGGTCGATCAGCCTTAGTGCAACCTTGGCCGCGCGTCTCGCGACAAGGGCGAGAAAAGAGTGAACGAGTCGGGTCTAGTAGGCTAAATGGGAGACAGGTTCGAGCTGGCTTGTGCCACTTTGTCACAGAAGGGAGGATGGAGTTGCGGCACCTTCCCATTCCCAGTCTCACGCCAGGCGGGAGGGTCGGGATGCCGCAGCTTCCTTTTTAGCGCACCAAGTGGGCTGTTCAGCATGCGATCGACTGACGTCACAGGCAGCCTCCACTCCAATTACCCCGCGGCGGCATCCATCCCAATTGAGATGCCCTACACGGAGAGGACACACGACGTGAACCATCTTCTACCATTGAAGGTGTTGAATGGTTGCTATTTGTCTGGGAAGAAAAGCATCGCTCTCACCTCAACGCTCTCCCTCGATTCTGCCTCGTCGTGCTCTGCGTCCCGGAAGGCGCAATGCGGTGTGCGCCTCGCCAACCACTCCTCGTCCGCCGAATCGAAGCACTTGATGAACAGCACCTCGTCTGGTTGCTGACCTGCCTTGAAATACCACCGATGTGCCTCATTGGGGCGAACCGCCCATGTCTCCGATCTCGACCCATCCTGATACATGACCGATGCCGCGGCCAGGTCCTCGTCCCGGACAGAGCGCGCATCTGCCACGGCCAGCGGGTCCTTGCGCACCTGGCGGATCGGTCGCCAGATGTTCACGATCTGGAAGCGTCTTTGTAGGAGGGACTCTCTTTGCGCCTCTGGTAGATGCTTCTGTGCGACAATCAGCGCGCCGTCGTAGGACTGGTCTACATGCACGCGATGCAGAGGCCCACGGTTGGCCGCGTTCCCCTCGCCGAGGGAGTGCCAATGGGACGGTCCACGACGGACCCGATGGCCAAAGATGAAGACCTCCGAGGCGCCTGTCACCTCTCGGTACAGTTGCTCCATCTCGGCAAAGTACTCCTTCTTGAGGGCGGCTTCGTCGCTGAACGTGCTCTCGCGGCTCGCGTGGCGCACCAGCTGGAAACCATGCGTGTCTAAGATGTAGTCCGCCTCAGACCCCGTAATGTCCTGGATGACAGCTGGCACGGAGATGGTAGGTCGATTGTTCGTAACTTTCGTGCTAGAATTCCAACCCTTGGTCAGACATGCATACACCAAATATTTACGTTCGATGGGGTTTCATACCTCCCAACGACGACCGGCTCAGGGGCAGAGCCATCTCCCGGGTCTCGATAGTAGTTGAGCTCCGTAGCCACCACGTTCCTGGTAGCTGGGCTACTTCTGTCCTCGCGGGCCTCAACGGGGATTGACATCGTTCCCTCAGGAGCCATGATCAAGTCGCTTCATCGTGGACTCATGGCCAAAATGGTGTCATGAGGGACAAGTTCTAGAACCTGGACTATAACAACCCCTGAGCCCAGTGCCATTCCTCGGCCCGCTGTTCGCTCCCGATTGTGCGTAGTGATTGGTTCGGTGGCGGGTGGCAAGCTTCCCCGAGATGCCCCTCATTGAGGTGCGCAAATGCGTCGCTCCGCACTGTATTCTTCTCTTGCAATAGCCCCTGGAGCCCCCAGTAGAGGCCCGTTGGTACAGTGCTCGCACGGTAGCAGCGCCAATGGCGACGAATGGACCCCACCTCTCCTCTCGAGCTCCCCCTCGAAGAGCGAGACCCTGCCAACCAAAGGGACACGGAGACATTCCACTCGAGCTGTGCTTCGACCCTAAAGCTAGACCGCTCCTCCAACGTCTCGACTCGGAATTCCCACAACAACATCAACAACACATCACACATCATGGCTCCTCAGATCCCTCCCGGCGGCACCATTGTCGACACCTTCAAGCGGTCCTTCACCGACGTCCCCGTCGACAAGGCCAACGACAATGCCATCTCCACCTCCGAGTTCCTCGAGGCCGCCGAGTCCATGGTTTCCATTTTCGGTAGGCGTGCCTCGACGCTCTCTCAAGCGTCAGCTGCCAGAAAAGATATGTACTGACTGGTATTCAGACGTTCTTGGCTCTGTAGCCTTCAGCACCGTCAAGAGCGACATCCTCGGCAATGTCAAGGCAAGTCGCCATCTTGAAACTAGCACATCCGAGTCCTTGAAGACAACCACTGACCCTTGATGCCGTACAGAAACTCCGTGACCGCTTCCTTGCCGCCCCTCTCGAGTCTGCCACCCTGCAGGACCTCGTCCGCAACGAGATCAAGTCTGGCAAGCACACCGCCTCCGAGGGCCTTCTCTGGCTGAACCGGTGAGTTCCCGACCTGTGCAGACCCCCCAAGCTCCCGCGGCTGCCCGCATGCTAGATAACATCACCCTGGTGCTAATTGCTATCCTCTCCCACAGTGGCCTGGGCTTCACCGGTGCGGCCCTCCGCAACAACCTGAACACCTCCGACGAGGAGCTCGTCAAGTCCTTCACGACCGCCTACGACAACACCCTCAGCAAGCACCACAACTGGCTCGTCGCCAAGGGCATCCGGGCCACCATGAAGGCCTGCCCCTACCGCAAGGACTTCTACGCCAAGCTCGGTGACGACCAGACCAAGGTGCAGACCGAGCTCGATGCCTGGGTCAAGGCCCTTGAGGAGATTGTCCAGATCCTCAACGACTTCCTCGCGACCAACGATGCCAAGTGGTAAATGCCAACGTCGTGTGCAGACGTGTGTGGGAGGAAGATATGCCGGGAAAACAAAGCTCCAAGACGGAAATGCGGCAGAGCCTGCCGTCTGAGAGATGTGCGGGGCATGAATTCATGGACAGATTAGCGACACATTTATTGATCTGGGAGCCGGACCGATCTTGGCTGGGTATAGGACGCAATCCAAATCCGGAATACAACAAGGTCCACTCGATTCGCAGGCTGACCGTTGTGCTGCCATCTCGGGAATACCACTCCTGGGACGCCTTGGCAAATTGGAGATGGCGCCATCTTGAAAGGGACCAGGAGAGTATCATGACTGCCGTGCCCAGGTCCCGTACTTACCGCAATGACTTCGTTGCGATGGAAGGCCCATTATACCTCAACTTCTATGAAGAGAGTCGCAGAGGAAGTGCTTTCATCGCCAGGGTATGCCAATCACATGCAGCATGTGCAATGCTCGGCGCGGGGCCGCGATCCGATTCGGCTCACCTGATCTGGGCCAGCAGTCTCACGCTCGGCCAACCAACGCAGGTACGCGACTCAGTTGCGACCAAGAGGTTTCCGAATCGAGTCCGGACAGGGCCCTTTCTGGACGTGTACTGGCCGAAGCGCAGATAAGGCAAAAACGACGTGTGCGCGCCTCTGGTGAGCGTGTCGTGGCGTCAGCGGTTGGAGGGTCCAATAATCCACCAGAGCCCGGACATGCTCCCCAAAGGGATCTCCCAAGACCCTGGGCAACGTGCCGTGCGCTGACTTGATTGGCAGTGTTCCCACGATGTCCCCTGCCAGCATGGCCCTATTGGGAGTGCAGATGAGACAGCGAGTCAGTCGCTGCAACGGTTGTCTTGCCCAGAGCTGTCGCATTCGCGCTATGGCCCTCGACCGGACTCCCCTGGCATTGACATGCAGTGCAAAGGGTGCTGCTACCGCTCCGCTGCGTCGGGTCAGGAGGGCATCTTATATCGAGGTATAGATTCGGGCATTCCCATCGCGACCATGCTGTCGCTTTCTTTGCCTCGTCATCGACGCGATCCAGCCTCTCACGCTCCTTCCCACGGCCCTCGTCTCGGACCGCAGCTCGCTTTTGCGTGCGTCCTTTCGTTCAGAATACCACAAGTCACCCCCTAGTCGTTCTTTCAGCACCTTGCTCTATCGCCATGGCTTGGACTTTGCGATCGACCCTCGCGGGTTTCCTCCTCGTCGCCGGCAGCGTCGTGCGCGCCGAGGAGTGTCAGTGCTCCCCTGAGACCCAAAGGGTCACTTACATCGTTGTCGAGATGCCCGACCCTCCTGCTATTGCGGTCGCTTCCACTCCTTCTCCTGCCTTGTCTCTCATTTCGACCTCGACTTCCATCTCGACTTTGACCTCCACTCATGTTAAACCTACTTCTGCCTCTACTTCTACCCAGGTCAAGCCTGCTTTCACCCCTATCAACAAGCCGCCGGTCCACGAGGAGGTTCATCCCGAGAACGTCACGCACACATTCACCCCGTGCCCTGCTCCCGGCCTCGACCGCGCCGACCCCGTCAACCTTGTGCCGGTCAAGAATGTATCGCTCTACTACTCTTCCACCGAGGAGAACGAGACGGGCTCCATCAACATGACCCTTGCCTTCAACAACCCCGCCGTCGTCCTCGAGCATGTCGAGTCGATCGAGACCGTCATCTGCGGCGACGATACGCTCACTGTCACCTTTGCCAACCTCGAAGGGTTCGAAGAGGCTGTTCATGACTGGAGCGCTGACGAGCCGTTCATCCTCATCACCAGCAGCATGGGCAACTGCAGCGCCGAGTTTGAGCGCGGCTTCTTCGTCGCCGAGGCGGTCTCGTCCGATGAAGATGAGTTGACCGTTACTGTGACTGCGCACAAGGAGGAGCTGTCCGACATTGCCGGTGAGCCATGATCTGCTAAGTGGGAGACAAATACAGAACTAACCGTCCTCAGGCGAACTTGAGATGTCCTTCAGCTCTCTCCCCGCCGCCACCCTGACGCGCCGTCTGACGCTCAACCCCAAGGCTTCCATTACGTTCGCCGAAGGCCTCCCTGACCGTACGACCATCTTCTCCGACGGCAAGCACATCGACATCACCGCGGAGGAGGCCTGGTTCTCGTCCACTCTCACCTTCTCTGGCAAGCTCAAGTACAACTTCTGGGGCTTCAAGCTGCAGGAGCTGTATTTTGACATTGACGCCGACTTTGCCGCCTCAGCCGCCGTCTCTGCGAACATCAACGCCGCCTTCACCGAAGCCGTCCGCTACACCCCTGACGACCTCGCCTGGAACGCCGTCGACGTACCCGGCATCGTCTCGCTCGGCCCGGGCATCGCCTTCGGCCTCGCCGTTGACGTGGACGCCACCGCGGCCGTGGGCCTGTACGCCGGCGTTGACATTTCGCTGCCCGCGGGCAACGTGCACGTCGACTTCCTCGACGGCGCCAAGACGGGCACCTCGGGCTGGGAGCCCGAGTACAACAGCTACGCGAACATCACGCAGGCCGCCGACGTGCGCCTCGACGTGGGCGCCGACGTGACGGTCCAGCTCAAGTTCAAGCTCCTCGGCGGCCTCATCGACCTCTCGAGCGGCGTCACCGCGTCTCCCGGCTTCGCCAACACCTTCAAGCTACGCGGCGAGCAGGACTTCAACGTCAACGGGACGACCGAGGCTATCAGCGCCGGCATCGAGATCCCCCAGGACGCACTCGAGTGCGCGGACACGAATGGCATCGAGTTTGTCTCGGACTTTGTCTTCAAGGTGTCCGCGTTCGCGACCAAGTGGTTCAACAGGGAGCTGTACAGCGTCAGGTTGCCGCTGGTTGATTACTGCCTGAGCTTCTAGACGGTTGCCTCGAGCCTTTTGACACTTGTATCTGTAGATATTAGACCTGCCCATCGGGGAAGCTCGATTGAGGACTTTAATCACATAATTCATTGGATATATTCATCATTCATCAATGCCCGCTGTTCGTCAACGACCTCTAGCGCCGGCCGAAACCGCCGGAGCATCCCATCCGGCCCGGGGCCCAACGGTGTGGGACGGGACCCGCCTTTCCCGCTCGTTAGCATGGCGCCGGGCCCGGTTCGAGGGTCGATGACGGCACACCGACGCGATCTTGATGGATTCCTCGGCATCGCTGGATGGGCCTTGACATATGTCACTACTGTTCTTTGCCTCGGATTCTTGCGGTGCCTCCCTCATTCTTACACTCAACTTCAAAAGCCGCGCCCTGATCGTCACCCACCCCCTGATTCACCCCTGACCAGTACACCTACATCACCAGACCCTGATACACCAATAGCACATCCATCATGCCTACAGACCTGCTCTTCCAGCTCAGCGGGACGTGCAACAGCTATGACTGGGGCAAGAATGGCAGAGACTCGCTCGCCGCGGTTCTCTGTGAGAAGACCCCTGGCACCGACTTCAAGATCGAGGATGGAAAGCCGTACTCGGAAATGTGGTTCGGAGACTACCCGGACTTCCCAGCGCACGTCCTGAAAACGGGCGAGCTTCTTGCCGACCACCTCCAAAAGAACAAGCAGGCGCTGCTGGGCGACAAGGTCATCAAGAACCTAGACGGACAGCTCCCGTTCCTACCCAAGGCAAGCACCCCCGCGCGCGCACGTGGCCAGACTCTCAGCTAACATCGCGGACAGATCCTGTCCATCAGCAAGGCGCTCCCCCTCCAGATCCACCCCAACAAGGACCTGGCTACGAAGCTACACAAGCAAGACCCGGACAACTTCACGGACCCCAACCACAAGCCCGAGATCGCCGTCGCCCTGTCCAAGTTCGAGGTCTTCGCCGGCTGGAAGCCCCTCGACCAGATAACGCCCGCCTTCAACCTCCCAGCCCTGCGCGCCTTCATCCCCGACGGCGTCTCAACCTGGACCGACGAGACCCTGCGCCAGGTGACGCGCGCCATCCTCTCCGCGCCCGAGGACAAGATCAAGGCCGCGCAGGCCGCGCTCTCGGGCGCCGACGTCTCAGACCTCGGCGACAGCGGCTACGTTGCCGACCTCCTGCCGCGCCTGCAGGGCCAGTACGGCGACCGCGACCCGGGGAACCTCGTCGCGCTGCTGTGCATGAACTACATGGTGCTCGCGCCCGGCGAGGCGCTGTACATTCCCGCGGACGGCATCCACGCGTACCTGTCGGGTGATATCGTCGAGTGCATGGCGCGGAGCAACAATGTGCTGAACACGGGGTTCTGCCCGGCCGCGGACAGGGATGGCGTGGAGCTGTTTGCGAAGACGCTGACGTTCGCGCCGCATTCCAAGGGGGATGTGGCGCTGCCCAGGCAGAGGAGCGGGAGGGGGAGGAATGGGAAGACGGGGGTGTACAGGCCGCCGCTGAGTGAGTTTGATATGCTGTGCGTCGAGGTCGGGGGCGGGGAGGAGGAGGTGCTGAGTGCCGGTGAGGGTCCGGGCGTGGCGATTGTGACGAGAGGCGAGGGGAGGCTGGAGGGGGATGGGAAGATGCTGGATGTGAAGGAGGGGTTCATCTTCTACGTTGCGCCGGGCGTCGAGACCAAGTGGACGTGTACCGAGGGGGAGCTGCAGGTGTTCGCGGCTGTTGTGTAGAGTTGAGGGAGGGGGGTGGAGATCTGGAGTTGGCCCCGGTGTTGGAATAGAGAATCGTCTTCCATGTCATGTTGTTCGACTGGTGGGCTGGCCTTGCAAGGTTTGTCTCTCCCACTATCTGTGCTTGTTCAAAGCGAGGGAAGATCTACAGCAGATGAGCACCGAACATTGCATGCTACAATGCTCAAATCGGCCATCAATGATAAGGCTTTCCTCCTTCCTAACTCATCCAGCCAAGGTGCCTCCATGGGGAATGTGAAGCGACGGACCACAGTCGCAAGGACATGTTGCTTCACTGCCGATATCTCGTCTGTGACGGCATTGCCAAGCGGTCGATGCTGATCATCTCATTCTGAAGGGCCACGGTTTGCAGGGACAATCTTGACAGCCTTGTTGTCGAATGAGAGACTTGGGTGTGGTAGTGCAACCTGGTGATAAGAACTGCCCCAGAGTCGAGATTATAAACACACGGGACACGGGCCATGAAGTACGGATCATTGCCCGACACTCAGTATCTTCATACTATCTGAGAGGAAGGGACAGTGACCCTTGCGGCTGCTGTCGCAGGCCTAACTGAAGAGAAAGTGATCCTGTGATCAAGACTTTCCAGGATGACCCTCTCGGCCATTGCGATCGTTGCCGTGCATCTTCCCTTGCCGCTACGCCTCGCACGAGGAAACCTCGCCAGATAAGCACCTCGTCAACTCGTCTCCTTCCGGCAATGAGCGTCGGAGGTCGTCTCGGCATTGAGTGGGCCACTTCCGCCGTGGAAGGTGTCCACATCTCCGTGTCCAACCCCGCGGAGACGTTGGCCAGACGCCCGCTGAGGCCCGTCCTGGATGCGCAGTCGCATCCTATGAGTGTCGTGATCGGGTGTCGTTCGCAACTTGGCGATGACATCAATTGAGCATCGCGTTTCATTCTCGACGTAACCGATCGACTCGACGCAGCATGCCCTCATGCCGGCATACCTCGTGATTGCGCGCTGGGGTTCCCTTTTGGGGCCGTGATGGACGCTGGAGGTCTTGGTGATGGGCTGGGACGGTCGCTCAGTGGACCGCGGCCTATCGCCATGACGTTTGCCGCCCAGACTCAATGCTTTTTGACTTCGCATCCCAGCATATTGCCCACGGCGCCTGGGCCTGGCCCAGGGTGACGAGACGGCACAGCATCGTGGAGGCTCGTTCTATAAAACATCGCGGACCATCCTCCGTTGGACTGCTGTCCTCCCACAAATCATTGCTCCTCCGAACATCAATTGGGCCGAATCATCTAAACACAATTCACGATACCTTCACGGTGCCTACCAGCCATCAACCGCCCATATCGCCCAATCCAATAATACATACAACCACCACCTTCACAATGTCTGCCATCCGCCAAGCCTACCAGCTCCTCCCGCGACAGCGCGGCAACGTCGACACGCCCGAGGACAGCGGCGACCACGAGCGCACCGACGACGGCCTCTCCGGCGGCGCCATCGCCGGCATTGTCGTCGGTGTCCTCGCCGCCATCGCCATCGTCATGGCCGCGACCTGGTGGTTCTCCAAGAAGCACAGGCAGAACCAGGCCCGCGACCTCGAGTCCCAGAAGACCGCCGCTCTCGACGCGCGATCCAGCGTCGGCACGCGGCCCAGCAACGTCGGCGGCCATGCCGACACGGCGCACCACGGACGTAATGCTGGCGGCAACGCCGATGTGGCTTCTCACGACCGCAGCGTGCCTGTTCATGATCAGGAGACTGTCCAGGGGACGAATGATGGTGTTGTTGATGGACCTGCCGCACCGGCTCCCACTGCACCTGCCCCTGCAGCAGATGGAGTCAATGGTGTGGACAGGAGGTGAAGAGGCAGCATCGCCAAAATAGGATTGTTACGATAATGAGTGGTGAGGGGAGGAGGATACCAGGAATGAGGCCAAGAATGTGATACCAGCGAGGGCGCGATGGGTCTCTTCATCTACTTCGACAACATTAATGTCTTAATACTACTTAATCGAACCCGATATGTCAACTGCCCCTTGCAATTTCACTTGAGGTATGGGATATGTCATCGTCGCCTTTGCAGTTCATAGACCCATGATTAAGTGACGATGTGGAGGAGGGGTCATTGACGAGGACTGGATTCGAGGGTGGAGTCGTGCGCTGTATAAGACAACGACACCGAGAAACCGGAACACCTGCCCATTGGATCAGGAAAGCAATTGAAGCTCATGTCGAACGGAAGAAGCCATGAATCTTACTTCATTCCGTTCTCGTCTTACAGTTCATTGGGGCGCCACGGGCTCGGTCTCGATGAGTCGATGACGTTGACATGACCCGCTGGTGAGCTGAACAAAAATCACACCACCACATCGGCATGTGTCACGGCAGGAAGATTCACGAACGCAGCTTCCATCACGTTACCATCTAGAGACTTCCGACATATTTCTAATACGAGAACATCACACGATTCTCCATTATTCATCACTTCCACAATTGATAAAGTCGCCCTCGCTCCTTCCCGCCATGAACATGATCCGGTCAGGCCTTCTACTGCAGCGGACCAGCCGACACGCCCACAGACTCACACCAAAACCATACCTTCAAACTATTCGATTCTCATCAGGAACCATGGCACCTTTCAAGACACCATCGAGCGACCCCCCAAAACACGAGATGCAGCACTTTCCACGCATGACAACAAGCCTCCCGTCCACTTCGTCCGAGTTCCGCCGCGTGCTCTGGACCGGGCTGTACTCGCAGCTGGTCATCATGACCATTCCCGAGGGAGGTGATATTGGAGAGGAGGTGCGTATGATATCACGCGCACAGCGAACATGTACTGACCTCGTCCCGAGACCCATACTGTAGACCAGGTCCTCACCTTCACCTCGGGTACGGGCCTCGCCCAGGTCGGCGGCAAGGAGCAGGAGGTGAACGCCGGCGACCTGGTGATCGTACCTGCTGGCACGAAGCATCAGTTCCTCAACACGGGCCCCACGCCGCTGATCCTGTACACCGTCTACGCGCAGGCGGAGCACAAGCCGACGACGGTGCATAGCACCAAGGAGGAAGGCGATCGCGAAGAGGAAGAGGGTATCGATGTAGCGCCTGATTGGAGCCGCCAGACCCGGGAACAGAACCGGAAGGAGGGCCGTCACGGAGGAGACTGAGCTCACGCAGGCCCATGAGGTGGGCTCGTCGGGGCAAGACATAGTAGAAGACATGATAATAGTGCCGTGTTATTATCTCCACTAAACTGTGGTACTCATCGAAATAATGTTGTACATCTCTCATGTGAGCCTTCCTGTTACAGTCCAATCCCCTACCAAGCCTGGATGCCTTGGTTCGATACAACCTTGCCCACGTCACCGTCTCTTTCACCTTCTAGGACCCTCCTTACGAGTGATGCACCAATCGAAGGATCTACAGCTCCTTGTTTCTTGTTGACCTCCTGACTACCTCCAAGGCCTGTTGCAAGATACCCAGGGGAAATGCACCAGGTCTTGACGCCATCTTCGCCCAGGATCCTGTGCCACTCGCTGATAACCGTCAGCTCACTTGTTAGCAAGGGAGTGAACAGGGACATTGGCCGTCATACCGCATAAGCATGTTCATCCCCGCCTTGGCGGAGCGATAGGCAGGGATGTTGAGTAGCGGGATGGTATCCTTTGGCCATCCCTTGGCCGGCGACTTGTTGAAAGGCATCGCGGTGTTCTCAGACCCCGCCAAGGTGGATGTTCCGCTGGTGATGAACAGGAGCCGAGGGTCACCGGACTTCAACAGCAGGGGAACGAAGGCCGTTGTCGTGATGTGGCTGCCCGTTGTGTTGACGTTCCAGGACTGGTTCCATGCTTCCCGGACCGTCATCTTGCCCTGTTGAATTTGTTGGTCGAACTGGGCACCTGGTGGGAACGTAAGCACTCATAGATCATAACATGGAGTATGTTCCTCTTGCCTGCATTGTTGACTAGAGCGTCGAGTCTGCCGTATTTCTCAGATACATACGCGCAGGCACTTTCGATGGAGGCATCGTCCTTGATATCGATTTGGACGGTGTCCAGAATGCTTTTCGAAGCTGGGTAATCAGCACTCAAAGCTTTCACCGTGGTAGTCGCATTGTCGAGTTTCCGGCTACCGACAATAATCGAGTATGTGATGTTCGATAGAAGCAGGTCCTTGACGATCTCACGTCCGAGGCCTGTGTTGGCTCCGGTAATCAGAATGACCTTTTGCGTAGACATGGTTGCAACGAGCGGGGTGAGGAATGGAGACCGGGGTAGTCTCTGTGCTCCCTCGACCTGGTCAATTTATAGCTTGGGTTGGAAGCTCTAACCTTTGTACGTTGTCGCGACTGCGAGCGGTCTGAAGTCAAAATGTAACCGGAGGTAATAGATGATTATCTCCGACCCCGACCTTTCTGGCTCAGCTGAAATGCTTAAGAAATAGTTCCGCGCCAAAAGTGCCGAGCTTAAATGCGTTCCGGAGTTATCAAACATATATTGTATGTCCGACCAAGCGGGTTTGCAACTATCCTCCAGAGAGATACAGCTGATGGGTGGACACGCTGTTACCCTCTACAGTATAAGGTGGCTCAGAGGCAAGAGAGGGTTCTGGGAGAGGTAGTCATTGTTCTGATCGCTTCCTTAACCCGAGGGGCCTCGACAATACGCTCAACAATGACATATTGGCCCGAATTGACAACCATGTGAAATGGTATCCAGGCTTCTGGGCCACGCTTCGCACGAGATTCAGCTTCGTTGTTCAAGAGCAATCCAGGGATTTCGAGGTAGCCACGCTCTATAGTGCATCCCAGTGCTGTTTGGCTCGAACAATCCATCGTGCCGATATTGCAATTCTGAAAGCAGGGAACATCTTCGCCGTTCGGTGCCTACCGTTGTCCACTGCACCGAACGGTTCAATCAGTCAGTCTGGGAAAAAGAAACGTGCGCTTATGTCAGTGTACTATTCAAAAATAATACTCGAAGGCTGAGAAGCATCTTTGCTAGTAATGAAGGCTTAAAAATCTCGCTGCCTAGACTTTATACAAGGAGCACTAACGATGAGGCCGCATTCTACACGTCAGTGACGACATTGGTATGGCCTTCGTTTTCCCAAGGGTGAGAGAATCCGAACACAGCTGTATCTAGCTCCACGGCCTCAGCAGCCTGTCCTGGAACAGTGGCTGGAGAACAGCTCGGGAACAAAGGCCCCATGATGGAGCGACGGCACGGTCCGAACCTGTACGGGAAGTCTTGTTAGTGGCCCGAGATGGATGTGGTGCTCCAGGCTCAGAACAAGGAAATCGCGGGTGCAACATCTAGCTGAGGTCTGGGTCTGACCAGAATGAGTCGTAAATATGTTGCGATCCGCAAACAATTGCTTCTTCGCGCGAGGCTCAAGCCACGATGCGACTTGGTGTCCGAACGACATCATAAAGTTATTCTGGAATAATTTGATCACCAACATGTCAGCATATCCTTGATCATCTTGAGTTTGTTTTGCAAGAACGGGCATGTCAAAGATTGTGACACCTGATCTGCTGCTCTTTCAAAGTTATGAAGGTATTGCCATTCATTATTACCACGATTTTGAATGACTGTGAACAATGCATGCTGGCGACCACCAGTTCAATCTGAAACCGCAAAGACATGGCGTACATGCTGTTATCACAGACGCCATTGTACAAGCGAACATATTGGCTCACATCCAAGAGTCTCACCTTCGTTCGATGACCAGGGTCAGACTCTCCGTTTGTATGTTATCCGCCTCAGACGAACACTTCAATACTTGTTCGGCAGCAGTAAAGATCATAGCGATGTTGTTCAGGCTACTTGAGCTGTTCGGGTCGTCCAATGTCGGCCTTTAAGTATGCCTGCCGTACCTCATGTTGAAGCCTTCCTTCCTCATCATCACCACAAACACACATCACAACAACATAGCTCAACAATCATCAACCACCAATCTCACCAACTCAACAGCATATCAACATGGCTCACATGATTGCCCCCAAGCCGGAGCCCGTCGTCGAGCGTCCGTACAAGTTCTCGGTCGTCAAGGAGTTCCTTGACCTCGAGAAGCAGGTCAAGAAGAACCGCAAGGATGGCTGCTCTGACATCAGGGTTGACCCGAACTTCGACTTTCTCCAGCCTGACCTGAAGCCTGGCAATGCCGGACACAAGAAAGCCTTCGAGGATCTTGTCAAGAAAAATGGAGGACCCAGCCAATGCCGCTTGCTCTACATTACCCGTCATGGCGAGTCCGAGCACAATGTCATCAACAGCAAGAGGGGCAAGAAGGAGTCCTTTGCATGCCTCGGACACTTCGACGCTGAGAAGGACCCAAAACTCACGGACATCGGCAAGTCTCAAGCCGATACTATCGGCTATCAGATCCGAAACTCAGGTGCGGCCAAGTATGCCCTTCCCAAAGAAACTCACAGCAGCTCTCTCTTCCGCTGCGTTCAGACTTCAGCCTTCTCAGCTGCCAACTACCTCTCCCAGAGCGATCCCATCAACATCATCACCAGCGATGATTGGCGTGAGTGGAAGGGCTCGGGAATGCTCCACGTCTCTGACGCCCGCAGCACCAAGTCTACACTTGCAACTTGCATCCGAGGCATGGAGAAGGAGCTTCCCAAAGATCGCAAGAAGATCGCCAACAAGAACAGCATGCCCGCCGTCCAGCACAAGGTCAACGTAGATCTGAACAGCCTCCCCGAGAATGACGTGGGCTTCGAGGTGTCGGAGACGTTCGTCAACGTCGATATCCGCCTCGAACGGGCCCTTGCTAAATTGTATCAGAAGGACACCAAGAAGGACTGCTTCCACATCGTCACGCACGGCCGCACCACGCAGTCTCTCCTGCGCCTGCTCGGCTTCGAGCGTGACGCCTCCTGGGAGAAGATCGAGCAGTACCGCGTCTGGGACTTTGGCAACTGCGGTACCATCGCCCTCCTTGTCCGCTGCGAGCCCCGCTCCGCGGCGGACAGGAAGACGCAGCTGAAGAAAGACGAGAAGCTGCAGATGGAGGAGTACAACTTTGCCAACTGCAAGTACGAGCGCGACGTCGAGGCTGGCTTCCTGTCTATTCAGCAGCAAACTATTCAGGAGAAGCTGACCAAGTGGAAGGCCGAGATCCCGCGCCTCGAAGATGAGGTGAAGCGCAACCCGAGCGTCAAGTGGCGCCTCGAGCTCCTGAGGAAGGCCTGCTACGGTAAGTACCGCAAGGGTGACTTCCGTGTCAAGCATTTTTAGGAGGTTTAGATGTGCCTGTCTGGGCTACTCTCACTTGTTCACTGTCGATTTGCTGTTACGTCTACAGCCTGTTGCGGTGAAAGATACGGAAACTGGGGAGACTGGCAGATTTATGACCGCACCATCCATTCATTTAGTTTTGTTTGTCAATACCATATTGCTGTTTCCTGCTAGACATTTGACTTGTTTCTTATTCTTTTGGCTGCTAATCTGTTAATGTGATCTGGACCTGTCTTCTCTAAAGTTCCGACTTTGGTGAGTCGTGGACAGAAAAACGTAGGAGAAAGTGAAACTGAGTGACAGCATCAATTCACAGACGTTGCAGCTCGAGAATGAGGAATCGTGATCTTGTTCTTCTAGTGAAGGATAGTTGCAGAGTACTCGATACCATCAGGGGCACAACTATCTAATGATCTATACAGGACAGGCTGAGTTGTAGAACTTGTGCATTGCAAACCCGCCATACCCAAGTAGTTGCGAGAAGGCGCCTTGTGATGGGGAGGATCACAATTGTGACCCCCATCCGAAAGACAAGGCTCCAAGATTATCGGATCAAGATGATTCGTTCCTCTTGAAAGTAAAAGGAAAGCTCAAGGCTCGTCATCCTGCGACTGTTCCTCCTCATACTCTCTCTCAAACCCCTCAGGAGGGAAGTAAAGACTGGGAGACTGTTAGTTGGTGGATTGAGGAGCAGGAATAAGGATACCCACGGGATGAACTTGTTGTACGCATCGACGTCCTTCTGCTCGAAGGTGCAGAAGACAATCTGGTCAATCCCTCTTGGGGAGCTAGTGTCTCGAAGCCACTCGCGGACGGCCTGGCAGGCGTACTTGGCAGCTAACATGCTGGGGAAGCCATAGACGCCGGTGCTGATGCAGTTGAAGACGATTTGGCGGCACCCATGCTCCCTCGCGACGTCGAGGCAGTTCCTGTAGCAGGTTCTGAGCATCTCTGCGGCTCCACGGCCCTTCCACTCGTGGTAGACGGGGCCGACGGTGTGGATGATCTTGCTGGCAGGGAGGCGATAGCCATCAGTCATCTTGGCCTGGCCGGTATTGCAGCCGTTCAGAGTGCGACATTCGGCGAGGAGCTCAGGGCCGGCAGCGCGGTGGATTGCGCCGTCGACTCCACCACCTCCGAGAAGACTCTTGTTGGCAGCATTGACGATTGCATTGACCTTGAGCTTGGTGATGTCGCCGCGGATCAGGCCGATCTTACGGTTGTAGCCAGTGTCGTGGGAGAATTTGATCTTGTCGGTTGGGCTCGCAAGTTTACCTTGCGCGTAGAGGGACTCGACGGTAGGGATTTGGTGAGAAGGGATGATGTTCATGATGGGCAAGTGTTGGTCTCGGCGTAGAGACGTGTATTGCGGGGGAGAGAAGAGGGTTGAAGATTGGTAGAGTGCTGTTCGAAGCAGCCGATTGCTTGATTGCATGGGAACCTGGAAAGTTGGGAGGAGATCCGGCTCTGTATTTATAACCATCCGAGGTGCATCAAACAGAGCCTTGCCAGTGAATACCTCCTAGTATGACCTAAGGAGGTGGTGGCGGAAGTGAACTTACTTATGTGCATGCCGAACTGAAGTTGAGGCTCCTTCCATGTGGAAGCTGGGGCGCCTGTGGGCCTCGTAGAGGGACAGCTCGGGGTGCTGCAGTGAACCTGGCGGGCGTTAGTGCAAGAGCTTTACAGGGGTCTCACAGGGGCCTTGGAGCTCTTAACAATGGTACCTTCCAACCTGCAGAGACGCGACTGCCAACAAGACGGTTTCTAGCTTGTCAGCGCTCTGAATCAACACCCTGTGTATCATGAAAATTTGAGGGAATTTACAGCAATACGAGGCATTAAAGACAACCAAAGTCAAAATCAAAGACCGCGGTGGCACCCAATAAGTTGATGCCTTTGAAGATCACGTTTACTTGGACCCCCCTCATGAAAGAGTGGCCCAAGCTCCCTTATCCCAGCCTGGCTTATCTTATCGCCCCTCCAACGTTCTTTCACCCCTCCTCCCACCGGCATGACTCAAAATATTGCTGCACTTATCTCGTCGCGATCCCTTACAACACCTCATCAAGCACCCTCTCTCTTTGCGACCTGAAATACTGCCGCCAAAGAAAAAGGTTGATTTTACAACCCGATAAATTTCAAGGTCAAAGGACCCCCCGTCTCACCGAATACCCCGCGATCCCCCACCGACATCCCCACAATGGCCGACGCGATCACGGAACAGACGGCCAAGCTGCAGCTTGACGAGGAGACCGGAGAGATGGTTTCCAAGGGCGAACTGAAGAAGAGACTGGCGAAGCGAGCGAAGAAGGCCGCCACTGCCAAAGCGAAGGAGGCGAAGGCTGCCGCTGGGGAGGGAACCGAAAACAAGCAGCCCGAGCCCAAGCCCAAGAAGGAGGAGGAAGTCATTGATCCCGAGGCCATGTTCAAGCAGGGCTTTTTGTCCGACGTCTTCGCGGAGAGGCCCGAGAAGGCTGTTGTCACTCGTTTCCCCCCTGAGCCCAATGGCTTCTTGCACATTGGCCACGCCAAGGCCATTGCCGTCAACTTCGGCTTTGCGAAGCACCATGGAGGTGTCTGGTGAGGCCACCCTGAGGAAGCGGTGCCCGATAATGTGCCATACTGACGAGATGGGCTAGCAACCTTCGATACGACGATACGAACCCCGAGAAAGAGGAGGAGAAATACTTCTTGGCAATTGAAGAGATGGTCCGGTGGCTGGGCTTCTCCCCGCACAAGATCACCTATTCGAGCGACCAGTTCCAGACCTTGTACGAGCTGGCGGAGAGGCTGATCAAGCTGGAAAGGGCATATGTCTGTTCTTGCAATGGTAAATGGCTTCTCCAATGCAAATACTCCCGTCTTGCTAACAACAGTCTTAGACGTTGAGATCAAACTCCAGAGGGGTGGCGAGAAGGGTTCCTCCCCCCGGTACAGGTGCGCCCATGCCGACCAAACCGTCGACGAAAACCTCCAGAAGTTCAGGGATATGAAGGACGGGAAGTACAAGCCGAAGGAGGTCTTCCTCCGCATGAAGCAGGACATTACAGATGGCAACCCTCAGGTACGACCCTGCGCATGATTAAAGTGTCATCTCGACACACGTGCTGACTTCTGGTAGATGTGGGATCTCGCCGCGTACCGAATCAAGACAGAACAACCGCACCACAGGACTGGCTGGGACTGGAAGATCTACCCCACGTACGCTCTCCCTCCGAGACGACACGATCTTCTGCTAATAGGGGACAGCTACGATTTCACTCACTGCATCGTTGATTCTCTTGAGGGCATCACCCACAGCTTGTGCACTACCGAGTTCATCCAGTCAAGAGTTTGTCAGTCTTCGATGCTCTTGCCATCACCACCAGGACAAATCCGCTAACGCCCAGCAGCCTATGAGTGGCTGAACAAGCAGGTAGTCGACTTCCAGCCGATGCAGCGCGAATATGGTAGACTCAACATCACGGTATGTTTGTCGACCCGGATGTACGTTGCCGCAGGCTGAACCGCTTTAGGGAACCGTCTTGTCGAAGCGCAAGATCCAGAAGCTGGTCGACGAAGGCTATGTCCGTAACTGGGATGAGTGAGTGTGCCCCTTCTGCCAACCTGATTTGCGACCGCTTGCTAACCATCATAGTCCCCGCCTGTATGTTGGCCCATGTCTCTTGTACATATCTCACCAGGTCGCGCTGTGGACACTAACTCCTATAGGTACACGCTCGTCGCTCTCAAGAGGCGAGGTATCCCACCAGGCGCCATCTTGGAGTTCATTAACGAGCTCGGCGTAAGTCAGATCCTGTTATCCTCGGGTTGATTCTAACCCAGACAGGTCACAACAAGCGCGACGAACATCCAGATCGCCCGCTTCGAGCAGGCAGTGAGGAAGTATCTCGAACGAACAGTTCCGCGCCTGATGCTCATTCTCGACCCTATTCCTGTCGTCATCGAGGACGCTGAGGATCTTACGGTCGACGCGCCATTCAGCCCCAAGGACCCCAAGATGGGAAGCCATTCCGTCAAATTCACGTCCAAGGTGTACATAGAGCGGGCGGACTTCCGCGAGGAAGACAGCAAGGATTACTTCCGTCTGGCACCTGGCAAGGCAGTTGGCTTGATGAACGCACCCTTCCCCATCAAGGCCACCAGCTTCACCAAGGACGAGGCGACAGGTAAAGTCACCGAGGTGCGCGCCGTCTTCGATAAGGAGGGCAAGAAGCCCAAGGCATTCATCAGCTGGGTCGGCACGGAGGGCTCAACTCGCGTCGAAGCGCGTGTGCACAACGGTCTCTTCAAGAGCGAGCGTCCGGAGGATGTCGAAGGTGGCTTCCTCGCCGATATCAACCCCAACAGCGAGGTCATCTACCCCGAGGCCATCATCGAGAGCGGTTTTGATGAAGTCCGGAAGCGCGCTCCCTGGCCGGAGGCTGCGGGCGAGTCTGAGCTCGGCAAGGGAGGACCTGAAAGCGTTCGCTTCCAGGCTATGCGCTGTGCTTACTTTGTAAGATTCCCGTCACACTTTCTTTGGATCGACCAAAACTAATACGATTGCAGGCCATGGACAGCGATTCAACAGACGACAAGATTGTGCTCAACCGCATTGTCTCCCTCAAGGAGGATTCTGGTAAGAATTAGAAGGTCGTGTTTCATCGGCGTTGAGTGGTCATGGTGAGCGGGGATGAAGCGACAAAATAGTGATGGCAGTTATGCGGACGGCGTGGAGAAATGGATCGTTGGTCGTTAACGGCAGTGTTTTGTGCATGGCAGCGGCTGGTGGAAGGTGAATGGTACCAATCATGACTGAAGTTTCTTCTGGATTCCTCTGTTCGTGATGCTCTGTCCTGACCCTGACTGCGTTGGTTTTATCCTGCTTTCACCCCAACTTGATCAATCCAAATTGTCCGGCCTGGGGATGCCAGCCTTTCTTCCTTCTGCGCGACTCTTGCCTGAAAGGTGTTCTCCTCCTTTGATCCAAGCACGATCCACCAGTCCTCAACTTGACACCGCCACCCACGATGAGGTTCAATTTTGGTGTCATTTCCAGCGTCTTCTGTGCTTTGGGCATTTTACTGGTCTGCCTCAACGTCGTTGAGACGATCACTGTTCTGATGAGCATCTTTTCGTGGACTCTCCCCGACCATGACCAATTCCTACGGCTTTGGGCTCCTGCCAATGAACGATGGGAAGCACCAACTCGCGTCGCAATGCTTCAGCAAACCCCTACTGCCGAGTCGATGCATGCCAAGTTCTGGACCGCAGGCCAATCCTCTCGAACTGATCCCAACAAGATTAGTACACTGGCCACCGAAAGTACGGCTTACGGCGAGACCAAGGACCCTGAAGGTAAGGGAGATCACGGCAAAAACAACAATCTTGCCAAGCGCAGCAGCCGTGAACGAGAGACCAGCAATCCTGCGGTGGCGGGCATCATATCCCACACCAACCACGCTCGCAGTCCCGCTTGGGCCGAAGCTCCCCGTTCCCTAGCTGCGTGCGGCGGTGATTTTGGTAAGTAACAACTTCCCATACGCTCCAACCCACAAGAGAGTCCGAGTCTAACGTCAATCAAGTCAGCTGCGGCAATATTCACGGGAACTGCTGCGCCAAATCGAAACCCTGCTGCGGCCTCGGCTGCTGCCCCAAGGGCTGGCACTGCGAAGACGCCAAGGAGGGCATCTGCTGCGAGGATGGTCTGGGCATTTGCGGAGGCGTGTGCGCGGCGGGCGAGTGTTGTCCGGGTGGCCTCCCATGCCAGAATAAGGGCGAGACGTGCTGTGGCGGCCCTGCTGCGGTTCTGGCGGGTGCCAAGCATATGAGCGAGGTGTCGCTACGTTGCTGTACAGCAGCTGAGTATTGTCATGGCGGTACCGAATGTCGCCTCAGGCCAGTCGAAGAGAGCGGCACGTCAAGAGTGGTGCCGGGAGGTGTAATCTACGAGGCCTTTCGCAGGTTTTGGGATTGGCATGCCATTGGGTCTACGAGAAGGCGGTCGGACGTCCTCGTTGAATGAAGAGTCGTGCTTCGGAGTATTGATCCAAACAGGTGATCCTCGCAAAGCGAGATTGATGGGAGGGTGTCAGTGAAGATGGATATCAATTTGAGAAGTACCATTCTCCGGAGGTGCACGGTCCCGAATCCCTGTCACCATCACGTGTGTCGCCTTACATCATCCTGCCCCTGTGCAGCCAACAGTCGTGGTCGCTTCTCACCAAAACAACAACAGCAACATTGGATCTCTTCACATATCAATACAATACAAGCAATTGCTTCTTCAACCCTGACGCAATCATTGCATCCTTTTCCAGGGGTGTCCTCGTTGCTTCTGTCATACGACAACCTGATTCCTCCGCACAGCGGACCGGGGTCTGTGACACGGTCTCACACCTGCAACGGACGCCCTGTTTCAGCAGCTTCTTTTCGGTCATTGTTCCGCGCGCCCGGCCAGACGTTGGTCTACCGAGATGTTTCGTCGATCTCCATCAAGACAAAGCTCTGAGCAATTGTTCATCCAGCCGAGTGGCTAGCCTGCAGCCGACATGCCTGCTTTTGTTTCTCCGGAGAGTCCCGCCCAGACAGGGTACAGGGAGGTCTTGGCCAGTGCCCGAGCGGGAAGCTTGGAGTGTCATGTCTTGTCAGACAAGGAGTTGCCGTCCTGAGCTTGTTGCCTCCACGTTCAGCAGCCGAGTGGTGTTTTTTCTATTGACCTCCCCCCGGACCCAGGCCAGAGGCCGTCTTCGTTCATGCATCACGGCCTCCCCGCCCTTCAGACGAACCACCAGGCTCACTGTTCTACCGACATCACGAGTACTCACACTTCACAAGCTGGTCTTCTGTTTATTCGATACAATTAGCGGGTGTCTTCGTCAGCTTTACCCTTTTCACATCAGCCAGGCGCTTGGCTAGTCCCGGAGGACTAGAGCCGACGAGAACTACATCGAAACTTCACAAACGAGCGGGTCTCGCTACTGGAAAGACGACTCAGCCGAATATGAAATTGGAGAGACCAGAATCGTTCGGTTAGCCGTGGCGCGTGAGCTACACGATCACCTCAACATGGACGATAACCGGGCGAGGGCCAATGTGCCACGCGGAGGGCAGCGACAGACGTTGTCTGGCTTGGACTCCTATCACCAGTTCATGGTTCAATCGAGTAGAGACTTTCAGAGGCCGAGGGCTGCATCTAGCGACCGTCTACAGAGGCCCTATGTTGCTACTGGTCAGTCGTTCAGCGCTCCGCGACGGTCACATACGCCATCATCGAGCATGGGCAGTGTCAATGCTCCGCCACCGGACACCTTTGGCACCAACGGCCCTCGACCATATACTCGTGGCAACCTCATCAATCCACGGGCCAGTGCGATCCGCTATGCCTCGCCGATACCACCGCCTGCCACGCCCGACTCGACGGAAATGGCAGACGTGACAAAATCCGACAGGCTCTTGAACGTCTCCCTTCCCTGGAGACCACTCTACTTGAGACGAAGAGTATTGCTATGTTTCTTCCTCCTATTCGCATCTCTGGCAGCAGCCGTGGAGATACTTTTTGAGTTTTCAAATCGCAACTCAGGTGTCGCGTGGCCAAGCCAAGGCGCCCGTTATGCCTGGCAATTCCTCGCGCCTGCGGTCCTGCTTCTTGTCGCGGTCACATGGTCACGGGTCGAATACCAAGCGAAGGCAACCGCGCCGTGGCATCGTATGGCGAAAGGCCCCGCAGATCTCGACAGTACGCTCATGCTGGACTACAACTCGATGATTTGGCCGCTGGTCATGCGCGCATCCATCCGAAATAGAGACTGGCTAGTCGCCATGACATCTCTCACGGGAGCCTTGTTGAAGCTTCTGATGGTAGCCTCTGTTGCCCTCGTGGTACCAACGCTCGCCGATGTTCGAGACAACATGGCGGACATTCGAGTCACCGACAGTTTCGCAGGCGATGGCTCCCAAATGCGAGATGCGGGAGTCTTGGCTGTCAACTCCATGGTGGCGCTACAGGCGCGAGACAGCGACCTGCCAGAAGGCTTGACCCGGGAAGCTGCATTTCAGTCCTTCGAATCTGACCTGCCAGCGACAGCAGCCCTCAGGGCCACGGTTGAAGGCTTCCAGTCAGGGCTCGAGTGTGAGGCAGCTGAGCTGACCTTGACCAGTGTCCAACTCATCAGGGGGACGACAACGCAGCTCAACCTGAGGATTTCAGCAGGATCATGCGTCACGACACACAACGTTGAAAATCGACTTTTGGCGAGCACCGAGAACGGCAATGTTCCCAGGGTATTCATGCGGTTCAGGGACAGCAACTGCAACAACTCACCAGCAGCGGAAGATCAGCGCATTGTCGTCATGACCGGCGCTGTGACGCTTGGTCCAGGTTCCGGTACTGCCCCCAACACGCAAAATGCACAGATAGCAGGCACAATCCCCCAGTCCGCCGCCATCATCTGCCGCCCTTCTTATACGATAACCCCATTCGACGTCACCAAAAACGGCACACAAATCATCGGGGCCAGCGAGGTCGTCAACGGTCGTTTCAGAACTCTTGCGGACGTCCCTGCTTGGGCCCTCGCCGAGGCTCACTTCGACGCCTGGGCCCAGGTGCCGGACGTGGTAGGCATTCCTACCATCGGAGCGCTCTACACGGGGCAGGCTGTTGTGGATTCTGATGATATCATGGACGCGGTCGTGTCTACTGAAGTCATCGAAGCGGGAAGGCCTCAACTCGGGGCCTTGCTGCAGCCAGCCGCTTTGGACCGCCTGTCGAATGCGTACTGGCGCCGATACGCCGCGTTCCTCGCCAAGGACTCCCTCATGGTTCAATCACGGCAGAACATCCGCGGTCAAGCAACCCTCACTGGCGAACGCATCGTGGTGAAAGAGGTGCCGACGCACTTGATGGCCGCTCTTCTTGGTATTGCAACCCTCATCACATTGGCTGCGGACTATCTAGCGCCCAAAGATGGCTTCTTGCCTCAGAGCCCGTCGACCATCATCGGCGTGGCCACTCTCCTATCACACAGCCGACCACTGCTTCAGTGTCTGCGAGGTGCCGGCGCTGCTGATGAAGCTACGCTGCGCGAAAGATTGGGTGGCTCGAAGTATTATACAGGAGTGGAGGCGTACGAGAAACCAGGGATGCCCAATGTCGGCTATTTCAAGATTCTTGGGGGCCACCCTCCTCCGGCGACAGCACCAATCGACTTCTCTTATACGGGAGACTGGAAGAGACCGTTGCCCTTGCGTCTCTGGGCGAGACTTGGCCTTATCGCTGTAACGTTCACCATGGTCATTGGCCTAGAACTTGTTCTTCGATTCTCTGACACGCGAATGGGCTTTGCGGCTCTTCCTCGAGGCGAGTACATCTACCTCATCTGGACAAGTGTGACAGTTCTTCTGCTCGGCACGGTCGCCCTTTACGCCAGCAAAGCCGACTTCGAGACCCGGATCCTGGCGCCGTACGCCAAGCTGAGATTTGGCGGCTCCCTCGCGAGGACTGCTGCGCTCGACTTTCTGGATCGCGCCAGGCTACCGGTGATCTGGTCGGCTATCAGGACGGGCAACCCTTCCGTCCTCGTCACAGCAATCACGGCGCTCGTTGCAGGTTCCCTGATCATCTTTGCCGGATCTCTGTTCAAAGCCATTCCGGCGTACTCATCGCGCAACATCGTGATCCAATCAGTCGATTTCTTCGCCGATACTATTGACACACCCGCTAGGCAGGCTGGAGTACCGGTTGTCCTCGACAGGGACACGGCAGTGTCGTCTCTCATCTTCCACTCCAACCTCTCGTTCCCTCCGTTTACCTTTGACGATCTGAATATTCCGGCTGCTCGTCTGGAAACTCCGCTGCCCCCTAGCGATACGGGTGTGGGTGAAGTCGAAATCACCACTACTCTACGAGCTCTTCGCCCAAATCTGGACTGTCGCCTGTACCCGACATCTGAGATCACCACAAACATCACACTGAACTACCAGGTCGGAGGTATTGCAGACCCTTTGAGAATTGACTTGGCTGCCGAACCGTGCAGAAACCCATCATCCGAGCTCCTCGGATCCAACGCGATCATCTCCACCGCCCGCGGGTCAAGTCCGTCGGCTTCCGGTGGCTTTTTTGGCTGGGCCTCGACCAGAAACACCAACCCGTCCCAGTGTTCGGACCTGATGTACACATGGGGTCACCTGGACAACAGCGGCCCGAACGGTGTGCAGGTATCATACATCTCCGCCATGGGTTGCAACGAGACTCTCCAGACGGTGACCGCGGACGTGACTTTTCGGGGTCAAGATCTCCGCATTGATCCGGCGACACCGCCAAGGGTACAGGAGTCCACGGCTATTGCGAATGGGGTGGCGCTTCCCCCGCTCGAGTACGACAGCCTCGTGGACATGAACTCGCCTGGCAACTCGCTGGACCCGTTCTTCTCGACGCTGACGACCTCTCGATTCGCCTTGTCTGTGCAGCTCCTGGGCGACAACAACCTCGACACGGCGGGCATGGTGGCTGACGCCATCGTGGCGCAACACAAGATCATCCGTACGCAGAGCCTCAACATAAGGACGAGAAGGACGGTGACGCCAGACGGCAACTTCCCCACAACGGAGAGCGGGGCACAGGTCGGCAGCGGCCTTGACCCCGGCGTGGATGCGGCGACGGTGCAGCCGAGGCTGGTAGCGACGTTGATGACGGTGAATACTGCCCTGGCGCGCCGGCTGCAGGTGGACGAGGTGACGGTGAGGATTCTCCAGGTCCTGCTGTCCGTAATTCTCCTCGGCGGCGTGGCGAGCCTCACACTGGCACTCATCGGCAGCGGTGGCGTGGTGGGCATCGGCATGCTCCCGCGTCATCCTGGCAGCATCGCCTCTCTGGCCGCACTACTGGCCGACGGCAACGTGTTTGGATACCTGCCCCGAGGTGCCGAGTGGATGTCCAGCCGAGAGTTGGAAGATGACATGCGACAGAAGGGCGAGGGTAGCGATTTTGCGATGGGATGGGAGGCCGTGAAGCGGCGCAGGAGGGACGACTTGAGCCGGCTCGGGCTGCCTGCGGAAATGCGCAAGCAGGAGGAGGAATTCGGCATCCGGGTCGTGCGGGAGGGCGGCTGGCAGGGTGGCAGCGAGGTCGGGCTCGGGTGGCTGGCTCGCATTGGCGTTCAGCAGCAGCTTTACGCGCGGTAATCATTGTTTTGGTCCTTTTCTGCAGCGTCCTGTTTCCCGAGCGTGGATTTGTTACATTCACGAAGCCAGCATTGGCATTCTTTCCTTTGTTCAGCGATGCATTTTCAAGCATGTTGATAGCGTGGGCGGCAGAGCTTTGCATTATTATGGAGGGGCCACTGAAGAGGGCTATATCTGATCAGATGGAGGTAGATGTCAGTTGCTGGTATTATGTCGCTACATTAATCTTATTTGTATCTCTACACATGAAGTCGTCCGCTGCTGTTCACGTCATGCTCAAGGTGATCGCCGAGGGGACTGGCTCGGCGATTAGAAGGCGGCCAGAACGCCGAGCGCGAGGATGCCGATGCCGCCGATGTGGGCGAGGGTGCTGGCGGCGCTGTCGTCGTCGTCGCCCTCCTCCCCGGCGTCGGCGCTGGGGGTGCTGCTGGCGGCGGTGGTGCTGTTGCCCTGGGTCTGGGAGGCCGACGGCGCGGGCGTGGCGGTGGGCAGATCGGTGTCGGTGACGGTGACCTCGGCGCTTCCGCCGGTCACGTCGGCGCAGAACTGCTGGCCCTGAGGGAGGACCTCCTCTACGGGTATGTCAGTACACGAGGCATGCCTTGCGGGGGTTCTCGCAGCGAAATCGCGAACGAGAAAACGCTTCTTGGCTGGACGTACCGACGGACTTTGCGGCGCCGCAGGCCAGGATGACGCAGTTGCTGCCAATGTCGTAGATGGAGTAGTAGTTGTCAGGGATGCAGATGCAGTCCGAGTCGTCAATGTCGCAGTCGGTGCCGTCGCGCACGGCGTTGCCCAGGCACTCGCGGGCGCACTCGGGGACGGATTCGAGGAGCTTGGGCTTCTGCGCGGCGGAGAGGCCGGCGAGGGCGAGGATGGCGAGGGGGGCGGCAGTCTTCATCGTGAGTTTAGGAGGTGTGTGGTGCAAGCGAAAGCGTGTGGGAGAGGTCAGCTTGATGTGATGGAGGTGAAAATCAACGAGCGAGGGGCCAGACGAGGTATGGGGTACAGCTTTCTACGGTCGTCACGGGAGGGAGGGGATGCAGAGCTTTTTGATCAGTCCATGGCGCCGCATGCGCCGCGAGGAAACGGGGCCGGCGAGATGAGGGCTGCACCAGACCGCGACGGGCAGCGCCTCTCGTCGCGAAGGTGGGCTGCCCGGGCTGAGGCTATTCCCCTACGGGATCAACGTGGCGTCCATGGCCGGTGCAACCGAGCCGGGACCCCTGGCGAGAGGCGTTCTGAGAAGAGGGCGCGACCTCGGCATGTGCTGCGCGGTTATTGGAGGTGGTGCCTGACTCTGTGGTGGCCGATTTCGCGAACCAGGAGTCCAAATCCCGACGGAGCTTAGCGGGAGGGACCTGACTCTGGTAACGGGCCGTGTTACCTAATGCAGCTGAAGCTCAGAATCAGGGTGTACATGGTGAAGTTGCGGAGGTGAATGTGGTGATTGGGTGGGTAAGGGGTCGGGTGGGATCTGATAAGATGGCTGGATGGTTCCAATTTCGCCCGTTGGCGCTAGCTTTTTTTATCTGATCATCAGATAAGATGGGTCGGCCGCGACACCCAGTCTGAGTCACCCAAGTCACAAAGCTTGTGGTGCTTCAAGGCGTTGAGCGAGAGTCCTGACTTCTCGGACGTCAATTATTCGTAGAACGAAGAGCAAGTCAAAATTGGGCAATCGTCACCAGCCCGGTGGAGGTACCATTGTTGACGTCACAATGCGGTTATCGCGGGGCCCGGATCATCTCCCATCCGCATCTTCAGACTTGCTTCTCAATTGAAATCTCCAGTCGTGAACCCATCACTACCTACTTCACCCACGACATCACAACGTTGCAAACGCATCAACGCCAAGCACACGGCATCATCTGAGACCCGTGCATACATGATACGCCCAACGCTAGGGGCCGCGCCGCGGCGAACAATTTTTCGAAATCTCAGCATCACTCGGTACCAACGAGGCCTGTCCACAGCAGACTCTTCTTCGTCGGCCCAATCAAGAACGGCCAAACCAGAGTCAAAGGACAACACTCGGAAGACTGAATCTGAAGTTCCAGCCAAGAAGTCAATGTCACAACTAGACGACGAGCTGCGGCTTAAGATGGAGGGCATCGCAGGCGACGGCGGCGCGTCGGGAGTCGAGTATGAGGACGGCAAAGCCGAAGGCCTCAAGAGAGGAGTCAAGTCCAACATGTTCAGAGTTATTTGATTCAACGAACGCAACGATTTCATCCAAGAGATTCGAAACCAGAGGCGAAGTGTTATCCCTCTGGAGAGAATTCTCCGTCTGTAATTGTACACCGCCCAAATTCATCGAAATCCACAATCGAACAGGTCAAACCAATATCTATTCCATTGTCCAAACCGTTCACGACTCCCCTCGCTTACGCCATCAGACATACCCATTCTCGTACCAGTCGTCCAATCCAACAATAACCACCTTCGCAGCCGCGGCAGGGTCGGAAGACTCGGGAATCGCCTTGTCATCGTCATCCGGAGCAAGCTCAACCTGCACGGGCGGCGTCTGCGGCGACGCCAACTCGGGCGTTCCTGGGCCCTCCATCACATCTCCAGGCTGCACAATGGATTCCGCCTGGGCAGCGCCCTCGGAAGGTACCAGCGCCGGTATCGCTGAACTCTGCCTGAACGCAGCGGACATGAAGTTTGGCCACACCGGTGCAAGCTCGTGCTGGAGCCCAAGCTCAATGTCCTCCGTCGTGCTGGCCGCGAGCGCGTCTGGATGCGGGAAGATGCCCATAGACGGTGTCATCTCGCGTCTTTCCCGGCCCGGCACCCTTCCGTCCAGAACGGAGACGCCATATGGCGGCGGGGCAGGGAAGCTCCTCGACCCAGTCTCCCAAGGCGGAGGTGTACCCGGAGTCGGAGACCTGAAGTTCGTGACGAAAGGGCTCCCACGGTCTTCGCTCTCGCCTTGCCTTGGAAACTCCAATCTTCCCGACCACTCGTGCCTTTTACTGTCTCCGGGAATGGCGAAGTGGGCGGGTTGGAAAGGGGAAATGTGAAGCTGACCGATGGCCGGCCTGTGGGCCCATGCGGTGGCATCCGGCATGTCGACCTGTCTTGGAAGCTCTCTCGCCCCAAGTTTCTCGCCAAAACGAAGGCGCTTGGCGCTTCGCGGGTCGTCGTCCGGATGTCTTCTCTTCTGCGAAGGCCCCAGACCGGGCAATCCACTCCCAAGGAGAGGTTGTCCAGCGCTCGTCGTTGTCGGCTGCGTCTGTTGCGCAAACGGATCGAGAAAGCCCAGGTCGCTGTCTGTCTTCTGCTCCTGTCGAATCCCGGCAATGAGATCCCAATGTTCCGGGCTGCTGGCTTTTTGGAGCAACTCAAGGACCCTATCAATACGTTCGGCATCCTCCAGTCTGAGGAGCGATATCTCCTTCTTCGCCATGGCCAGCCAGCGGGCCGAGCCAGGACGTCTGGAGAGCACCATATTGGGCATGGCGCTCAGCCGGTCCGCCCAGTTCGGCGGAGGGGGGTTGAACAAGTTGTTAAGGTACATGTCGGCCTGTTGCAGCCGCTCGACCATGGCGGGCGCGGACGCGTGGAGCTCATGCACGACGCCCGGGTTCGCCTCCTTGATATTTTCGTGCAGCCTCTCCGCGTCTTGCATCATGGATACCATGTTCTGTCTGGCCTCCAACATGTTGAAATGGGACCCCTTAAACTGGGCCCCAATCCATTCGCGATCCTGATCCCGAAGAGTCCATGTCTGCGCGACCATGGCCTCTATGCCGGCGACGACGTCGTCGAACAAGTTCAGAGCACGCTTGCAAAGGGGGTTGATTGTTCGTCTCGCGTGGGCGTCGTACGCCGGCATGTTCGACCAGAATGACGCTTCATCGAAGATGCGGTCATGGATGGGAGGCAGCGGGAAGTTCTCAATCTCGCCAAGCCAGTCCTTCTCCATCAACGTCTCGCGTGTTCTTACGAGGCCTGTGTACAGGTCATATACCGTTGTTCTCTCCTGAACCATGGTCGGGTGGTCATATGGGAGGGAAGCCTGCATCATGCGCTGTCTGGCTGCCCACTTGCATATGCTCACCATGATGCTGACCTCGTTGACGATGAGGCTGGTGGGCCTGTAGGCCCGCGCGATGGGCTCCAGCTGGCCGGCGATCTTGTGCCAGACGTCATGGACTTCGTACCGCTCAATCAGCAGGGTCTCGAGGAAGTTTTTCACAAAGTCCAAGTGGCCATCCTTCCTCTTGACGGCTTGCCAAATGAGACGGTGCTCGTCCCTGGAGAAGGCCTCGTCACCGTATAACGCGCCCTCCCAGTTAGTCCTCCACTTGGAATGTTTTGACAGGTTGGAGAACTTGCTGTCGGGGTCGGGCATCATGTGAAAAGCGGAGGAGCCGAATCTGGACACGTCAAGGTCCCAGAACTCTTCCGTGAAAAAGCGTGCGATGCGCCGCCAGGGAACGAGCCTCGAGAGTTGGTTCGTCGGCAGAGGGGGCAGCGTCAAAAAGAAGGGCTTGTCATCATCATCAGAATCCGCCGTGTCCGCGTCGGTGTCCCGGTCTTTCTTGTCCAGCTCTGGGTCCTGCTCTTCCTCGTCCATATCTGCGTCCTGGTCCTCCTTATTCGGATCCGAGTCCTGGTCACCCTCGCCCCGCCACGGCTCCTGATCGTTTGCGGGACGGGACGGGAACGGATTGAAAGCTACGCCAGCTGGGACCGCTTGCAAATGATGCAAGAGGGGCCGGCTTGCCGCTCCCGCCAGTGGCCATGGACAGCCTCCGTATAACTAGTCGGGAATCAGCGTCTACACTTCTCTTCCGACGCGCCATGGACTCACATGCTGCTCCATCGAGAAGCCAGCCTCTCTCTCTTGCTCGCGCTCAAAGTTAGGCTCGGTAACTTGACCATCCTCCGTACCCCACAGCCACAGGGCGAACTCCCTCAGCATTTTATGCTCCCTCGAATTAGGTACGCAGAGATTGAGACTAGGCGCCCCCGGCCCTGATGTCCAGAACACCTGAGCAAAAATGGCGGCATGCTGTTGTTGTTGTCAGCGGATCGCTCAGTGTTCAAGGGAAGCAATGTGGAGGGTGAAAGCTCACTGCTACTTCATGCAATATGGTCGAGGCTGCCACGAAGTTCGCCATTGCCTTCTCGCTCGCGCTGTAGCCGTCCTGAATGATCGGGAACAGATACTCCGCGGCAATGAGGGCTCTTATCTGGGTAAAGCCATCGTTGGGGTCTGAACCGGGCACGATGCGGCGTGTCTCGCCGGCCGCCCCGTGACAATCGAACTTGGGGTCGTCGTACGACGGGAACGTGGCGCTCGTGCAGTAGAACCTGAGATACCTGTCCAAGACGTGGAGCGTGATGTCCTTGCCGGAAAAGCTCTCGTCCAGGGCCCTGGCGTGCTGGTGGAGGCGAGGCTTCTGGTCCATGGACGTCCTGTACGTCCAGGTCCTCACGGGCAGCCGCGCTTGCCTCTTCTTGCTGCGAGGGTCCAGGCCCGGTTCGGGCTCTTCCCGGTTGAACGGGTTGAGGAGGGCGTCCCAGTACGCGTCGTTCGTGATGCAGTGCTCCCAGAGCTTGGAGAGGAGACGCAGCATCGGCTGCATGCGCTCCCAGAGCCAGTCGTCTTCCCGCAGGTTCCATTCCCCTCGACGTCCGCTGTTGACGTTGTACATGACATGGGCGTTCAGGGGATCTTCACCCCTATCATGGGTATCCCCCCATCGTTCGCGTGCGAAGAGACTGTCACGCCGGTTAAAGGGAAGACCAGCTTTGGGAAAGAATGGATCGTGGACTTACGGATGGATCTCGTTGGTCAGCTCCGTGCCCACGTTGATGTGGTCTACGATCTCGAAGATGCCCGCCTGCTTCAGCTATAACGGCAACCATCAGCGAATGTCCTCCTCCTCGCTGTCAAGAATCCCGGCACTCACCTCGTCGGTCGTAAAGTCATTGAACCGTACGCTCTGCCAGTCCCTATCGCCCTGCAAGTTCTCATACGTAGACACGACAAACTTATCCTCGTCACCGAGCGCATCGAACTCCTCAGGGTCCGTAAGACGCTCCAGCAGCTCCGCGGCTGTGACATTCTGACCCCTCGCACACTCCCGGAATCGCTCATCCACATCCTCACCCTTGACGGGCGCCGTCCACGGGGCCCCCGGCAGCGTCATCCTCAACTCATCGGTCGGCGTAGTCCGGGACCGCCCATCCGTACGACCAGGATAGAACCCGAATCGCGCCGCGTGCGGCGTCGGATTCCGTAGGGCATCTGACGCACGCTGCGCAGGCCTCATGTCCTTGCTGAGCGGGTACGAGCGGCGTACCTTGCCGTCGTCGTCGCGCCGGTGCCCGTGGTCCACGTACGCCGGGTCCGTCCACTCGGGTATGTACATGCTGTACAGCCACGCGTTGGAGGCGTCGAGCTTGGGCGGCGGGCGGGGCGGGTTGTTCCTGTCGATGGTGTAGCGGGCGCCGTAGCCCGGCCGCTGCGTGAAGTAGCGGGACGTCTCCTCGTCCGTGTAGACGAGGGAGTGCAGGCGGAGGTCGTGGACGAGGGGTCGCGGGGGGATGTCTCCTTCCTCGTCCTCTTCGTCCCCGTCCACTGCCTCATAATCGATCTCCTTGGGCGGCCACACGGTCGACCACTCAAGGCTGTTGTTCTGGTACCATAGCTGCTGACGCGCCGTGAGGGGCTGTGGATTCGACATGATGGGCGATGGGGCGGTGGTAGGCAAGAGGTGTGAGGAAACGAGACTCGGGCAGGACGAGTATGGTCCTCTGCCGGGCGTCTCGCGGGGATCAAATAAAACCCAGGGGCAGATGGCCTCATCTTGGACAAAGGAACACGCCCAGCCACAGTCGAGGACTTAGGAACGGGTCGTGGCCTCGGCGTTCTTTCAGCTCGGGTCGAGTACAAGGACGAGTCAAAGGAAACTAGGCCTTGATACTTTCGGGCTAACAAAAGCAGAGTTATCATTGCCATCCTGTCGAGGGCGATGGGACGTCAAGTGTAGGCGCTCACTCCTGGAGCGCGGTAGTGAGCAAGATGGCGACCAAGATGCTTGATGGACGTGTCCGAGCACGCGGTCGGCAGTTACTCGACGAGCTGTGATTGATTAAAGGAAGTGTTGTCGGCGGACGATATGTACCATGTAAGGCTGCCTGCAATGGTGGTTGTTAACGCATACAAAACGGCCCCATGCCATGAATTTGACAGTACGGGCAACCCGCATCGTTTCATGGCGGCGACAATACGGTGGAAGACAGCGTAAATCATTTACATAGCATCACGGTCAATAATAACAGAGAATCACTGCATCACGGTCAATAATAGCAACAGAGAATCACTGTAAAATGGCCTTTATTGCCGTCTATCTATTCATCCACGTCTTTCCCGGCCGTGGGGAATCATCCTCATCCTCGTTCCAGGGGATCCTCCAATCCCATGGAGAGGTGGTCGTTCCTCTCATCCGGCAAATCGTCAGGGGGAATCATGGATGCTCGTCAGGTAAGGGAATCAACGCAACCAATAACCGATCGACTTTTCATACTCAGGCTCGTGACAAAGGAAACATGATGCCGTAATAAGGTGTGGGAAGAATCAACTGGGGCGAGTCGACTAGTCGTCCTCGTCGGAGAAGACCTCCTCACCACGCTTGCGGCGGGCCATGCGCTCTGTGGAGTTGGTCAGCGATTTGCTCATGTGATTCCCGGATGTGATGGTTACTTACCCTTCTTCTTCTTGCGAGCCTCGGAAGATGTCAGCTTGACCTTCTTCTTGGTGGTGACAATCTTGTTGCCCATGGCGTCGAACTTCTCCTCCTCGTCATCGTCGTTGGCCGCCAGGCGGGGACCGGAGCCCTGGCCCTGGACCCAGTTGTGGCCCGAAGGAGTCATCTTGCCGTCCATGACAGCCCAGACCTCCTCAGTGAGATCCTTGGTGAACTCGGCACTGTGGGTAATGATGATGACACCACCACCGAAGGTCTTGAGGGCCTTGGACAGGGCACCCAGAGAGTCACGGTCAAGGTAGTTGGTAGGCTCGTCGAGGACGATCAGATGGGGGCGCTGCCACGAGCAGGCGGCAAGGACGACCTTGACACGCTGGCCACCGGACAGACCGCGCATGCGGGAGTGGGAGACCAGCTCGGCGTCGAGGCCGAAGTTGGCGCAGTGGGACTCGATCTCCTTGCGGACAAGGGGACGGAACTGACCCGAGGCGAGAGCCTCCTTCATGTCGACATCGGCGACCATCTTCTGGTGGGAAGCCAGAAGCTCGGAGCGGGGCAGCCATGCGTTGTCGGCAGACATCATGGGCACCCACCTCTCGTTCTTCATGCCGATGTTCTCGCCGAGGGCGAAAGAGCACTCGTACTCGTACGAGTTCTTGAACTTGCGGCGGGAGTTGATGCCGATGACGCGGCGCTGGGTACCCTCGACCTTGAAGATCTTGTCCATGGCCTTCTCGTCGGCCTCGGTGATGATCTTGTTGGCACGGTCCATGGTCTCGCGATCCTCACCAGTCTGGAAACGCCACTGGATGTACTCGGAAGGAGTGGAGTCCAGGTGGTTATCGATGTGGGCGAAAGCGTGCTGCTTGATGTAGGCGATACGGATGTTCTCGTGCTGGTAGATCTCACCCTCGGTGGGGATGAGCTCACCAGTGAGGACGTTGATCAGGGTAGACTTGCCGGCACCGTTGGGACCGATGACGGCAATACGGGAGCCAAGAGAGCACTGGAAGGAGATGTCGGAGATCTGGGGCTTGCTGGTACCGGGGTACTGGAAAGTCATCTTGCTGGCACGCAGGATGGCCTTGGCCTTGGTCTTGACACCCTCAAGGAAACCGGGCTCGGGGAACTGGAACTCGATCTCGGAGGCGCCGAGCTCGTAGTAGGACTTGGCCGAAGGGCACTTCTTGACGAACTCCTTCAGGTTACCACGGTAGCGCTTGAGCTTGTAGCGCTCGTAGTGGATGATGTGCTGGGTAACGTTGTCGAGGAAGCCGCTGTCGTGGGAGACGATGATGGAGGTGCAAGGAGAGGTCATGAGGTAGTCCTCGAGCCACTTGACGTTCTTCACGTCGAGATGGTTGGTAGGCTCGTCGAGGAGCAGGATATCGGGGGCGGCGAAGACGGCACGGCACAGGGCGAGCTTCATCTTCCAACCACCGGACAGGGCGGTGATCTCGCCGTTGACCATGGTGGGGGTGAAGCCGAACTCGTCGAGCTTGGCGCGGACATCGGCCTCGGAAGTCTCGATGTTGGCCTCGGCCAGCTTCTTCATGGTCCACTCGATGGTGGTCATCTCAGTGTCGGCAGAGTCGAGATCGTGCTCGACGAAGACGGTCTTGACCTCGTCCTGCTTGGGGAAGCCCTCGACCTGCTCATTGTTGATGGCACGCATCAGGGTAGACTTGCCGGAACCGTTGGGACCGCACAGACCGTAGCGCTGGCCACGCTTGAGGCGCAGGTGAGTCTGGTTGAGCAGGATCTTGGCACCGTAGGCAAGGGAGAAGGTGCAGTTGCACAGGTCCTCGCCCTCCTCGTCGTCGGCCTCACCCTCGGCAGCCTCGGCGGCGAGAGGGGAAGCGCGCTTGCGGAGCTCGTCGACGGTCTTCTGCGAGTCGGCGTCACCGACAATGACGGTGACGTAGGGCTTGAGAGACTCGGTCCAGGGCATGGACTCCACCTCCTTCTCATCGATGAGCTGGCCAGCGACGGCAGCGATGTGGGTAAGGAGGGGGCCGAACTTCTCGGCGGCGGCGTACTTGGAGCCAAGGACCTCCTTGAGCTTGGCGAGGACGACGGGGACGTCGCCGTCGAGCTTGGCCTCGGGGATGACACCGTTCTGGATGTTGCCGACGCGGTTCAGGGTGTCGAGGGCCTGCTTGGTCTTCTCGCGGGCCTCGGGATCAGCCAGGTTGTCGTAGTTCTTGGTGAGGCCGGGCATCATCTTGGGCAAGAAAGGAGCGACAACGTTGGGGTCGTCGACGAGCTTGCACATGTTGTCGACGATGACAGCGGACTTACGCTTGATGGCAGTCTCACGCTCGGCGAGACCACGGTCAAGCAGGGGAACCATGAGGGCAAGGGTGGGCTCCTGGACCTCAGTGACGAAGGTGGTGGCACCGAGCAGGTGAACGGTCTCGGGGACGTTCTCGGGCTTGGCGATACACTTGATGAGCTCGGGGATGAAACGCTCAATATCCCTGTTGACGATGAGCTGGCAAAGCTGCTCCATGGTCTTGTAGGCGCGCTCCTTGACCTCCTTCTTGGTGTCCCACATGGACTCGGAGATGACGGGAATCATCTCGGGGACGCGGTAGGCGAACTGAGCGGGGGCGGTCTTGACGAGAAGGTCAACAATGTCGAGGGCGGCCATCTTCTCGGTCCACTTCTGGGCGCTGGTGATGGAGGTCATCAGGGCGGGAAGGATGGCCTTGAGAGCGTTGGGGTTGATGGCCTTGGCGATGGCCAGGGCAGCAGAGGTAGCGGCATCCTTGACGGCGGCAATCTTGTCGCCAACGGCGTTCAGGACGGGGCCGAGGATGTCGGCGAGGAAGGGCTCGACGTGGGCCGAGATCTCGGAGTGGGAGGCGATGGCGCCAATGGCGACAGCGGCCCTCTCGCGGGCAACGGCATCCTTCTTGTTGGCGAGGTCCTTCTTGAGGGTCTCGAAAGGCCTGGGGCGGAAAAAGTCAGCGGCTGGCGCTTGGGCAAATGTCAAGCGGTGGCGAAAGGTACTCACTTGGCGGGGACAGCCTGGTCCTCGATGCGGCCGTTGATGAAGGAAGCGAGAGCAAGAGAGGCCTCCTTGATGCCAGCAGACTCCTTGGAGATGGTGAGCTTCTGCATGAGCTCGTCAAGAACCTTGACGGACTGGGCGTTCTCGGAAGGCATGTTGGCGACGGGGGGTATTATGTCGACAAGAGATTTCGGAGGGGTATCGAAACAAAAGGTGAGGTCGTCGAAAACAAAGAGTTTCGTCGACTGGAGGAATCCGTAAGAGAAACCGAGAGAGAGATCTAAAGCGCTCGAGATCTAGGATTCTAATGCGCAAAGAGTCTTGCAAGAAGCAGCCCGCAGGAAGAACGATGGAGGATCGTCTTTCTGCTCTATTGCGGCGTTCTTTTGGAGGATAGAAATTCGTCGGGAGGAACGACGAACAACTGAAAAGAATGGGAGAGGGGTTCTGGAGGTGAACTTGGGAGAGGAGGGGGGAGGGAAAAAGAGGAAAGTTGGGCAGGGAAGGGGGAGGGCGGGAAAGGATTTTTATCTGGACGAGTTGAGGGGTCGATAACACACTTTTTTTTTGCTCACTGTAGCCCCTCCATTTTTCGGGCTGGTTCGCCCCCTGCTGGGCCGTGCTGGGCCCTGGGCGGTGCGGCGTGCGCTGTTCCCTGGCCAATTTTTGGCCCCGACACTAGCGGCAAGCCTGTGGCCCCACTCATTGTTGAAAAAAATTCAGCAGGCGCCCCTCCTTGGTCAGTTCTCCCCTTCCCGAAACCCCCTCCAAACTCGTGCCTCCGGGTTCCCCTCCAATCGGCCCCTGTCGATTCATGCTTATCGCCCTTTATCAGGCCCGCACTAGTCCTGTTCGGGGCCTTTGGTTGAGGGCGGTGAGCACCTTTGCCTTGCAGCCGCCTGGCAACGAAGATGCAGTTTGAGATCCGCCACCAGAGATGTGTCCTAAACTTCGGATTCACCCTGCCACAGCAGTACACCGACATGTTCAGCCTCGTCTGCTTGTGCTACCTCGAACTGTCATCCGCAGGCATCCTCCGATCCTCCCATGTAACGACGTGAATAATCACATGCTCGGACCCTATCAAGGCTGGCAAGACAGGGACAGCAGACGGGTGAATGCCATACCCCCTACGTCGATCCTCGCAAATGCCATCTGCAAGCCATCTGGCATGCCATCCGTCCTCTTGCCACCGTTGTGAAGAGGCTGCGCCCTTCCCCAGAGATCTCCGGGGACGTCGAGTCGAGACACGGCTGCGCCTGGGAACTCTCGAGGGAGCCTCGGAGGCAAGGCCCTAGAACAACGTGCCAAGCGTCGGGAAGTCTTCTAGCCCACATCTCGACGCGGACTGTGCGAACACGGCCGACACCACGACACCCTCCGCTCAAACCCCGAGCCACTCGGATCGTTTCGTCGCCCTCACGGCCTGCCCGAGGCCACCTACTCGCCGCAAAACCTTTGTCGGACTTTTAGACCAGCTAAGGGACCAGGTCGCGACTCGGGGCACCTCCGAGCACTACGGAGCACTACGGAAGGAAATCCCTTTCTCGAAATATCTCGCCCTCCACGTTCTAGGGTCGGTAACAATTCTGCCCCGAAGATGGTGTGATGTCACTGTCTGCCTGGGAATCATTGCACGCCCTCGACCGAATCGTACTCCTTCGTCGTCCAGCCCACAATGTTACCACCGTTTTACTTGCATTATCGCCCCTTGCCCGCCGCAGCAGACTGTAGACACTCGCGATGTCGTCTCCATGATGCCCCTGCAGATGTAGTCGGCCGTTATCGATAAGAGGTTCGTCGCAACCCCGCCAACCGCCCAGTCGTGTCCACTTCGCGGGGCCCCATCTTTGATGTCAAGAGCTGCATCGTCAAAGGCGGTGAGCGAAGGCCCTGGCAACCTGGCAACCCGGGGGAGAAGCAATCTCGTAACGGCCTTCACAATTGCGGCAGGGAGTGCCCTGGCCTCAGCCGTGCCTCAAGCGCTAGCCTCTGTGTTTCGTGGCTGACGTTGAAATCTACGCTTTAGCTCGGCCCGTGGATTTTTTTTCGAGCATCGTGTTTTCGCCACTCACCTCAGTTCCCCATTCATTCTCACCGAACACACCGATGATGACTAATCAGTGACCCAGCCCATATCGTCAACCTGCCTGCTTTCTCCCAACAACATCAATCCATCGAGACGTTACATCACTTGGAGAGACATCCCCATCGAGGTATCGTCTTTGTCCAGATTTCGCGTCTCAAAGTGCTCATCCGCCAGAACACGCAAAGATCGCCCAAGACCGGTCTCCTTTGTCATTGTTTTCCTGAGTACTCCTTGCTGGCATCATGCCTCGAGCAAAACATGAGAAACAAACACTCAACTTGTGAATAGGGGGCTCAAATTCACCCTGTAGGAACGTTAAGCGCCACTTACTCACAAGAAGCATATGGACCTCCTGAAAGTTATTCAATAGAACCATGGAATATTCGGCCTCATTGAACCTTGGTCAAACCTAAACCTTGCTATACATTCAAAGCCGCCGCCCTCTATGCCTTGATCTGTGTCCCCTCACCAGCCCCAGCCTGCTGTAAAGCCTCGACAACATCCCTCAGATGTTCCGACGCCCTGGCCCTCTCCAGCGGCGTCTGCCCCTTGCCGTCCCGCACATTGACATCCGCCCCGAGCGATAGAAGGTGCCTCACCATGTCAGCCGAGTACATATCAACCGCCGCATGCAGCGGCGTCTCGACGTTCCCCCCTCCCACCTCCAGCGTCGAGTTCACATCCGCCCCCAGCTCCACAAGCACGCTGACCGCGCCCTCCTCCCTCTGCCGCACCGCCGTGTGAATCGCCGACTTGACCGTGTCCACGAACGGCCCCCTGCCCCTCGCATTCACGTCCGCGCCATGCTGCACGAGAAGCCGAATCATCGCCACGTTACCGTAGATGGCCGCCTCGACGACAGCGTCCCACGTCTCCCCGTCAAACACGGGCTGCGGGGACGCGCCCGCCTCGAGCAGGACCCGCGCCGCGCCCAGGTTGTTCTCCGACACGGCGACGTACAGCGGCGTGCAGCCGTCTTCATTGCGGATCGCGAGGTCCACGCCCGGGGCGGCGACGAAGCGCCGCAGCGCGCCCGTGATGCCAAAGTACGACGCCGTGAAGATGGCGTTCTCGCGGTGGTCGTCTGACGCCGGCGTCGGGAGGGCCCAGTAGATCCACCAGTTTGTCTTTGGCTCGTTGAAGAGCTTCATGAGTATGGCGAGGAGGTCGTCGTCGATGTCGTCTTGGAGGTGAGATATGCCGGACTCGGTGGCGTAGGTGAAGAGCGCGGTGCAGTGGAAGCGTGCGATGCAGTCGTCGAGGCTTAGTCTGTCGCGGGGTCCCCAGAACGCGCGCTCCTCGTTTGTCATGTGTGGCATCTGCAGGCTCTCAGGGACGGCGAGCGGGAGCTCCGGCGTGTTGTTGTAGAGCCAGAGGTAGTTGACGCATGTCCTGGCCATGAGTGTGTTGGCGTCGGTTGGGGCGATGGAGCCCTGCCACTTGCCCTCGGCCTGGATACCGGCGCCTGAGCGGAGGAACTCTCGAACAGTCTGATGCAGGAAATAGACGTGGTTGTTGTGGATGTTGAGGAAGAGCCCCGTGAGGTCCCGCAGGCTCAGCTCAAAGTCGTCGTCATCTTCGAGGTCCAGCTCGTCCATGCTCTCCATCTCCGTCTCGAAGTTCATGACGACGTTCATCTCGCCGACGGTCAGCGGTCGGGACGCGCCCAGGACGACGGTGAGGGCCTTGAGGACGCGGGGCTTCTCCTCGGCATCGGTCTTACCCAGTATCTTCTCGTACGCCTCGTTGATGGTGCGCGGCAGCCGGTCGATGGCTTGCTCGAGGCCCTTTTGCGTCTTCTTGAAGCCCTTGCTCTGGATGAACTTGAAGGTCAGGGACATCCAGAGGTATGTCGGGTGGTCGATGCTGAGAAGCTTCTGCTCCAGCACCGGCAGGAGTTTGGCGGGCATGACGCTGGGCATCTTTTTCAGCGCGGCGAGCTTGTATTGGATCACGAGCTTGACCTCTTCCTTTATCATGGCGGATCTGGCCTCGCCAGACACTCGTATGTGGGAAGACTCGAACTGGGACGTGATCTCGTTGTATGGTCTTGTGGTCATGAGGCATCGTACCAGGTGCTGATTGATCAGAGGGTCGTCAAATAGCAGGTTGATGTATCGCGACAGATCCTCGAAGTCTTCCGTCTTGCACTCGTCGAGACCATCGATCAGAATAAATACCGGTCCAGTGCGTGTGTCGACCAGCGAACCCCTCAGCACGTCCCAGAGAAGCACAGTATTAGAGCTGAGACTGTCCCCGTTCTTCTCATGGACGGGCTGAAGGTACTCGTTGACCAGAAAGGCCTTGCTGCACATGAGCTGGTGCAGGATGGCGCACAGAGCCTGCTGCAGCGTGTCCTGATCCTCATCCTTGAAGAAGAAGTAGCATATCGTAGCATCCCTCGGGAGGGCCTCGTCGACGAGGAACTTGGACAGCACCGACTTGCCGCAACCAGGGTCTGCCGAGACGAGCAGCAGCCCTGCCTTGCTCGCAAGCCAGCTCTGGTACTCCTCGTCCTCGAGCAGCCACAGACACGTCCCAGCGACGCGCTCCTCCGTCCGGTCCTTGGCCTGCTCGTAAGACAGCCCGCCCGCGTCGTTGCGTCGAAGGACCTGCAACCGCTCGTTCTCCTCCTTTGTCAGAGACCGCTCTTCCATCCTTTTCACCGTGTCGGCAATCTCTCGGGTTGTCTGGGCCTGCTCCCGCATGAGCACGACCAGGTCCTCGACCTGGCTCTGGAGGTCCTGGAAGGCCTGGAGTGTCTCCTGCCTCAGGCCGCGGAGATCGCGGACGGCGACAGTACGCTGGATGGCGTCCCACCGCTGGGCGACCAGACCCTCGGCGTTCTTGACGCTCGCGAGCATGCCCTCCCAGCCGTCGTAGTCGAACATGTCGCGGAACTTATTCTTGAACTTGCCACGGTTGAACCGCATCGCGGACTGCAGCTGGAAGCTGAGCACATGGTAGTAGAGATCGACAATACTCGTCTCCGCCGGCTCCATCAATTCAGCCGAGATGGCGTCCCTGATGCTCAGGAGTTCCGGCTCCAGGGCCATGTAATACTTCATGCTGGCAGCGACGTACGTGAAGCCGCTCGCGTTGGCCTCCTTGACCTTGTCCAGGTTCTCGAACAGGGGCAGGACGAGGAAGAGGGCGGCGCAGGCGACGGAGGCTTCGGGGGATGCCTGGGTCGCGAGGCCGGCGAGGTCCTTGGCCCAGGACAAGACTTTTATGCCCTTGGCGAAGACGTCGTGGGCCTTGTATTCCTGATTGCGGATCCGGAACTTGGTCTCTGCCTCTGCCATTCTGGCCTGGCCCGTGGCGCAGATGTGGTCGACGCCGGCTTGTGTCGCGCGGTCACCTGCCGCATTGTCGACGATGGATGAAGACGGATCTGGGGAGTCTTCATGTTGGACCAGCTGCTCGAAGCCCTCGACGAGTTCTGGGTTGTCGGCCTTCAGTCGCGAGTATGCCTGCTGCCACAGGGACGGTTCGGCAAGAGTTGCGGTGTCATCTTCTTCGAGCTTTTGCCCAGGCTTCTCCAACTTCTTCCCGAGCTCTTCTGTTGTATGAGCTTTTCTCACTGGCAGAGACGCTGATGCGTTGGGCCCGGGTACTGTCGCCGGTTGTAGTTTTGCCTCCGATGCTCGGGAGGTCTCAACAGGCTGGGTCGAAGGCTTCGGCGACTTGCCACGCAGCCTTTTGAAGAGTCCCATCTTGATACTCTGTGAATGAAGAACGATGATGAGAGTGAGAGGCGCAGCCTCGTCAGATCTTATGTGCGGGGCTTCAACGAGGCTTAGTGGTTGATGCTGACAGCGACCAGGGTCTGAGACGCACGGTGCGACACGACACACGAGATATGTTATCCTGTGGATATGATGGAGTCTCTTGGTTTGGAGTCGTCATCTCGATACCCACGACATGATGCACTCAGTATGTGGTTAACCCCGTGTCAGTCGTACGTTGGCAGTCGTCTCTTAGCCTTGGCAAAGGCTTGTCTATGTTTATATCTCTACCGCTTCACGTCCAACCCCTCCATCAACCCCTCCAACACCTTCCACCCATCCGTCCCCTCCCACGGGTCCTTCGCTCGTCCCATGACACTGCGGATCGCGCTCTTCGCCTTACCCCTCCACTTCGGCCCGACGCCTTCGGCCATCTCCCCAAAGTTCTCCAGCACAGTCACCAGCTCGTCCGTCCGCGCCACGACCTCATCAAACGCATCCCGGTCCTCGAGCCAGTTCCTCTGCGCCCCGGCCGTCGACGGCATCAGCCCGCTCGACCCCGCCGCGCCCGACGACCCCATGGCCGCGCGCCACCCCTTCTCCGCCGCCTCGATCGCCCCCTTGTAGTCCCGCCTCCACAGCCTCTCGCGCGACACGAGCTCCCACAGCGCCGAATTCACCGTGATGAGCGGCACCACCATCTCCTCCACGAGCCCGATGACGGCGCGCTCCAGGCTGCCGCGGGGCGGCTCGTACACGCCGTCCGCGCCGCCCTGCTCCTCCTTCTTCTCCCGCGAGAACACGAGGTCCTGCAGCAGAGCGCGCAGCACGTCGGCGTCCAGGGCGGACTCGGTGTTGCGGATCCGTATGACGGCCTGCAGCGCCTGCAGCGCGTCCCGGTGCGCGGGCGGCCGGCACCGCATCGACAGCGTCAGGACGTTGTCCCAGATGCGCCAGTTGTCCGACGACAGGGTCGCGCCGCGCTTGAAGGCGACGAGGGACTGGGAGATGAGCAGCGCGGGGTCGCGGACCTTGCGCTCCTTGGCGTCCTGCACGGCCGCCTCGCGGACGGTGTCGTCCTCGTCGTCCAGGGCCTTGGGGGACTCGTCTCCATCGAGGTTTGTCTTCTGAAGCTCGTCCTTGAGTTCGTCCACCGTCTGGAGGTAGAGGCTCCAGAGGGCGCTACCGAGGTTGCTCCATGTCCTGGCGTCTTCACCGCCCGTGGGGTCACCCGTCGACGAGATGGCGCGGCGGTATGCCTCGGCGGCGTCGTGGAAGCGCGCGAGGCGGAGGCTGATGTCGCCTAGGCGAGACCAGAGCTCCGGGTTAAGGCGGTTGCAGTTTGTCGCAAGCTCGTAGGCGTCGCGGGCCTTGTTCAGATCCTTCTGGGTGAGGTAGTGCTCTCCGAGTGACTTTTGCGCCCTCGCGTAGCGGTGTTCCGAGACCTCCCAGGACCGCTCGTAATGCGCTGCGTTCGTCTCCAGGTCGCCCAGCAAGCACCAGAGCCGAGGGGCATCTGGCACGGGAGGGTTGCGCTCTGGGCCGGCGAAGAGCGCCGGGTTTAGGTGCGTCACGTCGTCGGGCAACTCTTCAGCATCTGGGTCGCTGGGTGTGCTGGCGTCGACCTGCGCATCTGTACGATGGAAAAGCCTCCATCGAAGAATTCCCTTTGCCTTCTCGTAACCTCCACTTCCGCGAGCTTGCTCGTCGTCTTCGGACGCGGCGGCGGCAGTGGCCAGACACAGAGCCACTTCGGCCCAGAGGCGCAGGCGCTTGAAAATCTCCAGCGCCGAGATGAGAGAGCCGAGAGATGCCCAGGAGTGAGCCAGCTCAGACTCCAGGTGCCATCGGGGAGGCGCGGCAAGGGCGTGAATATACTGCAGTCGCACTTGAGCGGGTGCCGAATCCGTCGCCTTGGCCCCTGGGAAGAAGCTGGTGGGCTTCTCCGTGGCCTCTGTAGTTGTTGCCGGGGTGTCAGTCGAGTCCGGCGCGGAGATGGCTATGGACGGGACCTCAGGGGCGCCATCGGCCTCGGCACGCTGGGACTCAGCGTGCACCTCCTCTGCTGTTGGTGCAGATTTCTCCTCGGTGTCCACGATGACCTGGTCCACCAAGGCTTGCATCTGCAACACGCCCCTCTCGATGGTTCTGCTCCTGTGCTTTTCAATCCGTGACCTGACAAGCAGCGCCTGCGTGTAGATCTGCCAGTTCGTCGACTTGTCGGAGACCACCCGCACAGCGTAGGGAAGGACCTCTTCTGCCGTCAGTGTATCGGATGGCGAGAACGAGTCTTTCAGCGTCGCCTCTGTCAGGAGGATGATCTGATCAAGCGGGGACAGCTGTGGCTGCTCATCCGGTGCCATACTGGCCAGTGCCTCTGGTAGCTCCTTTGCCTTCGCATCGCCGTCGTCACCGTCCTGTTTCTTGGTGAACTCGATGTTCTCCAAAAGCGTGTCGTCGTTGAGTGCGAGATCGTCAGGTTTCGTTTCCTCTTCATCATCCCCGAGCTGTTGTGTGGCGACCTCGACGCCACTCTTGGCCAGGACGACAAGCTGACTCGTTGTGCGATCCTGGTACTTCGTCCTCTTGCCCAGTGCACCTGAAAGAGCATAGATGAACCCATGCAGCTTCGCGGCCTCGGCAATGGTAGTCTTGGCCATTTCGTCGCGACCCAGCATGATGTAAATATTTGCTGCCTCGATCAAGAGCTCCACTTGGCTCTCGCGCGACCATGAGGAGTTCTCGGAAAGGGACCAGACATCGAGATCTAGAATGCTTCCCTTCACAGACGTCAACGTGTCGAGAATGGAGTCTGCCAGCGACGGAACGTCAATCCAGTGCATGGACCTGGCAAATGAGGAGCCGGACAGCGAAGGCTGCGTGAGCAGGCGGTAATGCCAGACCTTGACGCGCAGACGAAGCCACGGCAGGGAGATCCTGGATGTTGCGTCGGACCCTTTTGTTGCCAGCTCAATCGGCTCCGTCTCTGATGCTTTCGTCGTTGTCAGCACGTGATGTGCGAGGGCGAACAGTTCGAGATGCGGGATGTAGGCGTACGGTGACACGCCATCGACTTCGAGCGCCTTGAGGCATTGACGACGGATGTCAATGAGGCCACCCTGAAGACCGTTGTTCTTGGAAACTCTTTCGAAAACAGCATCGACCTTTTTCGCATCCTCGAGGACGGGACCGGTGACGTTGGTCTGCAGGAAGGCGTTGAATGCCGCGAGTGCGATGACAACATCGTCGTCAGACCCGGGGGCAGCATCCTCCTTCGACCCATTCAGTGAGCGGATGAGACTGTCGATGAGAATGTCCGCAGCAGGAGAGGAGCTGAGGATGTCCACATAAGACCCTGCTGCCAGCATCTCCTGCAAAGAATCCCCGGATACGGAGACGGAAGGTTGCAAGTTGGCCATGACTGTCAAATCTGAAAAAAGGGTGCCTGCGTGGTGGACAAGAGCAGTTGAGATTGCCCCGCGGTGAATGCGCCAGACGCGCTCACGGGCTAGACGGCGCGATTCTTGGGTCGAAAAAGTCCGAGGATGGTCAGAACAAAGTAGGTTTCCTTAAACTTGTCGATGAAGGTAGATGTAACCCTCCCTTCTGTATAGAAATGCTCGTTGTTGACAAGATGACTCCCTCAAGATGCGAAAGTGCAGTGTTGGAATTGTAAATTTCATGGTGGGGGCGGGGCAGATTTTGACCCGGATGACATAATCAGCAGCTACCCCTCCACCCCTCCTCCACCCATTTCCCCAGTTGCCATCTCTCTCTCCCGTCCACTACAGATGAAGGCATCACGATCACGGAAACATGTTCCCAGAAGAGTTGACTGACTCGCTGACATTCATAGTACATCCTATGATACACTGACGCTACACGTCGTACATACGGCGCCGTGTGATACCTCATGGGATCGACCGCTGTTGATTCATAGTGGCTCCTTGGGGTTCAGAAAGTCCTACTTCTTGCTACCCTTCTTGCGGCCGGGCACAACCTTGAACGACGCGCCCTGGATGGCGTTGTCGGCGGGAGCGGGCTCCTTGTGGCCGCCCTTCTTGGCAACCTCGTTCCAGCCGCTGGCAGAGGCGTCCACCTTGGCGTCGTTGCTGCCAGGCTGCTTCTCGACGATGCCCTGGTCGGCGCGCTTCTTACGCCGGATGAATTCCTCGGCGAAATGCGTACCGTGCATAGTCTTGCTGTTAGAGTAGATGGCGTCCGCAATAATAGTAGTATCGAGCGGGAACGTGAGAAGAATGGCCGTGAATGTGTCGACTGGTACTCGGGTCAGCGAAACGTCAGAAGAGGAAACAAGGAGAGCATCACTCACCGTCGACACCTGTAATGCCACGGGCCACCTCACGATCAAGCCACTTTTTGAACTCATCCATCGCCTCCGACTTGGCGTTGCTAGCAGGAGCAGGTGCCGCGGGCTTCACTGCGGCCGGCCTGACCGAAGGCGCAATCTTGGCATTGCTGGTGCTGGCCGAGCGAACGGGACTCTGAGTCCCGGTCGCGGGGCCAGTGGGTGCCTTGACCCTGCCGCCAGCGCCAACAGTGGCCCACCCAGCGCCGGGAGGGGGGGCGACCGTGCCAGCCTGCTGCGGCTGGGGACCCAGGGCATGGCCGGGCCGAGTGGCAAGGTCGGCGTACCGCTTGCCCGCAGCAGCAACGGCACCGGCCTGGGCGGCGAGGGCCGCAGCTTTGCCCTTGCGAGCTTCCTCCTCGCGCTGGATATCAGCGAGCGTCTTGTGCTTGGAGGGGCCGGCCACGACGGCTGAAGCCTTTACGACGCCAGGCTTCGTCCAGGGGCTGGCGGCGCCGACGGGCGAGCCATTGCCCCAGGTGCTGGTGGTGGGAAGCCCAGTGGCGATGGCGGCGGCGGCAGCCTTCTCGCGCTCACGCAGAGCCGCAGCTTCTTGCTCGTGGGCCGCCCGGCGTGCGGCGGCGGCAGCCTCCTCGGCCTTGGCGGCGTTGCGAGCCTCAGCCTCCTGGATCTCCTTCAGACTGGGACCCTTGTGACTGCTAGGCCCAATTTCCTTCTTTACGGCCCAGGGGGCCGGAGGCGGGGGCTCGACGGCGGAAGAGGTGTCGGGAGTACCGGACTGAGACCGGCTGTACTGCTCGGGCAGGTTGGAGCGGGCCCTCTGCGCCGTGGGAGCCGGCAGGGGAGTACCCGACTGCGGCGGCGGGGGAGGGAACGAGGTAGGAAGACCAGTGACTTCACTGTGAGCAGCGGCGGCAGCCTGTGCTTTCTGGACCTGCTGCGTCAGAGACAGCTGCTGCAGCTGCTGGATTTCGTCATCCAGGGTGTCGTAGTCCTCGCCACCGATGAGTTCCGCCACGTCTTGTTCGATGCTCTGGTGAGCGGTTTCGCCGCGCTGCTGCTGCTGTTGCTGCTCCGCGTCAAGTTCAGCACGCAGGCCCTCGAACTCCTCCAGGCGCTCTCTGAAGCCTTCCTCGTCCTCGGCGAGCTGGTCGGTCCCCGGGAGATTGGCTCGGAGCTGCGCATCAGTAGGCGCTCCGATAGGTTGAGGGGGGAAAAAACTGCCGCCGCTGCCTTGCAGGCCGGCAGCAAGGATTTGGCGCTCGGTCGCGTTCAGGTTCGCCATGTCGTCGTCTCGAAAGGAGTCATAAGAGGCGCCGATGGGAGCCTGGCCAGATCCCTGCTGGGCCGAAGCTCCGTCAAAAAAAGACGAGCCGGGAGCACCTGCGGTGGGAGTCTGCTGGGCACCGCCAATAGGAGAAGCGATGCTTCCGAAGCTGGGCTGGCTCTGGAGGCTTTGGGCGCTGGAATGATGGTGCAGCGAGCTCTGTCCGGTACCGGGGTGGAGGCGGGAAATGGCTTGCTGCCGGATAATGTGCTCCCGCTGCTGTGCCATGGCAAACTGCTCCTCCTGCTTGCGTCGTTCCAGGTTGTTCTGCTCCTCTGCTGTCAAGGTGCGGCCGAAGCTGGGGAAGAGGCCGCTCAGCGGTGGTACTATTCCCCCAGTGGTCGTGGGCGAGAAAGGACCGGCTGCGGAAGGGGGCCCGTGGGGAACGCCGATCTGAGGTACGAGGAACGGCTCACGGGAGTTTCCTATGCGCCTGATAAGCTGTCCCAGAGGCTCGAAATCGCCGTCCTCGACCTTCTTCACACGAAGATCGGCGGTGAAGAAGTTGGCCTTGTACCAGTCGTTCATCTCGAGCCCGGTGAAGGGACCTTGAACCTGGCCCTGGGGATCGAGATAAACCCATCTCATCCGGTCAGGCATAACCATCTGGCGAACCTGGGACGTGGGCAAGTCGGTGACAGGCGCACCGCCGCCCTGGGCGAACCCTTGAGGTGTACCCGCGCCGGGTGTTCCAAGAAGGCTGGGGTCGACGCCGACGCTGCCGAAAGCGTTCTGGGCCCTGGACTCGGCCGAGGAAGGGAAGAGCTCCTCGAACATGCCGCGTCCGGACCGCATGGGGCTACCGGTGTCGCGAGGAGGGGCGAAGTTATTGCGGCCGATGGCTCCGAGAGGGTTAGCTTGTCGGAGGTCGGGGAGGGAATCGCTCAGGTTCTCGGGTTGCTCGTGGCCCTGCATCTGTGCCTGCATAGCTGCAGGGAACAGGGAACCAAGCTTGCTGCGGCCAATGGAACCCGTGGCGCCAATACCGCCGGCACTGGGAGGGCCGAAGACGCCGCTACCGATGTTTCCCAGACCAGGCGACTGCATCTCTCCAGCGGGGCTGAAGAGGGAATTGCCAAAAGCTCCGGCGAAACCCTGGCGATCACGGTCAGGTGTACCGGTTGGGAGAGGCGCGGGCCATCCGGTCATCGACAGGGAAGGATACGCCTTGGGGCCGGCACTAGATGTTTGACTACGATCGCTGCCGTCAAAGGCATGACCGGTAGGGAAGCCGCGGGGCATCGTGCCAAAGTTGGAAGCCTGGTCGGCCCCAAAACCGGCGCCCTGCTGCCTGTCACTCGAATCGTCGTGGGCCTCATTGCGGTCTGCCGGGGGGCTGCGGTATGGGTTGGTCTCGGAGGGGCTAATGGGGCCCTGGTCGTTGTCCCCTTGCTGGCCCAAGTTCAGGCCAGACATGCCGAAGTCGCCGGTGGAGCCCTTGACAGGAGTTTCGAACGGACCATTGTTGGCACCGCCAGGGGTCGGCATAGGTGGAGGGCTACTGTCCTGTGCGCCACCGAGAGCGGCGCTTCCAGAAGGTCCGTCGTCACCGAAAGGGTCAGTATCGGTGCGGGGACGAGTCCGCCATGACCGGTTGAGATCGGGGGTACCCGCTTCTCCGGGCTTCGCCGCTCCTCCCTCGTTGTCCTTGGGAATCAGGTTGGCAAAGCGACTGCCGCCACGAGCAGGACCGCCGACGGCGGCCGCGGCGGTGGGCAGGGCGAACTGTCCGAAGCTGCCAATGCCAGAAGCCGACGTGGGCTGCTGGGGCGAGTTGGCCTGGCCCCATAGCGAGCTGATGTTGGAGCCCTGGACGCCCGGAGTGCCTGAAGTGTTGCTACGCACCAAGCCACCGAAACCACCTCTGCCCTGTCCAGCGTCGCGGGAGGAGGCACCGCCCTCCTCCTCGCTCAAGTCCGGCTCCTTCGTGTCTGGTCCCTTGCGGCCCAGGATGAATCCGCCATCATCTCTATTGAAGCGACCGGTGCCGGCAGGAGAGGAAAGGCCGCTGCTGCCGAAGGGGTTGGCGTCGGTCGTCTCGCGACGTTGAGTTCGAGGTCGGGTGGCGGAGGTGGGAGACGTTAAGCCGAAGCCAGGGCCGCTTCCGTGAGAGACGGACGTCTTGCGTCCATTAGTTCCCGGTTGCTGAGCCCCTTCCTTCTGATTAGGGGGCTTTACGGGCGAGTTGACGTCTGTCGAGAAAACCTGGGATGACTGGGTTAGCACAGCCCAGCGGAACGATAGCCGCATCCGAGTCCACGTACCTCCTTCTCCTCTGCAGAGAAGGCACGAATGCCGTTGGGGCTGTTCGACGCATCCGAAACCCAGCAGGAATTGGGGTCCTGATTCGCATGCGGGTGGCTCGACTTGCCCCAACCCCGCGACGAGTTGCCATTCACGTTTCCAGGCGTCCAGCTGGCCTCGAGGACATCGGGGGTGTCGAGCTGGATTCCGTTCTGGAACAGGCCCAAGATGGTGTCCTTCGAGTATTGTGACACTTGCGGCGCGAAGTCGTAATTGGAGATGCCGGGGTTCTGGACAGCGGAATCGGTGGATGTCTGGGCGAAGGGGTCGGCGGAAGGAGTAGGTTGAGATGCTTGACCGGGCGTGGTGGAAGACCTGCGGAAAGTGAGGGTACCGTTGGCTCGACCATCACGACGCGCCCTATGGATGGAAACACAGGTCAGTATGGCATCTCGGGAGTGTCGTCAGAGTGGGCATTGAAATGGAGTGGAGCCCACAGGGATGGGGCCAGGGGAAAGGCTGAATGGAGTTTGGAGACTCGGGGCAGAAGACTGTCGCGCAGACACGAATGGGAATCAAGGGCGTGATAGTGCACACGCAAAGGAGCGAGTGTCTGGGCCAACAAGGGAACAGGAGACAAGTCATTCGACGTACCAGTCGCCCCCTCCGCCGCGTCCATCACCGCGACCACCTCGCGCGTCACGGTTGGAGTTTTGGCCTGCCGCGGCCGAGGCAAAGCTCGATGGGAGGTTTGAAGGCATGTTGATTTGAAAGATCGATTGTGTTGGTGCTAGTCGGAGAGCTGGGTGCTACAGCGACGGGCGAATGGAGTGCTGAAGCAACAGGGGATGTTGAAGCTTAGCAGTCGCGAAGTGAACGATGACGATGCAGCTAAGCGCGAGAGAGCGGGTAGCTGTGAGTCGGTGGATGATGATAATGGCTTGCTAAACGATCGATGCTGGAGTCGAGGTCGAAACGCTACTTGTGTCGGCACCGGCTGGGGTGGTGAGCTGACGAGATGTAGAAGATGGATGTATGGGAGTTGATGGTGACGTTGAGTGTGGTTCGCGCAGGAGCTAATCCGTCGAAAAAATCAAAGGGTTGAAGGAAAATTGGTGCCAGCTACGCAGCCAGGAGCGACCCACGGGCCACGGCACCGTGGAGGGAAGAGGCTGTGTGGGTCTTGAAAGCAGGGCGCGCTAGCCGCTTCCGGGCTCTTGTGCCACACGTCACGAGTCTTCGCCGAGGTGAGAGCATGTTCGCGTGGCGCGTGGATGCTGCACGTGACTCTGCACGTGGCTGGATTCATCCTTCATGAGATGCCAGTGAATGCTGTGAAGCAAAGACTGTTCTTCAATGCGAACTCGGTAGGCAAACTTCCCTTACGTATTCTGGCCTTTACTGCTTGTCAAAGACAGGTTGCCTTGCCGTATGCGAGGGCCCATATTCACAGTCCCCAGCCTTTGGCTTGCCAATACGAAGCACTACATACAAGGCTTGAAATTGTCCATTGATGGCTGCTCTAACTTTTCTCACACATGACACAGCAAATAAGACATGTATCTTGCGATCCAGTTCGTCATTAAGTTTGAATATATCTGCCTTGGACCCCTGGCATTGCCCCTTGCCTCACATCTTCTTGACGGCCAGCCAGTCCTGCAACTTGCCCCTCAGCAGATACGACGGCGTACAGCTCCACGCGTGGCAGAAGCTGTTGTTATGCACATCGCCATACGGCGAGCTGCGACAGTCCTCCGGATCATAGCACTCCCAGAAGGTATCAGCCCCGGCCTCCACCATGCCGCCCCAGTACCCTCTGATCAGCGCGAGACACTCCTCCTCCCCTCCGACGACGCACAGCGCCTCGGCGACGTGGTGATACAGGTACGGCGTCAGCGGCTTCACGGCCTTCGGGTCCGCCATGGCCGTGACCAGAGCCCTCTTCAGCGCCTCGGGCTCCATCACCCCCGCCAGCGCCATCCACGCCTGCGACGCCCACGACACCTGCCTGCCCGCGCCACTCACGAAGACCCCGCTGTCCTCGTCGTAGAACGCCGTCCTGCTCTCCCGCACCATGTCGTTCACCACGTCCTCGAACGGCGCCGGCTCCGACAGCATGCCCGCCAGCTCGTTCACGGCCCGCAGCGCGACGATGACCGCCCCCTGCATCCCCGCGCTCTTGTCGAGATCCCCGGCCCAGTCCAGGAACTTCCACGCCGGCAGGGTGTCGGCCTCGAACACGCCGCCCCGCACGTGCGCGAGCGCGCACCGCACGCTGCCGAGGACCGTGGGCCACAGCTCCCGCGCCGTGTCGAGGTCTCCCGAGGCCTTCGCGTAGTCGCGCACCATGGCGCCGAACAGCGCGTCGTAGTCAACAATATAATCGCTCGCCGTCTTGAGCCTGGGCTTCTCGAAGACGCACGCCGGCAGGGATCCGTCCTCGCGCACGAGCGCCGCGAAGAGGTACAGGCAGCGCCTGACGAGGTCGTAGTTGCGGAACGTGCAGTAGTTGGTGAGCGCCTGGAGGCGGAGGTCGCCCGACCACAGCCGGCGGTCGCGCCGGGGCCCGTCCTCGAAGACCGTCTGCATGCAGTTGCGCAGCGTCGTCATGCTGACGGCGTCGATGCGCCGGAGCGTCTCGTCTCGGATCGGGAAGGGCGCCACGGACCGCTGCTGCGCGGGCGTCACGGAACTCGAGGCCTTGACGCTGATGTCGGTGAACCTGACCTTGAACTTGGCCGACGTGTCGAGGATCTGGACGCGGACGAAGCGGAAGGCGTGCCGCCTCTGCATCTCGAAATGGGACGGCATGTCGTCGATGTTGACCACCTCATCCGGCAGCCAGCTGGAGCTGATCCAGCTCTTGCACGGGTGCAGCTCCTCGGTGACGTCGAACGGAATCTCGCCGAATGTGAGTCTCAACCGTGCGGGCGCATCGACGTTGTGGCCCTCGGGGATGAGCTGGAACTGAAGATGGCCGACGAAGTGGTCGCCGAAGTCGAGGGTGAACTCATCCCCCTTGCCCCAAACCTTGCCTTCGAGTTCAGGTATCGTGAACTGGCTCTCTCTCTTGAGACCAAAGTAGGCGGGTTCGTCCGGCGCAAAAGTCACGGTCCCTTCTGGTTTGACGTGCCATGTGTGAAGAATTGGTCGTAGAGATTCCCCCTTCTCCGCGAATGCAGCGTTGAACTTGGTCAATGGTATGGAAGTGACCTTCTGGTCGTCGGGAACGCTGGCCATGGTGATCCCTCCTTTGGCAGCCCTATTTGTCGATGGTAGAATTGAGATACAGTCCGGTAGGAGACGTCCATGAGCCAAATCAAGTCGTCAGTCCTGCTTGGGCACTTGTAGTTAAGCGTCCGGTCCAAGGCCGTGGCAGACCCGTTGTCGGCCACATTTGCACCGACCTACCGAATTTCTCCAGGTTTAGTCCGAAAACGAGTCCACCGCCCCTCCAAATTGTGGTTTCGACTCTTCGTGGCGAAACCAAGTTGACCGATCGCGAGTCAGCTCAACGTCACCGACGATGCTTTGGAACTTGGGTAGTCGTTTGGTCAATTCGATGCCAGCAGTATAAGCTATCCAGGTCTGCGAGCCACGCAAAACACAACAGGATGTCCTCCAATCTGGCTGTAGAAGCAGGCTGACAACACAACCTGTCATCGTGTGCAGGATTCCATCATCCTACCCGGATGCACTCGGCTGGCGCAGGCCCATTGCATCTCCCATCCTGCCATCAGGCATCCTTTGCAGTCGAGAACGTGAATCATATCTCATGCCTCTCCAATAGCCCATCATTCCCCTCCGCCGGGGCTGGCTGAGCTGCCTTGCCCGAGAGTAGAGCTCTGCGAGATCTTCGGCCCCTCATCCTTGCCGTTCTCGCCGTCCTTGTCGAACTTGATCAGGTCGTCGGAGCCACTGCCTTTCCCAGCGCCGACAGCACGAGAGATTTCGACCAGCATCTTCTTGAGCTCCTCGACCTCGGCTCTCAGCTTCTGCACCTCCTGCACGGCAGGCTCGACCTCGACGTTAGACGCCGCGCTCTGACAGATCTTGTTCCATCCGTCAGACTCAAAGTCGACCTCGCTCTGCAGCTGCTCCCACTCCTCCATGACATCATCGTCCTCTTCCCCGTTGGCGCGATTCCGGCGGATGTCCACAGCAGTCCGGGACTCCCACCAAGCTGCCACGACGATCACGGGCGAGTAGCAGATGCCCATGACGAGGTCATTGAGGCGTTCGAATCGATCCTTTGGCATCCACCACTCGAACAGGGCGATGACAACCATTTCCACCAGATTAAAAGGTGGGATGTACACGTTCTCATCGGGAGCCCGGACGAACTGCATGGTCTTCTGCGCGAAGAGGGCGAGGAATTCGTCGTTTGCGTTTTCGTAAATGTCTTCGTATGCCGAATTGTAAAGAGCGATGAGGACGTTGAGAAGAACAACCTGGATGAGACGTCAGTGGGAACCTCCTGAGAGAAGAGACTGCTGATATGTACCATGACGATGAAGGTGAACAGGTAGTAGAGGATGGTACCGAACGGAGGAGAAAATTCATCGAAAACGTCAAAGTCAGGGCTCTGCATAATGGCATTGGCCATCGCCTTCATGATCAGGCCGTAGTCGTTGAGCCTGAGATCTTGGACGACATCAAGCCCGACGAACGCCTGCAGGAAGCCGATGATCATGACGCCCAGCAGGGCGAAGAAGATGATCGACTCCTTCATCATGACCTTGAGCACCACGAGCATGGCGCCGAAGAACCGGAACGTATCCAGGTACAGCAGTAGTCGGGTCCAGAACATGGGTGCGCTGAAAGCCAAGAAGTTGTAGCTGAGCTTGTTGTAGAACTTGCGCGTCTCTTCATCGTGCTCGTTGTTCTGGGGATGCCAGAGCCCCACGAATCGCACGACGAAGGACACCGTGATGAGTGAGTAGAGGATGCCATTGAAGGCGTTCCAGAAGCCGAGGATGTGATAGCCTGCTTTCCAGTACTTGGTAAACTCCTCACAGATGAAACCCAGCGTGAAGATGTAGAGAAGGACCTCGGCGGTATCCAGCTTGCCGTCCGGATTGGGCGTGTTGATGGTGATGGTGAAGAGGACGACGTAGACGACGGAGATGATCATTTGCGCGGCGTTCTGGAACATGGGCACTCGGATGCGATCGGGGTCCAGATGGACGAGATACTTTGTGTTGTCGCGATCGCGATAATCGACAAACGTGGAGGGGTCGTCCTCGTTCTGGATGAGCCAGCCGCGCCATAGGTACATGATGCACTTTTGGTAGCCGGACGAGGTGATGATTTCGATGGCATGCAGGTCTACTGCCTTTTCGACAACGTTGGCGGCGGGGGTCGCTTCTCCATCGATGATGATGGCGTAACGGTGCAGGAGAACATCGTGGAGCAAGAAATGTAGGTCATCCTCGCTTTCGATACTGCGGCAAGCGGTCAGTGTCTGGGTCATGAGGGGATCGACCCCCCTTGCTAGAGGTCCCGAATAGTACTGACAGGCGTTTGGCGATGACCTCACAGGCAACTGCGCGGATTTCATGGAGGTCCGAGTCCCACAGCTCGACTTGGGCTTGGTGCTTAAACCATCGCTTGCAGATGAGAAGGCAGAAGACCTGCGACAAGAGTTATTGGAACGGTGTCGATCGGAGGAGATCTGAAGCGGGCGCCATACCACACAAGCCTTGTACTGCGAGCCCCCGGCTTCCTTGGCGGCCTGAACGACCTTTGTCGTGATGACGGCACTGTGGGCCTTGGTAATCTCGGACTCGTCGAGCTCGCACGGAACGGAGGTCTCGATCAAGTGGCGGAGTTTGAGGGCTGTCTTGGTGACCTCGGGAGCGGGAACGGCAGATTGGAGCCGCTCGCCTTGGTACTGAGGGAGGACTGGATTGGGGTACAACCTCTTGTTAGCTCGACTGGCCATCAACGAGTCCATGGCGAGGAGGGGAGTTTTGCATTAGGGACTAGGAATTTTGGGCGGAAGGGAAGGATGAACATACGGCGTCTTCGGTCCTCGCGCATCCAGACAGAGTGAGCATCGTGACGGTGTCCCGGGTGGCGGTCCCAGCCGAGGAGGCGCGACACCCAACTGAACCTCGCCATGTTGTCGGCGTTGCTGTCAGGGAAGAGCGACGAATGCCGAGAGTGCCAATAGCACGCGTACTTAATTATCTTCTCAGACGGATTGAGCAAGAAGGAACCTCTTTGGCGGTGCTCGTCTTCTCGGTCGTCGGTTCCACCTCGAAACTTGGCTGGAGAGGATGTGGAGGAGGAAGAAGAGACAAGCTTTCTGCCGAGAGAAAGAAGGTCGAGTACCAAAGCCAATCCCTGCCACACCCAAATCAAGCTTGTGCGTGCCGGGGAAACCTGCGTCGCTGCAGCAAGCTGGTCGGTTCCTTGTTTCTCAACCGCGTCACTGATCTCAGGCCGTGAGTGGCAGAGTCGAGTGAGACGGGTGCACGAGTGGGGAGCTTGTGCGGGGGCTGGGAGCAGCTGAAGCTGGACTTGGGCGCTTCCTCAGCTGTACTGGGTGTTGGAGTTGGGCTACAGGGGGCACATGACGTCGTAGGGGCAATGCCGGAGCGGGGGAACGTCTCAGTTGGGGGGCCCTGGTGAACCTCTCCAAAACACCATCGCGACTCTTATCAGCACAAGAGGTAATTGAACCCGAGCACACCATGCATTCTCTGGGGCTACTACATTCTGACCATTCTACACCATGACAAATTCACCACCCATTCGCACCCCCAAATTGCCTACTCATGATGCGTGGCAGCCTTCTCCTGGTGCCCCGCCTCCTCATCTCTCAAGACACCCCTGCCCTGCTGTCGTCCTCGCGCGCCGTCGTCGAGAGTCTCCATCCCGGCAACCTCCCTCATGTCGGAATCATCCTCGACGTCGAAACTACGCCTCAGGTGCTCGGGGCCAAGGAAGGTCAACACGATAACATAGACGAACACGCAGGCCATGAAGATGCACATGACCTTGCCATAATCGTATCGCGACTCGCCGCTCTCAGAAGGCGGCAAGGGGAACCTCTCTCCCAGGCGTGACTCGATCGTCGAGCTGGCGCTCGAAGCGAGATTGCCGAGCTGGTACGCCGTTCCGACGACGAAGGTCCTGAACGCGCCCGGAGACAGCTCCATCAGATGGATGGGAATGACACCCCAGGCGCCCTGCACAGCGAACTGCGTGAAGAATGCGGCCGCCATGATACGAGGGTTGTCGATGAACGTGTAGGGGTACAGCAGGGCCCCGCCGAGGATGCAGCAGGCGATGATGGAGATTCGGCGACCGACGATCTGCGAGCAGTAGCCCACCACCGTGCCGCCCGTCATGGCGCCCAAGTTCGCGACGACCTGGGTCACCGTCACCATGTCGGGAGAGAAGCCGTACTGGGACGTGAGCAAGGTAGGATACAGGTCCTGGCTTCCGTGGCTCATAAAGTTGAACCCAGCCATAAGTGCCACGAGATAAGCCAAAATTTTCCAATGACGGCGCAGCGCGACCTTGCCTTCTTGGATGAAGGTCGACGAGACGCTGCTCGGCTTACCCTGGCCTCCGCCCGCGGAGTGCCCTTCGGATGCCTGCTGGCGGAGACGCTGGTGGGCTTGGAATGCATGAGTCTCACCCATCATCAGACGGAAGAGGATGATGAGAACCGGTGGGCAGGCGCCGAACCAGTACAACGGGCGCCAGCCGTGGGGTGTGGTATTGACCAGGGCGCGAGCAAAGGCCGTGGCGAGGAGGTAACCAAAGGCGTACTGTGTTGAACTCACTATCAGCGGTGCTCACGTGCGACAGTGATGGTAGATTGTGTCACTTACACCTTGCTGGAGGATACCGCTCATCAGACCTCTCGCCTCTTCCGGCAGGTCCTCGAGCGCGGTGGCCGCCGCATTGCCGTACAGACCACCCATGGCGATGCCGAACAGGGCGCGGCAGGCCAGAAACTGGCTGTAGGTCTGGCAGAATCCCGTTCCCTAGACACGGTCACACTCACGTCAGCCGGGGATCTCCGTCGTGACAAGGGACGAACCCCTGCGCCGGGGGGCGATCGCCAAGGCCGATCGGGGAAAAGCTTGGTGCTCGCGCTGCCGGGACCGGCGAAAGCTTGGCGTCATCGCGCCGCGCACCCACTGCCGAGACCCGGGCGTATTTCTGCTCGCTTCTCACGTACCAGTTCGAGGACGATGAACAGGACGTTGTTCACGATGAAGGGCCACTTGCGCCCGTAGCGGTCGGCCGCGATACCGAAGATGATGGAGCCGACGGAGCGGAACATGAGGACGAGGGTGATGCCCCAGGTGATGTCCGTCTTAGACTTGCCGAACTCCTCGGCGAGATCTGTCACGGTGAGCGAGACGGTGAAGAAGTCGAAGGCATCCCAAGTCTTGGACAATGTTAGTCATCTCTGCATTCATAATATAGGCCTGTAGATGGAGAGGGCCTGGCGTACCCATGCGGCGAAGGCGATGGAGAAGAACGCCCATTGATGCCTGTTCAGCATGCGGATGAGCCTCCATGGATTCGGGGCGCTCAGCATCGGCGGCTTGAGGGTGCTGAAGCGCATAGCGAGGTAGCGACCTGCCGACATGCCCTCGTAGGGCGCCTTGTCGGGCGCGCGATACTCGTTCCCATCACGGGGGGAATCGACCTTTTCCGTGGACGACATGGTGAGAGTTGATCAGAACTTCAGGTGGCACAGGAGCAACAAAGTGATGTCTGTGAGGGTCAAGTTCCCAGAGCTACATCCGAATTCACCAGACAGACGATCCGTGGGGTTTTATTCCCCAGAGGCGCCTTTGTGTTCACCCAGTCCGGGGAAGCACCGGGGATGGACGACTGGCGTGGGACGTCATGAGGCACTATGTGCCGTCGCTGCCGAGATGGTTCACCACACGTCAGCCCAACAGGGCCATGATTCATGTTGATCCTCGGATGGGCGTCGAGGCCAGCTCCTCGTTCGTGAGAGCCATCAATAAGTCGATGGTGTATTCGTCATGTCATTGCGGTGTTGGAGCACCCTTGCGCGAGCCATTGAGCCGACTTATCCAGGGCCTGTCTCGCCCCAAAAGCGGCCGATGAAATACCATCCCTAGTGCAGACCTGGATCCCGTCTAACCACTCACTTAGCAGGATTGCCCGTTCTGTCACTGAGAGGCATGTCACGCCTGCTGCCGTCTGGCATGGTGCCTTACTGAGAGACGACTGACTGGTGCCGGGCCGCCCGAGCGACCGTCAATCTTGTACTCTGTGCTTGGAATGACGATCGCCTCAGTGTTACGGCAAGCCCATGAAAATGCGGGGGATTGTCCCAATCACACTAGAACACTCTTTAAGCTTTCATCCATTGACCAAGGAGCCCGCTGTATGGGGCTAATGTTAAGCATCATGTCAACCTTCACTCAAAGTAGACTTTGCCGTTTCCATGCGCACCACATCTGTCAACTCTTCGAGCATTCGAATAGAGTCGAAAAAGTAACAATCTTTCATCTCGATTTACATCACTCCACAGTCCCTCTCCAGAGCCAAACAACACTCTGGTGTATGCTCCATTCTAGGTGTTCTTGGCATGTCAGGTTTAGGGCGTAAGCACCAACTCCTCACCAGCTTAGCTCGAGACCACGCATCTCAGCACTTATAGACGCGATGGGGACCGCTAGTCTTACAAGTTCTAATACGAACCGTGAAGAGTAACTTTCCGGCGACGATATCGCAGACTAAGACATCCGACTAGTCCGAGTCCCTTGCAACGCTTGGATCCTTCGACATGACAAAGCATCTCTTCCGCTCCATCACGCTCATTTCGTCCCCGTACCACGTGGGTCTCCGCCATATCGCCGTTGGAAATGGCCCGGCACGGCTCAAGCAGCGCGGCATCCTAGAGGCCGCACAGAGAATAGGGGTGGCTGTTGAAGAGATAGAAATCCCGCCCGTCGCGGACACCTTTGACGGGGAGATAGGTCGGAGTTTCGAGATTATGCGCCGCACGTCTTCCCTCGTCTCCGAAGCACATGACCGCCGGTCATTCCCCGTTGTCCTCGCAGGTAATTGCAACGTCGGTGTCGGCGTTGCCTCTGGCCTGACGACTTCGACAAGGCAGTTGCGAAAGAAGCTGGCCTGCGTGTGGTTCGATGCTCATGACGACTTCAACACCCCGGATACCATGGTGAGCGGATACCTGGACTCGATGGGTATAGCCATGATGGGCGGGCTCTGCTTCAGGTCAATGCTGTCTTCCGTCCCGGGTTTCGAGCGGCTCGATCTGCGCAGGCTGATCCACGTGGGAATGCGGGACGTGAACGAGATCGAGAGGTGCCACGTGGAGGACAGCGACCTCTCAGTCGTCTGGGGCAGCGAGGAGACACACGTCGATTTTGACAAGGGTCTGGATGACTTCATCACGCAAAAGGATCTTGTTTCTGAGCCGACGTATGTTCATCTGGACGTCGACTGCCTGGACACGTCCATTGGCAAGGCAAACAAATTCGCGGCGCCGGGTGGACTCAGGGAGGACGACTTGCTTCGTAGTATGAGGCGGGTTGCGGCAGACACGATGCCATTGGCCTTGGCAGTGGCCTCGTTCGACCCGAGCTTTGAGGGTGCCGACAACATTGCCGACGTTGCGGTTCGAGGTGTCACGGTCTTTCTAGAGGCGCTTAAGGCTAAGGGTGGCTTTGACATGGAGGAAGTCACTCAAAGATAGACTTTGAGTTTCAGCCAACTTATTATGTTCAAGTTTCACTGAGCATCGCATATCAATCGTCATACTGGTGACATCTTGCCACAAAGCTTGCTTAGTTGTCTGATGCCAAACGTGTATGTGTATGTTCTTTCTCACGGCTTTGTCTTGGAAGGCGTATAGACTACGATGCATGGAGTCTGAGTCTATAAGTATATAGTCGCCAGAGTGCAAGTAAAGATACATTCGGCAGGATGATGTGTCTCCGCATTTTCGAACCTCATCAGCGCCAAGCCATAATATTGACTCTACGTGCAGATTGGTTCATCTCAGAGATATTGTCAACTCGGCTCTTTACCAGCCTGTCAAGTTACAGCTTTGAGGCAAGGTACAGTAAGTGGACCATCTTTCCGTCGAACTGAAGCTAACAGCTGCTCCGGTCCCATCGTGCATAGCAAGCTCGTGCGATTTTAAGGCCTCACGCGCCCACAGGATGATGGCAAGCAACTGACCGCCAAACTCGCAGCTGCAGCAGCCCAACCACGACATGCTTCGGGCTCGAACTCGAGTGACGGAATACTCGTATCCCGCATCTGCATTATCACGGCAGCAGCCGACTGGGGCCCCCGTCAGGCAGGCCGCCTCTTGGCCCGGCCACCCATCCCTCGGCGGGAGGATCCCCAGTCTGATGGGCCTCCCCGGGCAGGCTAATGCAGCTCTCCCACGACGGAAGGGTGTGTGGCATCGCCAGCACATTGGCGGCCCCGTACGCCAAGCTGCTGCACACTCGCTTCCATTCGACGGGCCATGGCCCCAGCATCCCGGTCCTCCACGCGACTCCTGGCAGTTGGTGGATGTCGACGGCCGACGCATCGGGATCCAATGAGATGCGAGTCTGCGTGCGATTTTGAGCTTCGCTTCACCTGGACCGGAACGGCCGCCGTTGGGAAGGGCAGAACGCTATTGCTATAAAATCTCGACGGTTTGGAGCCTTTCCCTCCAGCACCCCTTCTTCCTCTCTTTCCATCCTCACACTCTCTCGCTTCGCTTCGTCCCCGGTCGCGTCTCCTGTGCTCTGGCTACGCCAGTTGGAAATGTCCTATACAGGCTGGTGTGTGTTGACTCCCTCTCCCCCTCCCCCCCTATGTCTCTGCCGCCCCCCTTTGCAACGCAACCTCTGACTGGTCGCTTACCTGTCTCTTGCTGAAGCTGACCATCGACACTGTAATTCAGTGGCAACGTCAAACGCAAGTCATCCGAGATCGTCCAGGATCGCTGCTCCCCGTCCTACATGCTCGGCAGCTGGCTCGAGGCAGAGTACACCGTTCCCGAGAGACTGTGGCGCGACGGCATCGCCGGCCCCAAGGCCCCTTCCCCTGAGACCATCATCGTCAAGCGCGAGGAGCTCGCCAAGAAGTTCCTGAACCTCGTCGACCAGACCATTGAGCAGCATCCGCAGCACCCGTCATCCCCGTCTTCGTCTTCCTCTTCTTCCGGATAGTCTTGAGGTTGTCGCCATGGCTCGCCGAACCACCACCAAACCAACCAAGACCTCGAGGGCCGTGTTAGGCCCTAGGAGCGTTGGCACGGACGACTCTTCATCATGCGAGTCACCATCTAGTATTACCCCTGAGAACGAGTACAGCTTCAGGTGCTTCATGGTCCACCGCGACCCAGCGCACGCAGCAAAGCTCGAATCAACTCGATATAGCTCCTGCAACAGCCTGTTCCCCAACGTCAACCGTCTACGGTGAGCGTCTCTAGCCCCTGAAATTCGCAACCAGCACCTAACGCCGACTCCAGGGAACACATTGTCCGCTCACATAGCCTCTCACACAACTGCCGCGGATGCCGGCACAGAATCACCAAGATGAAGGAAATACCCGCCTTCCAGGTAAAGCACGCCCGCTGCATGACCCACCCCGTGCAGAAGATGCGCGCCGGCCCCAAGCCGGAGCTCCTCGACGCCGCGCAGACCGCCGCCCTCTCCAAGCTCAACCAGCACTTCGACAAGCCCAACGACGAGGTCATCAGGTGCCAGAAGCTCTGGAAGGCGCTCTTCCCCACGGAGCCCTTCGACCCCCGCGTCATGGGTGAGTACCGCGCCACAAGCCACCGTATCAAATGTCGAGAAAACTCACAATGTGACTGACAGAAAAGTCGGGACCGAAGAGCCAGAGAGTCCAGGATGTGAACTCACCTACTACCCCTTCGAGGGCGGCGCGCGGGTGGAGCCCGTCAGGGACATCACCCTCTAATGCGGCGCGGCTACATGACGGGCCGTTGACGCCGGCGCCGACGCCGCGCACGGCAGCGTCGCCGGGGTCGCCCCATCCGAGAGGCGGGGATACGTACCCGGCGCAAGATGCGGCGGGAAAGCCCATGTTCAGCATGGTTCCGTCCCCGAAGCCGGGGAGCTACGAGACGCAGCCGTCCAAGAGCTCCTGGCACGACTCGGCCATCGACATGCGGCCCGGCTCTGCGGACGGAGACGAGGCAGCCCGGCAGGACACCCACGGAAGGGGGGGAGGTACGCACAATGGACTGCCCAGGTATGGTTCCGAGACTCAAGACGCTCAGAACCTGGACATCGAGGCCGTGGCCGGCCACCTGCCCACGGCCAGTGAGCTTGCGAAGCACCAGCACAACACCATCGACATCGAAGACGACGAGGGGGAGGAGGAGGAGGAGGATGATGATTGCGAGTATGAGCCGGTGCCGTTCCGCGTCGGGGACGTCTGCATGAGGGATTCGGCGTGCGGCAGCAGCAACAGGAGCTCGACGCGCGACAGCACCGGGTCCGACATGGACACGGACAGCGCCTTCGGGGTGGCGGACGAGGATGACGAGATCGCCGCGGACCTCTTCCACGGCGACTGCTATCGCCACACGTACGTTTACGAGCATGAGACTCTGGATCTCATCAACGCGGGATTCGTGGGTATCAACGGGCCACGCATCGGCGACTGGGGGCTGTGCGAGTCGGAAGACGAAGAGTCCTTCTCGACCTCGAGCATGAGCATAGACGAGGGGGACTGAAGCCCCTTTGCAGGTTGTCTACGATTTATGAGGCGTTGGTATATACAATGGGACTCTGCATTCTATCATGACAGCTTCTGTTTGACATGCCTTCCTTTGCCTTAATCTGAGCGCGGCTTGCCGAGCACATAACCTGCGCAGTGTGTCAGTAACGTCGCTCTCAAAAAGACAGGGACACTTACACTCATCGCAGTACGTCTTCTGCAGGGCGACCTCCGGGTACTCATCCCGCCCGAACGTCGCATTCAGCGAGACGGCCCCGACAGCATCCCCGGACTCGAGACGAACCCACGTATCCAGCTCCCCCTTCGCGATCCCCTCCCTGCTCAGCAACAAGTTCCTCGCGCCCCGCATCCAGTTCCCGTTGCCTCCATACCCCGTCCTCTGCCCGAAGCAAATATTCAGCCCCTCGCCCGCCGGCTGCACGGGGTACTCCGGCATCGTCTCGCCCGTCCACTTGTAGCACCACGAGACCCCGTGAATATGCGCGCTGAACATGCCCAGCATGCCCTCCGCGGCCGCCACGGCCCTCATGAATGGCACGTCCTGCCCGCCGTACGCGCACGTCCCGTTCTTGACGCCGTCGGCGCAGAAACCCTCGCCCTGCGCCGTGACCTCCTGGTCGTTCATGCCCGGGCTGCGCCGCGCGTCGACGCCGGGCCCGCGCTGGATCGCCCGGAACGCGTCGACGGGTATGTGCACGAACGCCAGCGCGGGAATCACCTTGCCGTACCTCGTCTTGATGCGCTCGTTCTCCGCCTCGAACCACGACGCGACCTCGGTGTCCACCCACTTGGGCCGCTCGATGCGCGCCCCCGAGGCGTCGAGCGCCTGGTACTCGAAGCCGCTGCGGCTGTCGAAGAACCAGAGCAGGAGCTCGGGCGTGCAGCCGCAGCCCGACGGGCAGTCGGCAGCGTAGACGGGGAGGTAGTAGTTTGTGGCGCCGAGGCGCTGAGGGTCCGGGACCAGTGAGCGGGTGCGGGCGTTGGGATACCTGTGCTCGCGAGCGAGCATGTCCTCGATGGACCGGTTGTAGCCCGGGTCATGGTTGCCGTACAGGGAGGCCCAGGTCAGGTTGCGGTCGACGAGCGGCTCGACCATCCAGTCGATGTACTCGGTCGTGTTGGACGAGAAGACGTTGTCGCGGGAAATGATGTCGCCATTGATCACGACAAAGTCAGTCTCTGGCTCCGAGTCGAGCACTTTGCCGATGGTCTTGGTGGTCAGGGCATCCTGAACAGCGCCATAGCTGCTGGGGGCTGGTGCAGGGTCAGATATCGTCCTCGTCGCTGTGAGGCAGGGCACTCACCTTCTCCGTAATGGAGGTCCTCGATTATGGAAATTTGAAAGGTGCCGTCACCACGGAACGTGAGGGGCTGTCCCGGGCCATTGATACCCTTTCCAGCCAACACGGGACTGCAGAAAGCGAGGGCTGCAAGAGACCTGGGCAACATGATGAAGGCTTCAGGTGTTGTAAAGATCAACGCGAGGGAAGAGAAAGGTAAGGGCGCGCTTTAGAGCGAGCGGCCTTGGTGAGTCTTTATTCCCACCGACATGCTCGTCCGGCAAGGCAATTCACCACGTGCTGTCCCTCCATTGACCATGTCGAACCCATGCTGGCGGGCCACCGACGATGTCAGTCCCGCCGCCGGTGACGGGGCCGGAGAGCAAGGCCCCACCGGCGAGGAACTCCGGGACCAATGGGTACATGTCCATCGGGAACGTGGGCGACCAAACGGCTCCAGCTGTTATAGCCCGAGGTCGACCTTCTGGTATTGCCAAGAAACCATGGCCATCTATTGTTTCTCGTGTGGCGCACCCCTGACCGGAAGTCGTGGGCTCGGCCATTCAACACCATGGCGCTCACGTCGATGGAAGACTGATGAACAAGGAAAAGGGTATATTCTGCGAGGCGTGAGCCTCACATTGCTAATAGGCAAATAAGCCAGCAAACTCCTGAAAAGAGCTGCGCACACCACCGAGTTCGCCGACTCGAGAGTCGATGGAACAAACCCCTAACTGGGGACCTGCCACACGCCCAACTTCCCGTACCAAACCACAAGACCGCAACGCCTCCGCTACGGCAACGATGGGCCGCCATTCCTCAAAACCCACATGTCAAAGGCCATCAATGGGCGTCAAGCCCAATCATCATTACTGGCCAGCCGAAGAACGCCCCGTAAGACAGTAGCAGCAGGCGCCAAAGTCTCCATACGACAGACGATGCAATTCCTAAAACACAGTGCTCCCGAGCGAACAGTGCTGCGTACCAGTGTTTGCACACCATCGGCGTCAAAACAACTAGACACCGCCACCCATAAAAGCCGCGAGGTCGTCGAGCTCGAGGAGTTGGCGCTCAAACGCAGCGCAAAGTTCGGCCGAGGTCATGTCCTGAGCCTGAGGAACGGCAGAGACGGCACGCTCAGCAACAGGCTCGTGGGAGCCGTTGCTGGGTAGTGGCGCCGAGACCGAATCGGGCGAGCGCTTAATCTCTGACTGGGCCGGCGGCGGAGGACTGGTCGTGTTGGGCGTGTCGACACTGCCGGAGCCGCCATTGATAGTGGTGACGCCGGGGCGCCGGACGGGAGCGGGCGGCTCGCTCTCTCGCCCGCTGTCCCCGTTGGAGACTGAATGGTTCGGAGGAGGGTGAGAGCCGTGGGGAGGGTTGGAGACGCGGTCATAGTCCATCGAGTCGGGATTGTTAGACCCGGCGTTGGACGCGTCATCCTTGGCCGAAGCAGTAGTCATGTGCTCCAACACGGAGGTGGCCAGAGGCGCCCCGTCGCTGATGAGGACGCGCTGCATGACAGAGAGATGGCGCAGCCAAGAGGCGATCAGGGGCCACGTCTCGACGCCCTCCGACATGAAGCGCAGGCCGTCACGGACAATGTGGCCGGCCGTCTCGACCGCGTTAGGCGGAGTCAGGCCCTTGAGAGAGAGGTAGGCCACTGTCGCGCTGGCCGTGAAAGCCGAGAAGAGCATGACGACGGGGAAACAGGGGATGGATTCCTTGTCAAAGCCGGCTTCCAATGCAGTCAACATGGCGATGGTGGTATGGCACGACGTGAGCAGGCGGTCGATGAGCTCGTGACAGTGAGGCGAATGGCGCCAGGTGTCGACGCTGAAGTTGGGAGCCGTGACGTACTGCAGCAGGCGACGGCGGTTGATGAAGATGGACGAACAGTGCAGCATGCAGTGCAGCATGGCGTACGTGAATCCTGAGCCCATGGTGATATGCAGGTTGATCTGACCCGGCTTGTCGATGAACTGCATCGGCAAATCCCTCCTGAGATCCTCGATGGAGCTCATCAGATCATTGCACGTGGCCTCACTGAAGGTGTCGACAGAGGTGGACATGAGCATGTGAATGACTTCGCGCCATATGCGAGTCGCTCGGATGATCTGGCCAAACTCGCCGACGACGTCACCAGGTACGCTGGGCGAGCGACGAGGAGGGCTGGATCTGGCCAGTGTCTCGACAACGACAGCATTACCAAAGGCGAAGTTCATGTCCGAGCAGGGCAGGGACACGTCAGCGATGTCAACCGAGGACAGCGCAGGCTGGCGACCCGGGTGGCTCGTCAGAAGGCAGTCGAGGATGTAGAGGAGCCAGAGTGCACGGCGGAAAGACTCCTCCTGCAGGAAGTTCTCGCTGCTGGGGTCGCTGTGGTGATTGTGCATCACACGGTACATCTGCACCATGCGGGCAGCCTGGCCCAGGTAGATGTAGGCACGGACAGCCTGACGGGAGCCCCATTCGTGGATGATGATGAGGCACATGGCCTGGATATCGGCAAGACTGGGCGTGTCGAGGCTGAGGTTGATGATGTTGATCGCCTTGGCGGCAAAGTGATCCGCGGCGGCGGTGCTGCCGCCTTGGCCCCCATAGCGCCTGATGAGGTTGGGCGAGCTCCTAAGACGGGTGTTAGCGGACTGATCTCGAGTGAGAAGCCGACCGTTGCCAGGTGTGGGGCCCGGAGGAAGGAGCCCGGGAAATGGCTGCTTGGGATGGATCCCCAATCGGCGACCAGTGATCGAGGGTGTCACGTACCGAGCTGCCGTAGACAGCAGAGCGTAGAGAAGTGAGCCCTCGATGGACGAATTCTTAAGCTGTGTGATGAACGTGGGCTTGTGGAAGGCGACGCAGGCAGGGTAGGTCTTGGAGACGACACGCTCGCATTCCGCGATCATCTCGGGGGTGAGCCTATGAAGCAGGTGTGTGGTTAGCTTACAAGACTCGGAAGAAGGGCGTTGGTGCCTCGGGGGGCACTGGGCCTTGGCCTCCGAAACGGAGGTGAAGGGTGCTCGGGATGACAGATGCAGATGACCTGGGTGGGGAACGGGGCGGGCGAATCATCTGAGGGCGGGCGGCGCAGCCACTCGGAGGTACGAGAACTGAGACCGGGTGTTGCGCAGGGGAAGCGCGCTCTCTGGAGGGTGCAGGGGGCCAGCCTCGGGCGGGCTGCGCGCGCGTCGGCATGGGGGGCAGAGGTTTGAGGGCAACCGAAGACCGCCACCCGACCCGATGCTTTGCGCGGATATGAGGCGAGCAGGGTAAGGTGACCCATGCCAGCAGGCTGTCGCGGTGGGAGAAAGGACGCAAACAAAGGGACACCGTGTATGGGGAGACGGGTGCAGATGAGAGGATAGTGGACTCACTTTTCAGCGACAGCAGCCGGTACGTGTCGAGACGGGACTGCGGCAGGGTTTGCGGCGCGTGGGTCGACGGCGCCCACGGCAGGCAGACTCTCGCGGGCAGGCCGGTGGACGGCGGTATGGCGAGCGGGAGAGCTGCCGGCTGCCATGGACTCCGAAGGAAGATAGCATTCGTGCATGCCCTTGGCGCAGTTCTTGCAAGGCGCTCTGCCGTTCTCGTAGACACACTTGGTCTTGCCCTTGCGGCAGCGCACACAGGCGCCTCCCGCGCGGAGGGCAGTGCTACGGACCACGCCGGAAGACATGGCCGCGTCGTGCGATGAGTGAGGTGAGGTGAGGTGATGAAAGGTCAGAGGAAAATCTCGTGACGATAGGAGATGAGAAGGGTGTTTGCGCTTGGCCGTGCTGGTGTTGGTGCTGCGAGGCGGTGATGATGCTGCTGATGAGGACGCGTCGACACAGAGCAGGACACGCGTTCGTCAAGTGAGGCCGGAGGAAGCGGCGGAGGACTCCGGGGGCCGCAAGGCGCCGAGTTGCACAGTTCCACGTAGGAAAACGCGTGCAATCAATGAAGCTCGGCGCGGCGAGCAGAATCCGGTGCTATTAGAGGTAGTTCCAATGGTCGCGGGCCGGTCAGGTTGGTGGTTGAGGTTGCCGGCGGATAGCCTGGAGGAAAGAGGATGGAGAGAAAATGGTCGGAGGCCGGGGGGGCAGGAGGTGGGAAAAAAACTTGTGGGAGGGCGACGGGCCCCAGAAACGGGAGCCTGAGGGAGACACGGTCGGGCGGACTTTCTGGGCGCTAGGGGGCGGGTGGAGCCCTGGAGGAGGCCCTGGTGGTGGCTCAAGGCACGGGCGGATCGGGTGATGAAGCCGGAGCTGGACGCTGAGAGCTGGGAGCTGGGGCCAGCAGAGAGCAAGAAGAAGGGGGGGTAAGGCGAGGGGCTGGATTCCCTTGGGGGGTTTCCGGTATCGAGATGGCGAGCCAGAGATGAAGAGGACGACCGAATGTCACTCTTGGTACCTTGAGTGAATGCGAGTCGATATGGGCGAGCGTCGCCGCGTGTCTCTTGGAATACGATCCCGATCCGCGCGGGTGTCGTCCGGGCGGCCACGGCGTCGGCTTGGGTTGAGCTGAGCTGACGGTGTGACAGTCGTCGAGGGCTCCTATTTAGCGACTGCGATCTTGCTTCCAAATACAAGGGATCGGAGGACACAGATGTATTGATTCGATCGGGTGTCTCCCAACGTACGCTTCGAAATGGGCAGATGGGCGGAATACCGAGGAAGCTTCAGAGGGGGCCGGGTCCTTGCGATGCACCAGGACAGGTCCACTCAGTACTGGATTGTCGTCGAAAACTAAAAGTCGAAGAAAACTGAAAAGGTCAAACCCTTTCTCGAAGGAGTTTTGCAGGAATTGCTCGGGCTGGCTGCCTGGGTGGCTTCCGGGTGATGACAGCGGCGATGGTGTTCAGTGCCTCCGTCCCGACCGAGTCGCTGTGGTTTGGGACGGGAGACAGGGAGAGGGAAAAGTGGGATGGAGCGCGGGCTTTGCTGCCGCGCCGCCCGGCCCTCTCGGAGAAGCACATGACGCCCGACGCCCCTGCCTGCTGCCGCCTCATCCCACGCCTTCCATTGTTGACCAGAGACAGCAGCAGCAGCCACCTCAATCCAGGACGCCTTCCGTGGCTGCGATGAATGCCTATTGAAATGTAATCATTCTACCAAGATTCTACTACATACGCAAAAACGACCTCATGCTTATCATGGGTTTCTCGACTCATCTCGCTAGAACACTCATAGAAGCAGCAACTGTAGAGACAAAACGCCGGTCAGAGCCGTTGGGGGGGAGGGCTGGGAGGAGGGCACGACGGGGAGGCATGAGGCCCCCCCGGGGTTCAGAGGAGGCGATCGGGCGGGGAGCGCCTGCCTCCACTGGCGTTCTTCTGGCCGCGGCTTTGCAGGTGCCGCCTTCCCTCTGTGGGCAGGGAGGCCGATCGGACGCCTGTAGGGTAGAGGTAGGTACAAAGCCAACGGAGCGGCAGGTCCATCCCGTGTCGCCTTCCCCTCTCCAGCAAGGCGCCGGGCGCCCAAGCTTCAATTTCCCATCATGACACGCCCCGGGCCAAGCCGCTCATTATCGCACCACCGTCCTTTCTGCTTCATTTCCGTCCCAAAATCATTCTCATCCATCGGTAAGATAGCCTGTCGACTGCACCCTCCCTTCCACCAGCCCATGCCATTTCTCGGCCAGCCTCCAGGCCAAAGGGAAATCATTGTCTAGACCCGACCCAGTCGTCAGCCAATCATGGCCCCAAGATCAACACTCCGGAGGACGGGAAGGGTGCGACACACAACCGCCGGCGATTCAAGAACAAAACCGCGAGCACTGCCATCTCGATAATCCAGTTCCTCCCGCTTCATCAGTGGCGGAACACAAGACAGGCCAGGCTCCGGGGCAAGCTCCCGGACCTCGACAAGGGTCCTGACTGGTCGACTCGGCTTCCTGACTTGCGTGCTGGTCGAGCTGCACGCCCGCCGGACATGCTCCACCCCGGCGCCCCGAGGTCTCGTCAGCCGCGCTGCGCAGGCAGAGGGGTGACACGACATTTTCTGGTCAGGGGCACCTGCACCTCTGAACCCGGGAGCAGATGAGCCCTTTACCGCTATTCCAGGACGTGTGCGCGCTCAGTTCGCTGGCGTGCTCCTGTGGTCGACTTGCTCGCCCGCACCTGAATTGCCGCCCCAGCGCCCAGAGTCTCCCTCGCAGAACTTGTCGTGAAGCCTCCAGCATCGCTGGCGTCGCGTCATGGATCAAGGCTTTTCGCCGGCGTTTGCCTCGATCAATGCACGTCATCAAGCTACCATGCTGCGTGCGCTTGAGAAAGCAATTACCGTTAGCAGCGCCAAAGCCGACCAAGTCTTCGGCGGCAGCCCAGCAGCGACCGGCGTTGGCTCGGTGCGCCATTTTCTTCCCTGCTCCGGCGCTACTGGCTGGTGCCGTCGAGCTGAGCGCGATGCGTCTCCCCGTCCCTCCCGAGTTTCCCACTTTTTAGCACCCGGTTACCAGGTTGCCGTCGGCTCCAACCGGCAGTGTCTCCTCGGCTCTTCGGATTACGTTGCGCGATCCCTTGAAATCGTGTCCGAGCCCATCTCATTCGCTTGCCCTCCCTCCCAGACTTCACACGCGCCAGCAAGATGGATTGCAGTGTCCATGTATCGTGGTGATCCTGGATACACCTTGACACCCTCCATGATGAGCACGTACGTGTGATCAAATTCCAGAGCCCTAATCTCCCCTTCTACCAACCAAGTGGTGGCTCTGTCGATTGGCGTAGACGGGTGGGGCACGGCAGCGGAGAGTGGCCCGGAGTGTCAAGCCTCCGGGAACCCCGAAACGGGGGCACGGGCCAGCGAACGTCGTTGGAAACCAAGACCTCGCGACTTGTTCCGATCTCGGTTGTGGGCCCGCCTTTCTCCCGACGTTTACCCCCGAGCCGTTCGCGGCTGAAGTCAGGGGCAGGCTTGAGCTGTTTATTATCAAGGACTCCAAGCGTGCGATGAGATATGTGGCGGTGATACACTTTGCTCGCTACAAGTGGAAGCTGCGAACTAGTTGGTATTTGGGCATGCACCATATCTACACGCTCGACCGAGATACCAGGTCTCCAACATCATCATCTCAATCATAAAGAACTCAACTGAGGAATCTGGGATCCCTTTGCTTGCCAAGCGATCGAGATCTCAAGCTGACGACCTCATTCATCAGAAGGCTTCCGTCCCCTGAGAACGCGGGTCGCGTGGGTCGTAACGAAACACGACTAAACCTGGCCAATCTGCCTGATGAGCCACCTCGGCGCCGACACGCTCGCGTCGGTTGTGTAGAGGAAGTGGGCCGGGAGGATGAACAAGTTGCCCCAGCACACGGCGTCGGAGACGTTGCAGTAGATCTGCGTCTTGGACGTGGGGAAGTTGGGAATGCGCCGCAGATTCTGGAGGTTCTTCGTGTAACCGAACAGGACCACGCCCCTGATCTGGTTCTGCAGGGTCGACGAGAGCTCGCTGATGGCGTTGGACATGACAGCAGTGCCCTGGCTGTGGTTCGTGTCAGAAAAGGCTCGCAACCGATCAAGGAATTCATGCTACGCACCTATAGCCGCCGGCGACGATGGCGGCGTTGGGGCACTTGGTGGCCGCCATGGTGAAAAGCCTCTTGGCCTCGTCGATGGAGGCGCGGCTGGTCCCGGCGGGGAGGAAGTTGTCGGCGAGAGTGGCGCCGTACGGACCGCCAACGCCCTGGACCCAGACGTTGTTGCGGTACTCGCTCTCCAGGCCGCTTGCGACACTGGGTCCCGCGCTGATGCCCTGTGGTGAGGAGGTGAGCTTTCTATTCTTTTGGGTTCGTTGTTTGCGTCCGCTGCGGCACGAGGACTTACCATGTTGCCGGGCTCCGTCGAGGCACGGGCAAAGATGAAGATGACGCCGGGGCAGTTGGAGGAGCTCCCGTTTTGGAGGTCGTTGCGAGTCGAGCTCTGGCGTTTCTCGAGCTCAGAGCCCTCTGCGGCAATCTGCGCGGGCAGAGCAGCGGCCAGGGAGGCAGTGAAGGCGAGGATGTGGAGGAACTTCATGGTGAAGAGACCGAGCGGTAATGGATTGGATCAGGAGTTTGAGCAGAGGAGACAAGAGAGCTTGATGATGAGATGCGATGAGATGGACTGGAAAGACGACGACGATGCATGCTCTATTTATACTTGTTGCATGCGCTTCTCATACTAGATCCTCTGCCTTGATATACCAACAGTCGACCCGCGGCTCAACGCACCACTCACGCTCTGCGAGACAATGCCAATTCATCTCCACCTCAGCTCTGGCCAATCCCTCTTGTCCTTGATATTACCTACATGGTCAAATCAAGCTTATCTGGAAGCCAACAAGACTTTGTGCGATGCCGCTGTCACGCGGTCCAGCAGAGTCCATGCCCTCCAAGCACGAGCTGCGAGGCTTGGGCCTTGGTGTGGCGGAGGATACTAACTGGAAATAGTGTTTGTCGCGATTCTCGCGATGCCTCCGGAGGAAGTAGGAATACCTGTCGAGTAGCTAATGCACGGCATCGCCTGGGCAGTCTTCTGCCGTGCTGATGTACAGTGCCCCCCTTGAGAAGTAGATGTTAGCTTGTGACTCGTGGCTGAAGTACCGTCCCTGGAGAGGCTCAACAAGAAAGGACGCACTGAACAAGAGGTCTCCGACGAGGAATAGGCAGATCGAGGAGCAAGTAGGCCGGGAATGGGGCAAGTCGCCCGAGTCTTGACCTGGCTGGCTGGTCACATATGATCAATCAAGGGTCGTGTTGCACTGTAAACCTCGGCAGTCGAGGCTTGGCCGAGCGCCATGTTGGCGCCACGAGGAGGCAGAACGCGGGGCCCCGCGCGGGGAACCCATGGACGGGGACGCATGCCTCGGCTCCACGACTGGTGCATGGTGCTCGGGAGATTATTTCTTCAGCGAATGGAAGTACACGGGTTTCCCATATTCGGATACTCTTGCGAACGAATCTACAGATGCGCGCCAGGCACCATGCGGGACGCGATGGATAAGACATGCAGGGGAGGCGGGTTGGCCGGGACGCCGCTGAGCTCCGAGGGGGAAGTGAGACAGTAAGCCGCGGAACATGGCCGAATCAAAGATGCAAGGCCTTCATATTCATTTCGAATGCAGCTCTGCCCGGGTCAAGGGCAAAAGGAACAGAAGCGAAGCTGCTGGGGTATTTTGTACAATGTTACACCCAACCCGAGGCTGCAGCGGGCGCAGATATCAACACAAAGAGCACCATCTAGTTCTTTCTGGCCACCTTCCCTGTCGTCTTTGAAACTTTTCGCATCTTTGACGCCGTCTTTGCCTTCCCCTTTGTACTTGGCTTGCGGCGCGACGGCTTTCTTCCGTCCTTGATGCGAGTCTTGGCGGGCTGGCGAATACCCTCCTCGCGGTTCTCGGGGGGGACGTAATGGGTCGGATCATAGCGTGGACCGTAGGTCCAGGGAACAAAATTCGGTCCCCTCTCCGTGCTGTCGGGGTCATATCGCTCGTGGTACAGGAGCAGAGGACGCAGCTGCGGCTCGCGGCGGTGGGGGAGAGGACGCAGACCGTCGCGCTTGACCCTCCTGACGGGAGCTTCCAAGTTGTGCCTGGGGTAGGCGACGAGTGTGCTCTTCTTGGAAGAGGGAAGAGTGTCAGCATGGGAGAACAGCGCGTCCGCGCGATCGAGGCATTCGTTTTCGCTGTCGATCATGTCCTGGAATTCGTATAGGTCCCGGGCCGCGAAGCTGGCGAAAGACCAGTCCGGGCGATACCGATCGCCCTGCCCGAGAACGTGCGGGAAGGTCCAGGAGGAGCTCAGGTCGACGAGCTTGCCCTCGATCCATTGATCCTGGTGGATGTCTCGAATGACGATGCCGTTTCTGTGCAGACCCTCGACACCCTCGAGCATCTTCGGGAGGTTTTCGATCCTCTGGTGACAGGCCGCCACCACCTCCTCATCGGACCGGTTCCAGCTGTACTGTTCGTCGTGTAGTTTGTCCGACATTTCGCCACCCACCCACTCCTTGACAATGCCGTAGATCGGTTCGCTTTCGGGTCGTTCGACGAATTTCCAGTCGGTATCCGGGCCGTGGTCCCAATGCAACATGAAGTCAACCATACTCACACCTGGCTGGACAAGATCAATAGCGGGCTTGAACATCTCCTTCGTCTTTTCATTGACAAAGAGCGCAATGTAACCGTACGCTTTGGCTGCGAGGTGCTCCTGCCCGGCCTCCTTGAGTCGTCCGTACGCCCGGCACTCGGTGTGAAACGGGTCCGACTGCATCCTTGCCAGGGCGATTTCATCGTCGTTGAGGTCAGGATAATGTTTTGGGTTGAAGAAAGATCCCAGATCCTTTTTGACAAACTGGCCGAGCCTTAGCTATGATTTCGCAACCCATGATTGGGAGGTGACTCACAAACTTGATGCAGTACGTCTCGCCATTCAGTTTCGCCTTGATGATCAAGCCATGAGCGTATGTGTCCTCGTCCTTGATTACAATCTCGGGCTCAAACGTAAGGTCTTCGAAGTTTTGCGCGAATGGGGCCAGCTTCGGGCCATCGCAGGGCGGAAGGGGAGGCAGAGGGTCCATGGGGACTGGGGGCAGACTGCGATGACGGGATGGATGAAAAAGACTGGTGATGTCGGCAAAGGTAGTATGGGTCATCACTTGTGGGTAGACACAAAAGCTCCCAAAGCATGACCTTCCGGCGGCCAGGGTCACCAGTCTTATACATTTCGTGCGCACAACGAACAGTTGAACGGAGGGACAAAGCTGCCGAACCTTGTCTGCGGCCGTCCTGCCGAGCGAATGTGTGATGAATGGCCAGTGGACAAAGGCGATGAAGAGTTTGGGTGAAACACGTGCCTTGAGTCGGCTCCTTTCACTGATTCAGCCGCAGTTAACCTGGGTGGTAGAACAAAGGAAATGGCCACGCAGAAAATTTCCATCATCAGGGCATAATGTCAAGGTGATCACACGCAGGGACCTTGGCATGTTGATGGAGCCCAACTCAGCAATAGACCAAAAATAGCCACTGCTGGGCTGGAAGTGTGACGAGTCGGAAGTGGCTGCATAGCTGGCTGTAATAACTCGGCGGCGGGAACAGTCATGTATCACGCACAAAGGCGCGGGCGTCCATGATCACTTTCATACCCCATCGAATGCTTCATAGAATCCCTGAGAAAAAGACGGGCCGTCCAAAGCTCGCCTTTCGCAGTATCTCGTGCTGGCCACAGGAGCCGGCCAATGTCCAAGTCTGCACAAGTGCCGAAACCTTTTGCTACAGCTTGCCAGGAGCTTCCATGGGAATCATGAGTCTCGCCGCTCAGTTTCCCAGGAACATGCTTAAAAAGGGGCATGCCACTCGTCAACAGCCTCATCCAAGCGGAAGCCAAGTAACCGCCAGTCTCTTTTGCCGTCGCAACCATTTGCCTCTCCACAGTCTCTGAGCAATCATCCTTTACCTCCGTTTTTCTTCTGACCTCACGATGAACCACCACATTCCCACTACCCTCCTTACGGTCCTGGCCCAGCCATGGCCCAAGATCGCGCCCGACAATAAGCGAACCGACTATCGCGCTGCTCAGGCCTGCAAGACCGTCGGTGAAATCAGCAATTGGCAAGAGTTTACGTTCGCCAACGTCTATGAAGCCTTCGGACACATTCTTGATCAGCCGTATACCGGTCCTCTGGTCGCCCTCCACCTGACACCTGCCCGCACAACCAAAGGTCTCGGTGCCATCAAGGAACAGGAGTTCCATATCCTGATCAACCTCCTGAGGCCAGCCTTGGAACAGGGTCGCGCCGCAATCGCGTCCCGTCTTACCCCCCCACACACGCAGGAGATCATCGAGGTCCGTCGCGACATCATATGGGGCAAAGTCAGACCAAACACCACTTTTGTCTTGGGATCGCACGCCCTCGTGATGGGAACGGCGAAAAGGACGGGCGACTGGGACGCCCATGACTGGAAGGGTAACCTGGCTCATCCGGCCTCCCAGCTTATCGGCTACGCTTGCGAGGGGCGCACCCGCTACACCTATGCCATCACGGAGACGGAGCTCATTCTCTGCCAGGCGTACCTCCTGCCCGACTCGCCGGGAATATTCGGTATCCGCCGTTGCAATGTACCCCTCAACGCCAGCGGCGGCGGGGTCCTCACCCCGGGCCTGGCGCTCTGGGCCATGGTTCTGATGGCTCTGAACGACAACAATCGACACATCGACTATGATGCACAGACCCTGCATTTCGGCGCTTGAGAGGGCGCAAATTGGTGCCAGCCGTCCAAGGTGACGAACGAGCCGCCGACACTTCATGCAGCTCCCGGATCCGCGTTTGTTACAGCACTTGTACGGAAATGAGACATTGCCGTTTGTACCGGTCTTCCGCGTCAGCTAAAACAGTTTTCACTGGCCCCTTGAGTGGTGTCGTGGCCTGCCAAGGCGCCTAGGCCCTTTCGCTCCAGGCAGCGATTATAAACAACAGGGGCGATGCAGTGAAGCGAATTGCTTTGTCCCCACTGCCTAGGTGAACCGAGCGCTGCAATGCGGGTGATTGCATGTTGGCGTTTGGCTTCGGTCAGCGTGAACGTGGCCATCAAGGAGGAAATATCTTCATCTTACCCTAAGGCAAGGAGAGGCAACGGGAAAATGAAGAACGTGGCCAGGACCGCGGCACGCTGGCGTAGCAAACAATGATCTGTACATCCAAGCCTAGTTCAAAATCCAGCTATCTCCATCATTTTGCACTCGCTTCGTGACTCTCATGACTCTTGAAAACATGGCTGCCTGGAGGAGAGCGGTGGGTGCCAGCGCATCCAGAACACTGGGATCTGAGCCCTGCTGCTTCCCTTGTCAGATATCTGACACGGCCCAAGCATTAGGCATCACTTTAGTCTTCCGTCTAATAGGGACGGACCTCCTTGAGGAGAGGAATGGCCAGTGCAAACGACTTTGACCGCTCTGGCATCACCCCCAGCTCAACCTTCTGATGGATATGGACTTTGGCGCGCCTTCTTGCCGCTCTCGAGCATGGAAGGCGGCTCGTCACATCATGAAGTCCTTCGGCAAGAATTCTCGCCGGATAATCATCGCCACTTGTATTCTTATGGTCCTAGCCTGGTGGCTCCTCGCCCCGTACGATGTCAAATCCTTGATCACCCGCCAACCTAGTATCACCGCCTGCGACGTTGAAGATATCAAAACTCTACCGTCATGTGGCCTCTCCGACGACAAGAACACCACGAGCATTCCCAACATTGTTCACTTTGTGTACTTACTATCCGACCCGAGAAGCGACTTCCCCTTCCAGTTTAGCCACTTCCTATCCATGTACGGCGCATCCCACCTTTGGCGACCAGAGAAGATCTACCTACATACCAACGTCCGAGTCGATAGTGACACTGTTGCCCGTGCAAGAAGTGGCAAGTCCGGCAAATGGTCCAAACTCATCTTCAACCTGCCGAACTTCACCCTGAATACGGTCCCCCTCCCTGTCTACACAAAGAAAGGCGTACGAATCGAGATGATGGAACACAAGTCCGACTTTGTACGTGTGAAGATGGTCCACGATTTCGGTGGAATATACATGGATCTCGACGTCCAACCCCTTCGAGATATCCGGGTCCTGCGTGAGTCAGGCTTCAAGGCCGTCGGAGGACGAGAGCTAGGCGGCAACCTGAACAGCGGCACTTTCATGTCAGAGAAGGAGGGCAAGGCTATCCGCCAATGGATGGATCGTATGCATGACGTCTTTGACCAGGGTTGGATTACGCACAGCAACAAAGCCTGGACATACGTGGCGGAGCGACTTGAGGACACCTGTGAGATACTGATCCTCGGGCGTGATGCCTTCGCACCGGGGAGCTGGAGGCCCGCAGACGTCAATAAGTTGTTTGACACCCATCTTAGCGAGACGCCGCCACTGGATGAAGATATTCCGGGGAGATCACTACCGACAAAGGTCGACGTGGAACTCGAAGCCAAGCCCGCTTGGGCGTCCAACCTGGACTGCACCTTCCTACTGCATGCTTTCTCTCCCAAGAAGCCCAGGCATGGGATAAGGAATAACGGTATTACGCCGCGATATGTACTAGAAAGGCGAAGCAATTACGCCAGGGCGGTCTATCCAATGGTCAAGGCTATGCATGATGAGGGATTGGTGGACATAGACGATACAGACTTGGGGACCTAGTAAGACCAACCGGGTCAATCATTCATCTCACATCCTGTATGTATTGTTCAATGACGATTCTCAAACAGAACGCTGATTGAGTCGCAAATGAGCCCGTGCATGATTTGCTACATCCCACGCCCAATGCTTCAGAGGCCAAGATATACTCAGCACTCGGAGTACATCTCAAGCCTCCACTGCCTTGTTCTTCATCTCGTATGCTTGCCGGACCAGGTCGACCACCGTTTGCCGGAAGGTTTTGTACTGAAGTCCAAGGTCCTTTGCGGCCGTCTCGCCATCAAGACCATGCGACTCATCAATGGGCTGATCTTCCACCGTGACCTTCCCCCGAGCCCAATCAAAGGTCTCGTCCATGATACTCGCAGCCTTGCCGTACGAAAAGCGTTCCGTGACGGCAGGCACATACCGTCTTCCACCGAGTTCCTCCTTGAGAGCGGCTTCGGCATGGGCGAGTGCGAGGTCCCTGACATCGATCCAGAACGGTACCCTGGCGACGGGGAGGGGCTTGGCCCCCGTGGCGATCTTCCACAGCATGGAATTGGACTCGTTCAGCTCCTCGACCTTGGAGATGGGGTGCACGATCGGCCCAAAGGTCATCGGCGGGCAGAGCGTGACGAGGCTGAAGCCCGGCTTGTTCTCGGCGACAAAGTCCCAGGCGGCCTTCTCGGCGAAGAGCTTTGAGCCTCGGTAGGCGATGAACGCTGGGGTGTCAGGGGCGATGGATTCGGCGTACGTGAGTGGGTTCCAGTCGTCTCCCGTGTAGGTGAAGTACGGAGGGGCTTTTCGGTCCGCATTCATGACGGATGCGAAAGAGGAGGTCAGGACAACACGCTTGATTGACGGCTCGGATGCTGCTGCGGACATGATGGCCTTGACTCCGTTGATGGCCGGGATGATGAGTTCCTTCTCGTTGTCCTTGGTGTCATAGCTGAGGGGCTGCTACATGTGAGCTTCCTGCTTGAGGTTTCAGGGTATCTGCCGACAGTACTTACGCTGGCGACGTGAATGATGGCGTCGACACCCTTCACGGCAGCGGCAAAGTCCGCACCGCTCGTGAAGTCGCCCACCTGAACGAAGTCGAGTTTGTCGGCATATTGTGGCCGGGCCTTGAGCATGGCATCGCCTTTCGAGAGTGATCGTGTCGACCCTCGAACCTTCAGGCCTTTGGCGAGGAGGACATCGACGACATGCGCACCGATGAAGCCGGTGGCCCCTGTAACGAGGACATATTGACTGCGTGATCGGGCTGGTCAGCCACTATTTTCAATATAGCGGGCGGCGGCGGCTCGAACTTACGGAGTCACAGGCATTGTGAAAGCTGAAGATGACCAGCAAAAGTGTGAATGTTTTGGAAATCACTGCGGCAGAAGAAGCAGCACGAAATTCGATGCGGGGAAAACGATTCCTGGATGCGGGGGTCTTGGTGGTTGCGGGGAAAGGGGGCTTTCATTCAGGGGTATTCTGCTTTCCACAGACAGTGAACATCTGCTGGTGCTCGGAGGACAGCAATATCTTCATATCGGCCGGTACTGTTGTTGGAAACTAGGAGGATCGCCATTGTCAATGCATCGCCTGATCTAACAACCTCACCAGTCTAGCCGCTACCATCCATAGCGGGTAGACATGCCGCCCATCCCCGTCTTAGCCTGCGGCTGGTGTCTGCCGCTCATCCCCGCCGCCATCGGACAACTTCGCTCGGCAAAGATGCCGCCCCAGAAACCCAAGACGCGGTACGCCGCATGGTCTGCCCCAGTTCAGCCCTCCCTGGCCCTCTGACACTCCGCAATTCAGACCTCCTGACTGGCACTAGTTCCCCATATCCGAGCATCCCCGCGTTCTCGCAGCGCGTGGGCGGCGGCACCGCAGGCATGGAGAGGGCAACATTAGCGCCAGGCTAGTGCTCCGGGGTGCGGAGCATGGCGTGTTGGCGTCGTCCTCGGCCCTGTCCTTCTCCAAGCCCGTGGCCGTGACTCTCCCAAGCGAAACTTGCAACTCGTCCAACCCCAGGCTCATGCTGTTTGTATAAGTATATCAGGGATCGTCGCCGCTGACATGGTTTGAAGGAAGCACAGGAGCTCTCAGCGAGTAACACCACCTCTCCATCTCTTTCTTCTCCGGACCTTCTCAGACTCCCGTCATCTTGGTCGCAAGCGACTCGCAGACGCGCAATCTCGCCACCATGGGTGTTCAAACCACAGGCTCAACAGGCGGTGGCCTGCTGAATCTCAGCGGTCTGCCGCAGATGATTCTCATCACCATGACCAACGCCCTTTGCATGGCTTGGTTCGGATACGATCAAGGTACGTGGTGGGAGTTTCACGAGAACTCAAACCGGAAAACTGTGTGCAACCCAGGCTGACCTCTCCCCGCCCAGGTGTCTTCTCAGGAGTTCTCATCTCCAAGGACTTCAAGCGCCTGTTCCCCGAGACCAATGACGCCAACATATCCGGCATCACTTCCAGTTGCTTTGCTGTGAGTCGAGCCACAAAACAGAGCACGAAGCATTCGCTCACCCCATACAGCTCGGCGCGTTTTGCGGTGCCATCTTGGCGTTCCTCTTCGGAGATCGTCTCGGCAGGAAGAAAAGCGTGGCCTGTGGCGTGCTCTTCAATGCCGTGGGCGCCGTTCTCCAAATTGTCGCCTGGCATCTGCCTCAAATGATCATCGGCCGCATCATCAACGGTATCGGCATGGGCATCACCTCTAGTGTCTGCCCCGTCTTCCAAGCCGAGTGTTCCAAGCCTTCCGTTCGCGGAAAGCTTGTCGTCGTCGGCTCTCTCTGCAACACTGCCGCATTCTGCCTGTCCAACTGGTAAGTCTTACCTTGTATGGCAAATCTGGTTCAAAGTGGCTGACCATTCCCAGGATGAACTTTGCTTTGTTCTTCAAGGAAGGCCCGATCCAATGGCGCTTCCCTCTGGGCTTCCAGATGATCTTCCCCGTCTTCGTCTCCACCGCGCTGCTCTTCGTCCCCGAATCTCCCCGATGGCTGCTCTTGAACGATCGCCACGACGAGGCCCAGCATGTCATCGCTAGACTCGAAGGGAAGAATGTCGACATCAACGATCCTAGAGTCGTCTCCGAGTTCCTTTCCATCCAGAGAACTATCGAAATGGAACGGGAGGCTGTCGGGTCGCCCCTCAAGGACATCATCCGCTTCAGGGACGAGACCCAGACCTTCCGTCGCCTGTTGCTGTCCATGTTCACAATGGTGATGCAACAATTCAGTGGAGTCAACGCTTTGGGTGTGTTTCCCCCGTTTCTGCTGGGTTGAAGACGGGAGAAATCGGTTGCTGACAGCATGATCCGTTCTGAATAGGTTATTATTTGCCCACCCTCCTGCAGCAAAGCGTCGGGCTGTCGGAGGAGCGGGCCAGGTTGATGACCGGAGTGAATGGAACCATTTACTTCGGCTCAGCCATGGCCTGTCTTCTTATCATTGACCGATTCGGTCGTCGCAAGATGATGCTGTACGGCGCCCTCACGATGGGCAGTTGCTATTTGATTGCCGCCATGACACTCAAAGCCGCTCAAGATGACCCCACGAACCTATCAAGGAAGAAAACAGTGAGCCAATCCGGTCCTGGAAACCAGACTTTGCATGCTAACAAACCCCCAGCTGGGCGAGGTGACCACGGCCATGTTCTTCATGTACTACTGGTAAGTTGCTGTTTTTGGTGGCTTACCAAACGTGTCTAACGAAGACCAGGTTCTATGGCACATCCTTTGCGAAGGTCGCCTGGGTATTCAACTCGGAGATCAACTCCCTTGCCTGGAGAACCAAGGGAGCTGCCGCGGCCACTGCAACCAACTGGATCTGTGGCTTTGCCGTCACTCAGTTCACCAAGAAGGGTGTTGATAACCTCAAGTGGAAGTTCTACCTTCGTAAGTCCACCGCCGCGAACCCGTTCATGGCCCAAGTCGACTGACCACCAGCAATAGTCTTCGCCATCATCTGCTGGGTCTACTTCCCCATCGTGTTCTGCTTCTACCCTGAGACGTCCCGCCGCACCCTCGAGGATATGGACCAGATCTTCATCCAGAACCCTGGTGTCATCGTTTGCGGTAAGAGCGATCTGACCCAGCGGAAGCGGCCCCAGGCTTTCATCGATGCGGAGGCAACCCGAATTGCCGATGCCGAGACCTCTGCTCTTGGCAAGGGTGGCGCGGGAACCGTTCAGCACCGAGATGTTGTCTAAGAGGATCAAGGGGCTCCCGCTGGCGCCTGTCTTGGCTGTAAGTTTCAAGTGGACAAGACAGTCAAGGTTTCTCAAGCGATCAGAGTGTAGCGCCTCTTCTCCCTCAATCCTCCACCCTTTCTGATAGAAAGAAGATGATATCGTATCATTGCAACGAAGTAGCATAATCGTTCTAGTAGATACTCAATCAAATATTGCTAGTTCCGAACTTTCATTCATCAGGATTGTAAGGCTCATGCGGAAAGATAATTTCTTAATGTCAAGTGTCACACAATGGAAGATTGGCGGAATGACACCTACAAGTGAATGATGAGCCATAATATGCATCGGCAGATATTGATTAGTTCAGGGGTATTGTGCTCGAAGATTACAGGAAATTGGGTGGGTAAATCAGGACTTCATCTAGTACGCTTTGCTAAGAATGTGCTCTAAGCGGGCTTGCTCTAACATCTTGCTCTGCGTGCTCATAGATAATCTTTTCCAGAACGCTACTAACGCCAAGGGCAGTCCAAGTCTACCCACGTCGCATTGTGTGGCATCCTAGTGACCTGGTGTGCCAATGATGTTTTTCAATCCTAGTACGGAGGTTCCGCCTGACACGATATCAAAATCAAAGCATAGTCTCTGCTTTCTTACATTACTATTACAGGTCTACGGGATCGGCCCTTCACAAGAACACAGTGCCATGAGATATAGACAAGAGCAAGTTGACTGTCGCAGCAACCAAAGTTAAATTTCATTTTTCTGTCTCATATTGATCAAGACTTGTCCGGGAGACTGTTCTCAATGTCAATCATCCACTTGACCTCATCATAGAGGTCATTCGACGACGACGCATGCAAAGGGTCCATAGGTCTTCTCGGCTGTCCGCCATAGCCGTGCATTCTCTCGAGCAGCGCCTTGAATCCTGGGATTGCCCGTTTGGTCAAGGACCAGTCAGCCTTGGCCAGCTCCAACTGCGCCTGCCTGGCCTCCTGCTCCTTTCCTGCCGCGAGAGCAAGATCGTACACCCTGACGCACGCACGGGGGAACACATTGGCCGCACCGATGATGGCTCCGCTTCCGCCAACGGCCAGACTGGGGCTGATGAAGTCCGCTACCCCCGCAAAGGCATAGTATGGCACCGCTCCGTTCGTCGCCGGGCATTTGACATCAGATACTGGCTTCGTGTCGGCGGCCACGCGAGCCAGCTTGCCCACGTTACCGCAGGTGAACTTGGTGCCGATGATGTTCGGGTGCTCGGAGAGCTTGACCAGTAGCTCCGAGTCAATGTCGATGCCGGACACGGCACCGGGGTAGTTGTAGATGATCACGGGCAAGGGGCTCTCGTCGGCGACCTGGGTGTAGTAGCGGTGAATGGTCTGTTCGTTCGTTGCCCATTTAAAGAAACTCGGGACGAGGATGAGGACCGCGTCGGCTCCTGCTGCTGCTGCGTCTTGGCAAAGCTGGACGGTGCCGCGGACGGACTGGTCGGAGGTGCCGCTGATCAGGGGGAGACCTTGGTAGCCGGCCGCATCCAGTGCCTCTCTGGTGATCTTGACCACGGCAGCGCGCTCGGCAGGCGACAGGAAGACGGCTTCGCCGTTCGATCCGTTCGTGACGATGCCTGCTACGCCAGCCCGCGCAAGACGGACGGCATGGCGCCCGATTGTTGCGGCATCGAGCTCCTCGGTGTCGGGCTGGAAGAAGACTTGTGTCGGGGCATAAACCCCGGGTGGCAGTGTTCTCGACATGGTTTGACCGTGGGGTTTGTCGGATAGGATGGTCCCTGGTTTGGCTGGGAATTGGTCTGCTCAGGGATATCCAGCCACACAGGGTGCGACGGAATGTTATACCACCCAACGCAGTTGAAGGGGCCTGGGGGTGAGCGGAACGTTGTAATTGCTCTACCAGGGGCCATTTAGTCCAACCACTATTGTTCAACACGCTTCATGCGGGCTTGGGTCCATGGTGGAACAGCTCAAGCCCAACAGACAGCGAGAGAGAGCAATCTCGTGATGTTCAAGCGGGGATCGGCGGCAACTATGCCATTAGTCAAGCCAAGCTCACAATGCCATCTGGGGTCATAATGCCGTCGGCGTCTACACTAGGACATGCTGCCGCCTGCCGCGCCAAGTGCCAGGCCTAGGTTGCTGGGCAAACAGAAGATTCGTTGCTTCAGATTTCCGGGGAAGGCACTGGGATTTCTCCAGACTATGGGGAAGCCTGCCGATCGGCCGAGCACCATGTTTCCGAATGCCCCACACCAGGATTCCCTTGTGGAAAGGAGGCCATGTCAGCATCGCGCCGTCTACCCCCGCCGGACAAAGCGGCATCACAGCCCCACCACGGGGATGAGCGGCATCTCCAAGGCCGCAGACCCTTGGGTTCGGGCAACCCCAACATGATGCCCCTCATTGCTTCGCGGAGAAACCTCAATGGAGCATGGAGGCGGGCTCGAGATTGCGGGGATGGTGGGATGACATGGATCGCCGCGTCTCGGTGGCTCTTCCGACATGACTAGACGCGGCGGACGGCCAAGACACGAGCCGAATAAGTACTGATGCTGTCCCTTCCTTGTCTGGGTCCATCAATACTGCTGCTGTGTGTCAAGTCAGACCCGTCCTTCATCATTCCCATCCTGATCACTTCTCCTGGGTTCAATCGTTGTACATCATTTCCCACAGAACTCCTCCACATACACCATGGGCTCAGTCGGCACACTCGACGGCCTCAGGGTCGAAGACGTCAAGATCGTCGACTTCACCGTCACAGACATCCGGTTCCCCACAAGTCTGGACGGCGTCGGTAGCGATGCCATGCACGTCGGCACCAACGGCTCTCACCCCTTCATCGAGCTGAAGACGAACCACGGCACCCTGGTTGGAGAGGGCATCGCCTTCAGCAACGGTCGCGGAAGCGAGCTGATCTGCATGGCTCTCGAGATCTTCGGCAAGCGCGTCGTCGGCAAGACCATGCACGAACTTACACGCAACATGGGCAAGACCTGGAGATACATGGTGTCCGACTCGCAATACCGGTGGATCGGCCCTGAGAAGAGCGTGACGCATCTGGCTGTCGCCGGTGTGCTCAATGCCGTGTGGGATCTTTGGGGCAAGATCCTGAAGAAGCCTGTAAGTGTTCAAAGATGTGTCAAGCGCCCTGGGTTGGGTACTGACTTTCCTCGCTCAGGTCTGGCAAATCGTTTGCGACATGTCGCCCGAGGAGATCGTCAGGTGCATCGACTTCCGATACATCACCGATGTCATCACCCCCGAAGAAAGCATCACCATGCTGCACGAGGTGCAAAAGGGCAAGGAGGCGAGGATGGCCGAGGCGTTCCAGAACATTGCCGTCCCGGCATACACGACCTCAGCTGGGTGGCTGGCGTTCACCGGCGATAAGATGAAGAAGGTGCTCGAGGAGACGATTGCCGAAGGTTACACGGTGTTCAAGTTCAAGGTCGGCAGCAACCTCGAGGCCGACCGTAAGAGGCTGGCTGCGGTTCGTGACGTGCTGGGATACGACAAGGGATATCAAATCATGATCGATGCCAACCAGGTAAGGCAGAATGTTTCCGTGTTGATTGACTTGAACTAACTATCTTCCAGGTATGGAGCGTGCCGGAGGCGATTGAGTACATGAAGCATCTTGTTGAATTCAAGCCAGTCTTCATCGAAGGTGAGTCTCAGGCTTCAGGACCTCGGATGCATATTCTGACTCTCCATAGAACCCACCAACCCAGACGACGTCCTCGGTCACGCCACGATCCGCAAGGCACTGAAGCCGTACGGAGTTGGCGTCGCAACAGGAGAGGCCGCACAGAACAGGGTGACATTCAAGCAGCTTCTGCAAGCAGAGGCCACGGATGTTGCGCAGATTGACGCTGTCCGCCTGGGCAGTGTTAATGAATGCTTGGTAAGTTACAATTGCACTTTATTTCTTCCATCCTGCGTGAGAATAAACACGACTAACGAACACCAGGCTGTCATGCTCATGGCCCGCAAGTTCGGCATCCCCTGCGTCCCGCACAACGGAGCTATGGGTCTGACGGAGCTTACTTCGCACCTGAGTCTCATCGATTACATCGCCATCACAGGCCAGAAGTCGATGCTTGAGATGGCGGAGAGCTACAGGGAGAACCTCCGACACCCTTCGACAATTGTCAACGCACACTACGTGACACCGCTGGCGCCCGGATATTCCATGGGGTACGTGGATGGGGCTATCGACAAGTACAGATATCCCGAGGGAAGCTTCTGGCAAAGCGAAGTTGGACTGAAGATCAGTGCACAGCCTACTGGCGGAGAGTTGTAAATCAGTTTCAATACCAGTGATTCATGCGATCTAAGTGCGCCTCCAAACACAGGGGAGGCACCGTCTGCAAAAGAGTGTCTCATGGTATTTTGGCTTTAATGGCCATGTGTTGACTTCTGAAGATGCAGCTACAATGATGGCCGGAAGTGATCGCTCCCTGCTATAAGTTCCCCTGGTCGTACCGAGGAGTTGCCCGAGCCCTCCCTAGCATCGGGCAAGATGGCGTGGTCGAAGGTGGGGAGCAGTCAAGGGGGAGGGGTCTAGGTCGTGGGGTTGCTGACTCAGCATCACCGCCAAGAAGTACCAGGTTACCCCAAAGTGCCTTTGATCCGTGATCCGGGGCCCCTCGTTCTCCTCGCTCGCCTCCCAACTCTCCGGACATTCACCTGCATGCCTATGCCGATGCATGTCACACGCGCAGATCACACTCAATTCCCACTGCTCCACTGCGCCCACTACATGCCATCATGAGCTTCTCCCGGAAGAGAGCGGCTCTGGCCTGCACCTACTGTCGGCATCGGTCAGTCATACTTGAGAATCCCCTTGCCCCAGTATCCGCCCAAGCTCTAACAGCGTGCAGGAAACGACGATGTGATGCAGCCAAGCCGAGCTGCTCGAACTGTGTAGAGTCGGAAGCCGACTGCGTCTATGATGATGCACCTTCTCAACGGTTGGCATGCACACATCCTTCGGGGCTGGAGGTCGGGACTGACCTGTGACTAGGATCGACACGTCCGGCGGCAGTCGTGAGATCATCCACAGACTCAGGGACATCGAGACATTACTGGAGACGCAGGCTGAGAGCATAGCGGCACTGTCTGCGGCAGCAGCGGCGGCTGCCGAGGTCCGCCAACAATCGCAACCAGACCCCGGAGCTGCCATTTCGCCGCAGAGCCACGTTTCCGCGGGGGGTGCCTTGTCTCAGTCATTACCCACACGGTCTGCGTTGAGCCCGTGGCAGATCGAAGACTACACGATATATCAGGACGTCTCTTCCTTGCCGCCGCTGACGATCCCCGTCAAGCACAAGACGTCATCCAACTACCTCCTCAGCTTACCGGCGATGAGGTCGCTGGTCGGTGAATATCCGGCCGACTTGTTCTTCCAGATGGAGTCAAGACACCCGTTGCCGCCAGAATTGTCGTTTGACGGAAGACCGTCTTACCAAAACCCAATACATGTCGACGACGAAGTGGCCAGGGGCTTGGCTTCTACCTTCTTCGCCACCGCCCACCTCAGCCACCCTATCCTCGACGAGGAAGATTTCGAACCCATCTTCAACAAATTCATAGAAACGGGCGCAGACTCGAGCGTCGAGGCGGCGCTATGTCTCGTGGTGTGCGCCCTGGGCGCGGTAGCATCGGCCACTCCAGAGGAGCTCTCGAACCTGAGCATGTCACCTCCGGGCATGGAGTACATGCAACAAGCCCTGCCAACGCTCGTGGCTCAGTCATCGTGGTCATTCTCCTACGGCATTCAACTTCCACAGGCTCTCGTTCTCGCGAGCATCTACTTTGCTTACATCGTGAGACCGCTCCAGAGCTGGCGTTTGATCTACTCGGCCTCAACAATTCTACAATTCAAACTTTCAGGGTACGCCTCCATCTTCATGGGAAATGTTCCGATACTCACAGGGATCACAGGCTTGATTCACCCAGGGACAAGTTCAACTCAATAGAGAGCATCCTCCGCCTATTCTGGTCCTGCTTCCTCGTCGAATGCGACCGGTTAGCCGAGCTGGAACTCCCGCGCAGCGGAATCCAACAGCTCACGGACGAGACAAGTCTGCCCAACTGCACCAAGCTCGGCGAGCTAGAATCCACGTGCTACCTGGCGGAGATCTCCATCCGGCGACTGCTGAACCGCATCCACAACTCCATATACCCCAAGAAAGACCATGTCCTTACCCTCTCTTCCACGACGCTCATGACGAGAGACGCGTTCACGGCCGAAGAAATCACATCAATGAGCAGTGTCTGCGAAGAGCTCCACAGACAGCTTGACATCTGGCACTCGTCCATCCCCGAGCCCTACCGCCCGTCTCTGGGCATCGACCCCGTGGGCCACGATCGGGGAACGGTCCTTCGCATACGCTACTTCGCTGCACGCCACATCATCTACCGCCCGTTCGTGCTGTACATCGCCACCAACCCCGGCGTGCACATGCCCGAGTCTTTCGTCCACAACGCGCAGATCTGCATCGAGAGCTGTCGACTGTACCTGTTCAATGCGACGGAGATACTGAAACGGCCAAGTCCCTACACGTGGACCTTCTCTCTATCGTGAGTTTGGCAACTAAAAGGGTATTCAAGTTTCATACTTACAACCGGCAGATCTCTCGGCGCCATCGTTGTGCTGACGCTGGCATCGCTCAGCCCGGGGCTGGATCATCTCGTGGGCGACATCGACTCGCTCCAGACAATGGCCATTGAGAATATCAGGCCATGGGCGATATCGAGCTTGGAAGCCGTCGTCTCGATATTGGAGGATATGCAAAAGAAGCAGCGATTATTAGCGCGGGTGTAAGAACGAATACTTGAGTATTGGGAGATATGCCAGAGGATGGCGCAAGATACCCAGAACACAATTTGTGCAAACCCCGTGTAGTGTATGCCATGATTTCATCACCCGTGGCCCTGTTGTCGCCAGTAAGTAGTCTGTACTCAACGACACGACCGCTCTTGTGATTCATTCACTTTCTGCATGTCGATGCCAAAGCCCAGGATTGAAATATTCGATCTCATCACAAACAAACCCCAGCGACCACTTCTGTATGCAGGTATGTCAGTTGCCGTCCCTGGCTACACTTGATTGGCGACCTACCATCCCTGTCTATCATGTAGGCTGTGCTGGCTGCCTCCCCTGCAAGACATCATCGGGATGGTGGCTTAGCGTCTCTGTTGGTGAATGGCTGCTGTTACTGATAATGCAGTAATCCCAGCCTGCATCGCCATGCTCGCCGCACCCATGCTCAGAATGTAGTGACGCAGCCTGATCTTTGCCTGCGAACTTCCCCTCTTCAACATCTCCGGCCATCATGCTTCCAAACCCCATCTGACAACAGTATTCCCTCAAAGGTACTACCATGGCCGAGGTCGTAGGAGTTGTCGCCAGCGCCCTCACCCTCGGCGGCGTGGCTGTCGGCAGCAGCCGCCTCGTGATACGTCTCAAACAGCTCTGGGGCGAAGTCAAAGAAGTTCCCGCGACAATTCAAGGTCTTCTGGAGAAGATTTCGATTCTCGAAAGTGTCTTGCTTGAAATCGAACAAGTGTCCCTCTCGTCAGATCCTCCTAACGATAACATCCCGAGACCGACCATTGCTCTGCAGAAAAGCACGGAACACTGCAAACGGCATGTCCAGCTCTTCGTCGCCCTTGTCAATGATTTGGAATCGGAGATCAATTCGGCCAAGCGCATAAAACGATCGATGGGCAAAGTCAAGGTTGTCCTGGGCAAAAGCAAGCTGGCAGACTTTGAGAGAAGGATGCGAGATGCTGTTGATTTACTGGTCATTGCCATGAACGCTAGAAACCTGTTGGTTAAACCTTCCCCAGCGTTTACGGGATACCAATCCGTATGATTGACCAATGGCAGGGTTCTTTCGGAGCTGATGTCACGGGCGCTGGTGCCCAAGGCCCCTCGTCATGTTCTTGTGTCTTCTGTTGTTGGCACGGAAGCCAAAAGCTCAGACAAAGATAACCGTCACGAACAAGCCGATGTTGCGATGAATAATACCGTCGGCCAACGTCATGCCCAGGCTGCTCCAGTCACGTCGGTTACATCAAAGCACCCAAGGAGATTCACACATCGACAAGCAGCAGCAAGCCCGGGCTGGCTTGGTAAACTTGATGCTGGGTGGCGTTATAAGTCCACTTCAAACTGGGTTGACGGTATTTCATGATCCTGGCGTCCACGTTCCGGAAGCAAAGCTGACATGATCATAGACTCAGCCGAGTATCATCTCCGCATGCAGGCTCCGACATGGCTGTATGGCAAAGCTTTTGATATCCAATTTACTCGAACTGTTGGCGCATGGAATTGGAATTTGAGGACCTACAATGTCCGCCCAAGTGACAGCCCAGCGTTCACGATGATTCTGTCTGGAGACATTGATGGGGTCTTTGAGCATTTTCGCCGTAGGCTTGCGTCGCCGTATGACTGCGACGAGGATGGCTTTAACTTTCTTCATGTGAGTGTATGAAGATTTCATCCGATATCGAAAAGACGACTTACTCTGTTATCTGAAGCTATGTTGTCTCAATCCCGTCACTGCTACGCCAAAGAACATCAAGCTTCTCTTGGCCACCGGCATAGACCTGACAGAGACGTGCCGCTACGGACTTACACCTTTACACAATTACCTCAGCTCTCGTCACGTAGGTGGCAGACCCCACCACGTCGTCAAAGAAGCGGTCGAGGCTCTCAAGTCCCACGATTACGACGAGTTTGCCAACTCCAGAGGGGGTCTATCCATTTATTTGCTGGGCTCTCTCAGTCACAAAGCCGCCTTACACAAAGATTGGAAAGCTGTTTCGTGGGCTCAGCGAGAGATCGCGCCATATCTGGCATTTGAAGCTTCAGAACGGCCTGAGAACGTATATCCACAGGCTCTCGGCTGTCTTCACATGTACAGGGCCACGGAAGTCATCGAGCAGGAGCTACTGTACTCGGAGTATGGACTGGTGGGTCATTTTGGCCTCCACGAAATTGCTACCTGGTACGGGTTGTCTTGTCGATGGAACTCGAGCGAGCATGAAGATTTCTGCCATCGTCAAGATCTTATGTCCAAGGCACTGAAAGGCGCACCTGCCGGCGTCCACTCAGCCAAGCACTACGATTGGAGCACTGGGCGATTTGGTTACCGTTTGTCACTTCCTATTGAAGGGTTCCTTTCGCCATTGCTGTACTTTCTATGCGGCGCGTGGGTGCTGAATTGCTCTCGCCTTCATGAGCTTAAGCAGCCGCGACTGAGGGTGCTCTTGCGGGAGATGGATCTTGAGCTGCAAAGATGGCTAGCTTCAGTCACGGAAGCCGGTATCAATCTTGAGCTCTACGGTCGACTTTCAAGAGAACATGTACATCGAAACATATCGCCTTATCGTTGGGACTCGGCTTGGTGGCGAGACGTGTGGGTTCCGGATACTGGTTGGTCTGTCCCAAGGCTGCAGCAAGATTCCTCGCTAAAACGAGACCCTTCCCTTTTCCCTCACGATTCTTACACGCTGCCTCTTGCCAGTCCCAAGTTGGTGGATTTAATTATCGGACCCCAAGCTGATGGCTGGAGATTGGTCTGGGATTTTGACTTTGAGGAGATGGCTGGTGAATTCTGGGACACGGTCGAAAATCCACGACTGACCTTGCCTGGTGCCTGGGACCCCGAATGGTCCTAACGTGACTTTGGCGGAGGCTGCCATGAGAACGATGCCGGTTTTTATTACCAAGCCTCATCAAAGTAGGGCCTCATCAAGGAAGGCTTCATCAAAGAAGGGCCTCATCAAAGCAGGGCTTTACCGAAACAGTACCGAGTCCAGCTGCTCCTCAATACTCCTAGGGCTATAAGATCGCATTTTCTTATTACACAGGCTCTCGGGAGCCAGCCTACATTGGTTAGAGCTAATGCCTTTGTTAGCCGAGTCTTATATTCGTGTCAAGTCTCCAGCCGTCAAAGGGCTTTGAACTCCGGACTTGGACACTACGGCACGTCGAGAAGGTCTACATGTCGGGCCACAACAGAGATAGCGCTTTTTTCTCACAGCATATGCACGTCATGTCAAGCAATGTTCATGTGATCTCGTGGTTCATTCACTCTAGTCCATTCTACCCCAGTGTCTTGACGAGCCTCATATTGTTGTTCATGACCCTCAAGTCCTCGACCCTAAAAAGTATCCAAAAAAAATATCTACATCGTGAAATTACAAGATTGCGTAGGTAGAAGAGACGTTTGTACGTCGGCCAGATGATCCAGCCTTGATATGTCCGTGTGATGGTGATGATCATAGACAAGAATCATGTGCATGTGGAAAGGAGTGTGTGTATGGACAGTCCCGTGCTACCCGTGGGCATGGTGCCATGGGGCCGCTTACAGGAGGGCGAACATGACGGCGGCGGCGGCGGCGACGGCCTCGAAGCCGGAGCCGAGGCGGACGGCGGCGCCGGGCTGGACCTGAGAGGGCTCCGAGGGAGTGGGGACCTCCTCGACGGGGGCGGTCTGCTCGGGAGTCTCGGGGGTCTCAGGGACAGGGGTCTCAGGGGTCTCGTGCTCGGGCTGCTCAGGAGTCTCGGGAGTCTCGGGGTGCTCAGGAGTCTCGGGGTGCTCAGGAGTCTCGGGAGTCTCGACGGGGTGCTCAGGAGCGGGGTGGGTAGGGACCTCAACCTCGACAGTGGTGCCGGGCTGCTCAGGGTGCTCGGGCTGCTCGGGGTGCTCGGGCTGCTCAGGGGTCTCGACGGGGTGCTCAGGGGCAGGGTGAGTAGGGACCTCGACAGTGGTGACGGGGACCTCCTCGGTGACCGGGCAGACCGTGGTAGAGATGGCGTAGGTCTCAGTGACAGTGTGAGGACCCTCGGGGCAGTCGGGGACACCGGGAGCGCAAGAGATGATGGTCTTGACGGTGGTGGTGTAGACGGTGGAGGTGGTCCACTCAGAGGGCTTGGGGGGGACGACGACGGTGGTGGTGGCGGTCTCCTCCTCGCTGGTGACGGGGCAGACGGTGGTAGAGACGGCGATGGTCTCGGTGGTGGTGTGAGGGCCCTCGGGGCAGTCAGGGACGTCGGGCGCGCATGAGGTGATCGTCTTCACGGTGGTGGTGTAGACAGTGGAGGTAGTGTACTCGGTGGTGGAGGTCTCCGTGGTGGTGTGCTCAGCGGGCTTGGTGGAGGTGACCTCGTACTCGGTGGAAGTCTCGCAGTCCTCAGACTCGGTGGGGACAGCGGGCTTGGTGGAGGAGACCTCATACTCAGTGGAGGTCTCGCAGTCCTCGGTCTCGGTGGAAGACTCGGCAGGGTGAGTGGAAGAAACCTCGTACTCAGTGGAAGTCTCGCAGTCCTCAGTCTCAGTGGTCGACTCCTCGGCGGAAGAGGGAGGAACGACGACAGTGGTGGTGGACTCGGCGGGCTTGGTGGAGGTGATCTCAGACTCCGTGGTGGACTCGACCTCGGTCGAAGTCTCGCAGTCCTCAGAGGAAGAGGGAGGGACGACGACGGTGGTGGTGGACTCAACCTCAGTCTCGGTCGAGGACTCGCAGTCCTCGGTGGTGGAGGACTCAGCAGGCTTGGTGGAAGTGACCTCGTACTCGGTGGAGGTCTCGCAATCCTCAGACTCGGTGGTCGACTCCTCGGTGGACGAAGGAGGGGCGGGGTAGTCAGTGGTGGTAGACTCGACCTCGGTCTCAGTCGAAGTCTCGCAGTCCTCAGTCGACGAAGGGGGAGCAGGGTAGTCGGTGGTGGTGGACTCGACCTCAGTCTCGGTCGAGGTCTCGCAATCCTCGGTAGAAGAAGGGGGGGCAGGGTAGTCAGTGGTGGTCTCGACCTCCGACTCGGTCGTGGTGCTCACGACGACGGTGGAAGAGGGAGTCTCGGAAGACTCGGTGTGCGTGGCCCAGTAGGTGATGCAGGAGCAGGCGGACGAGACGCGCTCCGGCTTGTTCTCGCAGTTACCGAAGTCGCTGTCGATCTCGGTGACCTCACCGGACAGGTAGGTAGGGCACCACTGCTCGGCCTTGTGGATGAAGCGCTCATCGATGAGGTTGCGGTAGCAGTTGTCGTTCTCCTGTGACGGGTGTCAGACAAGGATGCTTTCCCCACGGGACAAAGTGTTTCGAAACACTGAATATGGGACGACGACTTACGCAGTAGGGGTACTCCCAGGCCTGGACGCCGGAGGCCAGGGCGATGGCGCCCAGTCCCATGTAGTAGCCACGCATCTTGAGTTTGCTTGTTCCTTGTCTTGCGAGATCTGAAAGCGAATGACGGGTCTGTTCGAAACGAAGGGAGACAGACGAAGGTTTCAGAAAGATTGATGATCGAGCGAACGACTGGTGTGAAGACAAGGGGGGAGGGAAGAGTAAACTTGGCAGATAGGCGCCGCCTGAGCGGCTGTGTGCTTTAATAAGAACGAGGAAGCCCTCTCTCTCCCCGGAGCCGAGCGGCCGCTGCTGCGACCTACATCATCCATCATCACATTGAGCCGGCGGTCCACCCATGACAGCAGTCCCGGGACGGCGGCATGGCCTGGCAAGCAAGGTTTTTCGGCCCTAGGCGAGCTTGACGAGGGTCTAAAAAGTGTCCGTGAGGCGATACGAGGGCCCGGGAGCCACGTCGTCCCATTGTTTCTCCCCACCGACAACGGGCGGGCTGGCAACCGTCGCGGGTCCCGGGCATGGGCTGACGATGTGTGGTGGCAGTATACGGGGAAGACAAGGGACCCCCCGTCAAGTGCCAAGTCCGCCTCACGGCCGTGGCTGGCCGATTACCATGACAGTGGCCGCGGAGAGATACGACTCACCAATGTCGTAGCCCCTCATGGGAGTCGGCACGGACAAGGGCATGGATCGATACGGTCAAGTGCCGCCAGCCTTCTTTCAGGCCGAGGCGCCTATTGACATGAGAATGGAGGGCAAAGAAAGGACGAGATGACATTATTTGCTTGGTGTAGCCGCTGGAGCCAACATAGGAAAGCCGGCATAACGGCGAAAATGGTAGCGTAGCACTAAGCGATTTAGTCAGGGGTAGGCCTTGGCCACTCTCTTTCACGGCCCAGCCAGACACATCACCAGCCAATCTGCGCGGAAGACACAATCAACGGAGCGACCAGACCGATGCTACCACGGCCGAGTTGAGAAATCAGTGGCGGGCAGCACAAACACGACGGGATCTTGTGCAACGTGAATCCATCAAGAAAGGTCTAGAAACACGGCCACCCAGCATCGACCACCAGCGAGGCACACTTGGCTGCAGAATATACCAACCACCCCCACACAACCATCAGAGCCTTCTTTTGTTTTTTTCCCTCTCGCTCTTCACTGTGAAAGAAGAAAAAAGCCTGTTTCCATGCTGCGCCGTTGCGGTACTTGCAGGCCACCCCCCCTCCGGGCGCGCCCCAATCACATCGCGATCAACAGGGGTCGGGCGTGTTCCCATGGCTAAGAAAAGAAACCGTGTGCCTGGGCTGCCTGGCTCGCTGACCTTTGGGCCTCTCTCTTGACGTCAATACGGAGGGGCGGATTGGCTCCGGGCTGCATGGGCCAGCCCGTAGCCATCCTTGCGGTGCCGACTCTGCCGACCGCAGTTCGTATTCCTGCAAAAGCCCGCAGTCGTCAGGCGACCCATTCTGCCCGACAACCCAGCCTCGCAGATAATTCACTGAGTCACATGCAGCCCATTTCACTCTCAATGTTCTTTCGCTGGTCTATCTCTCGCATTCAGGGTCCTGCAATCGTCGCCCCATGGCGTTGCACAACGGTTTCCCCCCTCTGGAATGTTCCCGCCACGTGCAGCCCTCAAGGCGTAGGGCCCTCGGTGGCTTGCACCGCTGGCATAGATGAGATGACAGGGTCAGCCAGAACAAAGCGGACAGGCACAGGTGTGACGACGACCTCGACGCCGAGGCACCGCTATCGTCGCTGGGGCGCCAGGCATCGCCACGGATTCGCCGACGGCCGCCCGCGGTGGGTACGACCATGACGGTAGGAGGAGCACCAAGGCCAACGGCGCCCTTTGAGCCCGCGATTAGAGCAGCGCGAGCCTCCTTCGGGCGCCGACCAAGTGGGCCGAAGGAGATCAACACCTGGGGGAGGTCTCGGCTGCCACCCGCTGTGAGACAGGGCCAGCGGGAGAAAAGCAAGACAAAGGAAGAGAGGAGCCCCAAGCCGGAGGACAAAGGACCCGAGGACTCGGGCAAAGGGGGACCAAAGGAGTTCCGCATTCCAGTTGTGCAGCCGGTTCCACTTGGGTCACTTCTTTGTATCGACGTCACGATCGCGACGACGACTCCGCCAGGGTGGACTGCTGGCAAGGAAGTGCACGAGAGAAAGATCTTTCGCGTGTGCGGCATTTCATAATGGGAACTCGGTCATGACAGCACTCTTGGTGGAGCGCCTCGGTTGATGCCTATGATCTTCGGTCCTAGAACACCGTCCGTCCCACACCTTCGATTTTTCCCCGACACGAGTCGTCGACTCGCGTGTCACCGTCGTACTTGCAAGGCGGCTGACAGCTGCTGGGGAGGCATGCGACGATCAGCGAACACGATCGGCCGATATAAGCTGACCGCATGACGATCTCCCCGGCGCCCGGACCAACAACACAGGGTCGGGTATCTCGGCACCAGCTGGGGTTCGCGATGGCATCGTACTCTCGTGTTTTGGCTTTGCGATCGTGAACAATGACGACATGAGCCGCTCAATTCAATAGTTCATAGAGTAGGAGGTGGCAGCTGCCTTGCTTCGCCTACTATCACTGCCTTCAGAAAAGACTGCCGGGCCGATTTCCTTGGCTCTTCGCCAGCTGGCTAGGTGTACTGGCAGGTAGCAAATGTTCTTTCAGGGAAGTCCGCATGCGGCGCAAGAAGCATTGAAGCCTGTCCGCGCCAGGGGCAACCTACCTTTCTCCCGCCCGATTGACGGCCACTGATTCTCTCCGAACACGAGGAAGATGAGCGGTGCCGGGCGGCCCTGTTTGCGGGGTGGCGGAGATTAATCACATGGCGAGGTAATTATAGAATATCGTGCTATGCCTCTTTCAGGCTCTTCACTTGTTCCATGTGAAGCTTGGTCGACTGGTCCTCTCCCAGCCTGCTTCTCGATCAATCTACGTACTACTCAATAATATCCCTTCTTGATGTCTCTCCCCTTTCCTCGGCTTCCCAGTGGTAATGTCGACGCAGCACTCGAGTCTGGCGCCGTGTCTCCAAGCAGTCATGACAAGTGCATTCCCATACCCAGGCCCCTCGAGTTGTTCTGATGCATGACGAGCGAGTCGAGTCGCTTCCACCGGTACATCAGCCACGTTATGGTACCGTTGATGTTCTTACATGGCCCAAGAACAACCCATAGAATCCTGCTATTCGACTCCCCCGAGCTTCATCTTGGTTTATTCCATCTGGCGCAGTACTCTGAAGAAGTTTGCTGACGACGAGGGCAGAAAAAGAGTACGGGAACGCACGCCGGGGTCCATTAAACCACAAAACTTTGAGACCTTCCATATAAAGGACAGCACTGGCACACCAGGGTGTAGGGGAACATATCGCGTCATCCTGTGCCGGCCGTTCCACGTTTCGCTCTCTCCGTATCTGGCCTTGCCATCGGTGAAGACGTGATCGGGCTCGCATGGACCGTCGGCCTTGTAGTACATCGGAGGACTGTTGTATACTGAATGACCCCTGTACCGCATGCCATCATCTGGGCCCAGTTTGTAGGTGGCAGGAAGTCGCGCGTCTCGGTGGATGAGCCACATCCGAGCCGATTTCGGCAGCTGGCCTGTCGCCCAGGCCCGGTACGCCCTCATCACCAGGCCCCTAGCTGAGGCTTCTCGGAGACAGGCCTTGATTGCATTCCCTCTCGGATGAACGTCTATACCTTCGTCCCAGCTGTCGTCGAACTCGAAGGCCATGTTGATACCCGGTGCCTGGGGCAGGTGATAGAAAGGAAGATGGGTGACCATGATATCCCATCGCAGGGAGACGCACGTGGCCATGTCCTCAGGAGCGAAACGGAAGCATAAGATGTCTCGTTTCGAACACACCTCAAGAAAGACTAATTCTCCCTGGTGTCATGACGAGATCATGTCGCCGTGGCTAGGTAAAGCGCCTTCCACGGCCTGTTCGTGGTGGCGGAGTATGGTGGCGCGGGATTCTCTGCACGCTGTTCGGACACCGGCATCCCAGAGGCATTGGAAACTGTTGGCCATGGCCCAGGAACCTTCCAGAGGACGGGACTCCAGGCGAGGTGTCCAGACATAATTCAGTGACCCATCGCTTCGGCGAGGGTGTGGACTGTCAGGGGGCGGGGGGTTAGCGTGCATCATCTGCTGGAGAAGGCTTTGTCGGTGTCCTTTGCCGTCCTCGCTGAAGAGCTGGTAGTAATGAATCCTCGGAGTCTCGTCGGTGCAAATGGCCATCTGCCAAATTAACCAGCGCAACTCAGCCGGTAACTCGGGGAATTTAGGAAATTGACGGGGCGTCTCAGACGCATCCTGTTCACCTGTGTCTGATCTCATCGTTCTAGCTGTCATGCGTTGCATTTGATAGTGGAAGATTCAGTGAACGAGGTTTGGAGAGGGAATTAGTATCTAAAAAGAAAAGGCAAGGGTGACTCGCTTAAATATGTCAACGATTTAGACTTGGAATGAGGAGGTCGGTGGCTGTCTGCCAAAGAAGTGGCGCCGCCTCTCAGACACGAGCTTGTTGGCGAGCATTTATCATGCAATGCCATTTAGAGAACTTTATGTAAGGAGGTTTCTCTAGACTGCTCAAGGGAATGGAGTATTGTGTTTTCTTTGTTCACATGGTCACACAGCTGGGACAATCTGTTCATCACAAAGCATCAGACGATAAACTCTGAGACGCGTGTTAATTGACCTGTGCCATTAAACAGCTCTCAGAAGCCTTCATACCACATAGTCTACACCAGATAATACCGTCAGGGGCTGTGACTAGTCTTACTATTTAGATGTTAATTTGTGGCGGCGACTGAATTGAAGCTGCACCCAATTTGCATGGCGGCCGTAAATCACTGGCGGCAAGATGATTCAGTCATGCGCAAAGATCATCAGATGTTAGTCTTAGCGCTACTAGCAGCTTGGAATCAGGGGGCATGTTCTCTTCTGCAATCTAGTTATGATTGAGTCTCCCTGCTTTTCCTGGAGGTATAATGTCTAGGGGGCTGCCTCTAAGCAGAGGAGCTTAGGGTAGAAGTCTCTTGCTATCCGCCTTGACTTATAAGTGGAAGATTCTAGCCAGCATCCTCACCATAGAAGTTACGATCTGTGTTGATGGTTACTCTACGCGGTCGGTAAGCCCTTGCCATAATGCTATCTATGTAAAATTGCGTTAAAAGATCTCCCCGATTAACCTTTGGATAGCGAGCGGGTACTAGCTCGCGTGATCTTCCTAGACAGCCCTCACCTTGGATCAGAGGCTGCGGATAGCCTTAACTGGCTGATAGGCCCTATTTAATGACATAGTAGCAAATTGACTGGCTATGTAGATTGACTGACAATGAAGTGTATATGTCCTGTCGTGTGCCGTCGTCTTTCATGACCTCGACGTCGCCATAGTAAACAGGCCACCCTCGTCCGCCCCTGCGTGGTTTCGTCGTCAGACGAGTCGCCTCATGCATATCAATGCAGACGCCGGATACTCGATGACAGCCCCTGAATGCACAATCATTGGCCGTTGAGGGGGGCGCGGCGAGGCAGCACAGCCCGCCGGTCTAGTCTTACTCGCTTATGATTCTGACGATAAGCAGAGGGCAGTGGGAAGGTGGTGTTGTTTCCCGGAGTGGCCGGGTGATGTGGAACGTTTGGTGGCCAAGTGAATGATCATTTGTCAAGACTTCAGACTGCCAGAGAATCCTCTTGCAATACTTGCTTGGGCTCTTGGAATTGCGGCGTAGTGTGGGCAAAGCACATTGTGAGGGGGCGGCACAGCTTTTCTCCTTCCTATAGCGGCCGATCAGCAGTCTTGGGCCGACGCGGGGTTTGTGCCCGGTGCTTACAGTATGAGATACCCAGCGAATCTAGTAATCAAACAAAATAGGTATTGCATTCCCGGCATTGATTCCCAGGAATCTGGTTCAGAGTCTGGCCTACGTTCGGGAAAAGTAACACAACACTTTCTGACCCTACCTGTAAGTAAAAGGAAGCTTGTTCTCAAGCGAACGATGTACATATGCGACGCGTCCCCATAGCACAGATTGGTCACCGTGATGCCCCGTGCAGACCTGACACGGAGTCGAAGCCCCCGACCCCCGAAGCCGGGGGTACCAAGGGGCAAATTATGCACACGCCGCAGTCGTGCGCCGATATGGCTGGCCAATTCTGCTTGGCAGGCCTCTCATAGGTTTGCCAATGTGGCACAGTTTTTGACTTCCTGTTACGGTTGCATCAACGGTCTTGGGCGGCGTCGCGGCGAGAGCGGAGTCACCAGTCGCGGACGATCTTCAGTCAACATAGGCACCTTGGAGTTTGTCTATATAACGGGCGCGCAGCCAGCACCTTCCGAGTCCTCGACACAGGCCTACTGAACCAGCTCAACATCAAGCATCATACCATTCGTCCATCACTCAACATGAAGTTCTCCATCGCCGCTCTCGCCCTCGCCGTGACCATGGCTGTTGCGGGCCCTGTCGACGCGGGTGTGGTACGTGCGGCATCATGTCACGTTACTACCTTACGCAGACAGACACGCTAACTCTTATGCTTCCTCCCAAAGAGCCCGAACGAAGTCAGAAACCTCCTTGAGGAGCGTCAGAACTGTGGCAACAACAACTACTGCGGCCGTCATTCCGACTGCCCCAGTGGCGTACGTTCTTCCTTGACCTTTTCAATCTCCACGTTTCTGTCTTCGTTCGTCAGAACCAGGGATCCCTTCATCAATGGCAACTAACACAAAGGCTCTGTAGTGCGTCTGCGGTGCTTGCTCCGGTGGACAGTTCAGCATCTGCCGCTGCGTCAGGGGTTAAGTCTGGAATTAGCCATTCTCCGTGGGATGCGATGATGACGTAGCATACACACCCCGGTCGTCGTTTGATCTTTCTGCAGCAAAAGTCAAATGCCGGCCGATGTAGTATTGTGAGCGAGGGGGTTGGGTAGCTAGCGAATCTAACCCCTGAACAACGTTGTCAAATTTGAGCTTGGGCTAGCCATGTAGCGAGGCACTCGTGCAGAAGATGTATCATGTTCCGTTGAGATGCTTGATCTTGGTGGCCAGGAGCCCACCAGAAGCAACCATATGGCGGTCTCGATCGAGGGGGAGGATGCTGGCCGAGGCGTTATGAACACTCGGACTCAGCTGCCCACGACGGTGGAACGCACGTCTTGGACGTGCGAATGAGGCAGACATCCGCCGGCACCCGCACACCTGCAACGCCTGTAAGCAGCGCAAGCTCAAGAGCAATGTCTGTTCTTCAGCAGGTGAAAGATGCGAGAAATCCAACTGTCACCTGGGCAATATATCACCCCAGAGCCCGATATCTCCCGCATGACCCTCGCCTCGTCTTCCGAAAGCTCTTCTCCGGTTGAGCCAGTCCTCTCAGAGACAGCTACGAGGTCACGGACGTCGCTCGAGCCGACTCAACATCCTTGGCAATCCGACTCACCCAGCCCGCGGTCCTGGTGTGTAATCCTGGTCACATCATGTTACTGAAGATCAGCCAAGACCGGATGATCTCCTGCCTTGTATCACTGTCAGCCATATATCTTACGTGAATTTCTTTGCTCCTGGATTAGAATGTGGAGCTAGTCGTAGCCTGGTCTCGCGAGGATGTGTACCGCCGATCGCCGCCCGAGGCCATACTCCACGGCATGCAGGACTGGTTAGGAGAGCTCGCATGGTGAGCCACGGGGCCGATCGCCGGAGGGGGGAGGACGCAGAAGTCGGCCAATGTATGGTACTCTGGATCGTATACTGGCATTCGTGTGCAATTGGCATGGTCGTATCCGCTTGATTTCACGAAGACCGGTTTCCCCTACGCAATGCGCATTCCAGACCCATTGTGCAGTTGAGGCCAAGATTACACCCCGAAGTGACGATCCGCCTCCGCGCAAGTGTAGTATGCCGGAGAAGGAAATCCAAGCAAATCCCCATATCTGTCGGTATCGAAACAGAAGTTGGCTACTCCATCTAGTCTTTGCAAAGAAAAAAGCAAGACGCATCCGCCGCTGTCGTCCATTGCACTGTAGCATGAGACGGTAGCTTTCTTGACTTTGTAGCACATGTTCAAGCATGTGAAGAGTCAAAGGAGTGGAAGATGAGTCTTTTTGGCGGGGAAAATTGGCAACTAACGTCGGCCCTTGGCGGTTTAGATTTATTAGGTTCGCAATGAATTTGTTAACCGTGGTGCGTTGCTGTGTGTGTTGTTGTTTGTAAAGAAGGCAAAAATAGCATATTTGAGGTTCGCTTATATTGACCGTCTGGAATCTGGTCCTAAATCACTTTGGGCCGATTTGAGATGTGTTGAGCAATCACTTCTAATTTGTTCCATCACCAAGGGGACTCAGGAATTCCTGGCAGTGACTTGCCCTGGCTGCATAGATTCACTACTACTCAGAGAGTCAAGCCCACCGCCGTGACGACCATTTGAGATGCTTTCATAGTCTGACGATGCGACCCCAATGATTGAGTTTATATGCCTACCCATGAACCGCTGACGTGGTTAATTGAGAGTTAAGACTGGAGCGACGACTACAAGGTCTAAGCCAAGCAGCCCGCAACCCAAATCGGGTTATTGCAGGTCCTCTGGATGTAAAGCTGGCTTAGAGACTATCTATAGTGAGGGAGATAAGTCCCTGGTTGGCTCTGGAGGAAAGGCCAAGACATTGAGCCAGATTCAAATGCACTTACAATTTACGACGCCGGGCAGCGCAAACCAATCCTTTGCTACGTTTAATAGGGGTGGTCAAATGATAATCGCAGGAGAAAGGAAAGCAAAGCATCATAGCTGGCCAAGCCACAATTAGCTGCACACGTATTGAGGTGAAGGGGATTTCTCAGTCCGCACTTGGACATTCTACTTTGTCCATGGCTTCCGTCATGTTAACCGGGCAAACGATTACCCCGGGGGAATGTCGAAGGTGGCGAAGGTATCGGCCTGGACTGGTCTGAAGGCAAGGAACTCCAGTCTTCAATGGTCCAGCTCCTACATGAGGCTACATTGAAGTCGCCCAAGATTCCGAGCGGGTGGAAGCCAGTGGGCAGATCATTGTAACATCTCGAATCTACAGTGATGTTTGAGAATAGCTGTCATGATTGATAGGATCCTTTTTGTGATACATGCCCTTGAATTATTGCGCCATCGAGTGATGTGGACGTTGAAAGCCCTGCTTGGTCATCAGCAGGGAGATGGTCTGATCACTTCCTTGTTTTTGTCGGGTTGCATGGCGTCTTCATGAAAGCCTGGTACTAGCGTTCGCCACAGGGCAGAGTGGTCAACCGGCATCTCAAGTCAGTGGCCCCGGCGTTTAAGGTGTAAGAAATGCCACGATACCTTGCCTCTGCCACATCCCCGACAAGGAGACCATAGCCGGATGTTATTACACATCTTCAAGTACTCAGAAAGAACCCTCAGGACTGTCAGTATCTGTCGTCCCAACATCTCGGGTCATTGATCTGCGCTGAAAACTTGCGCGCTGCCATGTGGCCAGCCGCGTCATTAATCACGCCGAAGCCTCCTTTCGAGTCATGAACATACCCAGTCGGGAACTACCGAGCCACGGATCCCTGACATTGGCTACAAAGACGGAGGAAATGCCATTTTGGGCCCTGATCTAACAAGCTGTCATGCCTGTTAACAAGTTTACTAGTTGCCACTTCAATTTTGCGCAGGGGAGTCGATCTAATGCCGCGCGCGTCAGTGACTGGCATTCCCCGCAGATTGATCAGATAACAGAACCTGCGAGATGATCAGTCAAATCGTGCGTGGCAGGCCAAGCCACCGCGGGTCCAGACTCGGCAAGTTCCTGGTCGGCGGGTGAAGATCTTGGTCGGTATAAGACAAGCTAACCCCGTGCTTCGGGTGTTCGAGCTCTTGGACCTGAACGTGCAAGTTCTTGCCAAGCTGTAACACGGTTCCATTCACACAATGCATCTGTCTTCGTTTATCTTCAGCCTTGGCCTTCTCGGCCTTGGCGCGGCCACTCGTAGCCAGGACAGGTACGACTACATCGTCGTCGGTGGCGGTCCTGCGGGCATCATCACAGCTGAGCGCCTGGCCGAGACCAACAAAAGGGTCCTCCTTCTCGAGAGAGGTCAGGGCCCAACCGTGGAAACGGGAGCCACTAATGCCCTTGTCTGGAACGACACCATCACCGCAGTTGATGTCCCAGCCTTCGCCCCCGTCATCCCGGCTGGATACATGTGCGAAGACACCCCAGGATCGGCAGCCTGTGTTCTTGGTGGAGGAGTGTCCATCAACTTCCTTGTCTTCGTGCACCCGCCTGCCCACGATTTTGAGAACTGGCCCGCCGGATGGAAGTGGCCCGATGTAGCACCTGCTGCCGACAGGCTCTACGAGCGCAACCCCGGCAGCACCCTGCCCTCGGCTGACGGTCAACGATACGACCAAGGCCTTTACTCGACGCTCTCCTCGTTCTTCAACCAGCAAGGCTACAACTCCGTCGACATGATCGAGGAACCCGACAAGAAGCACAACGTTTACAGCTATCCCTCCTGGAACATCCATAACTCCAAGAGGGCAGGCCCCGTTCGCACATACCTGCCCAAGGCACAGCAGTACGACGGCTTCGCTCTCCGCCTCGGCGCCAAGGTCAACCGTCTCATTCGCAAGGGAAGCCGCGTCACTGCCGTCGAGGTCGAGAGCAACGGCAAGACAGAGAACATCAAGCTCGCCAAGAACGGCAGGGTAGTCCTCGCAGCTGGTGCGCTCTCGACGCCCCGTATCCTCTTCCACTCCGGCATTGGCCCCGCCAAACAGATCCAGGCTGCGCGGAACTCGGGCATCAAGGTCCCCTCCAAGAAGGACTGGATCAACCTTCCCGTCGGCAAGAACCTCAAGGACCACCCTATCTTTGCCATCAACGTGCAGACCAACGGCACTTGGGGCATGGTCGACCTCGCCAGCGCGGTTAACGGCACCGACGTGGCCAACACCGAGCTCTACGAGACCAGCGGCTCCGGTGTCCTCGCCCAAGGCCGCCATCGTCTCATCTTCTTCACTTCGTCCGTCGGAAGCGACGGCATCACGAGGTACTTCCAGGGATCCTGCGCTGCTTCCGGCAAAGGCGTCGTCTCCATGACGACCTACATGACCCACGGTCTCACTTCCACGGGTGTCTTTGGCCTCCAGGACAATGGTACTGGCGTGTTCGAGGAGTCCGCTTACCTTCGCAACGAAGCTGATCGTGGAGCCGCAACTGCCTTCGTCCAAAGCATGCTCGATGCCATTTCAGCCCCAGAATCGGGAGTCGCTCTCCAGACCAACACCAATACGACCGCCATCCTGAACAGCCTCAGAAGTGGCAACCACTACACGGGCACGGCGAAGATGGGCACCGACGATGGTCGCTTTGGCGGAACATCAGTCGTTGATACCAATACGAAGGTCTATGGCATGGACAATCTTGTGAGTTTTCTCAATTTGATCCGAGTGAAAAAGAGAATGCTGACACAAATCAGTTCGTCACTGATGCCAGCATGCATCCGGACCTCCCCACTGGAAACACACAAGCCATCGTCATGATGGCTGCTGAGGCAGCTGCGGCGAAGATTATCGCTTACAGAGGCTGAGTGGAAAAGGAGCTTACCCGAAAGTTTAGATCCCATTTGAGCATGTCGTTTCATGTCAGGTATATCACCTAAGCTCAGAAAGCAGAATCATGTAGTAAAGATGGCGTGTGAATAGACTAGACCCATGTATCATGTCCCAACCGACTCCTTATGTTTTACACGACAAGATCATCTAGAAAGCTGCGAATATCCCGAAGGCAATCAATTGTAGGACTCATCCACAATATCACTGTGACGGGACTGACGGCCGGGTCCACTCACTGTTGACACCCATACGATTCCCTGCCTTCTAGAGCTTCGTTCTCGGTGCACCCCCATCTAGTCCGTACTCCTTTATCAACTTCTCGGCGCACGTAACACCCGTCACGTAGGCAACAGACTGCACATGGCAGTTCGACAGGATAGGCACGACGCTCATGTCAGCAACACGAAGCCCATCAATCCCCATAAACCTAAAGTCAGAGTCCACGACCGCGTCTTTCTCGCCCGACCTGCCCATCTTGACCGTCCCCGTCATGTGCCAGCTCGACGATATGGTCTGCCGCCAGTACGCCAGCAGCTCCTCATCCGAATCTCCCGCCGGCCCCGCGATGGTCGCCACATTGTCCTTTGCGTACCCGTCATATTTCGCGATCCGGTACGCATCACGCAGGGACTCAATGGCCGCGCGCTGGTCGAACGGATCGCTCAGGAACTTAGGATCGAAGCGCAGCGGGACATCAGGGTCGGCCGACTGCAGCGTCGCCTCGCCGCGGCTCTGCGCGTTGTAGTAGAAGACGAGGAGGCACGAGTAGTTGAGGTTGTCTGCCGGGAAGTCGGGGATGAACCAGTGGATGGGGAAGTGCGTGAGCATCTCGTAATGCGGGATCGTTGGCTTGGACTGATACGCCCTTTCGTCCGCTGGAAGGGCCTTGAACTCGTCTGACTCCACGAGGCGGTCGCACTTGAACCAGCCGATGCCGAGTTCGCACGCGAACTTCGTGTATGGGCCTGTGCCATCGCGGTGCCACTGGTCGAGCGCATCGCCCATGGCTTTGGCTGAGCCGTAGAAGGGCGCCCGGGCCGTGGCGCCCTCAGTACGCTTGTACACGAGGGGGCAGAACATGTGGTCGCGGAGGCCCTGGCCGATGGCGGGGACATCCTTGACGACGGGGATACCGAAGGACATGAGCTGGTCTCGGGGGCCAATGCCTGAATGTATGAGGATCTTTGGGTTGTTGAGCGATCCGGCCGAGAGAATGACCTCCTTGGAGGCGAAGTATTTCTTGCCCTGACTTTCGACGCCGACGGCCTTGGTCCCTTCCAGAATGAGTCTCTGTACTGGTGAAGCCGTGATGACCGTCAGATTCTCTGGCAGAGGGCTGATCAGGTCGTTTGCCGTAGACCTCCGGCCCTTGTAGCTCGAATTGATCATGACGGACATACCGATCGGATCGCCCGAGTTGTGATCGGGATTCAGGGGGAAGCCCGCCTCTTCGAACAGACCGAGCATGGGCGTCAGGTCATCCTCCCACTCCGCCGCATATCCAACGTGCAGCTTGCCTGAATCACCGTGATGTTCAGGCTTCGGTGCCGCAAACTTCCCGTCCACTCCTTCCGGGACCTTCCCGTGGAACGTTTCAAGATCCTTGAAACGCCGCTGCATATCCTCCCAACCGAAGCTGGGATCGTCGACGACTCGCGCCCACTCCTCGTAATCGTCGCGAGGTCCGATGGAATAGACGCCAAAGTTGATGGCACTCGAACCGCCGAGGCCCTTGCCGCGGGAATAGTCAAGCTCGCGGCCGTCGCAGTGCTCCTGTGGCGTCGTCTTATAACCCCAGTTCAGCTTCTCGTTCATAAAGGTGAGCCAGCGCTGGCCATCTACCCGCAAGCCCCGGTCTTCGTTAGCACCGCCAGCTTCGAGGAGAAGCACCGATGGTCGCTTGGCGGTCTCCGCGAGGGTGGCGGCCAGAGCGCTACCGGCCGGGCCGCTGCCGACTATGATGAAGTCATACGATGTCATGGTAACAGGGTCTGATGGGAAGAGAACATGTGGGATATTGATGGAGACTGTGAATGCGGAGAGCTGCAGATTATAAGCAAATGGCCGCAGTCCGTAGCGCCCACAGATCAGAGGAGCACAGTCAGCAATGGTCGTCCAGTGATCCGATACAGCATGTCTCACCAACCGGTGCCTCACCACAGGTGGGCATCCTACTCCGTAGGCCAGACTAGAATACCAGTTAGGGGGAAGCACGCGGGGAAACCCCAGCTCATGAGACGGGTAGGTGTGCCGACATGGAGCTCGAGGGTGTAGATCCTGGGGCTGAAGCATTGATCATTGGTCGGGTTGCGCGGGGATGCACGCTACAGGAGCCGGCTTCTCCAAGATTCCCAGCTCACGGGCGTACAGAGGCTGAGTCTTAGCGGTCGGACTCGCTAGCAAGATAATCGCCGACGAGGTCCGTTATTGGCAGCTTGCCGATGCGAGATGCCGCCACTCGTCAGCAGGTGAGGATTGAGAGGGGTCGCACCGTTTCCTAGTCAGTCGGCATTGCACCCTCTGATTTTCGGCAACCTGACTAGCAACAGCGGAAGGTCAGTGGCTTTCTCTTCCCGAGCCTTCTAGCCGCGATCAACTCGACGGGCCGGGCACTTTCTCTGGTGGTTGCAGACGGATATCTGACAGGTGTGCATGCGCACTGGGTAGGCTATGCTTATTACATGGCTAATTCTTCTTTAAATATTCTACACTCCAAGCCAACATCGATCAGCCTGACCCTCACCGTCGTCAGCCTGTCTCTCGGTCACTAGGCTAGTCTTTCAAAATACGTTCAACATATGGCCACTACCATCAGCGCGTCTTCATTGACCCATTGATATCTTTACATATCTTTAAGATCGCTTGATTACTTTCATATTCTGTCAACAGGCTAAAACTAGGGCCAGGGAGGATAGATTCCAGGTCTAGCGACAATTTAGGACCTTTGGATTGTGTGGGCTCAGACTGTGTAATGCCATAGTTGCAGTCTCTTCCACGGTGTCAACCGGGTGGGCCTTGTCTAGCGCTGGAACGGGCCACTGGTGGTGCAATGCGGAACTCCCAGCAGATACCGACTCGAGCGGGAATTGCATCACTTCGATGTTGCCTGAAGAGAAGTCGAACTGCTCAAACACGTGGAAAAGGTACGAGCGGCGATGCTGACGAGCTGAACCAGGAGCAAGACGCCACGAAGGCCGCGCCTGGGGCGAGATGCTGTGTCTGTCGGTCGAGAGCGACGGGCTTCAGATTATATAGCAAAGGTCGGCTACGGTACCGATTCGAAAAGTCTCGACATCCGTCGCCCACAGTGGTCTTGCTAAGGAGGGCCGTCTGCAATGACGAGCGCCGGCCATGGCCATGTGCCGAAATTCCTCTCCTTTGACAGAAACACGGCCGGGACGACAGTGAACAGCCTCGTTTCAGGGGCTTTATATCAGACCATCGTCGCCATGTACGCTCACCTTGCTGTCCACAATGCTTGTCCTTGATTCAGGAATACAGCGACCAAGCAGTGCTTCTTCACCCGGACGTCTTCCTTCTTTTCTCCCTCCAGCTCACCTTACTAATTTCCAAGCTTTGCCGTAGCACCACCTCGCCAATCCTCCATCACCACCGTACGTTCGCTTTCCTATTGCGGCAGTTGTATTCTTTCTTACTTCGTCGTTTAGTTGCTTCGTTGCGTCTCCTTCGCTAGATGTCGGTCGTAGTCAAGACCCGTTACTACCCGGTGCCCTCTAGGGGGGACCTTGTCATGTTAGTAGAGGCAGGTTCGAGTACAAGCAGACCGAGAGAAGGCTAAATTGAGCGAGGGAGCTATTTGGCCATAGGCCAAAGAGCTAATACCTTAAAATATGTACAGTCCGTACCCTCTTTAATTGTGCCAGGGCTACTAGTCAGCAAGGTCAGCACTGAGCCAGGCTGTTTGCCCAAGGCTAGTCTAACCTTAACCGCGACTTTCTTGCCCAGGTAAGCCATACCTATCTTGATGTACTTAATCCGGCCTTTTACGTGTCTTTTAGCGTCTTCAGTATCAGTGAATCCATCTCAGATACTTAGCTAGCAGGTCACAAGCTAACATTTAAAGAGGGTCTATACTGTACATCGCAAAATAGAAATCTCATTTGGGGCCGTCCGGGGACTGACAGAGCCGCCGCCTGAGCACATGTCAACCCACTCGGCAAGCAAGTGCCGGCCCTAACAGTACCAAATGCATTGGCTCGGTCTGGACTCCCCACGTGCGCGTCAGCACTTGCTGTCCGGATGCGTCAGCGCGTCCACGACGGACATGACCGGGAAAGACGGGAGCAAGGTGGGGTCAGCAATGCGAGTAATAACGCGATGCTTCAGGTGTGCCCGCTACGAAGCTCCGAGGTCAGCTCTTGATTCAGCCCTACCGGCAGGCCTGGGCCGAAGCCATTGGGGCTATTGAGGGAGCCGGCATACATAAGTACGCGGCGTGCTGCCAGCCCTGGCTGATTGGTCTCTTCTTGTTTGTCGCCTCGATCGCGCTGTCATCTTTAGCCCACGATGTCACAATACCCGCCCCAACAAGGCCAGCAGTGAGCATCTATTCCCACCCTGAAGCATGACACTCCTCAATTAATTCATATTTGCTAGGCCTTACTATCCACAGCCGGCATACGGCCAAAATTATGGCCAAAACTATGATAATCAATATCAATATCCGCCTCCTGGTCAGCAGCCGGTATTTGGATTCCCATCACCAACCCAAAGCTCTCTCGTGCCGACTGACACTTCACCACTAGATGTACTACCCCCCGCAAGGTGGCATGCCCCCGCCCCCGCCGCCGCAGCAGGAGCGAAAGAAGAACAGAGGCTGCCTAGCCAGCTGGTGAGTGCTAGTCCGGGGCTTAGTCGTCACATGCAGCGTTGTACGTTTGCTGATAGCCGTGCCATAGCCTCGCCGTCTTGTGCTGCTGCTTCCTTTGCGAAGAGAGCTGCGAGTGCTGCTGCGAATGCCTCGAGTGTTGCTTTTAGGACCGAAATCTGACGTCGAACGGGTGGAGAGTGAGAACATGTCGCAGTGGCGACTTGAGAAGATCGCGTCTGTGTCAGCCTCGAATGGTGTCCAAGGCGCCTAATTAAGTATGAGACAGTTGGCAAGAGTTTCAAGCCTTGTTAATTTGTTGGATCAACACCGTCTTTTGCATGATCACTCAAAGCTGAGCGCGGAGACACGCACCCGGGGTTTCCAAGTTGCCTCAAATGTCATGCGACCGTCAATCTCCTCGACAATTGTTGACGAAGCTCGAGGCAAGGGTTGGGGACCCATTACCAACTTGTAATAAATGTAAAATTCGAATCACGTTAGAGTGAGACCAGACTAAGATGATTCAATGCGAAGCAGAAGATAGTATTTCCCAAGGCAGCGGACGAACGCCCTGCCTAGTGTTGATGGCACGCGATAGGTAATGGTTCCTCGTCAATGCCGGAACCCGCCGCGTCGTTCAACGTGTCACTCTTTCGAGATGACAGGACGGAGTCAAGGCGACCTAACCGTTGGAGCCATATCAAACCCGGTCCCCCGCTCCCCGGCCCACGTCTCGGGGCACTTGCTTCCCATCATGTCTGCGCACTTGGCTTGACAGCGTACACTTGGAAGGATCCTGCAACATTGATTTGTCAGTCCAGCGAATGTTATGAAAGCCCTGGGCTGCGAGACAGTCCTACCTGCCCACTCGTTCAGATCTCTCAGGCCGAACTCTGCGCCGAGTGCTCTGGTATCTCGATCGACTGGCCGACTACTTGACTGCTCCCCGTAGTCCATCACCCTCGTCTCACAGCAGGACGAGCCGACCACGTCAGGCGTCAGGTATACGTTGAGATCACTGCGGCTATCCACGATGAGGATATCTAATCGGTAGTTGGGGACAGATAAGCCATCATGTGCGCAAATTGGAATGGGGCCGATGTTCCTACCTTCAAAACCCGCGTTCTTGAGGAATGCTTGATACTCGCTGACCTGGCTGGCCCCGGCGATGCAACCAACGAGTAGAGCGACGTTCTTCTTGATTTCCTCGGTAAACTTCTTGCGCGCCAGAATGTCGCTAATGGCGACTCTGCCCCCCGGCTTGAGCAGACGGTGCATTTCGTTAAATGCAAGTTGCTTCGCGGGTGTAGGAATTAGGTTGATGACGCAGTTGCTGATGACAAGGTCGACAGTGTTGGACGGAAGCGGGATGTCGGTGACTATGCTCTCTATGAACTCCACATTTGAGGCCTTGATGGCGCTCTTGTTGGCGTTGGCCTTGTCGATCATGTTCTCGAGGGCATGTTAGACATATTCGACATGTCCATGTTGACGGGATCAGAGGGAATCGTGGCTCACTTTGTTCATGTCCACACCGATGACCCTGCCTCTTTCCCCTACCTTCCTAGCAGCGGCGAAGACGTCGAGTCCAGCGCCCGATCCAAGGTCGACAACAGTCTCGCCCTACCAAAATTAGCACCATGATGGAGATTTCCAGTGGCTCATGGGTTGCCGTACCTCTGTCAAATGGGCGAGAGCGAGCGGATTTCCACAACTCAAGCCAAGGTTGGCACCTTCGGGTAGACCGACAAGATCTTCTTCCGTGTACCCGAAGGCCTTTGCAACGGTTTGCTCGTATTTGCCGGTGCTACTCTTCATGACAGAGCCGTACCTCTTGTTGACCTGTTCGTAGATCTCCTTGTCCTCCATCTTGGGAATGTGGGCTAGTGCCGGAACGTTTTGAAAGAACTCACGTTCTTGCGTGATAGCTTGCTTGGATGTGACTCTCCATGTCGATGGAAATTTGTGCTGATGCATTCCTTTTGTAGAACCACCCGAAATATGATAAGATGCGATCGCCAGCTAAATGCCCCTCCACTTGCTACCATGATCTCGTCGATATGTCATCGATTTGGACCCTTCCCCTGTACAGGTTGGTCATTGGTCACCCACAGATTTACGTTGTCGCCAGATGGCGAAGCAAATATGCGCACGTGACCACCGGTGTGGAAACGATATGTCACCGTTCAAGCTCCTCCAAATTGGGAGACGGGGTACGGAATGACCACTGACATCAATCACTATCATCCTGGATTCATCCATTTGTCACCCTACCGCAGTCTTCTTGTTTTTTTGGCGCTCACATTCCTCCGGTGACAGATCGATCAGGGGTCTCATCCTCATTCATCATGACCAGCGAGTCGTCAGCTCCCCACGGGACATCCAACGCAAGGGTCAAGCGCGTCTCAGCGCAACACACCCTGGAACGAGTCCGCAATAACCAACGGCGCCACCGCGCTCGACAGAGAAACCAGCTTGCTTCATTGGAAGAGAAGCTAAATGAAGCTGAAAGAACAATAGCGTCTCTCAGGCAGCAAGTCAGTCATCTCCGAGGCAAGTTAAAAGATTGCCGGTCGCAACCTGGCACCGCCCGAAACAATCCAGATGGCCCATCATCACCGCATCGAGCCGACGGCGGACAGCAGGAGCTATGTGTCAGTGACCTACGCTTGGGGTCATCGAGGCTTTCGGCCGACCAGAGCGCAGAAGGCGGCTGCGCATTGGAAACAATGCTTACCCTTGCTCCACTCGGTGTTAACACGCTATTGTCAACGGCACCTGATGCCGTCGACAATGCTGCGATGGAGACCTTACCCCTCGATGAGGCGCTTCTTCCCATCTTCAGTCCATCGGAGTCTACCGCAGCAGCGAATCGAATGACTCCAACCTTTCCTCCCCAGACACAGCAGGAGCTGGAGATTACATTGTTGGATGCAGGCCACAATTCGAGGGCGGCAACTGATGATCCTCCACACGAATCAGACGCAGAGCCCAAATTGCAGCAGTCGATCGCATTGCCTTGGCCCCATGACCTCTCGCTGACCCTTCCGGCATCCTTGTCCCACGACATTTCGCCTGTCACATCAAACCCAAGTTCGCAGGTGCCCCGGCAGGGGTATTTCGAGTCCTTCGGAACAGAGGTCTCTTTCAGAGCCGTATCTGATGGTGAATCAACAATTCTATGTTCCGAGGCGTACATTCTCGTCAATCAGCAAAATTACAAGGGCGTAAGCCAGAGCGACGTTGATACTTGGCTCTGCGCTGGCTTTCGCACTTCAGATAACCCGGGTGAAGGATGCCGTGTCAGGACGGATCTACTGCTGAGCCTCATTGGGTTTATCAGCGATGTCTGGCCAGCAGGCCTGGTGGACCTGGCTTGATGTGCTTTGGTCGCATTGATGGCCAAACGGACAGCAAGATTTGTCTCTCTTCTCTTGTAGGCACGAATATCCTAGGCCAAGAACAGTGAAATAGGCACACGAGAACTTTACCATCCACTGTAGTTGTGAGACAGTGGTGACAGCTCACATCTGGCTAGCTATTTGACGTTCCTGGAATATCCAATCTTGAGCTCAACGCGCCCCTCTTGCTTAACACACCAATAATCCAGCAAAAAAAGCCACGACAGCAGGTTTGGTCGTTTCGCCTGGACGGGCAGGTTCAACCAAGTCCCCGCGACCAACTGCGGGGCCCCCCAACTTCTCAAGACAGGCCCCCATACGGCTTTACGAAAGGGTTTCCCCAATGAGGCAATTCCGTGCGCCAAGACACGAGCCCACACTGACTACCTGTCGACGTTTTCTTCCTCTGGCCCGGCAGGTGGCCTTTCATCATCTCATACTCTTCATCATCTCATCAGCACACCCTCTGCTTTTCACAGCTTACCACGATCTTCAACATGTCCGCCCACGACGTTCAGGTCAGCCTCGTCGACCGCGAAGAGGAGATCCTCTCCGCCTCCGAGATCCCCGTCAAGTGCTTCGGCCACCAGATCGCCGACGGCATCTACCGAGCCATGAACCCCGGCTGGGACACGCCCGAGGGCGTCAGGGCGCACGCCGACCGCACCGCCGCCCGCTGGCGCGGCGCGACCAAGGACCGCAACGGCGACCCGAACACGATGTTCGTCAAGGCCACGGTGCCGCACCCCGATAGGCCCGGGGACAGGGTCATTGCCGGCCTGGCCATCTGGGTCCAGCTCTCCATGGTCGAGGGCTACGGCGACAAGCCGGCGGAGGACCTGAGCAAGGTCGTCGACCTGGAGGCGCTGTATCCCGGCGACGCGACGAAGCAGCGCTATCTCGTCCAGCTGGACCGCGGGCTGCACAGGCGCCGCATCGAGGTCGTCAAGGAGAAGGCGGCCGCGGACCCGCCGGCCGTCATGGTGCTCGACATGTGCACCGTTGATCCTGGTTTCCAGCGAAGGGGCATTGCCCAGAAGTTAGTGCAATGGGGCCTCGATGAGGCCAAGCGGAGGGGTAGGCTCGAGGCCCTGACAGAGGCGTCTGTGATGGGGAGGGGAGCGTACGCCAAGCTGGGATTCAAGCAGGAGGGCGACGAGATGGACTACGGGATTGACGACGAGTTCAAGGGGCCTACACTGCCATCCAACGTCTTCATGCGCACCGGTGGCCCGTGAAATTGCGACATGTCGAAATTTCGGGACGACTAGAATAAAGACTAGAATTCGATTTGAATGCAGAACCCCTATAAGAACCGTGTAATGCTACTGGTGATCTAAGTCACGAGACTCGGCGGCATGAGCAGCAAGTTCTTTGCCGCCCACTCTGCGAAGCTACAGCCGCCAATGTCTCCTAACCAGCTTCAAAGACAGTTCAAAGAGATGGAGTGGTGTCGGTGCAAAGATGAAGGCTGTAGCCAGTGTTGGGGTTGGTGTAGTTCTGTTGCCCAGTCAGTCAAGGGCCTGCGCAGTAGCAGCCGGGGCACTACTTACGATCGGCTGACAGCATCCGGCCAGGTTCAGAGGCGGACCGTTGTTGCATACAAAGTTTGGCAGGCTGCCACTGATACTAGCGGACACGCCTATGACGTATCAGCCATCAGTGCACAGGTTGAAGCTCAATCCTACTTACACCAGACGCCCACCTGGCCGACGATCCCGTGACAGCAGCTCGGCATGAACCCCGTTGCGTTAACGGAGGGGCAGTAAAAGGGCGAGGCAGCCAGAGCTGGGGCCAGCAGAGCAGCGATGGCGAGCGTGTTGGCGATGATAGTCATGATGAAGATGCGTTTCGTGTGTGGTGCAACTCTGATCCTTTGTCGAACTCCAAACGCCGTGCGCAAATGGCCAGGCTCATTTATACCGCGAGATACAATTATCGGTCCGTATTGAAGCAGTGCCAATGTGCCGAAATAGGCATGAGCTATGAGCATCCTGTCAGCATACCGTAACACGAGTGCCAAGGGCATCGCGATCAAAGATGACCATCAGCACCGTCTCTGAGACAGTTCGTATCCTAATCCAGCGACGAACCTGGCGATGCTCTGAATACTACCAAAGGGACGCAATGCGCAGCACCCGACTGGAAAGGTCCCATACGCGGGTAATCTTCCCGTCGGGCGTGATCCATCGCCCGTCGTCGTGGGACGTCGCGGGACGTCACTGGTCGGCCAAGCCGCGGACAAGACTTCGGTGTGGCCCGTATTTGCCGATCGTCGCGGGGAAGCTGACATGACGCAGGTCTCACGAGAAAACGGCGACTTTCATCGACAGGGACAAGGTGTCATGTGCCGCTGTTCGGAACGCCTTGATTGGCACTGGCGTGTCGGCAGGCAAGCGGTCAAAGGGGGTTGGTACGCGGTGAGGAAGTAGTCGGCCTGGGACTCCTGAAAAGCAGTATCTTGCTTCCTATATACTTGTCGATGAATATCACTACCAATGCTCCTCGCTGGAAAATTGCCTGAAATTACCAAGTCGTGAGTACCTCATTACTCCCCAGTGTCGGCATTCGCGGGGCTGGACAGCGGGGCCGTCCACCCGAATGGCGCCCCTCTCCGTCGGCCGGCCTCTCACTCCTTCTCCCCCAGGTAAGACAGGTGCTCGAAAGAAGAAACGTCGGAGAAGGCGCAGAACTCGGGGACGGTCTCCACCTCGATCTCCTTGGGCACCTTCTCCCAGTGCGCGGCCAGCAGGGCGGTGAGGCCGGCCTCCTGCTCGTCGGACAGGTGCCGCAGCAGGTAGGCGACGTCGACGTGGAACCCGTAGTCATCGTGGTTCGGGTGCCTGATCTCGAGGACGTCGGCGAGGCGGTCGCGCACGTCGCGGATGCGCCTGTCCTCCATCATGCTCTTGCCCGACAGGGAGACGGCGATGCCGGCCTCGAGGGGCTCGAAGCCCGTGGCGTGCAGGCGGTACGGCGGCTTGCCCTGCTGCAGCTTGAAGGTCCGAAGGCGCGTCGCGAAGAGCGAGGTGCAGTACTTGAGGGTCGCGATGTGGGCGGGCCAGTAGCCCGGGGCGCGGTTCTGGTCGCACACGCCCTCGAAGACGGCCATGTGCCAGCTCTCGGGCGGCAGGAGGGCGAGGAGCGGCGCGAACTCGCTCTCGGCGAGTTTCGTGTGCAGCTCGAACAGGGACTCGTACAGCGGGCTGGTGGGCGGCACGCGACAGAGGATGGTGTTGCCGGCGAAGGGTTGCACGGTGCCGTCGGGCGCGAACTTGTGAGGGACGCCTGAGGGGTATTCAGGGCGGGCACCATCATCCTCCCTCACGGGGTCGGGGCCGGGTTGCGTCATGGTGTTGACGCCGTCGATGGTGTCGCGCGACGTCTGGCTCTGGTTGAAATTGATGTCGTCGTCAGGTGAGGGATGTTATCGAAGACGAATTGGCAGAGAATGCGGCTGGTTTTGAGCAGTGGTGAGGCCGCTTGGGCCGCTCATGTTGAAAGAGTCTGGACTCCGGCGTCCTGACCCTCACATTTGGTGAGGAGCTCAGCTGAGAAGCGCCGGCTGCCTTTGCAGGGCGAGCACGGTTGTGGCGTCTCTGCTTCCATTGGTTGATTGGCTGCGGCCTGTCTTGCTTTCGCTTCCGTGGTCACGTGTCAGTTATCTGATAAGAGATGGATTTGGAAGAAGAAGCTATTTCTGTGAACTTGCGCATTTCACATCGCTTTTCTCTGGCCCATTTGGTTGCGGCATCATTTAGACTCTCGTATTTCGGCCCGGGGATGACGACGCATTTCTATTCGGAGCGACATCTCGGCACGAACCGAAAGCCCCCACTGATTTATTAAGAGTAACACGATATCGGTCTTGGCCCTGGGGCTCGATACGGTCGGAACCCGTTTGTCGGCTGCCCAGATGTTCATCCAAATGGCCGGGTCATCCTGGTCATAGACTCCTGGGTATCGACGGTTTCTTCCGCCTCGTAACCACCACGATGCATCACTCGCAGGTTCGCGCACGATATGTTGAAGTGGACACCGCTGAGATCGTAAGCCGAATGCAGTGCAAGCAGCTCGGCGCGATGCAGGTAGGCCCTGGGAAGCTGTAGCTCCTGCGTCGTATCACCTGAAAGATAGAGTGGGCTGAACAGGGCCCAGCCAGTGCTAATATCCGCAGGGTCTTGAGATGCATGACTCTTACGCGCTGGGCCTCCGGTGAGATTGAAATATTTTCTCAGTCGTGATGCAGAGGCTGGCCTGCGTTGCGATCCGGCAATGTTCCTTCAAAGCTCGAACACACTGCTCGCACCCCTCGCTTGCTGTGTCTCCGGATTGGTGAGGGTATTCAAATAACCGAAGGTGAATCAAGCCTGGGGGCAAGCATGAGAGGAAGTTTCTTCAATTTCTTTTTGCAAACAGGTGTGAATGAGTTTGGGCAGTGGCCCGATTGACACAATCTGCATTCCTGCGAACTCTCCTACGAATCACTGTCAAAGTCCTCCCAACACAAACTGAAAGCGAGTTGTAACGGCCACCACAGTAAGCAAATGCTGTCTTCAATTGTCCCAGATGCAATTGACCTAAGAGCAAGCGGGAAGGGCGCCAACACCCGTCGCCGTGCGATGGAGAGACACCTCGGCGGCCCGCCTGCGCGTGAGCCCGGGCAGCACCTGTCCACCGGCCCTGTTCCACCTCGGCAGCTCCTCCGCCGCAACGGTGTTGGGGGCGCCTCCGGCGTTGAGGCGGCTGATGAGTGTCGACGTGCTAGTCGCGCCACACCCGACGTTGAAGGCCCAGCTCACGAGTGCGCCGTACTGGTTCGCGTTCAGCACGACGGACGAGGCGGTCTGCAGAGTGATGCAGTTCTGGAAAGTCTGAATAATGGGTCAGCTTTGCTTCGCCGAGCCTTGCGGTGACATCGCTTACTCTGAGGTCGCTGCGCAGGAGAGCCTCGCCGTTGGCCCTGGACAGCGGGATGGGGTATGGCACGTCGCTGCACTGCGCGTTCGCGCAGAGGTGGCCGTACCCTACGGTGGGCAGGCCGACGGGATCCAGGTCTGGGGTCTCGTTAGCGATCTGTCACACGTGGTGCGATGCAGGGGTCGGCGGGAGCTTACAGATGTCAGGACGCCAGCCCTCGAACTCGGTGATGAGGTTGATGGTCGCCGCGTTCACCGCGGGGCCGGTGCACTGAGCTTGCGCCGTCACTCCGAGCGCAGCGAGAAGCATGAACTTGAGAGAAACCATGTTGGGCGGCAGTTTGCGATCTGATACAGTAGGGGAGGATGTGATAGCTGGTGTCTACTGTCTCTGTATGAGGCCCTCGTACAGCGAGAGTCGCCCGGTCATTTATAGCCATCACGTCGAGCTGATGAACGCTCATCATCCAGACTGACCTTCCCATTTGGGCTTCCCACAATCCTAAAAGCCACGGCTTCTGGGCAAGCGTCAATTCTTGTTGAAGCCGGCGGACTCCGATCGTCTGTAGTTACTGTATACGGCAAAACGGTTTGTCGATCGGGTTGATCTGCAAGTCCCCTGAATAACGCGCGCCGTCCCGACTGCCGAGTGCAGCAAAGCGACGACCGCCCCTGGCCCGAGATTCTGTTCCTGTCTGATTCAGAAAATCTTCCGCCTGCCATACTTGAAGGTAAGTGGAGTTGGCAGTCGAGAACAGTATGGTCACTTTGTTCTGTTGTGTGATAACCTCATCGTATTTCGTCTTCACAGGACTCGTACGCAACACTGGATAGACAGAGGTCCGGTCAAGGTCCGGTCAACGGAACCCTTCCAGAATCCGGCACTGGCGTCATCTATGTTTCTATTCGTCAACGCCGTTCCATCGTGGTGCCTAGCTGTTCTCCGCCTCAAGCCAGCGGCAATTGAATCCTGTTGCCGTCAGGCTAGCAGACAAGCGGCAGACGGTGGCTGGCTTGGCGACGATCAGCACCCTATCTCAACCCCAAGACACCTGCATCTTCCCTGTCTGGAGAAGCACGTGCGTGATTGAGAGGGCTTGTCGCCCCATCGAAGACGACCTGAGCTCTTTCAGCTTCCTGTTAAAGAACTGGTGGCTTGCACGGGGGTGATAAGTGCGGAACTTGCTCCGCAGTCCCCCACGCCCAGGTGCCGACACTCAGTCACAGACTCTCCAATGCGAGGGCAGTTTGGGCTGCCTCAACGACACAATCTTGCCACGGCGGAATGCCTTCGTAGGTTTATGAGTGCTAACAGGTAGCTAGGCATTCGATCTGGGTCAGACCGGCTTTCTCGTCTCTCGGCTTGCTTCCGCCCCTACCTGCCTCTCTCTACCTTGACCAAACTCCTTGTCAGGACTCATCCATGTCTTGCCTCCTTGTCAGTCCGGCGTCTTCCAAATCTAAAGCCTGCCCTGCCTCTCCAGAGCTCTTCTCGTTCGCCGCGCAGTCAGCGACGGGCTGGCTGCCAGCTCCCGCATGAGTCTTTCCTTCAACTCCACCGGGAGGCGATCCCACACACGCGCCACCACGGTCTCCTGCCGAGGACCATCAGACAAGACCCTCGAAACGCTCGCAAACAAAACATGCCAGTAGTTCTGGCTCGCATCCGCCGGCAAAAAATGGAGGACGCGAACGGCCACGTCCATGATCGCAGATCCAAGCAGCCCCGAACATCCCAACCCCAATTCCTGGTCGCAGACGCACCCCATCGCGTGGATCTGGTGTATGAGTTCGGGGTAGAAAGCGTGCCAGTCCTGGGCGCCCTGTGCAATGATCTGGTCCAGCTGCGCGTGCTGCGAGTGGAACATGCGGGTGAACCCCTCCTCGGCCCAGCGGTCCAGGTTCATGAAGAGGACGCTCAGGGCCCCGGACAGCTTTTCGGAGAGCCAGTCCCAGTCTGCAAAGATGTCGGGGTAGATGGCTGCATATTCGTCCATCCATCGGTTCGTGTCGACGTAGTTGCCCCTCATGTACATGTAGCCTCTGGGGATGTGCTCGTTGAAGTACAATTCGTCGACGCGACATTCTCCTCCTCCGGCGAGTTTGATGCTGATGACGGGGCGGTGGCCTCTGCGGGAAGGTAGCGGACTGCCGATGCCATCGAAGCCGCCAAGGCCCCTGCCCATGCCGCCGTACTGGCGTTCAGAGTTCCAAGCCGCTGCTCGACGGGTGTTGGGATACTCGTAGAAGTTCCCGCGGTCTTCAGGATGAGATCGGGTATCGACATTGATGTTGTTATGCACATGGATGTTGCCCTGTGGAGGATCGAATGCGTCATGATGGTTATAGGGGTATTGTCTGCTGTACATGGCGAACTCGGAAGTATTACAACGGTGGAAAATGAATCCCGACCAAATTAAAGGAAGTGGCGGACTGAACTTGCGTGTCTTTAAGGATTATTGTAGACAAGTTGCCGCTGGTGGACGGCGATAGCAATTAGCAATCGTGCCTACGGAGGACTGACTCACCCTACGAAGCAAACACGATGTTTTACTCGTCTGGATCTGACAAAAGAACAGTGATTCACACTGGAAACAATACATTCAAAACATTAACGCCGCCATATCTTATCACGCGGAACAGCCCGCTATCGACTTTCTTCCGGGCCCAGGCCCGGGAGTCCGGCTTCAAGCGGGGCCGGAACCGCCGGTTGCCTCCCAACCAGTCCGGACTGGATTCCCAGTGTATTCCGGCTGGGACATAGTATCTTATCCTCCCTCAAAACCACACTATCATGAGCAATTTGTATTCTCGCCAGATATATAAGAAACTTGAATACAGGTGTACACGTCGTGAAAGGCACCAGCGCGGCCTGAGCTTCTGCCGCGAGTAACGCGACATGCCACCCCGCACTCTCCAGATCGGCAAGGTCTACCGACTTGGCCATCCAGTGAAGCAATTGGCCTCATCAAATGGCCTCAACATCGGCGACCAAATTGGGGCAAGGGCAGGGGTACCGCGCGTTTTAGGCAACCACATCCAACGGCAAGGCATTCTTCAATAAATGAACGTCTCGTGTCCCGCGCCGTTTGAACGCTCCATCTTTCACCTAACCACCAACACGCCTCCAGACATTCATACACACATCGCCACGCAATAACAACACAGTAACACACTCGACCGCTTCATCGTGAGGCCACCGCGAACCAACCATTCAAACGTCCCCCACTTGCATTCATCGCTGTGTCAAATACGAATTGTGTTTGCTCTTCATTATGGAGCAAGTCCACAAGCAACAGTTCAACGTCCGCGATCTCGACACTCGCGCCGTCACCTTCTTCCCCCAACGAGCATCTGTTGTCCGAGACATCAGGGACGTTCAGCTCAAGGTGAGCTTCGTCCCGTCGGCCTGAACTAGTCTCTCGACTAACCAGTGTCGTAGCCTGGCCTGAATGAAATCACTGTCGTGGGTCTCAGCCGCGAGCTCGATGAGGACTCTATCAAGGTAGAGGGCACGGGCTCAGCAATCATCTCGGACATCTTCACTGAGCTGGTCCCCAACCGCGAAATATTTGACGAGGTTTATTCTGAATCCGATGATGATTTCGAGGAAGAGCCTGCCAATGAATCTGAAGAGAGCGAACCCGAGGACTCAGAGATCGAGACGCTCAAGGAAGAGATTGAAAGACTGTGTGATGATCGGAGAGCAGCTCAGGAAGTCGTCTCGAGCGCCGAGGCGCGACAGGCCATGCTGAGCCACCACAGCAACGCATTCAAGCTCCATGACCCCAACGCCATCAGAGAAAACATTGCAATCTACGAACAAGAGCGAAAGAAGACCTTCCAAGCAACGGAGGAGGGCAAGAAGGAAGTTCAAAAAATCGACCTCATGCTCAAAAAGGCGAGTCAAAACCTCAAGCGCACGGAGAAGAGGAAGGATGCCGAGAAACGAATTGCCAGGGCCGAGAAACGAAAGGCGCAACGTGCAGAAGAGAAGCGCAAGGACATCGAGCGACAGCGAAAGGCGGAGGCCACACAGGAAAAATTGCGAATCCGGAATGAACTCAGAGCTTTCTGGCCATCCCACTACTACGCAGTCCGCATTACGCTGGATGCCACGTCCTTCACCCCGTCGACGTCCCGGCGCAGCTCGATTGCCAGTGCCACGGATCTGGTTGAACTGCCGAGCAAGACCACTGCAGCCGACGCAAACGACATCTCGACTTGCGACCTGACCTTGACCTACGTCACCTCCTTCGCCTCCTGGAGCCCGAGCTACGATGTGCAGCTCTCGACAACGACCGACAAGGCAACACTGTGCTTCGACGCCAAGATCACCAACAGGACGTCCGAGACGTGGACCAACTCGAAAATCACCCTTTCTACCTCGCAGACCACGTACTCGGGGCTCGACGACAAGATTCCCACGTTGAAGCCGTGGGTCATCAAGCTGCAGCCCAAGAGAGGGGGCAGCAGGAGCTCGGTCGTCTCGGACGACATGCTCTACAGTTTGGAGGAGCAGAGGCAGAAGGGCAGGAGCTCAGTCGAGAGAAAGAATCCACTTCGAGGTCCTCCTCCGGGCATGTCCGTCGCCAGGGGCACGACGTCAGCGTCCAGGGGACCGTCTCGGGGGCAACAGCAGATGCAAATGAGACAAGCGCAACAGCCCCAGTTCCAGCTCCTCGCGGCACCACTAGCTCAGGCAGAGGCCGTCAGCGAGGAAGAGTCCATTGCCGATGTATACGGAGCCGCAGCGGCAGCCGCCGGGTGCTCGAGGTCCCGAGATACAGCGGCAGACTTCGACGTGGACGCGGCCACGCTGCACAACCAAGTGCCCGAGATGAGCTTCCTCGAGTCCGCCATGGAAGAGACCGGCCTGACCACGACCTACGACCTCCCGAGCACCAAGACCCTGACCCCGCGCTCCACGGCCATCAAGCAGCGCGTCGCGCGCATCAGCCTCTCGAACGTGCACTTCAGCCACACCATCGTGGCCAAGTACAAGGCCGTCGCGCACCTCCAGGCGCGCGTGCGCAACAGCAGCCGCATCACGCTCCTCGCGGGCCGCGCCGGCCTCACCCTGGACGGCACCTTCCTCGGCCAGACGATGGTGCCCCGCTGCAGCATCGGCGAGACCTTCACGCTGCCGCTCGGCGTCGACCCGGCCGTCAGGGTCGTGTATCCCAAGCCTGACGTGCGGCGCTCCACGGCCGGCGTCTTCACCAAGGAGGAGAGCAGCGTGTTCACGCGCACGGTCACGGTCGTCAATACGCGGTCGGCGGGCGGCAGGCCGATTAACGTCGTGGTGCTTGACCAGGTGCCCGTGTCCGAGGACGAGCGGCTGAGGATCGACATCTGGCATCCCAAGGGGCTCGCTGACGCGGAGCGCGGCGTGAGCACGGGCGTCGGCGAGAAGGACGGAAAGGTGGATAAGGACTGGGGCAGGGCGACGGCGACGCTCAAGAAGAACGGTGAGGTGTCGTGGGAGGCCACCATCAACCCGGGCAAGTCCGCCAAGCTTGCTCTGGAGTATGTCGTTGCTTTGCCTTCGGGTGACCAGTTTGTCTCGTCTGATGTGGCTGCATAGGTAGCCTGGTTGGGGTGGCACTTTCATCCTTTCATCTATCGGGATTAGTTACGACAATCTGAGGGCTGGTGCCAGGATGAACCATAGGCCAACCAGGCCGTGTGATACCGCCGCCCATCGTTGGCGCGACAAAGGTACGGCGCTGATGTTAGAAATCAAATCAATTAACATATAAGACTCGATTATCAATACTACCAGTTTGCGGCCCGACCCGTGCCCAACCACTTGATCACTGACACCCGGGCCTTCGTTAACCAGGATTGAACCTCCTACGACGTCTGCTTGACCACATAATACGGGGCCCCAAGACGGTCGAGGATCTTGAACTCGCGGGGCTTAATGAACATGGCCTCGGTGACGGCGAGGTACTCCTTGTAGTACTCCTTGGTCATCTGGTTCGCGAAGAACCACTCCCTGGTCGCGTTCCTAGCAATCGCCAACAGTTAGGCTGAGAGGTCCTGCGTCGGTGAGGGGGAGAAGATGGCGGGGCTCCTCGGCTTACCAGTTCTCCACCCACGACAGCTTGCCCGGCTCGTCGGGGTCCCGGTAGAGCTCGAAGAAGGTGAGCTCGGGCTCGGCGCAGACGGCGTCGAAGACGGGCTTGAAGGCGGCGAAGAACTTGTCCACGTTCTCGGGGGCGATGTGGACGGTGACCTGGAGGCTGATGCCGTTGGGGGAGGACATTGCGGCGTTCTGAGGATGGGGATGTCTTGGGAGGGTTCTGGCGATGCGATCGGATACTACGGAATTCAGTTGATTGGGCAGTGTCTCTGTCTCAGTGAATATTGAGGTCTGGTCATGCTAGTGGTGAGACTAGGGATGAGACGCCATGTTTATACCCGCTGTCCGCTGCCAACATGCGGCCCGGGGCTCGAGTGAACGGCCCGGGGCATCACTCAGCCTGCTGCAGCAAGTGCGCCATTTACAATCGAATTGGACATCCTCACACGTTCGTCAAGCGTAAGCAGGCAAAGTTGCTGATCCAGTCATCTTGTAGTGCTGACTGCCAAGAGTTCAGGGTACAATCCAGCGTCCTGGTGCCTGGCACATGACAGGGAGGGTTTCCGAGTGAGATTTCTGAAAAGGATCATTGATCGATGGACTACCGCGACCGTGGCCGAACGGTCTTTCACGCACAAGAGTCATAGTCCCTTGATTTCTGGCGTTGACCAATCAACACGGGCGATTGGTCTAGTGGTATGATATCTGCTTCGCATCAGTTCATCATTCGTGAGGAACGATCATGATTGTCTGCAGAGGGTCCCGCGTTCAATTCGCGGATCGTCCATCATTTTTGTCTGTTTTCAGGTTGTGGGGGTACTAACGATTATGGTTACATTTTTGGATGGAGTCCAGTGATGATGGTGGATCTGGTGTGCACACTTCGATATGCGACGGGCATGACGGGCATGACAGGGGCTCGTGGGTTGTTTATGAAGCGCAGCTTCCACGTGTAAGAAATGATTGTGAAGACATGTCCGTTGAGAACAGACGATGACCAAATGATTACTCAGCGGAGCTTTTATTTTCTTGTTTACGGGGTTCGTCCGAACGCGTGAGCGAGACACGTAGATTGCATCCCATCTTAGTTCCGCAGAAGAAAAAAAGTCAATGACGTCTTGACTGCGATGGGAGACAGTCAGCCCACTGCTTCCGATCCGGGCTGGACTGCCAGTGGACTGTTGGGGCCCGTCAGCGCGGCTCTCGCCCTACTTAGCGTCCGTCTTGGGCCCCCCGGAATGGGACCGGTGGATGCCCTGAAGGCCCTGAAGCCCTGGGCTAAGCCTGAGACGCCGTCATAGACTTGGACAATTGCGGACGGCATGATACAGGTCGGCAAGTGGGAGAGAAAGGATTGCTCGACTCCCAATCACACCGTTTGGATCTGTTTTTCGGCCGCAAGTAGTCTCGGAGGTTCGACTAGCTTTACGACCGATTCTCCGGTAGCTGCCAATCTGCCCAAGGGGTCACTTTGGCCTGTTCCATGGTGATCCATTCTTAAACATCGCGACCCCCTTGGTGTAACTGGTTCCTCATGTGCTCTGAACATCTCTCGTCTTATCCCACGACAAACGTGTCTTTCCACGTGGTCCTATCAGCCACGCGCATCCATCATGGAGCCTCACCAAACTCCACGGGATACCGATATGCCGGGTGGCTTCCCGGAGACGCCCAGCATGCTGTCTACCGGCGGCCAGCCGACTCCCACCGCCAGCAGTGCCAGAGATGCGACCCCGACACAAACGAACCTGGGAGCACACATGAGCTCTGAGTCTCAGAGGACCGGGAGTAGCTATTTCATTCCCGTCGCGGGAGTCCCACGTCGTGAATCTACCCAGTCAAACAACCTCTCCTCCTCCAGCAGCACTCTACACGGCGACCGGCCCTCTGCCGAGCGTGATACCGCCCCCTTTGTTGCTGCTCCGGTATATGTTTCCAGCCAACAACAGCAGCAAGCATCTCAACAACAACAGGAGCCCCGTCGTTTTGCTCTGAACCAACAAACTGGCCCTGTCCCCAAGCCGGAACCCTCGCCCGCCTCATCATCCTCCGACGACGTCCCGGAGATAGCCCCCATCAAGCCGGCAAAGTCCAACACGGAGAAGCCCCAGATGCACCGCCGACAGACCACCGAGGATGACCTCTTCAGGGCCCTCTCCCGCCGTCGCACCAACGCCTCGGGCGCACCCACCGAAGACGCCGAGGAGTCCGAGGAGATCGACCAGCTCATGGCCCGCATGTTCGGCAAGACGCGCCAGCAGCAGTCCGAGGAAGAACAGACCAGACACAGCGGTGTCGTCTTCCGCGACCTCACCGTCAAGGGCGTCGGCCTGGGTGCCAGCCTCCAGCCCACGGTGGGAGACATCTTCGCCGGCCTGCCCAGGAAGCTGGGCAAGCTGTTCAGCCGGGGTCCCAAGGCCGCCAGCGGCAAGCCACCCGTCAGGAACCTCATCAGCGACTTCAACGGCTGCGTGCGCCCTGGCGAGCTGCTTCTTGTCCTGGGCCGGCCCGGATCGGGCTGTTCGACTTTCCTCAAGGCTTTCTGCAACCAAAGAGCAGGTTTCGAGGCCGTCGAGGGCGACGTCTCATATGGTGGCACCGACTCGGAAACCATGGCCAAGCAATTCAGGGGTGAGGTCATCTACAACCCCGAAGACGACCTTCACTACGCCACCCTCTCCGTCAGGCGTACCCTCAAGTTCGCCTTGCAGACGCGGACGCCCGGCAAGGAGTCCCGCCTCGACGGCGAGTCCCGCCAGGACTACATCGCCGAGTTCCTCCGCGTCGTCACCAAGCTCTTCTGGATCGAGCACACGCTCGGCACAAAGGTCGGCAACGAGTTCGTGCGAGGCGTCTCCGGCGGTGAGAGGAAGCGCGTCAGCATCGCCGAGGCCATGATCACCCGCGCCTCCGTCCAGGGCTGGGACAACTCGAGCAAGGGCCTCGACGCCAGCACCGCCCTCGAGTACGTCCGCTCCATTCGCGCCATGACGAACATGGCCGACGTCTCGACCGCCGTCTCCCTCTACCAGGCCGGCGAGTCGCTCTACGAGCTCGCCGACAAGGTCATCCTCATCGACGGCGGCAAGTGCCTCTTCTACGGCCGCGCCGAGGACGCGAAGCAGTACTTCATCGACCTCGGCTTCGTCTGCCCCGACCGCTGGACCACCGCCGACTTCCTGACCTCGGTCAGCGATGAGCACGAGCGCAGCGTCCGCGAGGGGTGGGAGGACCGCATCCCGCGCTCACCCCAGGAGTTCGCCGACGCCTACAAGAACAGCGAGGCCTACAGCAAGAACCTCCAGGACATGCAGGAGTTCGAGGCCACCCTCGACGAGCAGCATCAGCGCCGCGACGCCGCCGCCTCGGAGAGGACGCAGAAGAAGAACTACACCCTGCCCTTCCACCAGCAGGTCATCGCCTGCACCAAGCGCCAATTCCTCGTCATGACGGGCGACCGCGCCTCGCTCTTCGGCAAATGGGGCGGCCTCGTCTTCCAGGGCCTCATCGTCGGCAGTCTCTTCTACAACCTCCCCAACACCGCTGCCGGCGCCTTCCCCCGCGGCGGCACGCTCTTCTTCCTGCTCCTCTTCAACGCCCTGCTCGCGCTCGCCGAGCAGACGGCCGCCTTCGAGTCGAAGCCCATCCTGCTCAAGCACAAGTCCTTCTCGTTCTACCGCCCTGCCGCCTACGCCATCGCCCAGACCGTCGTCGACGTGCCGCTCGTGTTCATACAGGTCTTCCTCTTCAACATCATCATCTATTTCATGGCGAACCTCGGCCGGACGGCGTCGCAGTTCTTCATCGCCTTGCTCCTCCTCTGGCTCGTGACCATGGTCACGTACGCTTTCTTCCGCGCCATCTCGGCCTGGTGCAAGACGCTGGACGACTCGACACGCTTCACCGGCATCTCCGTCCAGATCATCGTCGTGTATACCGGCTACCTCATCCCTCCTGACTCCATGCACCCGTGGCTCTCCTGGCTGCGGTGGATCAACTGGCTCCAGTACGGCTTCGAGGGACTCATGGCCAACGAGTTTTCCAGCCTCACGCTGACCTGCGGCGAGGGCTTCCTGGTTCCGCAAATCCCCGGCGCCGAGCCCCAGTATCAGTCTTGCACACTCCAGGGTAGCCAGCCGGGCTCCACCGTCGTCCAAGGCTCGGATTACATCCAGGAGGCCTTCACGTACAGCCGTTCCCACCTCTGGCGCAACTTCGGCTTCCTGTGGGCGTTCTTCCTCGCCTTCGCAGCCCTGACGGCCATCGGCATGGAGCTGATGAAGCCCAACGCCGGCGGCGGCGCCATTACCATGTTCAAGCGCGGCCAGGTGCCCAAGAAGGTGGAAGACTCCATCACCACCGGCGGACGCGAGGAGAAGAACGGCGAGAGCGGACCGACCGGCCATATCAGCGAAGCCATGCCCAACGCCAACGAGTCGGCGCGGGACGACCAGGACGAGACCATCAAGCAGGTTGCCAAGAACGAGACGGTCTTCACGTTCCAGAACGTCAACTACACCATTCCCTACGAAAAGGGCGAGCGGAAACTTTTGCAGGATATTCAGGGATATGTTCGGCCGGGGAAGCTGACTGCTCTCATGGGTGCGTCGGGCGCCGGCAAGACGACTCTGCTTAACGCACTGGCACAGAGACTCAACTTTGGTACGATTACCGGCGACTTCCTTGTTGATGGCCGTCCTCTGCCTAGATCATTCCAGAGGGCTACCGGCTTCGCCGAGCAGATGGATGTTCATGAGCCTACGGCAACTGTCAAGGAAGCCCTGCAGTTTTCTGCTCTCCTTCGTCAGCCCAGAGAAGTCCCTAAACAGGAGAAGCTCGACTACTGTGAGACCATTATCGATCTTCTGGAGATGCGCGATATTGCCGGCGCGACCATCGGCAAGATCGGCGAGGGCCTGAACCAGGAACAGAGGAAGCGCCTGACCATCGGAGTTGAGCTGGCATCCAAGCCCGAGTTGCTGATGTTCCTCGACGAGCCGACTTCTGGCCTTGATTCTGGTGCTGCCTTCAACATCGTCCGCTTCCTGCGCAAGTTGGCCGACGCAGGGCAGGCTGTTCTCTGTACCATCCATCAGCCTTCCGCCGTCCTCTTCGAGCACTTTGATGAGCTCCTGCTGCTCAAGTCAGGCGGCCGGGTCGTGTATCACGGACCCCTGGGCCACGACAGCCAGGAGCTGATCGGGTACCTCGAGTCCAACGGTGCCGACAAGTGCCCTCCCGACGCCAACCCGGCAGAGTACATGCTCGAGGCCATCGGCGCCGGCGACCCGAACTACAAGGGCAAGGACTGGGGCGACGTCTGGGCCTCCTCGGAGAACAAGCAGCGCCGCTCCTCCGAGATCGAGGACATGGTCAACAGCCGGCGCAACGTCGAGCCCACGGCCTCCCTCAAGGACGACAGGGAGTACGCGGCGCCGCTGGCGACGCAGACGTACCACGTCGTCCGACGCTCGTTCGTCGCGTACTGGCGCACGCCCAACTACATCATCGGCAAGTTCATGCTGCACATCCTCACCGGCCTCTTCAACACATTCACCTTCTGGAAGCTCGGCTACTCCAGCATCGACTACCAGAACAGGCTCTTCTCCATCTTCATGACGCTCACCATCTCGCCGCCCCTCATCCAGCAGCTGCAGCCCGTCTTCCTCAACAGCAGGAACATCTTCCAGTCGCGCGAGAACAGCGCAAAGATCTACTCGTGGTTCGCGTGGGTCACCGGCGCCGTGCTCGTCGAGATCCCCTACGCCATCGTCGCCGGCGCCATCTACTTTGTGAGTACACCCCTTATTTCTCGTCTCATGTTTCTTTGATCAGATCTGACCGATGCAGAACTGCTGGTGGTGGGCCCCCTTCGGCGTGGACGTGTCCTCCTTCACGTCCGGCTTCGCCTTCCTCCTCGTCATCCTCTTCGAGCTGTACTACATCAGCTTCGGCCAGGCCATCGCGGCCTTTGCCCCCAACGAGCTCCTCGCCTCCCTCCTCGTCCCCGTCTTCTTCCTCTTCGTCGTCTCCTTCTGCGGCGTCGTCGTCCCGCCCGCCCAGCTGCCCACCTTCTGGCGCTCCTGGATGTACTGGCTCTCGCCCTTCCACTACCTCCTCGAGGCCTTCCTCGGCGCCGCCATCCACGACCTGCCCGTCCGCTGCGACGAGGGCGAGTTCGCGCGCTTCGAGGCGCCCGGCGGCCAGTCCTGCGACGAGTACACGCAGCCGTACATCGCGCAGGCGGGCGGGTACGTGCAGACTGGCGCTGATGGGCTCTGCGAGTTCTGCCAGTACGCCACGGGTGACGAGTTTGGGAGGACGTTTAGTGTGTATTACAGTCACATCTGGAGGGACTTTGGTATCTTCTGCGGCTTCATCGCGTTCAACTATGCCGTCATTTACGTGGCGACGTGGCTGAAGTTCAAGGGCAAGAACCCGTTGAAGGGGCTGATGGCCAAGAGGAAGGGTTGAGCGGAGTGGCGGATCAAGTGTATGATATGCCAGTGTTTTGATACCGTCGGAGTTGATAGTAGAAAGATGCTTTCACGCATACAATAATACATCAAGCTGTTCATCAAGCAAACCCCAATGATGCGGATGCTATACAGTATTGTCCAACGGGTGACCATCAGATCATCGACCCCATGACAGCATGCTAAATCCCCCAGAGCTCCTTCCACCTCTTCTCGTCCGTCCGCAACGGCCCGTCGAACCGCCCGAACCTCGCCGGCTTCCCCTCGTTCGCCTCCGGGAGGCACACCCACTCCCTCACGCAGTCGGGCACCTCCTCCTTGACGTGGCTGATGCAGATCAAGGCCTGGTCCCTCGTCAGTCCGTGGACCACGACCTTCCCGGCCTTGGCCGCCTCGCTGTCCACGATCTTGCCGTCCGCCGTGTACGTCTTCTCCTCGCCGCGCATGAGGTAGAGCATGCACTTGTCGCGCACGACCTCGTCCATGCCGCCGAAGGACTCGTCCAGCACCACGATGTCCGGGTGCTTGATGATCGCGCGGAGGAACAGCGAGATGCGCTGCGCGCTGAAGGAGAGCCTACCGAGGAGATTCTCGTCTGCCCAACACAGGTCGTGCCTCGAGCTGGGCTCGGCGCTGTGGTAGTGTGGGTTTAATTCTGGTGCGAACCAGGTCAGCGTGGCGTCGATCTTGGCTCGTGCCGTGTCGTCCAGCTTGGGCACGCCCTTGAATGTCGTTGCCCAGGCATTTTCGAGGACCTGGCGCACCGAGAGGCTCGTGGGCATGTGTTGGTGTACTTCGGGGCTCGAGTGACCAATGCGTTCTTGGATGTCCCAGTATGTCAGGGGTCGCACGCCCGATCCCGGCTCTGGGATCCTGCTGCGCCCGAACAGCTTGATGGGGAGGGAGTATGTCTGGGGGTGATCAGAGCATAGCAGAGACACCACTGTCGTCTTGCCCGAGCCGTTCGGGCCAAACACACCCCAGCGCTCGCCTCGCTTGACAGTCCAGATGAGGCCCTGCTTCGGTCCCGTCTCGGTCTGCTGCGTCCAGTTGCCGAGTGCGATCTTGCTGCCGTACTTGACTTGGCATCCATCCATCTCGACCACAGCCTCAGCGTTGGGGTCAACGGGTGTTTCGGTGTCGACTGTAGATGCTCCTTCGGCAGCATGTGCGGCTCTTTCTGTGCCTTCCACCAGCCCTTCACCGGCCACCCCCTCATCAGTGAGGGTCTTGCCCATGTCCATGAGGGCCTGCACCGGTAGCTTCTCGTCTTCCTGGAGACCGCCCTTCCACACGCCTCTGATGTACTTCCGCAGGCCTTCCAGAACGACATCCTTCTCGCCCATGGATCCCACTTGACAATCACTTCTCAGATACACCAAGTGCGTGATCCAGTCAGGGATGGCATCCTGCGGCCTGGCGCTCAGCACGAGCCGCGGCGCCGCCTTCTCGGCGAGGGATCTCAACAGGGGGCTCAGGGAGGCCACTGTGGGTGGGTCGAGACCCATGAAGGGCTCGTCCAGGAGCAGGACCTCGGGCGCCTTCAGCAGTGCTCGGGCGATGCGCGCTCGTCGACCTTGACCATTACTCAGGAAAGCAACGGGAAGATCGAGCAGTGGGGCTAGACGTAGATCCGTGACAACGCGGTCGAAGAGCTCCGAGGAAATGACATGCTCCTCCGTGCCCGGCTCCGGCTTGAGCGGGTTCAGCTCGGTATTGCCAAGCAGGAAGTCTCGCAACGAGAAATCCGTGATCTCCCGCTTCGACTCGTATCTCACAGCAAGGTACGCGCTGGTAGCAGGACCTGCAAGGCCGCTGCTCTGTTCGCCGTCAAAGCCAACATACTGAATGGCCCTCGACGGGATCTTGAGGCGGCTGGGAACAAGGTCGGTGGATAGGTAGGGCCACGATCGGGCTGTCGGAGGCTCCGTGAGGTGTTGTCCGCGCAGAAGCTGAAGGAAGGTTGTCTTTCCCGACAAGGAAGGTCCCACAATGCACCAGTGTTTCGGTTGAGAGGCAGAAGAGGCAAGCTCGAAGCTTAGGTCGTTGAACAGAGGCGGGTTCGGGCGACCAAGGGCCGAGCTTGGGTGGTGTCGGAAGAAAGTACCATTGGCAATTCTGAGAATGGGAGGATTCGTAGGAGGTTTCATTTTGGCCATTGGCGCTCAAAAGACATGGTATGAGCTGCCTCCCTGCCGTGCGATCCTCGAAAAGTAGATTTCATGGCTAGGCAAGGGGTGCTGTGACTCCAGCGGGCCTCTGACGTCCTGGAGATCTTCAAGTCCGGGGTGCGCTAGAGCTCCCGCTCCGATTCCGGCCCCACACTCTGCGGATGACGCAGGGACTAGACCTTGGTGGATTGGCATCACGTGACAGCACCGCAGCCACGGAGCTTGGGCCACCTTGGGCACGTCGAACGCCAGGCCAGGCACCTTCGATCGCGACGCAAGCTCCAAAGCAACTGCAACAGATAGCCTCACATCAATCAATTCTACCACAACCAGCACTCCGACCACTTTCCACCAGTTCACCTCCTCGAACACCCACCCAGACCCAACACACAGAAACATCACCTTCACAAACCCATCAAGATGGCTGTACGTGCCTCACCATCCCTCCTATTCCATCAGTAAACCCAGCTAACACCCAAGCCTAGATGCGCTTCATCCCGGCCGCCGACAACCCCCAGACCTTCCAGGCCGGCCACAACGCCCCCTCGGTCCCGGGCCTGCACGACACCCTCCGCGCCGGCGTCGGCCCCTCCCCCCTCTCCAGCTCCTTCGCCCCCTCGCCGTCCTCGTCATCTACCAAGCCCTCGGCCAACCTGACTTCCGCCCACCCCCTCGAGTCCCGCCTGCGCAACTGGGAAGCCACCCAGGAGTCCATGCGCATGGAGACCCTGCGCCGCACCTTTGGCGCCTCGGAGCCCATCCGCCGCCAGATGGAGCTCAAGATCACCCGCTCCGGCGAGTGGCGGCCCGCCGTCCTCGGCAACGGCGCCATGGGCCTGCACGAGGAGATCCTGCGGGGCAAGGACGCCAGCATCGCCTGGGAGGACGTCTACACCGGCGAGGAGGGCCTGGGCGGCAACGCCGGCCTGCTGGGCATGCACGATGAGATGGAGAGGAAGCTGAAGATGTAGAGCGGGTGATGTGGCATGTTGGGGAGGATGATGCGAGACTCGGTCCGGCTTGCGGGTTGGTCCGTACGATATGGCTGTACTACTATGCGCCTCGGATAGAGGATACATGAGGCTAGACCAAGGGATGTGGAAACAAGGCATGATTCCCAACGTTGTCTATGCGGCGTGGATTTGCGTGATGTGTGCCATCACTCGCTTTCGCTCCCGCTTTCGCCTGTTTGTCCCAGACGAGCGTACCAGGTACAGAAGACAACGACCTTGGCAACATTACCACAGAGATGACAGAGACATTGAACTAGTACACAACAGCAAGTGTAACAATATGTATTGAACGACTGGGAAAGCGATGCCGTCCCGACAAGAACGCCGGTCTGTCTTCCATATGTCCAATTCCGGCCGTGGCAGCCAGCAGACGTGTATAGCAAACTACATGTATGAATAAAGTCTTCTCGCTCGCGGGTGGGGGGAGCATATCCCTCGCTCAATGGCCGGGGGACCACAAACACCGCAATGTTGCGTCGTCGTCGCTGTGCAGGAGGCTGCCTCGATACACAAGAAAGAATCTCCTCTCTCTCTCTCGCTTCGTCTCGCTCAAGTGGTGCCATGTGTCGCTGAGAGGCCGCGGCCTCTGGTGTTGGAGCTGATGCCGTCTTGCCAACACGCAAATGTTGAAAAGGGCGTCGTGATTCTTGGAAACCAGAAAGCCCGCTCCCCAACAACGTGGCCTTCCACATCTTCTCTGTTCCCGAAGCAGCTGCTGCTGTCTCCTTCCCCTCGGTATAATGAATGTCGTAAGCCGTTCCCGGCTCCGTATGCTTCGACATGGCAGAATCCAAACGCAAAAAGCAGCATACTAAAAAGTCATGCATATACCATATCCCGAACGCCGTTCCGTGTAGTATCCATTTTGCTGTCCCCGGCAGTCAAGGGGACGCGCCGATCAGAAGATGACGCAGCAGCCGCCGCCGCCGGAGCGGTTGCGGCCACCGGCGCCCGACTTGCTGCCTCCCTTGGGTTCCTCCTCCTCGATGAGGTCGGCGGGTCGGACGGTCATGTGCACGACGTTGGCGGCGTCTGCGCTGAAGTGGTATTCTGGAGGCATGTCAGTTACTGTCCGTAGACACCAATTTGGGGATAGGCGGGGAACACGCACGCTTCAACTGGTCCTTATCGTCGAGAAGCTTGCCAAAGTGTATCAGGCGAATGCTACTCGGGCTGGCTGGCTTGGCGTCCCATTCCTCCCGCCATTCGCGCAGGATGAGCTCCTTGAGAGTGTAGACGCTGATGGTGAAGGGATCGACCTTGCCCTCTTCGGTCTTGCCCGGGACGGTGACGTTACGCTTCGTCAGGTACTTCTCGTCGATGCGATAGGGGTGTCGTGCGCCCGTGGTGAGGAGTAGGGTAATGTTGCAGACGAGGCCGTCAGACGGAAGGACGGACTGGACGTTCTCGACGGAGGGGCCAATGGCCATTGAGTCGTCGCCATCCGTCTTCGCAGGCGGCGCAGGGGCGGACGAGGCGGAGGGCTCGATGGAGTCGTCTTGCTTCGTTGTTGTCGCTGTGGCAGTGGCGGATGCAGGATCCGAAGGTGCGTCTGGGTTGCTGGTGACGTCGACGGGATTCGACGACGATGCGGCATCGACAGCCGCGGCGGGCTGGTCGGCCTGGGCCTCCGCGGCCTTGGGCATCTCGGTCATCGGGACGGCGTCCTTGGGCTGGTCCAGGGTGGGCGCGGCAGCTGAGGACGGGACGTCTTGCGCGGGCTCAGTGGTTGTGGCGGGTTTACTCGAGTCGGCCATGGTGATTGCCCGTGAAGAGGGGGCTCGTGGTGATGGGCGGTCGAGAGAAAGCGGAGCAATCGTGTGGAAGAGAGGGGATCGGCACAGTGATAGATGTTGAAGAATGGGAATGACGCTGGATCAAAGGGCCCGGGCCAGGTGGACGGCGGGAAGAAGTGGATGCAATTCGGAGGTGCGAGTCCAAGTAACGAGTTCCGGAGACTGCGGGAAATGACTCGGGGAAACGCAGGAGCGTGGACTGGGCACGGGCAATGCTGGGTGCCGATTGACAATAAACGAAGGTATTCCAATGCTACGAGCAGGCCGAAATCGAGACGGGAAGGCGGTGTTGAGAGTGAGAAATGGGCAAAGGGAAGTCTATCCCGTCCAGGCCGTGATGTTCGCAAGGTTGGTAATGGGCGAAGTTGGCTTGGTTGGCCAGCCGGGAGATGGATGGATGGATGGACGGGGCAGATGGGACAGATGAACTGAGGCCCGTCACGGGGAAACTCCCGACCCACGAGTCTTCGCCTTGGACTCGCGCCCGGGTCCTTCCATCCTGGCCCCCAATGACCAGCCAATGACAGGCCGGAGGTTTGCTCGGGGAAGACCAGTGGTAGTGGACCTCTGGCCCTGCAGCAGCGGGCTCTGGGCCAAACCACGCTGAGAGTCCGGGGCTTGCCTCCCTAGAATGTGGGATGCAACAGCGCTGAGGGATGCCGCATGGTTGTGGGGTTTACTGCGGGAATGCGGAGTCTCCACCGGGCATGGGAAGACTGTCAAATTGATCCTCACATTCCGTCCATCCCGTCCCATAGCCATAACCTGATGGATCATTCCATCTTGGAGAAGATAGGAATAATTGGTCACATCTTCCCAACTCTGTACGTTCATGCCTCAAAACCTGGGGACAATCCTGATTCTACAGCGAGACATACATCCGCCAGAACCCATCTGCAGGTTCGACCCAAAGTCGACAAGCCAGCCGTTATCGCGGTTTTCTCGACAGCAACGAGGGCCCGTCGCTCCGCTAGCGACTCCAACCAGCAGTCCGGTCAAACCGTGTCCACATCTAGACTCTCGGCTGGACAAGCCACACTACTAACGCTCGCTGTAGCTCGACTTTCTCGGACTTGACCCTGACCAGCAGCACCGAGGTGTGCTCTCCTGTTCCTTTCCTTTGCCACTGGCGTCGGCCGCTCGTCCGGAATGGGGGAACGATTGCTGCTCCGTGCCCAAACAGACGGCGATAACACTCGGGGCATATGGCGCGTAGGGAATCAATCAATCGACCCTTCGAGTCCCTGCATGTTCCCCTGAATCAACGCTGCTCCCCACGGGCACCCCTCGCCAAAACGGGCGCCGAAGACGCGATTTCGCCAAGGCACAGCCTCCTTCTATAATGTATCATAAGACCCTCTTGCTCGCCCCAGATGCCTGCACCTCGTCGCTTGACCCCTCAACTTGTAGAGGCGCCACGCAACTTCTCCGCAACTTGGCACCCAGAAGCATAGGCAGACGACCGCTCGGCCAGCTTAGTTTACTGTCGCGGGACCCTTGCTCGGCCTCAGTCGTTTCCTAGGATGTTCCACTGTTTGCGTCGCCCGCCAAGGAATAGAATCGGCTATCTGCGGGGAAATGTCACCCTCACGACTACAATTTTCGGACATACAAGTACGTAATGGCCTCGTCTCGGGGTTTGGTGTGCAAGAGGTGCAAGAGGTCACTCGAGATAGGAGCTGAGGCTAGCGGGCGTTGTAGTAGAACACATTTCAAGGATATCATTGCTTCTTCGTAGTCGGCCTTCTCAACAAACGTCAACTACTTTCATGGCCCAATCACCTCATAGCATCAGCAGGTCACCATTGCTGCCCTCACCGCGCGCCGGCTGCACAATCTGCTGCGGCGCATGCTGGTTGACCACATAGCCCGTCTCATAGCCTGCGTTCCCGCCAAACACGTCGCCCTGGTCAACAGACATGGCGGCCATCTGCTGCGGTCCGATGCTCGAGAAGTATGCATCTGCATCACTCACGGCCTGTGCCAGATTTCCATTGCTTCCGGCGCCGCCCGCGGCGGCTCCTCCGACACCAGCTGCCGTTGCGGCGTTGGCTGCTCGATTCCGCGCGTCAATGTCGGCCGGCTGCCCGCCCATGCCGAGCTGGCTCAGGCTCTTCTCCGTCTCGGTCGCCGGAGGCGTCTCGCGGTGCAGCGCCGGTGAGTCTTGCAGTCGCCGGGGCCTTGCAGAGCGGAACACCGTCTGCACAGGCTTCAGGTACACCGTAGCCAGCGTGCCCACGTTGAGGCACATCTCCTCGAGCGTCGCCGCGTCGAGTCGCTCCGACTCTGCCGTGATCGGCGGCTTCTCGCTCATCACTATCGTCTTGGCCGCGTTCATGTCCGTCGACAGCAGTCGCCAGTACATGTACGCTCTGTCGCGCAGGTCCGGGTTGTCCGTCTCCTCAGTCGCCCACTTGAGCACCTTGGGCACCAGCTCCTGACCCTTTGTCGGTCGCTGGATGAACAACTTGACCGTTGCTGTGAGAAGTGCAAGCTGCACCTCCACTGGCTCTTCTGCGAACGAATACAGGAAGTCCTCCAGAAGCGCGTCGCTGTTTTCGATTCTGTCGGCGTACTGGCCGATGACCCAGATCATGGCTGCCTTTGCCTCGGGCTCGTCCAGGCTGTCGAGATGCTCGCACAGAATGCCAATGATGGATTCGTACTGATTGGGGTACTTGCGGAAGATGTTCTTGATCACCACAGTGGCCTCCTGCACGATGTAGGTGACCTTCGTGGCAACGAGCTCCAGCAGGAGGGTGATACACTGCCGTGCCGCCGGCTCGATCTTGATGGCAAGCTTTCCTATCGCACGCACAGCCTTGCGGACGAAGTGCACGTCGATCTCAGTGGCGTACTCCCGCAGCTCGGTAAGGACCTCGTCGATGTTCTTCTCGTTGGCCAGCATGAAGATGAGCTCCAGCTTGGTGACCTTGACGTAGATTGGGTCGTTGTACTTGCAGAAGAATACGCGGATGTCGTTGCGCAGGACCTCTGGTCGTCGTTGGAGGATGAGAAGGGCGTTCCTCAGAGCGAGGTATTGCACCTCCGGGCCCTTTGCAAGTAGTGTCACCAGGGGCGGCGAAAGCTTCTTGCAGAGGGCTGTGATCTGCCTGTCGTCTCCGATGTAGTTCATGAGGTAAAGGACCACGCGGATACAGGTCAGCACAACGGCCGAGTTGGAGTGCGACAGCCGGGGCGCAATACGCTCCGCCAGTAGCAGCGCCTCGCCTGACTCCTGGGGAACATATGACATGAGCGCCTCCAGAATGTACGTCTGACCCCACCTAATCTGGTCAGTGTGAACCTCAGCAATCAGGGAGACCGGGTGCACCTACTCTGAGCAATCTGCCAGAATGGCGACCATCTTGGACGCATTGCTGTAGTCGATCGTGAGCTTGATGGAGTCACTCCTTTCCCAGATGTCCATCAAGCTTGCCAGAGCGCTAGCAACGACTGTGGGGTTATCGTCTCGCAACAGGGTATTAAGCTTGTCGATCAAGTCCGAAGCTTCCACCAGCCGCCTGTCGTGGTCGTAGAGTTTGGCCACGCAGTAGGCCGCTGTCTTCCGCACGTATGGATCAGGGTCTCGCAGCATCTGCCTTGTGATCGGAACGGTAGCTTCGACGAATTCTCGGACGTGAATGTAGGATATAGTTCGGAGCGCAAGAGCGCGTACAAGTGGGTTCGGGTCGTCCATGTCCTTTGGAAGTCAGCCGGTCCGTTCGCAAGCTGTAGCCATGAGGGCAGTCTTACGCGCTGTAGCACGGGTATTGCCTGTACAGCAATTTCTGCTCGCATGCGAGCATAGTTGACTAGGAAAAGGAAGCACCTGGGGACATTAGTAAAGCGGCCGAAATTCGAGCAACGCCGCTTCTTACATCTTCTTGATTTCCAAGCTCTGAATGTGCATGCAGCCGATGATATCAGGAAACAATGCGACCATATCGTTGTTGCTCATCGTCATGTTGGCCACAATCTTCTTGAGGGCGATCTTCTTCGACACATTGCCCTTGTCTTTCTTTCCTCCGCTATTCAGCTCGAGCCGCAGCTCAGCGACCTTGCCCTTGGAGGTTGTCAGCTGGGGAGTGTACAGCGGCGGGGGCACGTATGCCATGAACATGGCGGGCAAGATGACAGCAACTGCTGCCGGGGTGTCGCTTCAATCAAAGGTGCAGGGCTGGCGCCTATCGCGAGTACAAAAGAAGCTCCCCAGAGCATGCGATATGCAATGAAATCGGTGTCGCAACTTCCACCCTGACCCAAGAAAGGCATCCTGGCCGAACGGAGTCGTGGCGGGTATGGAGGTCGGCGTTGTGTAGAGAAAGGAAGCGGGAGAGGCTTACCCTGGCGAAGAGCTTGGAGTCGCCTCCATCCTTGGAACTCGACATGGCGGGCAGCTATCAGGCGTACCCTGGTGACCCAACCTGGACGGACGCGACAAAGCAGCGAACCAACTGGCCGCCGAGACCCCAGGGCTGAGAGCGAGCCCTCCCTGTCGTGTGTCGGTCTTGCGCGGAGGGCGATGAGCACACCACCACCTTGAGAACCCCAGGCAAAGCCCCTCACGCCTAGCCCAAGCTTGCTGTCGAGAGGTTCGCGCCCGGTTGGGATGGCCAATTGGCTTGGGTAGCACCGGTACGGGAGGCGGCAGCCTTTCCTTGTTTTCCTGTGAGGGGGAACCGGCAGTATGTCACATGCGTCGTCCTGCCACGCCTGGGGGAGGGGTAAACAGGCCAATCGTCGGTGAATGTCCGGGTTGGCGTGTGGAGCTGAATGAGCGTCGATAAGTCTATTCCGACGACTGGCTCCTGGGTCGTCAAAGGAAAAGCTCGTTCGTAGGTGCTCGCGTCCGTCGCCTAGGAGAAACTATCGTCGTGGGTAATGGACCCTGGGTTTTGAGAATAGGGGGAAAGTCGACCGACGACGCTCAAATTCCAGTCCGAGCTCCCCGAAAGGTCCCCAGCATTGGCTTATCGATAAGGCACCCGCATCGTGGTCGAATGGATGGATGTCAGTTTGAGTGGGCCTCGATCTGCTTACCTGAGCCCTTTCGCCCGCCATTGACAACGAGCCAAGTTGAGCTCGCGACAGCATCATCCAAAGCAGCACCATCGTCCCCCTTCGTATCGCAACGCCTCTCTACGCGATCTCGCCCAGCCCGACACCGCGCACAATGTCTCTCGTCAAGACCGAAACCCCTCGGTGGGTTGCCGAACTCAACTCGCCGCCCGTGGCCAAGTCCAAGGCTCCTGGCGTCGCCGACCCTCCCGGCTTCACATCCTCTTCGAGCTCCAAGGTACATCATATGAAGAAGCAGGCCCTCGGCACTAGCTAACTCGCCGTCTTCGCAGAAGCAACAAAAGGTCACACAGCCTAGAAAGCAACCGACACCACAGGAGATGGACACCCTCAAGCTCAAGAAGGCCTGGGAAGTCGCCCTCGCCCCCGCGAAGAGCCTGCCGATGACCGCCTTCATGATGTACATGACCGGCAACTCCCTCCAAATCTTCAGCATCATGATGGTTGTCATGGCCTTCAAGACACCCCTCATGGGCCTCATGTCCACCAACACGGCTTTTGAGCGATTCGAGTCCGACTCCAACAAGGCATCCATGCTGCAGGTCAAGCTGGCATACGTTGGCATGCAAGTGCTTGCGCTGGCGCTGGGCCTCTACAAGATCAATGCGATGGGATTGTTGCCGTACGTACAGTTCACGCGCCGTAGACGCGGCTACTGCGTTCCACGCTTCCATGCTAACACGTTGGACAGGACTACACGTTCGGATTGGCTGGCTTGGGAATCGTTCAGGGAACCGTTGGAGTCCGCAGTTGCGGCGCTGTAGCGATCACTCATAGCAAATGGCTGGTAGTCTTTCCCTAGACACTATGACAATCGCAGCAGACAGTGCTATATCACTCACAACCCAACCGGCATGGCCATGATTGAGAATTGAAGAATAACTAATACTGGTATGCAATGCCTCGCACTTAACTCAAGAGGCAACTACTCACCCTGCATTATCGCTAATGCAAGAGCGCAAGTCCTAAATGGGTAGGGCCAGTAACTTAAGGTAACTCATCTAACCTGAAAATACAGGAATAAATCCTGTGAGCAAGAGTATAAATAACTCCCCTCTTAGGCCGACAAGATCCTCCCCTCCTCCTCCTACTTACCTAGCCGCTCTACCTCATTCTCATCTGAGTCTTCAAACACCCACCTGCTGAGGTCCATCATCACTAGCTCTCAGTCAAGCATACCAACCATCCACAGCCATTCCTTCTAGCCCAACTCTTTCATTTTTCCTAGTTCATCCCAAGAGCCCAGCTCCTACCTACAAACCCTGGTCCTGAAGTCTAGGAATCAGCCTCAAGCAACATGGCTGATCAACCAGGCGATGCACCCGCCGGTTCTGGGCTGCCTCAGCCTGCCAACTCTACCAAACGAGCTGTGCCATCTACTCCGGAAGGTCGCATCAAATTCCTTCTCTATTCCATGGCAGCTATGGTTGACTTGCACGATCAAGTCGATGCGAAGACCGTCAGCACTGAAGAATATTTCGCTACCACCAGAGAGCTCACCAAATTCGTCCCTGAGGTCATCCACGCTGTCCAGGAAGATCTGGAGAAAACACTCGCCGCTTCTGGTGCTCGACCCAACCTACTCGACGAGCTGCTTCGAAAGGCCGAAACTATCAGCCTGTCTCCGGCTGTTTTGGGGCGTCGAAGAGCTCGCCCTGTTGATGACATGGAAGCCGACCTTCCCCGAGAACCACCTAACAGCTCAAGAGTGCAGTCCAACTTCGACCACGACGTTAAGACCGACATGACGGGCACCAGGGAAATGAAAGGAAAGAAGGCGCTGCTATCGTGTAAGAAGTTCGTGGATATCGGAAAGACCTGGTACCTCCTTACATGGGGGCGTCACTTCGCAGTCGGCAGTCGAGGGGTCCTCATCATGCTGAAGTGGGTGCTCGAGACTTTCGTGGTCGAGAGCAAGGCACATAAAGCGCTCTCTCTACCATTCGTTATTCGAAACACCAAGGTTGATGGCTTTACTGCTGTCAGACAGCTGAACGCCCAGGGAGAGTGGTTAACACAGAGCCGCACTGATCTGAGGCAAAGCTACATCGATAAGACACAGCAAATGTTCATGGACGAGAAGGCACAGGATCGTTTCGCTGCCCAGGTCATGTCATACATGGAGGGGCGCGAGCTGTGGGAGGTCCGCAACTTTGACCCGGAGATTCATGCGGCCAACCTCACCGACGCAGAGGCCAACCGAATCCTTGCCATCCACAACAAGGGCTCTTCAGATGCTGAGGTCTGATCTGGATGTTGCATGATCATCTCTGCTGGATGGAGGGGGAGTGTGTGAGAGAATTCACGGTATGGCCTGTCAGGGATGGTTTGACGCGTTGCTTGCTTGCATGGATGTATGTATCCTGAGAGGGGAAGTGGGAATTGCTCTAGCATGTGGTGGAGGAGAGCCAGGCGATTGTGTTAAGTACTGTCGCTAAGAAATCACAACATCAACACTCTTGTTAATAAGTAGCTTCCATGATTCGACCACTATGAATAGGATTAGTAAAGATCACGGCCCTATGATATTCCTAAACCAACATCAGGCATGATGTGGCATCTTGGTCAAGACGCTGCCACATCTAATCCTCATGTGGAAATCAAATATATCTTCCTTCGCTGCCAGATTCCCGCTTCCTGATGACCCTCCCATGAGAGACCTTCCTGTCAACAATCAAGAAGCCGATCCAGCACATCATCCCTCCTGCCATCAAGCCTTCTTATCCGCATCGGTCACCACAGTCTCCTGCTGCGCATCCTCGCCAGCGAACATGCTCTTCTCCACAGCCATGTTCGCCCTCTCCGCCTTATCCTTGTCCTCGAACAGGAACGCCAGCTCCTCGAGCGTGCGCCCGTGCGTCTCGGGGAAGAAGAACCAGACAAAGACAATCTCGAACGCGAGCCAGACGCAGTAGAAGATGAGGTAGCGCCACCCCTCGTTGGCGAGACCGATGGGGTTGACGAAGGTTGTGAAGAAGTTGGCCAGGCGGCCGAAGAGCTGGAAGAAGGAGATACCGCGGGAGCGCAGGGCGTAGGGCCACATCTCGACGAGGTAGGCTGTGAGGCGGCTGTCAGTAGTTGATTCGCAATGCCGCTGTGGCATGGTCTGGTGTCTGCTCGTGAGGAGGGAGGGGATTCTTACTGTAGGTCAGGGCGTTGTAGCCGATGTTGTACGCCGGGGAGTACATGTACATCCAGAAGATGGTGGCGACGGCGGCGGCCTGGTTCGTGTAGTCGTTGTCGTTGGCGTGCATGGCGCGCTCCATGGAGACCGTCCAGGCGATGTAGACCAGGAGAAGCGAGATGGTGCAAGTCATGTACATGACGCGGCGGCGGTAGCGGCGGACGAGCAACGACACGATGACACCGCAGATCAGGCTCCAGCAAGCGATGCCGATGTTAATGAGGTTCGCGGTCTCGTACGAGTCAATCCCGATCATCGACAGGAGAGTGTACAGGTAGTACGAGATGAGAGTGTTGCCGGACCACTGGGTGAAGCTGGAATAGAGGAGTCAATGCACATTGCCTTGCTTGGTAGGGTTCTGGGTGCACTCACAGTCCAAGGAAAGCAGTGATGAAGCATCTGCGACGGGCACCTGCCGTAGAGAGGATATCCATCCAAGACATCTTAGCCGCTTCTAGCTCGATCTCGAGAGTCGTCTCGATCTGAGCCATCTCGGCCTTGACGAACTCAGAGTTGGCATCTCCCTCAGCATGGTACTTCACGAGGACCTCCCAAGCCTCATCTCTGCGACCCTTGGTGATGAGCCATCGGGGACTATCAGGCAGGAAGCTGAGATCACCAGGCGTCAGCTTGCTCGAATTGTACGCTTAATTTGGCGGCCGAAAAGGGAGAATGACATACAAGATGAAAGTAACCTGCAACAGCGACGGGCAGATTTGGAGCCACGATGGGACCCTCCAAGCATAATCGTTCTGGATTCTGTTTGTGCCGAAGACGATACAAGCGGCCATAATTTGACCGACGAAGTAGGCAACGTTGAAGCTTGGAGATCGTTAGCCCGTATTTCTCAGCGAGTTAGTATATGCTCATATCTGCACTTACAGCGAGGTCAAGACAGGGCGCTCCTTGGGATATCCGAGCTCTCCAATGAGAGAGGAGCCGGAAACAATGCAAGTGGGAATACCAAATCCAAGGATCATGCGAGCAATGATGTACATGCCCACATGGACAGAGAAGCCCTGGATGAGAGCACCCACCATCATGATGGTAGAGCCGCCAAAGATGGACCATCGACGGCCCCAACGATCGTTGACGTAAGGAATGAAAGGCAGCGACAGGCAAGCTCCCAGTGCGTATGCAGCAGCAATGATACCACTCAGGGAACCTGTGGGATGACCGAAGTCTGCGAGTCTGATTCAGTGATTGTCATGGCGAGAAATGTATGGGAATCGTGTTGATCATACATTCGCGCCAGTAGCCCACCATTTGGAGGGCATTAATGAGTTGAGAGTCAAAGCCCGACGTCAGCTCGATACCCATACATGTCGGGAAGAGCATGAGGTAGAGGTATCGCAGGTTCGGCTTCTTGTACCAAGGTGTCTTGTCTTCCTCCGAGATGCGGGTGATGATGGGGTCCGAGGCGCCGATGGCAGCCTTTTCGGCCTGCTTGAGATCAACCATGGCGGCGATTTCAAGCGGAAATGTCTGAACAAGTGTCGCAGTAAGAAGGAACAATTTAACTCAGTCCTGCCAGGTCTCTGGTAGCCGCGAAACTGTTGGTAGGCTGTAGGAGGGCATGGTCCCTGCGAAGAAACGGAAGTGTTTCCAGGCAGTTTATATACCTGTCGTAGTCGAACCCAACGCGCTGGGAGCATTCTTGCCGAGCGTCGCTGAACACGTCGATCCAAGCCCTTGGCTCAGCACTACAACCGGCTGAATGGTGATCGCATGTCTAATGCAAGCTACGTCGGGAACTAGAAGGCCAGCCAAGTCTGTTGGCGCGACCCTCTTGGAGGAACAATCAAGGACATGATCGTCTGATGCATTGCCAGACCCCACGCCTCAGCGGCAAGACACCCCAGACTGGTTTTCTCGGCAACTGGGGAGGTGAGCGGTGTCCAAGAGAGCATCGGATTTTTCTCCGTGCTTGTGCAGCACCTCACCGCGCGTCGGTCAGATATTGCAGGAGCGTTCACCTTCGGGGTCAAGGTCGGTCTTAGCACTGCTTGCCCAATGATGGAACACCAAGACCGACCATAGCCAGTATCTCGAGAGTATCGTTTTCGGCGAACGGGAACGTGGCAGGTGGGCCTATGTTTTCTCGCTGCAGGTATGCATTATCAACAGCTGCCGCCGAGTCCCGATTGATCAATTTACGCGTATTTGTTTCGCAGAGGGTAGCATCGGACGATATTCGATGTGTCTTCTCGCAGGTCCTAGATGATCAACGGATGTGACTTGTGTGACGAGCGATATATACACCGTGCCGAATGCCTCGGTGTTGCGCAGCTTGGGCACTTGGGTGCATCCCTACCAAGTCCGCCTAAAAACCCCAAGTCTGACGGTTCATTCCAGTGACACATGGAGCCCCGGTGAGATGGAACTCCATCGTGTATATCTTGCTTTAGCACACTGCCAAAGGAACTAACACGAATAGGCAAAATGCAGAACTGGGTCCCGCCTCCACCTGGGTTGTTCAAGATGACGACCAGCCGTCGGCAATTCGTCCGACATGCGAGCCCACGCCTTACCTTGGCGCCGCCAGTAAGGGGGTAAAACATTTTCGCCAGCAACTGCCGAGACGTCGCTTCGTGTCTTGTGCCGAGGCGCTGGCTGAGCGCCAGCAGGGTTGGATTCTTCAGTATCCCAGTTTGCCAGTCGTGGGGGTTCTGCTCCACCCCCGTTTTCCCCGGACATGTAATGCAGTGCAGAGAAGTGCACCCGCTTTCTGAAAAATGTTATCCGGCCAAGCTCACAGTGTCGCCGTAGACGCCGTACTGCTGGCGGTCCGGCATGAAGGCTTGGAAGGCTTGTCGTCGGTCTTTTGGCCGTGATGTCTAAACTCCAGATGCGAACATCCATCTGTCCAAGGCATGGCCGCGAAAATGCGCGGCCGTGGCATGGCGAAGGCCGCCACCCTCCTCGGCTGGTGATAGATTGCGCGGGGAAACCATGTCAGGCAATGTCCGTCCCTTCTGCGGGCATGACGCTGCCGAGTGTTAGTTCCCTTGTCTCCTCCTTGATCGCACGCCTCAACGTAGGATGCTGCATCGCTAGGAGCATGCTTGGCGGCAGGCAAAGGGGGAAAATCAGCTAGCAGTGGTCTAGCGCAGGCAGATGTTGTTGTTGTCATAATAAGGGGAAATCCCCCGTACTTGAAGTGTGCTGTGTTGCGATCTAAGGCTTCCAGTTCAATTACCCATTGCATCGGCGGCTCGCCGCCATTTTGAACCCTTCTATCAACAGATTGTCCGTCACTCGCGCGCCGAGCACACTCACTGTGTCTCACGCACCACCTTGTCGACTGCCTTGGCGAAGTAGTCGACATTTCTCGTATTCAGACCGGCCATGCTGATGCGTCCATTCTTGGTCATGTAGACGTGGGCATCCTCCCGCAACTTGAGCACTTGAGACTCACTCAGGCCTGTGAAGCTGAACATGCCGATCTGATCAGTGATGTGGTTCCAGGTACCCGGAGTGCCGAGCTCCTCGAGTTTTGACCGGAGAGTCTTGCGCATGGTGATGATACGTCCCGACATCTCTGTCAGGTTCTCCTCCCACTCCTTGAAGAGGGCTGCGTCATTCAAGACCGTGGACACGATGCGCGCACCGTACAGCGGCGGGTTGGAAATTTCAGAACGCTGGAGGATGGCAAGCTGAGAGGCGATGCGGCTAATCGTCTTATCGGCGTCTGTGCTGGGCCCGGTGACAAAGTGGAAGCAGCCAGCACGCTCGCCATAGAGGCCAAAGTTCTTTGCGAAGCTCTGGCAGACGAGGAACTCGAAACCGCGCTCGGTAAAGAGGCGGACGGCGGCGTTGTCCTTGGACAGGCTTCCCGAGGCGAAGCCCTGGTACGCGCAATCAAAGAAGGGGAAATGGCGCTTCTTAGCCAGAAGGTCGGCGATCTCTGCCCACTGATCCTGGGTAGGGTCGACGCCGGTGGGGTTGTGAGCACAGACGTGAAGCAGAACGATGGACTGCTCAGGCGCGTCGGCCAGTGCCTTCTTCATGCCCTCGAAATCCAGGCCCTTCGTTTCCTTGGAGAAGTAGGGGTACTTGGCGACGGGGAGCCCGACATTCGAGAAGATCTGATTGTGGTTGGCCCAGGTGGGGTCCGACAGGTAGACTGTCTTGTTGCCCTTGTAGAACTTTGCGAGGAAGAGGGCACCCAGATGGACAGCACCAGTGCCGGAAATGGTCTGGATGGAGGCGGAGCGCTTCTCCTTGAGCGCGGCAGAGTCGGCGCCGAGGATCAGTTCAGCGGCCTTGCTGGTGAAGTCGGCGATACCGGCGATGGGGGCATATTCGTGGTTCAGCTCGGGGTCGTTGCGAAGGATCTCGTCGGCCTGTTGTGGAGGGTATTGTCAGTTTTTGTCGGATGGAAAGATCTAGGAAATAGCCAGGCAGCTTATCGCAAGGGGAGTCACATACCTTCTTGACCACGGGGAGAACCCAGGGCTTCGCATTGTCACCACGGTAGGCACCAATTCCCTGTCACCGGTCAGCATGTCAAGCTTCGAATCTCTACGGATCAGGACCAACATACCAGGTCGACTTTGTCAGGGCTTGTATCAGCCTTGAATGCCCTCATGAGCCCGAAGAGGGGATCCTCGGGGGCCTGGGGAACGGCATCGGCCGGGAAGCTAGTGGGAGCAACAGGCGCCATGTGGTTGGTGATGTTACGAATTCGGGAGAGGGAGGTGTCGAGGGATGGGGAGGCTTTGGAAGAGGAGTGTTGGGACGGCATGATGAAGCAGACGGGAGGAGAGGGGAGATAAAAAAAGGAGGCAGTCAGGCAATCAGGTCCGGTCGTTCCTGCTGGCAGCGCTTGGAATGTGACGTGAATCGGGTCGCACCTTCTTTGCGGCGGGGACCGAGCAGGGAAGAGCGGCGGTACCTTTGGAGGGGTAGCTTGCTGGAGGGGTACTTTGAGCTTGATGGGAACGTAAGAAGGTCAGCCCAGCAGACGCTGAGGTGCAGTAGCTCGGTGCGGGCAGGTGCTCCCAGGGCCGTGGCGCCACTAAAAGCACGGGGCAGCTGCTGATTCCTTTGCGGGGTGGCTAGGCGAGTGGCCTGCTGTGGGCTCGTGTCGGGTCACTGGAGATGCGCGGCGAGACGATGGCGGACGCCGGGGCCCTGATCCTCTGGAACCTAAGCGGGCGAATAACAGGCCTCGAGAACTTAAGCAGTCTGACGCAGCTGGATGGGCTGTCTCTCAGCAGACACTCAGGCTGTTTTGCGTACTAGTAGTTATTTTCCTAGACGATTTATTTAGGACTGTACCGGAATTAGCTGAGACTGTCAAACACCTGCCAGGCCGATCAGACGAAACAAAAACAAGAGAGGGAGCTCTGACCCTGGGAGTAGACGGATGCGTAACGGAGACTGGTCGGACTCTTTGCGGACTAGTTTCGGCAAGTTGCTGGTGTCGTGCTACGAGCCTGTCGGCGAAAAGTTCGTGATGCCGGGCGCCTTGACAAACAGACGACAAATCGTAGTCAAATCAGAATTCGATTGTTGAATAAACCGAAGGGGGCTGGACTCCTTGGAAGTTTGCAAGCCCTTCGCGCAAACTTATCAATGTGTTCTACCGGCTCGAGTCGTCGCCGCGGCTCCACGGGCGCCGTTGGGCTCATCCGCTGCCGAAACCGAGGTCGCCTCGGTGGACCGATGGAGGTCAAACTCCGTCGGGTATGATTCGAGTTCCAACGGCGTTCCAAGTCCGGGGACCCTCTTGCTCACGGATCCGTGCCGACGGCGATGTGAGGTTAGGTTTAAGGGTCGATGGGGTTCGATGCCCGTACAAGCGTGTTATTGAATGACACATGGAGATGATGGTTTCCAAGTCCCTCGAAGGCGTCGGAATTCTATGGCACTTTCGGCACTGCCTAGGCTGTCGCTCAACTGATCACCGACCAGGCAGTGGATGAGGTCATCCCACCCCGACCACACGGCGCATGTGATAATGCCACCCGGGCCAGCTTCACGTGTCACATCAATGACGATCAAAAACAGCAAAACAATAGAATGTTGGATCATCGTGGTGTTTCATGCTCAGCTATATAATTAGATCCCATATGACCAGGAAGGCGCACAAGCCTGCCGACGCAAAGAACGTATACCTCGCAGCGCTCGGTCGCTTCGTCGCCTCCTTCAGCTGCTTGTTGCCGCTGCCCACGTTCTCCGTAGTGTTCTCCGAGTCGGCTACCAGCTGTTCAATATGCGCCGACTGCGTAGCCAGGTTGCCTACCAGGAGCGTCTGCAGCTCAGAGATCTCTATCAGGGATTTTTCCGCCGTTCTAGAATACGTGTCAGCATCGTCATCTTCGGCGCGGTAGGGGGGGCAGCTTCGCATACCTGACTTTGTCCAGGGTGCTGTTGTAGTGCTGAAGCATGTCCTGGTTCCCCTTCTCAAACAGCTGTATCTGCTCCTCCGTCAGCTCCTGGCTGGGATCGTACGGCTTGTCGTCCGCGGGAGGCAGGCCCCGCGACTTGGCCGGCTTGCTAGCCGCCTTCTCTCCAGCCTGCATGGTCTCGTAGAATCCGGAGAGCTCAGGCATGGCACCTCCGCCTCCCGCCTTGGCTAGCACGCTGCGGTTCTTCTCCATTTCTCTCGTGAGTCGCGACTCCATCATCTCGGCCTGTGTACGTCCGCAGAGCTGCAGCTTCTGTCGGAGGAAGTAGAGCACGCCGTCTCGATGCACGCCAATGTCCCGCGCCTGGGCGTCTGCCGCTGCGTGTTCAGACGTCTTGCTCTCATCGCTGAGTGCGCCGCCGCCCGCGGCCCATGATCCAAGCGCTCCGAGTCCGCGTATGAACTTCCTCCGGATGAGGGCAGATTCGGTTTCCCTTCGCAGGGTTTCGGCCTCCTCGAGGGCCCGTATGCTGGCATTGAGCTCGCGCAGCATCTGCTTCGCATTGGAATCAATTTCTTCTCGGTCGCGGTCCGTGAGGAAGCGTTGTTGCTGTTGGCCGGTGCGAATGTGCGATCGTCGCGGCTGGGCGGTCGAGAGGTAGGATTGTCGCACATCCCTGAGTTCGTTGTGCAAGCTCGTGATGTGGGAGTTCTGCGGCCTGGTTAGATAATCTTCGAACAAGGCATGGGACCGAGGTGCTTACTATTCTGTAAGCCTCCTTCAGGAAGCCATCTATGTCTGCAACGCTGTATTTCTTGCTGGTTTCGGGGGCATCGTGCTTGCGTAGTAGCTCATTGAAACTTGTCGTCAGATCCATGTCGTCGAGAAGCTGCTTGCGTAGATTGGCGGGCAAGAGATGCGGTCTGTTTGAACCATGCCTTGGCGTTCCTGTTGCGAGATGCCGTCAAAGTGTAGAGAGAGCTTCCTTGACTTCAAGCTGGACGCTGGTGGAAGCTGTCTCCAATGACGTGGCGGGATGGGAACTGCAGAATCAAGCCACGATTGGCCCCATTCTAATACAGTGGCGGTGCAAAACCACCCCCTGAACCCCCTTACTGTAGCACCCAGCACCGTACCACTGCGGACATGCAAGGCATCTGCTAGGAGTGCTCTGAATCGAAGAAACAATACGATGCATGGCAATGAGCATTCAAGCTCATTCTTATTGAATTTCGGTGAGTATTGCAAGTGGAAGAATGGCTGAAGTAGAGCGTGGCTGTGCCGAGCGGCGCTGCGGCTGAGGCCTCCCCTCGCTCTAGCCATCCCTCACATAACCCGACCTGATGGCCTTCATGAGTGTTCATTTGAAAATAATAAACAATCCTCCGCGTGCAACGTCTTCACTGATTTCACCATGGTGTGGCCTCTGAGCAAAAAACATCGGTTCAGACTCAGGCTGTTCAAGTATCGAACAACAAAGCCCCCGCTCCCCAGAACGAACACCCCAATCGTCTCCCAATCTCCTGACCTTGACCCTGTGTCATCGACAGTACCGCATATAACTCGGCCGACTCCATGCTCAGCCTGCCAAGACCTGCAAATCCTCGGTGGACAAATTGCTAACAGAATCATCAAGACCCGTTTTGGGATCATCGATTCAAAGGCAAAGGAAGGATGCACGACTTGTTCCATGATACAACGGGCATGTCAACATCTAGACGCCGCAAGACCTTTGACAGGGTGGCGGACACTTTTTCGCGAAAACATGCCCGGAGACTCTGAGAGTGCTTGGGCTGCACGGGGCGAGGAGGGTGTCCCTCGACAATATTTCAAAGACACCTGGGTTAGCGAGGGAGAGCTGGACGTCGAGATTCACATCAACTCCCGGAACAGGTCATCGCCATCGGAGTACCAGGTTCTGGTAATTCTACTTGGGAAGGCTGAGTGGTCCGGGCAACCGCAACCAAGATCACAACCCGTGGAACTATTCCGGCCGCTTTCATCATCACCGGTGAAGGAAGCCATTCCCAGCCACAGGTTCACTGCACAAGAACAACACCTGTCTCAAGTCTGGTCAGCCATTGGTACAGCTCGCTCGGTGCCTCGGTTCTCCGACGATCCGGCTTGTACGTCCGTGATCCAGGAGTGGTCGCGGAACTGCCTGGAAAATCACCCGCATTGCACGCGGCGGAGCCGTCAACGACCCATGCCTTCCAGGGTACTGGATGTGTCTAACTCGCAGGTTCGACTGCTCGAGACAGATGGTCTGCTGGACGACTATGTCACGTTGTCTTACTGCTGGGGACCACCCACATCTCACCGTTTGGTAACACTCCGGAGCAATCTCGCCAGTCATATCCTGGGCATCGAGTGGGAGAAGCTAAGCAAGACGCACCAAGACGCCATTACCATGACCAGACGACTCGGCATATCATACATCTGGGTAAGTGCAATGGTCTGTATCATCACGCATGGACCTTCACTGAAAATAGCCTTCAGATTGATGCACTTTGCATCATCCAAGATAGCCCAGAAGACTGGGCTGGCACGGCATCGCGCATGGCCGATATCTACGAAGGCTCGTTTCTGACCATATGTGCCAACTGGTCACCAGACAGTGGCGGAGGTCTCTTCTCGGACCGTTACGCTGGCCGTCGTGACACGGGTAGCCCTGAGCGGGCGGCCCCCTTCCGCGTCCACGACGATCCCCCAATCGACGCACGGCTGGTCTTCACGCCGCATTTCTGGGGAAACAGTCTCAAGGATGCCCAGGAGCTGGGTGTGGTACCGGATCCAGCCTCCGATCCGCTTCTTACACGGGCGTGGTGTTTACAAGAACGCTTGCTGTCAGTACGAATCGTCGAGTTCACGCTGGAGGAGATTCGATGGGAATGCAAAACAGAGCGCCGGTGCGAGTGCCAAGAGGACGACAAACGTACAGCACCGACTCGGAGGATGCAGGTTTCTCGACTGTCACTCGCCTTTGACACTAATTTGGGACAAGCCTGGCCGGATCTTGTCAGTTCTTACACGGCGATGGCTATCACGTATCCGAGAGACAGGCTCCCGGCTCTCTCTGGACTGGCACACCACTTTTACGGCGTCAAGGGAAACCTGAACACTGCTAGTGGGTACCTAGCGGGAATCTGGCAGGAGGATCTCCTCGCCTCGTTGGTCTGGTACATCCAGCCGCACATGCTCACTGCCCCAGATGGCACGTCAAAGCCTCGACATATTCCGCTGCAAGAGTACCGAGCACCGTCTTGGTCATGGGCATCCCGTGAGGGCCAGGCCATATTCACCAAGTTCGAAGCCGACAGGGAGCTCGAAATCATCGAGTCATCTTGCGAGTATGAAGCGGATATTTGCGGACGGTGCGTCAGAGGCTCCATGAAGGTTTGTGGTCGACTTGCTCCAGTCACTCTGAAATACGGGACCGGTGGATACAAAGGAGAAGAGACCGCATTCATGCAGAACTGGGAGAAGACGTATTGGGTTGAGAAGGATGATCTCTCAACCTACATCAAAGCTGACACTGAAATCGGCGTCAAAGGCCATGCCGACTATCTCCCGCTGAATAGCGCAGTGTTCTGCTTGAGGGTAGGCTGGGAGACCCTGGAGAGATATCCAAAGCCCAAGGCGAGCTGTGGCCTGGTTTTACGCCGGTTGCCTGGCACTGACCAGTACGTTCGAATCGCCAAGTTCACCAAGCACGACGTGGAAAACAAGCTGGTTTTCATGAAGCGCCGAAAGAAGGATGGGTCAGGCATGGAAGACGTCGTTCAATACGACGATTTTTTCGACGGCGTTGATAGAACGACGATCGAAATTCTTTGAGTGGAATGGGCAGGACAGGACAACCAGGGCGGCATCCACCATATGTACGTCCAAATGGAGGGGCTCAGCTGTCAGCTCACGCTGGTGCACGAATTGCCACAGAACTTAAAGAGGCAAGAGTGCCTACACGTGGAAGTCTGTCGTAAAGGCCTATAATCTTATACTTATGGATCCTAAAGCCTCTGTTGGTCGAGATCAACTCGCTTGTACTTCCCTCTGGCCCTCTTCCTTCGCCCTCTTTTCCTTGCGCCACCGCGGTCCTCGTTTCTCAAGGACCAGCATCATGGGCGAGAAAACCACAGCCAGAGCGGCAAGCAGCGTGAATGTCCATCCTCGGCCCAGGCCCGTGATCATGTAATCAACGACCGCCGTGCCTACAGCCCCGACAAGGCAGCGGACGAGGTTGTTCGCTGCCGTGGCGGTGGCCGGGGCAGAGGGGTTCAGGTCAACAATGAGCGTGTTCATGATACTGAAAGAGCCAGTGATGCACAGCCCTACCACAAATAAGAGTACTAGTGGTATCGCAACGGTTGTTTCGTAATGCAGGGTCCATCCATATGCGACGAGTGAGCAGATCCCGAGAACCAGGGACGGATAGACGGGCTGCATGCGGGCCTTCTCAATGGGATAATGAAGCAGATCGTTTCCGCGGCGCCGGTCGATTGCGAAGCCGATCTTGCGGGCAATGCGGCGGTAGTTCCAGTCGAGGATGTAGCCCTGCCCGACACTGGCGATGCAACAGCCCGCGCCGTAAGGGAGGTAGCAGAGACCCAGCTCGAGGTCGGAGAAGTGGTAGATCTCTTTGAAGAGGGTTGCCAGCGTTGCAGCAACCAGGATGAAGGCCAGATAGAGCATAGAGTTGTAGAAGAGCAAGACAGACATCTCCTTCTCGAGCACGATCTGCACCGCACGAAGAGGGTTGGGGAACCTCAGCTTGACCTTGGATGGCGCGACTTCCTGGGTCTGGTTCCGGTCTCTGCAGAACATGGTCATCAGAGGCCTGTTCCACCGTTGTGGGGGAACGCTCCCATTCCCGACGACGTTTCTGCACGTTTCGGGGACAGTGAGGGTAAAGACAGCGAGCCAGGCTGCCGCAATAATGGCACTGAACCAGAAGATAGATGGCCAGCCGAGATACTGGCTGAGGATACCACCCAGAACGGGCCCTGTTCTTCACGTCAGCTGATGCCTTGAACGTGGTCTTGGACGCACTCACCTAGCGTTGGTCCAACGTTGATTCCACACCCGACAAGGCCCATGTACTTTCCCCTCTCGCCGGTCGTCGTGACGTCGGCGATGACGGCGAAGCCCAGCGCGATGGTTCCGCTTCCACCAGCTGATTGCAGCATCCGTAGAACGAGAAGTGCGGCGTAGTTTCTCTGCAGAGCAAGTCCAATGTTGGCAAAGAGATAAATGCCAAATGCCAAGACGAGAGCTGGTCGGCGACCGGTCATGTCTCCGAGATCCCCGTAGAAGGTAGGGCCCAAAGCCTGGAAAATCATGTAGGATGTGATGGTCAAGTTGATCATGCCAATGCTAACATCGAGGTCTGACGAGAGCGCATCCAAGACTGGGTAGTAGATCGTTGCCGTCATCGGCGACACGAAGGCCGCGATGGTGGACATGGTTACGAGCCATCGCCGGGTCCCTCTGGAGAACACGCTGTATGCTGGACCACTCGGCACTCGTGCGATGCCATCTTTGGCGGAGTCGGTTGTGTTGGGGCCTGGGACGTCTGCAGGATGCGTGGGAGATGGATATTCCCCGTCGCTGGGTACCCTGATCGGTTCCATGATCAGGGCGTTGTCCTGGCCAGCGACATGCCTTGGAGAGTCCATTTTTGATGTCCTGGCGTCATCTTCGTGCATGATCCTGTTGCCGATTAACTTCCGTGTTGAACCTCAGTCGACTGGAAGTATGAATTCGGAAGCTCCTAGAGAAGAGCTTGCAGAAGGGGAGTTGCTCATGGTGACATCGAAGAGGTTCTTGGAAGACGTCAAAGCGTGCCGGAGCCCCGGAAATCGGACCCTCCCTCGCTAGATTGATCAGCCGGTCACTGATCGAGACGGCAGCATAACCTGGGGTCTAGCAGCCCCCATGAAAGCGGCCCCGTTGTCGCAGGACATAGCCGTGGATAAGGGAGCGCGGCTCCGGTCGGCTATCAGTGGCAGGCATTCATTATCTCGCAAGCTCGCGTGCTTGGACTGACTTGCTTGGCAAATGGATGGATGGAGAATCGGCGAAATGGCGCCAGAGCCGAGCACATTGCGGGGATCACGTCGATCTGTGAGCGGTTCTCGGCCACCAGTGACCAGCTGCCGATCAGAGTCTAGTTTGAATCCGGGGATGTTTCCCGCAGTGTTGCCCCTTGCCCCTGTTGCGAACTTGATCGACATCACCGCTCACCAGCGTCCCTGACCGCCAGCCAGTTTTGCCATGGTTTGCCAAGGCGCTCTCTGCTCAAACAACTTATGCATCTTCCAGTATGCGACTTTGCCTGATAGCACATGAGTTACTGTTCCAGGTTAGCGCGATAGCCTGTCTGCTACCAGGTGCCCTGCTTGACCACACCTCCAGTAGATACCCCGCGGACTAATGCTAAGCATAGCCAACTTGTGGTAAGTGCCAGCATCATACGCAAGCGCGAGCAACAGCGTCAGACAGTCAGGGGTAAGGATGCTTCAGATCTCGGCAACATTGGCGATCGGAGGAAGTCTTCCCGCTGAAGCCAGAGGGGCTTCGGACTCAACGGGTGGCCATGCCCTTCCCGTTAATGGAGAGGGACGTTAACGCAGTTACGCGACGCTGGCAGCCAAGTAGCTTGTTCTTTTACTGTTGTGACCGAGTCTTTACTTAGTGACGTTTCTGCGGATCGTACCTCGCGTTCTGGTTGTTTCATGCACATGAAAGAAGCGAGTCAAGGTTTCTAACTAATTCCCATCTATGTAAACGAATAGAAATAACAAAGAAAAGGTGCAGTCCTAAAGCAAATGGATTGCCGCGAGAAGTCCCAGCAGCCCAGTGACGCAGGCCATCCACAAGCCACCCAATTGAACAGGCTCCCCATCACGACCAGTATACATAAACTTGGAGTAATCAACCACGAAGCTCCGCAGCCAGAAGTGCCACTGCCACTCCGGGTATACCATGAGATTCTTCCCAGACTTGGGTTCGACATACCAGTTTGTGCAGCCAGACGACCATACCAAGCTCTTGGCACGGTTCTGAATCCAGCTGTTCTCTTCGTCTTCTGCGTCCTGTGTAACCTCAACAGCTGAGATGGCGCCATTCTGACGGACCTTGAGGATTGGGTCCAGCATGTTGAGGGCGAAATTGATTTGGCATTCGCTGGAGAAGATGACGGAGAGGTGGCCGTTGACAGTGTTTGGTCCCATCATGATGAAGAAGTTGGGAAAGCCAGCTACGCATGTGCCGTAGTAGGCCTGCGGTAGGCCTCCGTTGTGCGTTTGCCACTACAACAATATGTCAGCTTCGTGAATCGTTCCGTGGGACGCAATATGGGACATACATGGTCATGAATGGAGACACCATTGCGCCCGATGATGTTCAGATGGCTCAAAAGAGTGGTAGTCTCGAAGCCTGTCGCCAGAATAACGGCATCAATCTTGACCTCGCGTCCGGACTTGAAGATAGCCGAATCTTTGGTCAGCCTCTCCACCGCATCATCGTGGACAAGCTCAACATTGTCCCGGTGCAAGCAGTCAAGATAGCCAGTATCGAAGACTCGGCGTTTGCATCCGACTTCAAACTTGGGGACCAATGCGTCTACATATTGGGGCGGTGCTGCCCTTTTTATGTAGGCTCTGGACGCCTCAGCCAGCTTCTGCCGTGCATGACCGCCAGTCTTGGTGTCAAACATGAGCCATTCGGCTTCTAGCTCTGCGTAGATCTTGCCCCGGAGAAGCTTCATGGCTCCAGGTACATATCGCATGATCGCCTTGAAGGCGTCCGAGTACTTCGGGTTTGGTCTCTCGAGAAGCCAGTGGGGTTGGCGGACAACCTGCACCACTTTCGCGGCTGTCTCGCTGACCACGGGCACGAATTGTGTTGCACTGCAGCCATTGCCTAAGAAACCGACCATCAGTCTGACATATGACTAGCCAATATTCGAATGACTTACCCAGCACCAGTACCTGCTTGCCAGCATGGTCAAACGTGTGGTCCCAGAGCGCCGAGTGGAAAATCTTCCCAGCGAACTCAGCACGACCGGGAAGATCGCACTTTTTAGGCAAGCTCAGCGCGCCAACCGCGGAAACGAGTGCCAGGGAACGGATCTGAAAATATCTTTTCTGGTTCTGATCGTAAACGTCGACAACCCACGTTGACGTATCAGCATCCCACTCCGCCTTCTGGACGGTGTGCTTCAGATGTGTATGAGGTGCCAGATTCCACTTGTGCGCGACAGTGTGGAAGTACTGCAGAAGCTCGGGTTGCATGACAAACTTTTGCGACCAGTCCGGATTCATGGCAAAAGAGTACGAGTAGAAGTGAGATGGAACCTGGTTGGAATCAGCATCTAAGCCGATCAGTAAGTTCGATGGCACTCACATCGACGCCGCATCCCGGATACGTGTTGATCGCCCAGGTGCCGCCAATGTCGTTCAGCTTTTCGAAGATCTTGAAGGTGACACCTCTGTATTTCCTCATAAGCTGTACCGCGAGGCCGATACCCGACATGCCTCCCCCGATGATAACGACATCGGTGTCGACATTGACGGACTTGAGAGACGCCATCTTGTCTGTTGACCGTGGGCAAGAGTAAAGGAGACAAAAGCTGAGCCGTATTGAAGCTTGAAAACCGTGACTTTTTTTGCCGTTTGCCGTGACTTCAACACGGGTTCTTGACACTTCTCCGACTTTTGATCACGAATTTGATCGTGTAGGATGTCCAGATATTCCGCTCACCCGAACGAAACTGAGTGCTATTCGGGATATAGAAGACATATTCGTAGCTCACATGATAAATGCCCAACCTGCGCGTCTCAGGCCATTGCCCACCGAGCATCGCTAGCAGCGCCTATTTATCCCAATCCAGTATGGCGTCAGGAGGTCATCCCTGCGACTGTTTCTCCCGAAGCGGTCAAATAGGCGTCCCGTGTGATCAGACCCCAAAGTCTTGTATTGCAGTTGGAAGAGGGCTAACGGCATCAGGGCAATTAGGCGGCTCGGATGTTGGTCATGCTGCATGCAGTTTTATTCCCGTCGAGGGGAAGCAAGGTTCGAGCCGCTCGGCAGTTCAATCTTGACGCCAAGCCTGTACCCCAGCTTTCAAGGGATCGGGGCTCCGACTCCACCATGAGACAATGGACATTCTGGGGGAGCATGATGCGGGGAACAGGCGGAGGTGAGGACTTGAATAGTAGGCGACAAACACGGATCTACATAAAGGTCTTCATTGTGTCGCAACCCCGGTCTCAACTCTTGTCACCTTCCCATCACCCCATCAGAAGTCTTTTGACCTGCATCATTGAAGCTTAAAACACACTCGCAATGGCACGAAAGTATCTCGGAGGCTCTGGCGAGAGTCTCACGGTATGGATCAGCATTGCTGCTTCCACCGTCCTGATCTTCTACGGTTACGACCAGGTGGGAATCAAGCTTGCTGAAGACGCCGATGACTTTCACTGACCATCTCCAGGGCATCTTTGGAAACATCCTCGTGTCCGACGACTTCATCAGAACCGTTGGGTACCCCTCGGTTGAAGCTCAAGGCACTATGACCTCTGTCTACAATCTTGGCTGCTTCGCCGGCGCCCTCTCGACTCTCTATACCGGCGATAAACTTGGACGGCCCAACTCTCTGATCCTCGGAAGCGTCATCATTGCCATTGGTGCCATCATCCAGGCAACGGTTTACGGTCCGGCGCAGATGTACGTCGGAAGAGTCATTGCAGGTCAGTCAGATCCTGGGTAAAATCGGGGATAATCCGTCCGATTAACGACATCAGGCCTCGGCACGGGCATCAATACGTCGACCGCAGGTGTCTGGCAGTCCGAGACGGCCAAGGTCAGCAGCCGTGGAAAGCTCATCATCATCCAGATGGCCAACTGCATCCTCGGTTTCTCAATTTCCAACTGGCTGACTCTCGGCTTCTCCTTCGCCCCCGGAAGCGTCAGTTGGAGATTCCCCCTGGCCTTCCAAATCTGTGAGTGCATCGCCGTTCTTCCACGGCTATGCTAGGCACGACTGACAAGTGATGCAGTCTTCTCAATTCTCATCTGCTTGATGTGCCCCTTCCTGCCCGACTCACCGCGTCTACTTATCCGAAAAGAACGACACGAGGAAGCGCTTGAAATCCTTGCTGCTCTCGAAGGCCACGGCGCAACCGTCGAAAGCCCTTCCGTCCGCACCCAATATGCCATTATCAAGGACATCATGGACAAGGAGCGCGGCGACACCTACACCTGGTGGCAACTGCTCACTGGCAAGGGTCCCTCTGGTGTGGTACGGCGCATGATTCTCGGAGCATGGATGCAGTGCATGAACCAGGTATGCTTGAAGCGCTCTACCGAATCTCGTCGGCGTCCTCACTCTAACATGCATAGATCTCCGGCATCAACGTCACAAGCTACTACATGACATACGTGTTCATCAACGCTCTAGGCTTCAGCGAGTTCATGTCTCGAATCCTGGCTGCCGCAGGCTCCATCGACTACCTCATCTTCTCGTTCCTGGCCTACTTCGTCATCGAGCGTTACGGTCGCCGTCAGGTTATGATGGTCTCCGCAGCAGCCTGCGCTGGCTGCTGGACGCTCATCTCTATTGCAGCCTCCCAGATCGAGATGGAGAATGGCAACAGGTTCCAGTGGGGCTGTGCCGCCATCTTTGGCTTCTTCGCCTTCTTTGCGTCGTTTGGTATGGGTGTCTTGTCTGTGCCTTGGCTGTATCCCACCGAGGTCAACGCTTTGACATTCCGTGCCAAGGGAACCAGCCTGGCCATGGCGTCAAACTGGTATGTAACGTGGATGAAATCAAGCGATCTAAACCTTCCATGAAGCTAACGGAAGACAGGATCATGAACTACATGGTGGCTCAGATCACGCCTCCCGGCATTGCCAATCTAGGGTGGCGCTTCTGGCTCATCTGGGCCGTGATCTGCGCTTCCTTCGTTCCGATTACCTACTTCTTCTACCCCGAGACCGCCAACCGATCACTGGAGGACATCGACCGATTCTTTGCCGATCACCCTGGCGTCTTCGTCTTCCGCAACAAGATTGCCACGCAGCTGCACCGGCCAGACGCTTACATTGAGGCAGACAATGCCATCGCACACAAGCAAGTCGGCTTCGATGACGACAAGAAAGGCAGCAGCATCGTTGAGAAGGAGCTTGCCTAGATACCAAGTCCGTTTTTCTATCTTAGGTAGACTTATTAGTCTCAGACCGTTAGCTCAACCCCGAAAGAGTATACGTTTTCTGACCCCTCTAATAATCAGATTTGATATACCAGAAGACCTGTTTGTTGGGCTTGAGACCCTGTTGTGACAGTGCAGGATGTCAAGTGCAAACTTAAGGATAATTTTCAGATCCTCTTAGGTAGAGCTATAGGTGCCTTTAATCCTGTGCCTTTGATCCTGTGCCTTTAATCCTGTGAAGAACATGCTCTCAGGAGGATCTGGTGTTAATCAATTGATTTTAACAACTATCTAAAACTGCCGCAACACCTTTTGTGACTGCTTTTATGACCTCTTTTTGACTCAGCGGAGGGAGATGCAAGTATGGTGCCGCCGACGGAAGCAGTCAGGAGGCCTTTGCCAACGTAGCCTGCGAATCCTGGCTCGTGACCGTTTCCGCCGCCCTTGACAATAGAGACCTTGCCATGGTGCTGGCTGTCGAGACGGCGACGTATGAATTTGTGGTCTTATTGAAATGCGAGAGATGGGTTGGTTGAGACGGTGGCTTGGAGCGAGTCCAGGACCAACTTAGTGGGACCGTGAATGAAATGCTTAGAGCTCGTCATGAAAGAATGGAAACTTTGCGACGCTTACACATGGTATTCTTGGGGGGACAGAGGAATCTTGCAGCACACCATTGCTGCTTCAGGACAGGATATCAGATGCTCCTCGCTCACCACCTTCATCGACTTCTCTGGAAGAGACGCTATGCATCAGCCTCTGGCCAAGCTTAGCCACATGCAGTATGATACGCGTGCAGCGAGCTGTTTCTCACGCCTTACGCATCCTTTGATCTGTGCATGCATGCGAGCAGACAAAGCATTGGACTCTTGCTGACCACCGCCGTAATGGTAACATCCAGTCCGATCTCGCCCACAAAGGCTCGGCAATCATTAGCCCGGAGAGAGGGGCGCGCTTTTTGTCCCAAAAGGGATAAATAGCGCGGGCGACTTCGATTTCTCCAAATCCTCCTGCCTCCAATGACTCCTGGCGTCCCTCCTGTGACGTTCACCCCATGCCTGGCCTCATCCTCTTGAGCCTCCCCGCCGAAAGGCTACTAGTAGTATTCCATGCTAGGGAGGCTTTTCATCTAATTCAGGACAAATATGCGCGGTCCAATTCCCTAGGTTGCGGGGGAACTTCTCGCGACTCAGGTCGCGGGGCATTCGTGGTGGGCGGGATGGCTGACTTCAAGTGATCAAGCGTTACTCCGAGCGGGAGGAGTAGGTGGGGGTGGGGGAGGGGTTGTGCTCCAAGTCGCGCCGTGCGGAAAGGTTTATAGCATCAGACCCCAGGTACCACGGTTTGACAAGACAGTTTCTCAATCAATTGATCGACTGTTCTTATCTTGATCATCTCGAGTAAGCCATGGCGTTCTTCGTGGCAGGCAAGACGGCTGTGGTCACTGGAGCTGGCTCTGGCATCTGCTTCTCTTTCGCGAAACTGCTCCTCCAGCGAAAATGCAATGTCGTTCTGGCAGACCTTGCATTGAGGCCCGAGGCCGAGCGTCTTCTCCAGGATTTCTCATCGCCAGGAGCCAGGGCAGTGTTCCAGAAGACCGACGTCACCAAATGGGATCAGCTTGACCGTGCTCTCGAAGTAGCAAAGGAGGAGTTCGGCGGGTTCGACATTGTCTGCCCGGGTGCTGGTGTCTACGAGCCGGTAAGCATATTCCCTCCCTCCATTTCGCTGCGCCCCTGTATCTGACCTCGTCTTAGCCCTTTTCCAATTTCTGGCACTCCCCCGGATCGCTCCCCTCGAAAGACGCCGCCAACGGCAGCCGATACGCCAGTCTCGACATCAATCTTGTCCACCCCATTTACACAACCCAGCAAGCCATCACGCACTTCATCCAGCGCGGCAAGCCCGGCGCCGTCGTCCACGTCTCCTCCATCGCCGCCCAACGGCCAATACTCACGGCGCCCCTCTACGTCGCGGCCAAGAGCGGCATCTCCAACTTCATCCGCTCCCTTGCGGATCTGGAGAAGCCGCCCCGGCCGGACCTGCCCAGCATCCGGGTCATCGGCGTCGCGCCGGGCGTCATCAAGACGCCGCTGTGGACGGAAAACCCGGAGAAGCTGCGGTGGATCGACGCGGTCAAGGACGTCTGGGTCGAGCCGGAGGAGGTGGCCGAGGCAATGCTGGCCCTCGTCGAGAAGGAGGAGTATGTCGGAGGCACGGTGCTCGAGGTAGGGAAGAGCCAGACGCGGCAGGTGGAGGTCCTGAATGACGCCGGGCCTTCAGGAGCTGGGCACACAGTGGGTAACGCTGCCAAGGGGGCGGACGAGGTGTGGGAGAATCTTTCCGCTCGCTCGGGTTGATAGGTAGAGGCGACGCGAGCTGGGAGACGTTGTTTGGCTGGAGAATCACATACTGTAGCTGTGTAGGTAACTTCCAATGTTTGCAGCCTCCCATTGTTTAAGACGTGACGAGTCCACGGGCTCCGCTGAATGGATCCGAGGCTAGGTAGATAGGTAGAATCACAGGGTGTAGAGTGGGGGAAGTGCGGGGGAGGGGCAGCCTCATCGAGCGCTGGGGGCGCTAGGCCATACTTATTACATGACCACCTCGGCCACGCTCCAACTCACGACGGGACGGCTTCATGTTTGTCGCCACCAGATGCTCGCCTCTTTTGCTGCTAACATCAGTGCTTCCTCAAGCCACTCGAGCAAGGGTATCTGATACACGACGTTTGGCGCACTCATGGAACAGTCTTTGAACAGATCTAGGAGGTCGCGGGCAGGATGGTGAGCCTTCTTCTCGAGTGTAACGCCTCCACCATGGCACTGACGGTACCGAAAGCTCTCAATGCCGTCGCCTCAGAATCAAATGCGACGAGCAATACCCACGTTGCCAGCAATGTAGGAAGCGCAATCGCGTGTGCAATCTCGCCGAATCTCGATTTCGCACCTACGATCCCCAGAACGAGACGGCCTCCCAGCCACCTGGTCGACCCGACTCCCATGATGACCGGTCTGCGGTTGCGCAGTCGAGGATATTGAGGTCCAGGACTGTTTTGAACGACACCGAGTCGCAATTTGCACCATCAAATCTGTCGACGGCTGACGAGCACTTTCCAGACTCGTCCTCCGTCTCTGTGCTGGATACAACGTCAAGCCGCTCTCATGGCCAATTTGATGAGTTCGACAGCGTGCTGGGTCAGCGGCGAGTTCAGCTGACACCCTTGTCGGATGAGGACCAATGTCTCGCATCAATCGGTAATCCTAGAGTGGATAACGAAGGCCACGAAAGAGCGATGTCGGGAGACAGTGCGTTGCCAGTGTCGAGGGAGCCTCAAGCAGCGACGCCTGGCCAGGGGATCTACGTCCCCCCAGTGGAAGAAGCATCGACCAATAGGTTGTCGCATCAGCATGAATTTGATCGCCCAGGAACAAGCCATAGATTGATTGACCAGGCAACTCCATCGCATGTTCTCTCCGCCGGCAGTGGCCCCGATGTCAGCATCAGATACGGGCTGGAGACGACCGAAGAGAGGGCCTTTTTGTTGCGGCATTTCGCAACTACTACTGGAAAATGGTGAGTACAGCCGCCAGCTTTTGGGAGGGTACAGCTAATCCCTTGGCGACAGGATGGATCTATTTGATCTGGACTGCTTCTACAGTCGTCGGGTACCCTTGCTCGCGCTGTATAGCCCACTAATCATGTTTTCTGCCTGCGCATTTTCAGCACGGCAGCTCGGCCTGACGTCAAGGCCACGACGGCGGCGAGACTCACACCATCGCTCTCTTGCCAAAAGACAGGAACAGGCTACGCACGAACGTGACTACACTTGGATCGCAGAGGCGTACTACGACGCCGCCATATCCCTCCTCCGTCAGTACATATCAGATGTTACCTCCCAGGAACTCAACCCCTCGTCGATTCCTGCTGTACAAGAGTCCGAGGCGGCTACCGTGGCCTACTTCGACATCTCCTCGCCCACTCTACACGAGAAGAACTTCTCGCGTGCTAGGCTACACGACGACATCGTGGTAGCCGTCATGATCCTCAGCAATTACGAATTTCTCGGAGGAGCTGCACCGAATTGGTCTGACCACCTTGACGGTACGAGATCATTCCTACGTCTGTCGGATGAGGCTGGGCTACTGGACTTTGCGCCGCCCTCGCCGATCTCTGACTCTGCCTCAGGCCATTTGCGACATCTGCGGCCCTGCTTCTGGAATTTTGCTCGGCAGGATATGCTCTCTGCTTGTGAGAAACCCCCTTTTATGGCTGATAGATAAGTGCTGACGATGTAGAAGTGATCAATGGAAAGAAGACGCGGCTGGAGATGGATGACGTTGCCATGTGGCAGCGGATGGGCTTGGATCTGGACGCAGACGGCCGGTTGAGAGACAAATCGCTGCTGACTCAGAACCCTACCAGCGCGGATGGAGTCGATATGATATCGAATACCTTGATTTGGATGCTAGGAAAGCTGGTCAACTTGATGGCAACATGTCACGAGGAGATGGAGACCGACTCAGCCGACCAGACAAGCACAAACACTTCATCTGAGAGAGGTTCGTTCCTGGACAGATGGCTTGCACTGAAGCATGAGCTCCAGATATGGCACGACGCCTTGCCACCGCCCTTCCAACCCTGCACACGCGTCCCCTTACCGCAAAGAAACGCACGTCGCGGCATCGACCGCCAGCTCAGAACCAAGCCGCTGATCGACCACGAGACGTGGCACAGCGACAGCATGTGCGCCTCGACGATGCAGTCCTGGCACATGTCGCAGATCATGCTCCTCCTCCACAAGCCGCCGAGCGTCTCGGTGCGACAGCTGCCCTGGATTCCCAAGACGCAGCCTCTGAACAGGTTCCCCGATACTCTGGCAGACTTCAATCAGATGAACGAAATGCTGCAACACCACGCCGTCGAGATCTGCGCCATCGCGCTGTCACGTCCGGAGGAGGCGACGCGTATCCACATGCTGCAGCCGCTATACATGGCTGGCCGGTGCCTGACAGATGTGTCTGATCGCGGGACGGTTGTGAGGCTGATCGACGGCATCGAGGATGAGCTCGGATGGCACGCCAAGTACAGAGCGGACGCGCTTCTGGCCGAGTGGGACACGGACAGAGACACACTTGAGTATTACTACGAGACAGCCTAGAGACAACCCAGCATATTGTTCCCACCGCGAGGAACAACAACCCAATCTTTCAGCTTGTGAAAGCTCTCTCCTATCCATCCACCGATATCTCGACATCAACAGCGGAGCTGAGGGAGAAGACATCGATTGTGAAGGCGGGACTATGCACGCTCAGGGAGCGTTAGGCGAGCATCTCACACTCGAGGAGGAACGGCACAGCCTCGAAGATTTGACCCCGTATGTCATGCGTATGACATTTCAACAGGAACCCAACGCTTGTGCCGAGAACTGCGGCCGACCCTCAAGAATGCCTGACGCCAGGACTTCAGCTTCGGTCTAACCCGGCACAAGGTAGGCAAGTATAGATGGCTTACCTTACAGCTATCGGCGCATAGATAGATCATCAGTGGTAGCTAGTATGATAGTCCGCTGACGAGCTTGAACCAAGGGGATAGCTTAACATACTTCTTAAGGTGAACAAAGTGATATCTACACCAGTCCCGTCCCCGATCTGCTCGTTGTCATCCCTACGTCGCCGATGAAGTTCCTGGCACGCTGGCATCCGAGTCAGAGATGCGACCAGGCCCATCACCACCAGCAATTTTCGATGAGACTTGAGCATGCGTAAGAATCTACTTCTTTCAACCTTGTAAACCGGCAGGGACAGGGTATCAGCCCTGACAGCTCTCCCTTCGAACACTTGTTGCTGCCGCTCTTCCAAGCTATACCATCTGCGAAGGACCTCTTTGAACTCGGATGTCGGCCATACATCATCGCGTTTTGAGCCGATGATGATGTCTGGCCTCCTCGGCACTCCGGAAACCCCCATTAATCGTTGTCTTTTCGAGTAGGTCCGGGCTTGTGGGATACGGCTATTGCTGGAACGCTTCTTACACAGGTTGAAGCGGTCTGGGGACGGTTTCTTCGCGTTCATCGTTCAGGGGAGCAGAAAGAACGGCGGCGTCCCACAGTTCCGATACGAACGGCAACGGCGACGCCCATTGCAGACCGGTGGGAGCCGTGTTCGGGAGATGGGGCCGGGAAGCAAGAGCTTCGGGGCCGGCATGTGGCCCCAAATTGCGGCCTTGAAACGTACATTGCCCCTTTCGAGCCAGCTGTCCGTCGAAAGAGGGAGATGCCGGAGCAACCGGTCGCATGTGCTGCAGTGAAGCGGCCTGGAGAACGGACGCGTCCAGTCCCAGCCTGGTGGACAGCAACCCCATGGCCTGCATAGATCCTGGTGCACCGAGAGCACCCAATATTGCCCCCCATGAAAAGCTCACGTCATCTGGGGCGTGGAAGCCGCGTGCCAGCAACGCAACCTCTTCGGCGTTGAGCTCTGTCTCGAACACGCCACGCTCCATCGCATGTTTGGCTTTGACGCTGAGTTCGCTGGGTGACTTGAGCGTACCACCAGTGGCGCGTTGTATGTTGGCGAGCACAACGTATGGCGGCGGCCACAGCATAACCTCGTGTATCTCATCGGGGGTGAGGGCCTCGGGCTGTGCGAGTGACTTGCCTATGACGTCGCCGCGGCTCAGAAGCAGGCAGCGTTCCTCTTGCGTGAGTTGATCCTGGTGCTTCTGTGCTTTCACATAGAGGACATGCGGGATAGAGGCGCCGGGTAAGTCCGCGTTTCGTTGCCGGATGGAGCGGTCAATCGTTGCATGCAAGGCGGCCTCAGCGCGCGCTACAGCCTCGGCGCCTTCTTCTGTGTCGGAATCAACATCGATGTCAGGCCAGTCCTCTTCCCTGGTGCCTAGATCAACGTCCATGACGCGGCCGTACAGTCCTGAATGAGAACGGCTGTTTGATTTTGGGGATCAGCAATGGCTCATGATGTATGTGGGTGAGTGAGGGAAATACCTGTGCTAGTAGGCAGACACAGATGGCTCGCAACAGGCAATCAGAATGTGGGACGCATTACCCGCCCCACGATCTGGTGTCAAGGCATCTGCCCGGGAACCTCCAAAGATATCTCAATAGCTATGCAAATCACGCCCATTTAATCAATTTGAATTAATCAGCCCAAGTCAATCACGGACGCAGATCGGGATGTCGTCAGCGCCTTGACGTGTCCATTTCAGGCAGCCCTTTACTCGCGAAGGTACTTAACAATTTCGAGTGTCATGTCATTCAGCATGAAAACTACCCTTCAACGCAATTGTCCCACTAACTCAACTCACTTCAAATCTCAAGATGACCGTTGCCGAAGTTGGCTGCATGGGCGTCAAGCCCGGTTTGCGCATCACGGATCCCACGGCCGAGGAGGGCCAGGTCCTTCCCAGCGTCTGGAAGAAGGTTCTTACCCTGCCCGGCGGCCCTCAGCGCGTCTTCTGGGGCCTCGAAGAAAAGGAACCATCTAGAGTCTGGGCATTCTTCGATTGGGAGTCGGTGCAGCAGCACGAGGACTTTGCGAAGAGGTATGTCGCAGCCTCATCACCAACCTTGAAAACACTGTTTTAATCACATACACCCATAGCCACGGTCTAGAGGCCGTGAAGGACATCCCAAAGGTCTGCACCCATGGCCTGTTTACCAAGCATGTCCAGGTACTACCCTCATCTGATGTGCTTGGATCGCCGGCCACGCGCATCATCCTGGCCTATTTCCCCTCCGACATAACGGTTGTCGACAAGGACGCCAAGTCTCAACAGGTCAAGAACGTGCTGGAGAAGGATGATTCGGGTTCTTCAAGCTACGGTTGGGGCCTGGAGAATGACTTCCCCGTGCTGGGCGATGCCGGGAAGAGCGGATCCATGCTCATGATATTCGTTGGACAGCAGCACAATGGTCAGAACGACTCACTTCTCTCCGAGTTGGTTGGTGTTGTCAAGGGCATGGAGGGAACGATTGGTTTTCATCAGTTCACCGTGCGTGCCTTGAAGCAGGAACGAGAGTAACAGGTCCTGGGAATGGCTCGCCGTGCAGCAAACGGGCATGGCGAAGGGTCTGCAAGTTTTGATAGGTCAAGCTACCTCATGATCGAGACATGTCAAGGGTATCTGGTCTACTTTAACAAGGTGCATCGTCAGATGCGGTGCCTCTCGGGCGCATAGAATCCCGCAAGACCGTATGTTGACGCGCTTTCCTCAAGCAAGCCCTTACTCCTTGTTGCTATCAAGTGCACGCTGCGTAGCAGTGGTCGTTGTATCGAAACGCCACGGCTTGATCTTCCTCTCGAAGAGCTCATCCAACTCCGCGGGAGAGCGTCTAGATAGGGCATGTCAGTAAAGATGCATCATGCTGCAGAGAGGATTGCCCAACGTACCCTGAGGTCTCGGGGATCAAGAACCACACTCCGGCAGTGAATATGAGACCCACCCCGGCAAAGAACCATCCAGTCTTGAGGCCCCAATTCCATTCCTGTGCCGAAATCATGGGCGGTATCAAAAAGCCCATGGCCAGACCTGCGACGCACGTCGAAGCGGCGGCAAAGCCAGCGGTGTAGTGTCGGAGCCTCTGCGACGAAATCTCACCGATGAAACCCCATCCGACTGCAGATTGAGACACAAGACCAATATCTATGCGGAAGGGCAAAGGTTAGTCATAGCTCTCAAACATCTAAGTTGAGGGCAGCCGCCACGTCAGCAGCCGCAGCAAGAGGTGAGGACATACTCCAGAAGCAAGCGACGACAATGAGAAGGATGTTGGTTGCCTTGACCTGGGGCACGACTCCCAAGATCCCCAGCAAGATGTTGCAGAACCAGCACAGCGTGGTTCCCCAGCAGGCCAGACGACGGCGCCCGAGACTTTCAGACAAATAAATGACACAGACGCTCGCGGCGATATTGATGCCCGATGTGATGCAGGTTACCAGGAACGGATCCTCTACGCCTGCCTGCTGGAAGAAGTAGGATCCGAACGTCAAGAAGAGACCGAGGCCAATGAAATGCTGAGACATCAGCGTCCAGCACGAGACGAGGGTCCGAAGTCCGTCAGTGCCCTTGAATATGGTCCACCACTGACCGCTCCTCTCCAAGGCGGCAACTTCACGCTCGTGGTCGACGTAAACGCGAAGGACATCATATTGATGATCAATGTCATAGTTGTCCACGCCGCGGTACAAAAACCGGAGGGACTTCTTGGCACGTTCGGGCTTGTCCTGAGTGACGCACCAGACGGGAGACTCGGGAACAAGAACGTAGATGATAAGCATCAGACCGATCTGAGACCACTGCGTGTAGACCGGGGTAAGGTAGTTGGAAGGGTCCGTCTTCGACATGACCTGGAGAGCAACAGGCGCGAAGAATTGTCCTGTGATCCACCAAAGGCTGTAGCACATGAGGAACGCGCCTCGAACCTGCGTGGGGGCAACCTCGGCAATGTAGGTGGGCGCAGTCGTCTGGAGACATCCCACGCCGATGCCGCCGAAGAGCTTCGCAACAAGCCAGACTTGCCAATTTGGTGCGACGCACTCGATGAGCACGCTGATGGCCAGGAGAATCCATGTCGTGTACATGGCGAACTTCCGACCGTATCTGCCGGAGAAGAACGACAGCGAGACCATACCGATGATCTGACCCGCGGAGCCGATCGACGTCCAGGCGCTGAGAATGGTCGAGTCCAAAACTCTGTTGCCCTCGGCATCGCGGTCCGTGCCGAATTTCTCGACGAAGCCTGCGTTGGCGACGATGTTTCCGACAAGCCTGAGATGGGGTCCGAATGTCAGCTCGATGTTGCTCAGTTCCGTCTGTTCTCCAACGACAGGTGAAGATTTACTTACGAAATTTGGTATCCGTCTGTCGCGGCACTGAGAGCGACGAGGAAACAGACCAGCGAGACCACCTTGAAAGCCTTGACGGTCTCCCACAAGGTTCGGTCCTCGTAGCCAGTGAGGGCTTGGCCCCGAGCAGCCGCGTCGGAAAGAAGCCCTTTGGGGTCACTGGTCAGGTCACCCGTATGTTCGACCTGGGCCTCATCATGCTGAGCAGTGACGTCGGGGGACTTTTCAGCCATCTTTGGACGCAGCCGGCAAGCCTTTGAAAGTGATCTTTGATAATGCAGATGTTTTGACAGGAGTGCAGTGAGAAGAGTCGAGCAAGACACTGAGTCAATAAGGGCATTCAGCAGAGACTAAGAGGGGCTAGTCCCTCTTATAGTCGCAAAAACCCCAGTGCCGGCTTTGACATGGTTTGTATCATGGTCCCGAGGCGCCGGTGCTTGGAGTTGTTCTCCGCGTTACCCCATCGCCATGTGGCGTAGGTCTGCCTTCCCCGTGGGACGCTTATGAGGCCTGGTGCATGGCACAGGTTGACTGTGAGGTGGGGAGAGGCGGCCTGAGGTGGGGAGAGGCCTGGGGGTGCCGCGCTTGGACCAGCTGGTGGAGGATGCGTTTGGCCAGAATCCGGGGAGAGGGCGGCGAATGAGGCTGCCTGAAGCGGATAGTTTACGCATTCTCGGGTTCAATGCGAGCAGGTGTGGCACAACGTGGACCCTTTCACGATGAGTGGACGGCCCCTCGATGGGACTGGGAGCACGGCTAAATGTCTCAGGCCCATGATGGGCTGCTTGCGTACTGGATTCGTCGTGATTTAGCCGCAACTAGCTTCGGGATGTATTCCTGCTCGCCTTCGGTGGAACTGAGGGATCTGGAGGCACCTCCTGCCGAGCATGTAAGTCTCATTGACTCTCTGCCGACAAATACCGCGTCAATCGCGTCTCGGGGTGATGATGGAAGAGGAAGGAATCAAAATATGGGTCGCGGCGTGCCCGCCTTGCCGCGATGTGAATCGAAATGATATCAGCGGTCTATTCTTGGTCGTTGGCGTCTCCATGCGCATAAGAAGGCCCCCTTGAGTTCTGCTTGGACAAACTGTCCTTCATGAACACTCTCGATTTTCATTCTACAAGAAACCAACCACCTCATCAAGAAAATGGCGTCAGGATTCCTCAAGGTCAAAGGCACACATATTGTCGACGCCAATGGCGCGGTCGTTACCCTGCGTGGCGCTGCCCTCGGGGGCTTCATGAAGTATGTATGATAGCCGTGGTCCACATGAGCAAAAGCTCTGACATCCACTGGCAGCATGGAGAACTTCATGAACGGCTATCCAGGAAGCGAGTCTTTTGCCCGCAAGGCCATGCTGAAAGTCTTGGGTCAAGAGAAGTACGACTACTTCTTCGACCGCCTGTTCCATCACTTCTTCAACGCTGAAGACGCCCAACTGCTGCAGTCCCTCGGCATCAATAGCGTCAGAATCCCCTTCTCGTACAAGCATTTCGAGGACGACATGAACCCCCGTGTCCTCAAGGAAACAAATGGTTTCCAAGCCCTCGACCGTGCCATCGACCTCTGCTCGGCACACGGCATCTACACCATCCTCGACATGCACGCCGTACCCGGTTCGCAAAACCCAGACTGGCATTCGGACAACCACACCAGCTACGCCGCTTTCTGGGACTTCAAAGACCATCAAGACCGCACTGTCTGGCTGTGGGAGAAGATCGCGGCACGTTATGCTAACAACACATGGGTCGCCGGCTACAACCCGATGAACGAGCCCTGCGACCCGGAGCATGTAAGGCTGCCTGCCTTCTACGACCGCATCGCGGCGGCCATCCGCGCCGTCGATCCCAACCACATGCTGTTCCTCGACGGCAACACCTTCGCCATGGAGTGGAAGGGTTTTGAGAACGTCATCCCCAATGCGGTCTACTCCATCCACGATTATAGCATGATGGGCTTCCTTGGCGGTGGCAGATATCAGGGCCTTCCTGAGCAGAAGGCAAAGCTGCGGTCACAGTTTGCCCGCAAGTGCGAATTCCACACTCGCCGCAGCCTGCCAGTGTGGGTGGGCGAATTCGGGCCTACATACCAGTCTACCGGTGCCGACGCCGACGAGATCAATTACGAGCGGTACAACCTGCTGCGCGAGCAGCTGTCCATCTATGAGGACGAGGCTCACGTGTCGTCGTGGTCCATCTGGACGTACAAAGACATCGGGGCCATGGGCATGGTGTCGACATCGCAGGACTCGGCTTGGCAGAAGCTTCTGCAGCCTTTCATGGAGAAGAAGACGCGACTCAAGGTCGATAGTTTCACGCAAAGCCCCAACCCGGAGATCGATGACTTGGTCAAGCAGCTGGCGTCTTGGATCGATAGCGTCTCGCCTTCGGCAACTAAGACGTACCCGTCTAACTGGAACACGGAGCAGCACGTCCGGCGCAATATCTTGCAGACATTCCTCGCATCGACGCTCTGCGACGAATTTGCGGAGAACTTCAGGGGAAAGACGAAGGAGGAGATCGAGGAACTTGCGGCGAGCTACGCGCTGAGCAACTGCGTGCAGCGCAAGGAGCTCAACGAGATCATCGCGCAGCGGACAGGTAGTCGGAAGTGAGCGTTGCCAGCCGCCCACGGGCACCATCTAGATAGCAATAGACCAAATCATTCCTCTCATTTGTCCCGACCACGGCGTCGCCCGCGGCTTGCTCGTTGCTCAACGGATATTTTGATGCATGTGTATTCATCCGGATGCAGCGAGACTACACCAAATCCGTTTACTTCGACTTGTCCGTCAGGACGAGGGTATACCTGGTCCCAGCCCGGGATAGCGTCACCCGAGGGCTAGCAGCACGCGAAGTTACTCATACTCCGTTCATCGTAAAAGCTGGGGTCGGATGGGGCGAGGGGTAGATGATGGGGAACAGTTCAAGTTGGTCGACAAGCATTGGAGTTCACCACTCGGGTACTTTACGGGTTGAACGCGAAAGCTATCCATCACAGATCCACTGCGTAAAGTGAGATCCCACTCGTCAGAGGGGCCTATGCAAGAGGTACTTGGGGCTTTCCACACTAACACAGGTGCGAAGAGGGTTCTGGTTAGCGATTCCTTGAGCCTGGGGTCCCGCGCGAAGGTCGGGACATCTCGACGATGAAGCTTCTCGCACCAACGTGAAAACAGTCAAAAGGCACCGTTCAAGAGGCCAATAATTCGTCCTGACTCCTTGATCAGTAGACTAGAAGGAAACCATCACAATTAAATCAACGCCCCTCGGCTGCCATGATGCCTCAGACAGCGTCAAACCCCAGCCCAGTGATCCCGGGCTTCGCCCCTGATCCGTCCGTCACCAGGGTCGGCAACACCTACGTCCTGGCCACATCAAGCTTCCACGCATTTCCAGGAATACCAATCTACGTCTCTCAAGACCTCAAATCGTGGGAGCACATCGGTAAGAATCATGTCTAGGGCCGTTCTAAGTTGGCCGCTATGAGGCTGAACCGAGGGACAGGAAATGCCATCAACAGACCCGGCCAGCTGAGTCTCGCCCAAGCGCCCACCCCGATGAAGGTGCAGGACGACGGCCAGATTATCATGGCCACAGGCGGTCTTTACGCACCCACGATCCGCCATCACAATGGGATCACGTATGTGATTTGTACCAATTTCATCCACGACGGCGACGACAGCTTCCAGCTGAAGAACTTTATCGTGTCCACGAAGGACATCTGGTCCGACGAATGGAGCGATCCGGTGTACATTGATTATTTCGGCATCGACCCAGACCTCTTCTGGGACGACGATGGCAAGGTCTTTGTCATGGGCTCTGCGTGGAGGGACAACCCAAGGACGTACATCTCCTGCATAGAGATCAACATTGAGACCGGCGCCACGTTGTCGCCGGAGGTCGAGGTGTGGGAGGGCTTCACCAAGGTCATCCCAGAGGGGCCTCATGTGATCAAGAGGGACGGGTACTACTACCTACTCGCATCTGAAGGGGGCACCGCGGAGAAACACTGCCTCACCATGGCTCGCTCGTGCTGCATCTGGGGTCCTTATGAGTCGTGCAAGAGGAACCCCATCCTCAAACCGGCGAATGAGGAGAGCATGCCCGTCCAGCACACTGGTCACGGAGATCTCTTCGAAGACGCGAAGGGGCAGTGGTGGGCGGCTTGCCTGGGCGTGAGAAAGTCGCAGGGCCGCTACCATATGGGGCGCGAGTCTTTCCTGACCAGGGCGCACTGGGCCCCTGACGGATGGCCTGTCATTGAACCTGTCGGGCAGGGTGCTGGGGCCTCGGGGGTGGCCCCAGGGCAGCGACCCCTGCGATGCGCCAAACTGCTGGTCGACGTGGTGTACCTACGCGACCCGGATCTTGAATCTTTCACCGTCCAGACCGACCAAGAAGGTCTGGCTGTCGACATCCGACCCTCCCTAGCCGACCTCACCGATCATCACCGCCCAGTCTCGTTTGTCGGCAAGCGACAGAGACTGCTGCAGGGCAATGCCAGTGTCAAGCTACTGACCGGCAGTCGGGGGCCTCACCTCGACGGCATCGCCGGCCTCGCCTTGTACAAGGACGAGCACCGTTTTGCACGGATCTTCTGGGACGCTGCCGCATCTGCTGTCAGGACCGAGATGCTCAATGACGCCAAGTCACTCAAGAGTGTCGAAAGCTTCACCATGACGGCCCCGCAAACAAGCATCACTTTCCGTCTCGAGTACACGGCAGACGACTTTAGGTGGTACTACCGCCGTGACGACAAGGAAGAGGTTTGCGTCGGAGTCGTCAGCACGCTGGATCTCACGGGATACGACTTCGTCGGGCCTCTCATTGGCGTTTTTGCAGTCTGCGCAAACGCAGGAGAGGCAGGTCAACAGGTCACCCGTTTCCGGGAGTTTCGCGTTGACTTGCCCTGAAAGACGCCCTGTAAGGACCAGAGTCTGGATAGGGTAGATAGAGCCCAAATGAAGACAAATAGACACCTTGGTCGTAGGGACCACGCAATGATTCATGAACACACAGCAGGGATGGCGATGGCCTCTAATTGTCAATAGGGATTCCTCGAATTGTTGTATTCGGTGTGGGACTTGGGCAGCCGGGGAAGAGGCGACAAACGTGCGCGCTCAGCTGCGGCGCAGTACCTATTAGATATGTCCAAACATCTCCATCCAGTCGGCGGTGGTATCCGCCACAGTTGCTCTCCGTCCGCGCAGCTCCCTGTTCGTCGCCTGAACCACGACTCGCCTGTACGTCGTGAGCGGCGGCGTGCCGCTGTCCTTGACCTCGAGCACGAAATGATACACGTGGCCCTTGGCCACCGGCTGGCCGCTCAGCTGTTCGAGGCCAGAGACGTGATATGGCGGCACCGTTATCTGCACCCTGGTCCCAGGTCTCGCAGGATCGAGGTCCACGATGTCAATGTCGGGGATCATCGGGGGCACCAGGCCCTGGACGTAGCTGGGCTCTCGGTACTGGAACCACTTGAACGTCAGAGCATCCCCGTCGGGGTCGTAGCTCCTCGAAGCGTCCAGGACCACGGTCTCGCCGCCCTCAGCCTCGATGAGCAGAGGCGCTGGCCCGCCGTCGCTGTCGTTGACGTACACGACGGGGGCGTGGTTGGCGGCGCCCACGTCGTCCGTCAGCGTCCACTGCATGCGGGCTGCAAAGTCGTTCTGGAAGGCCGAGCGCCATCGCCAGATGGTGGCGTAGTTGCTCGTGTATGTTTTGCCGTCGACGCCCACGGCCGAGTCCATCGCGTCGGCAAAGTGCCTGCCTGACATGCCCGGGTCGTAGAACATGTAGCGGCCGCCCCAGCTGCCCCAGTGCGGGTGCTCCGGGTCTCCCAGTCCGTTCTGGATGAGGTACAGGAAGGTCGGGGTGTCGCCCTCAACGAGGAACTTGAAGTCTGGATATCGCGAGCCCAGCGGGCCGATCTGGATGTTCTGTCGGAGCCAGTCGCGGGTGAGCTGGCTGGGGTCGGCGCCCGGGTCGGGGCAGCCTGAGATGCCGGTCCACGCGGCGCAGCCGTATTGGCACCAGCCGTGGACGGAGCAGATGTAGAAGATGTCCGGGAAGTGTATCCTCAGCCAGGCCCCGGTGTCGTCCTGGTCGGAGATGGTGTAGACCCGGAGCTTCGAGCGGAACAGGGCGCTCTGTTCGGCGTCCCTGGTCTTTTGGACATGTTGCACCGCCTGCGCCAGGGTGTTTGTGCCACCCCAGCATAGGACCCAGAGGGGCAGCTCGGACTCGTCGACGCGGTTGATGAGGAGCTCGGAACCTTCGCTGAGCGTGGCATCGGGTGCGAGAGCGAGCTTGCCGTAGACGGCCGGTCCCCGGCGGACCAGGGATCGGAGGTCCTGTGCCGGAGGGTATCGATTCTCTGGATGGGCGTGGTGGTTCAGGTTCTCCACGACCTTGGCATAGCCGTCAAGTATGTGTTCGAGTTGCTCGGGCGCAACCTTGGACTTCATATGGCAAGACGTGCAGGCCACGAGGCCCCGCGTGTCAAACTCATTGGCATAAAGGAGATAGCGCACAAATGACTCGGCATCATCTGGCTCGTTGGCAATGTCGGTGAGAATGAATACCCTCGTTTTGGTCGGGCAGACGCGGAGTATGTCTTGAGTTGCAGGCATGTTAGCGGCACAGGCAAGATGGCAAGTGTGATATGCAATTGAGCTTGCACGGAGCTTGGACGAGCCATAGAAGCGATCAACACTTATACTCACTTCAGATGTTCACCAGTGCCCATCATCTTCGCGTCCTCAGTGCTTAGCACTTCCTGAAGCGGATAATGCAACCGCTGACGCTTGGCCTTTGTTTGCAGGTACTTCCCGACTTGAATCCCAGCTGAACTTGGTGAGAGCAGAGACGGTCAAGCACCTCCCCCGAGCCCACCATCACAGCGGAGGATTTAGGGCTGAAGCTACGAGTTTAGCCTGAAGACGCACCCCCACAGCCCCCGGCCTCCACTGACGGGATGTCTGACTCGGGGGCTGTCAAAGTGCACCGAGCTTGGCGATCATGCGCCGGGACGGCGCCAAACTAAAGTTCCGAGGGAGGGGGCCCTTCGGAGAGAAGATGGTATAAGGACAGGAACCGAGCTGTTCCGTAAACTCGGTCTTCTTCCAACCTCGCCCCCTCGAAGGAGAAACTGCCCCCCGCATCAATGATGTCGCCTGCATCACGATCACCCGAGGCAGCGCGTGCGAAAACGCACCGAAAGTCTCGCGCGGGGTGTTTTGGCTGTAAGCGGAGGAAGATCAAAGTGAGTCGAGTGCTGCTGCGCTGCCGAGCTCCCCCCGGCTGATCATGCATGCAGTGTGACGAGACCCAGCCCGAGTGCCAGCGGTGCCAGACCTTTGGCATCCCATGTAACTACCTCGGCCGCTCTGGACGCCATGCATTGGCAGCCGGTGCCGCGCCTGAGGACCTGGATGCACCCCGAGCGAGACGACTTGGCCGCCCGCGCGGCGACTGGGTGAAGGCGTACTTGGCCAGCTTTGACAAGCCCCCTGGGACGACGACGACAACGACGACGTCCCCGCGGAAGGAAGGACGTGAAATCCCGGCGGAAGCTGGCACGCCCTCCCTGCTGCCCGTCTTCGACCTGGATGAAATCCACATACACCATCATTACCTGACCGTCACCGCCCCGACGCTGGGTCACACACACATCTGGCGCGACGGCATCCCCCAGCTGGCCAGAGCATCCCCCGCCATCGTCAGCGGGATGCTATCCGTCGCCGCCTTCCACCTCGCGCGCACCCAGAGCATCCGGACGCCGGCGAACCTGCTCATCGCGGAGAAGCACTACGCGGCCGCAGTCCAGGCAATAACCGAGATGATCCCGCACATGTCGGCCGACAACTGCCAGGTCATCTACACCGTGGCGATCCTCGTCTGCTTCACGGCTTTTGCGCGTGGCCCGCGCCCCGGGAACCTGCTTCTCTTTGCTACGGATGACGGTGTCGCGTGGTTTCCGCTCCTGCGCGGTGTCAAGATGGTTCTCGAGGAGTTCGGCGTGAGCGTCATCATGTCCGGGGTCCTCGACCATACTGCGCCGCAGGCAGCACGCCAAGCTGGATGCAACTGCCCGCTGGTGGATGTGCAGCCTCGAGAGGTCCGCTTCGGGCTGAGATTTCCGGGATGGAATTGGGAGGCTTCCTTGGAAAAATTGCTGGTACTCGTCGCGACGCCGTCTGATGACGACGGGCTTGTCTTTTTCAGGCCACACGTTATCAGAATGATCGAGGCGTTCAAATCGTTCACGGAACCGAGGCCTTTTGATGACGATAACCGGGTCATCGACTTCAACTGCATCATGTCATGGGTGTACGGCCTGGAAGACTCGTTCATCGAGCGACTTCGGCAGCGAAATCAGGTCGCTCTCATCATACTCGGTACCTTTGCCGTACTGCTCGCATCCATCAAGGGGTACTGGTGGCTGGAAGGCTGGGGAGATCACGTATTGAAAGAGCTTCGGCCGCTGTTGGGGACAGAATATTCCGAGTGGTTGCCGTAGGTACTTCTTCTATGAACATGTCTGGATGCCAACGCAGCCGTTCTTGCACGTGTATGCCTATTCAGACGGGGTATTGGGATCCCATATCTCGACATCACAGTGGCAAACGCGAATCTCCCCTCCGAGCGATACCGTGGCGAAGTTGAACAAGCCGAACCGGTAACCCATGAACCCTGCCATGGATTTGCTCAGCTCGTACGCCGGACCAAACTGCGTGAAAACCTTCCCATCGTAGCTGTACGAAAACACGGCTTTCGTCGCCACCTTGGCCATGTCACCCTCGTGCGCCGCTCGGCAGTCCGCCTTGATGCGCAGCCACACACGATCATCACTCAGAGGCGTTTCTTCCTTGGTCGTTCCCTCAGAAACGCACTCCCAGTCGAGAGCTGCCGGCCTTCCATTGAACCAGCCGACTGACTGATTGATCGGACCAGCCTTGATGCCGTCGACGTATGCCAGGGTGGCTCCATCAGCTCGACGGTGGATACCGATGTACGCGCTCTCGTCACGGAACATGGACACGCCTGCTCGGTCGCCATCCTTCATCTTCGAGGTATCCAAGCAGAACGTGATGATACTGCCGGGCCCCACCGTGCGATGAGTGAGGGTGTTTGTGGCCAGGTGAAGGCTCTGGGTGACGGTCCCTGTCTGCAGCACCAGCTGATCATGTTCGACTTTCCATTTCGAGTTGTCGGGATTATGGTTCCACTCCCAGCAGGGCTCAAGACGAGGCTGCTTGAACTCGAGTCTCTTGGCTGTCCACGGCGTGCCCGCTGGCCCTTTCGAAGAGATGTGAGGGTACCGAGGAAGCCAATGACCTTCTGGGGTTGAGTAGTCGGCCACCACGCGTGGCCAACCTTCACTGTCAAACTCAACGGGCGCCAGGACTGGCACTCTACCGGTGGGGAAAGCGTCTATGAAGGCCATGTAATACCATTGTCCATCGGGAGTGTCGACGAGGCCGCCTTGGTGGGGAGGGGCAGCGCCCGGGACGGGGGAACGCATGGCCTTGATCACGTCGCGAGATTCGTAAGGGCCGAAAGGGCCCGTGGTGGATTTGAGGACGCACTGCGCGTCCCACTCTTTGGTCAGCCAGATGTAGTATGCGCCGTTGATCTTGTACATCCTCGCGCCCTCGACGTAGGCGTCTCCTGTGTAAACGACCTGCATTGACCAGTCAGTGCGAGGAAAGCAATCATTCCGGCGGTGGTGCTGTCTTGCCTTGTTGGTGACCTCTGTCAGGCCGTCGCGGGAAAGCTGAGCGACTTCAATTGTTCTGGTTCCGTGGGCAATGTACATGGTATCGTCATCGTCGATGAGAAGGCCCAGGTCGTAGTAGAACCTGGGGATCGGTGCATGCGCCGTCCAGGTGTCACTTGGATCCTTCGCGGTCCAGATGTACGTTCCATCCGTGCCTTGGATCGGGCCGTAGAAGTAGTACAGTCCGTTGCTCTCGCGGTACTTGAGCGTCGATGCCCAGACGCCTTTGTTGTAGGCAGTCGGTCTTTGACCGTCAAGGGCGAAACGCTCTGTGGGCGGTAGCTCAGGAACTGAGTGGCCGACGTACTCCCAGTTGACCAGATCATGAGACTTCAGGACAGGCGCGCCGGGCGAGAAGTGGAATGACGAAGCGCTCATGTAGTAGACATCGCCCACTCGGATGACCTCAGGGTCGGGAAGATCTTCGTAGACTGGTGGGTTGGTGAAAGTCGACGACATTGCGTTTGGTGATGCTTCTAAGCAGCCAGGATACTCGGGAGGTCTGTTCTAGCCTTCGAAAGCTCATGATGAAGCGTCTCGTGGTGAAATGGCTCAAATAGTCCAACATTTCATGCTGACGACAGCTTCATAGTTGTCCCCGGTCCCAGATCCCCCGATGAGGTCTCTCACAGGCTGTAGGCGAGGATCCGAAGCTTCGCATTTAGAATGGTAGGGCTACCCGAAAACCCCACGCTATGAATGCGTAAAAGACCCGAATGGACGGCTATTCTCAAGCGCATCCGGGGTTTTGCAGCCAAGCCTCACTAACTGTCACTAGACATGCACTAAAGACACTACTCGGGAATGTCTCCCAGGCGTGTGGAGAGAAACTGACGACACGGCACGGCACCATCCCACCCTCGGGGCTATTCGGCAATTTTGGTAGCGAGAGGACAGGGACGGCCGATAGGTCCCTGAGCAGGCTGGAAAGGACTCATCGCCTGTGGGTAGCTAGTACATGCTCGTACAACAGCAATGTGATCGTCTTGGCGTTGGTCTCCGCCACGAACTGGCTGGCATCGCATCCGACCACCTGGCTCGTGTCACCACATGCACAATTCAGTGAACCAAAGGAGTTGGATACCCAACAGGATAGAGGCAGAAGAACCGTCTGTCATGATTAAAGATTGACAGGTGAGACCCCAAGGCGAGTCCGTGATGGCGTTCTCTCGATATCAGTCGCCATGATACAGCCGAAAACAGGCACATGAGTACCCCTCTTGCACAATCGAAGCCTCCAAGCTCAATAGACACAACGCCCGCAATATCCGCAGGCGTCCGCCGGGCAGGCCGTGTAGTCCGGCGCCTCATCCTCTCATTCGTTCCTAGGCTCTCGCCCCAGGAATAAGTTGGCCTCGTCCTCATCATCCGAGGTGCCCGTAAAATAGTTGCCGTCACCTGAATCTTCATCGTCCGAGTTGTCTTCGTGCACCGCTTCGCCGGACTCGATTCCGTCTAGCCAAGCCTTCCACTCCTCCTCCATATCTTGCGGGAGCGTAGAGGGAGCTCCTTCCGCCTGCTCGCGGATCTCGAGAACACGGCCCCCTTCCTTGCCAACAATCTCAAACTTTTCATCCGGTCTGGTATGGGCGATAGATATAATCTTGCGTAGCAAGGTGGCGAACTTGGCGAGGTTCTCCGTGTTCTGAGACTCCCATTCTGCGAGCGCTGGGCGGATGTCCTCGACATGGACTTTGCTGAAGAGCCCGTTGTCGTGGAAGGCGGTAACGAAGTTCGGAATTTGTGTGAGCCAGAGGCGGGGGAGATGTTTCTTGACCACCTCGGAGGTAGTCAAGTTGTTTCGGCCCGAGCGGGTCTTAAGATAAAAGAGGGCGGATTGGGAAATTTCTTCGCCTCCACGGTCGACGCAGAGGGAAGAGTGGCCCGTGAGGGGGGTCTCAGTCTTGACTTGTGTGGTTCTGCTCTCGACCTTGTCGGGGAGATAACCATCAGAGACGAAGCGAACGATGGAGGTGATGCCCGCAAAGCTGTGTTGAATAACGCGGTGGTGGACCGCGGAGCCTCTGACATCCGGGTCCCAGATGGTGTTGGCGGCCACGAAGCTTTGGAAGAAGCCCTTCACATCGCGAATCTTGGCAGTCTTCTCGTGACGAACAAGGTGGACGGTGGGGCCGATGGATTCGACGAGTATGCGGAACGGGCGAGTTGCCTCGGAAGCGGCAAAGCTGTACAGGTTGGTGAGGGTGTTACTCCAGGCGAAAATGTCGACCGGTGGCGATGGCGACGGCGTCAGGAGAAGAGAAGAGATAGACGGGAGACAAGGGTGAGAGGGCAGCCGGGGGGCGTCCTGGTCACAATAAGCGACGCCGTTGTCCAGGCGCAAGCGCCGGGGGGTGACGGGAGACCAACGTCGCGGGCTGCCGGGAATCAGAATGGTGGGAGAGAGAGCGTCGAGCCAGCTGTACGAGGTGAGGTGTTTGAAATCAGTCAGCTGAAGATTGCTGGTCGAAGTCGGCTCCGAGAGGTCCGAGGGCTTGAGGGAGAACACGAGGGTACCAAGCGGTAGAGGCTCGTCCGGGGAAGAGGGGTTGGCGCGGGTCGAAAATGGGCCGCATCCTCGGCCTCGTCTTTTTGAGGACCGGAAGACCCCTCTGCCTCGTGTATTCGATCCGGTCGTCTTGTCGAGGTCCTGTCTCTCAGATTCACCAATGAAACGGGAACGGTCCATGCTGGCACCACGCCAACCAGAGCCCCGTCCGCGGCCGGCTCCATGACCAAAGCTTCCTCTCATCTTCCAGGGCTTGGACTTAGGCTTGGAAACTTGGGAATCTTCAGCCGCGCCTGATCGTAGGCGACGGGGAATCCAAACACCACGTTCCTCTTTTTCGTCGTCGTCGTCATCAAGATTAAAGCTGGAGCTTGATACCGTGAGCTTGCGATCGCTGCCTTTGATTGGGTGCGACATCTTGATGGTGGAGGGTGCCAGTCTGGGGAAGTGTGCCAACTGCCAAGTGTGACGGTCAGACAGAGACAGGGACAGACAGAAAGAAGGATGGGTCGGGCCCAAATAGGTGTAACGGAGGAAGTTGAACAGTTTACTGCTCAATTACATGGATTCTGCCGGCCAGGAGGCAACCAGGCAAGGCAAAACGGTTTAAGGAGGGCACCCGTATGGTTCGTCGGCAAATGTTGAGAGCTGGTGGAAAGAATCCCTTTGTAGGCGTTCCAACGAGGCATTCGCCATTGGCAGTTGGCCACTCAGAGCAGCCGACTCATGCGGGAGGCTCACCATTCACTTCCATCATGCAGGCGGCGGCCTTTCACATGTGCATAAGGTATCAATGTCTTGCAAGGAACCAAAATGATCATTGGATCGTTGGTGAATCTCATGGAAGGGCAAATTTGGTTCTGCCTGCCTGCACCTGCTTTGAGACACCGACGCAGTTGTCCAGCTCAGCTCATCCTTGGTCTCCCCCCCTTATCAGCCGGCCATATTTGAGTAAGGGACTGGTGTGTTGTTTGTTTCTCTCATTGCAGCGTCCTCAATACTACCGCCGAGCTTGAGCTACCATTCGGGCTTCAGAACCCTCACCTTGTTCTGGTACCATCTCTCTCCCGACAACACCACCAGAAGAGAGATCTCAACACGTCACCAATCATTCCAACTAGCTTACCATGTAAGACTCGCCAGATCCCATTTCAGCCAAATTGTGACTGACAGTCAAGAACAACGTCAATCCAGCATGGCCAGCACCGCCGTGGACTCTGGTAGGGCCAAACGTCTCGAGAGAGCTTTCTGGGCCTTCGTCAAAGGGTTCAAGTCTGTACATAATGCCCGCGATGCCGAGATGTTTCTGGAGGCCGCCCAAAGCCGTCCCTCCGCCAAGGAGTGCCTCGAGATAATTGCCGCCAACATCAAGGCTGTTGAGGCTGTCGCCAACAGTGTCCGAGTCAGCTTATCGCCAGCTTTCGTCTCGAACACGGTCATCCCTTTCCTCTCGTTCATGTCCACGCCGGAAGTCAAGGCCATCTATGAGGGGAAGCTCCTTCAAAAGTTGGTCTCCGCCATCGTTTCGCCCCCAACCTTTTGGAACTCTTTTGTCGATCTATATACCAAGAACGGATTTCTGGGTGGCGAGGGAGACGTTCGGGTGTTTGCTTGGCTTTCTCTGGAGATCGTCATGCATCCAGGCCCCGAGCTGGCCGGCATAGCTGCCGACCTCGCCACTACCCTTAGCCAGTCACCCCTCGTTGCCCACTCCAGTCCCAGCATCCGCGACCTTGGGTACCGAATCCAGAAGGTGGTGCAGCTCAAGGGCACGGCCGCAGTTGCGGCAGACGTCGAGACCGCTGGGGGACGGCATGACAACGATTTTGCCGACTTCCGCGACGTGGCAATCTATCCGACCAAGGACGAACTCACTACAGCCCAGACTCCATTCTATCGAAAGGCAGCCGAGGTGGAAGCAGCCAACTCTGACGAGAAGGCTGCTGTTCATCTCGACAATCAGTTTCGCCTCCTGCGCGAGGATATGCTCGCAGAGCTAAGGGAAGATCTGCAACAGGCTTTCAGCAACAAGAAGCGGGGCAGGAATGCGTTCATCTTCCACGGACTCTATCCGCAGGGATTGAATACCGGTGATTTCCACCACACCCGTCTGCCGTCCCTTTCTGTATCTGTCAGTGGAGGCCTGGAGATGTTGCATAACTTGACTCGCACCAAGAGGAAGGCTTTTCTCATCGAGAACAAGCGCATCGCCTCGCACAAGGGTTTTGGAGTGCTCTGCAGGGGCACAGAGGTTGTTGGCTTTGCCTTCATTGTCCGCGACATCGACCGCCTTTGCGAGGATCCCCCAGTTCTCAGTCTACAGTTTCCAGCGGCCAAGATTCTGACAACGTCATTGACGGCCTTGCTTACCTCGGATCAGATGCGATTCGTTGTTGTCAACACCCCCGTCTTTGCCTACGAACCGATTCTGGAGCGACTCAAGGATATCCTCGAGTTACCTCTGGAGAGGGAGATTCTTCGGTTGCCAGGCATGCCTAAGGAATTTGAACCGACTGGTCTTGCAGCTTCTGTCGTCGAGAAGATAAGCTCACTGAAAGACCACGCTTGTACTTTCAGGGTCAATGGACGCCGGATCAAGCTTGACAAGTCCCAGCGAGATGCCTTGATCTACGCGCTCTCGAGCGCCGTTTCGGTGATCCAAGGACCCCCAGGTTCGTAGACACCATCTAACCTGACTTACAATCACCGCTCAACTAACACGTACACCTCCTCTTAGGCACAGGAAAGTCCTATATTGGCGCCCTCGCAGCTCATGTTCTGCATGCAAACGAAGACAGCCGAATCCTTGTCCTCAGCTTCACCAACCACGCCCTCGACCAGTTCCTAGAAGACATCACCAAGGTTGGAATCGGCGCCGACAGCATCGTCCGCCTCGGGTCCAAATCGTCTGAAGCGACAGCTCAGTTCTCCTTCGAGACGCAGTTCAAGGGCGGCGGTAACCGCCGGATAAAGGCATCATCTTCTCTTCTGTTCAATGGGAAGAGAGAGTTTGAAAGTCTTCGAGAGGAGCTTGATCCTCTTTTCACTAAAGCGGTCCGAAAGGGAATCACGTACATGGATATCCTCGAATATCTCGAGTTCTCGGACACCTACACCCTCTACTGGTCCGCCTTCCAGCTTCCGGCCGAAGACGATGGTTTCCAGATAGCCGGAAAACAGGGGAAGAGTGCCAAGGCCGATCACCTCATACAAAGATGGGCTGAAGGCAAAGATGCCGATTGGGCTCTGCGCTCAATGCCTGCGAACTGCCGGTTCGTTTGGGCTGCCACCAATGAACAGAGAGCCAAGCTCATGGGCACGTGGGCGGCAGAGGTCCGGGAGGAAAACTCCGGAAATTTGCGTGATGCTCTTCAGCGCACCGAAGCTTCACACAAGGCGATCGACAGCGTGTACACCGAAGCGCGATGTGACTTCATCAGGACAAAGCGTATTGTCGGTTGCACGACAACTGGAGCTGCCATGTTCTCGAACCTCATCAAGGCATTCAAGCCGGACTGCGTTTTGGTCGAGGAGGCCGGCGAGATTCTCGAGGCTCACGTGCTCACGGCATTGCACCCAGAAACAAAGCAACTGATTCTCATCGGCGATCACAAGCAGTTGCGCCCCAAGGTCAACAATTACAAGCTGAGCGTCGAGAAAGGAGAAGGCTACGACCTCAACCGATCGATGTTTGAGAGACTCATTCTTCAGGGACATCCAGTCAAGACTCTCAGCAAGCAGCATCGAATGGTTCCTGAGATTTCCCAGCTCGTCAGGGAGATGACCTATCCCGAACTTCTAGATGATGACAAGACCTTGGATCGCGAGAAACTGCGTGGAATCCTGGGTAGGGTGACTTTCATCAACCACGACAAACCGGAGATCGATGCTAGTGAGCTCAGGGACAAGAAAGACGGCGAGCTCACGTCCAGCAAGAGGAATGAATACGAAGCCCGTATGGTCTTGAAGCTCGTCAAATATTTGGGGCAGCAGGGCTACAAGACCAAGGACATCGTCGTTTTGACACCATATCTTGGTCAGCTGAAGCTCCTGAGAGAGATGCTCAGTCGCGACACGGATCCCTGGCTCAGTGATTTGGACAACTTCGAGTTGAAGCGAGCAGGTCTCATAAATAATGCATCCGCCAAGCTTGGACAAGGACGCATCAGGCTGTCTACCATCGGTGAGTCAATCCCCTCCTTGGAAGGAGTTCAAGCTCATGCTGACTCTCCTAGACAATTACCAAGGCGAAGAGAGCGATATTGTCATCGCCTCTCTGACCCGAAGCAACAACAGGGGCGACATTGGTTTCATGAAAGCTCCTGAAAGACTCAACGTCCTGATATCTCGAGCGAGGAATTGCTTGATCATGATCGGCAACATGACCACATTCATGGCCTCATCCCAAGGCCGCAATGTATGGGTTCCATTCATGAACCTCCTCAAGGCCAAAGAATGTTTGCAAGATGGCCTTTGGGTCGCGTGTGAGCAGCATCCAGAGAAGCGGGCCCTGCTAATGTGCCCGGAGGACTTTGAGACAAAGTGCCCCGAAGGGGGCTGCACAGATCCATGCTCGGTACAGCTTTCCTGTGGACTTCACAAGTGCCGACGCCAATGTCATCGAATGATTGACCACAGCAACACTCCATGCGAACAGCGCGTCGAAAAGACTTGCGAGGAGAGGCAACACAAGTACAAGGTCCCCTGTCACCAAAGGGAGAACCGCTGCCCGGAATGCCTCAAGGAGGAAGAAGCCATCCGTCGACGCGTCAAGCGTGACCTCGATCTCGAGAAGAAGTGCCTGGCAAGGGAGGCACAATACCTTAAAGAACTCGAAGAGATCCAGGACGAGATCGCCCGCGAGAAAAGGCTTGCGCAAGAAGAGAGAGACGAGAAGGACAGGAAGAGCAACCTCGACAAGGCCCAGAGTGAGCTAAAATCGCTGAAGATTGCCCGAGAGCAATCAGACGCAGTCAAGATGTCACAAGAGGCAATGAAGGCCGCGGCTGCCAGAGCCAAACAGGCAAACCAACCTATCAATGATGGGCAGGACTCCGATGACAGCGGAGAAGATGAAAGCAATGACGACACGGACCCAGAGAGTGCCAGAAATGATTGGAAGCACCAGAAGCGCAAGGAGCACGCCAGAAGCCAACCCCTTGACACGTTGATGGACATGATTGGGCTGGAAGAAGTCAAGAAGGAGTTCCTCGACATCAAGGCCAGGGTTGACACGGACGTGAGACAGGGAGTTTCTCCCAGGAATGGGAGGTTCAGCTGCGTTTTCCTCGGGAACCCGGGGACCGGTGAGTATATTTCCTTCAATTACAGACTCTTCAAAAGCTGACGTTCATGACAGGCAAAACCACGGTCGCTCGCATTTATGCCCAATTCCTTACAGACATGGGTGTCATCCCAGGAACCGGCTTTGAGGAAACAACAGGAGCCAAGATCGCCAACGCTGGGGTATCTGGCTGCCAGAAACTTCTGGATGATCTGCTCAACAACGGCGGTGGCGTCGTGTTCATCGATGAAGCATACCAGCTGTCATCAGGAAACAGCTCAGCAGGAGCGGCTGTCCTGGACTTCCTCCTGGCTGAGGTCGAGAACCTGCGTGGCAAGATCGTCTTTGTGCTGGCAGGCTATGCAAAGCAGATGGAGTCATTCTTCACCCACAACCCGGGCTTCCCGAGCCGGTTCCCAAACAATATCAAGTTCGAGGATTACAGCGACAAGGAACTGGTCAAGATCCTGGGGTTCAATATTGAGAAGAGATGGGCAAAGAACATGAAGGTCGACGATGGTCTGTCAGGACTGTACTGTCGCATCGTGGCGCGTCGCATCGGCCGCGGCCGCGGGAAAGAAGGCTTCGGCAACGCTCGCGCCATCGAGAACGTATTCCAGGCCATCTGTCGGAGACAAGCGAAACGACTGAAGCGGGCTCGGAAAGCCAAGAAAGCGGCAAATGACATGTTGCTGACCAAGGAAGACCTCATCGGTCCGGAACCCTCGAATGCTCTACTCAAGTCAAACGCCTGGAAGAGCTTGCAGAAGCTCATCGGGTTGGCATCGGTGAAGAGCTCTTTGGAAGCACTTGTGGACACCCTCAAGACGAACTTTCAACGGGAACTGAACGAAGACCGCATTATCGAATATTCCCTGAATCGCGTCTTCCTCGGAAATCCAGGCACGGGCAAGACAACAATCGCCAAACTCTACGGCCAGATCCTAGTCGACCTGGGAATGCTTTCGAACGGCGAGGTTGTTGTCAAGAATCCTGCAGACTTCGTTGCCGCTGTCATCGGGGGGTCCCAGAAACAGACGAAGGGCATCCTTGCTGCCACAGTCGGCAAGGTTCTTGTGATCGACGAAGCCTACGGCTTGTACGGCGGGGGTACCAGCGAGGGGTCAGGCTTCAATGACCCGTACAAGACGGATGTCGTTGATACAATCGTCGCCGAGGTCCAGAGCGTTCCCGGAGACGACCGCTGTGTCCTGCTACTGGGATACAAAGAGCAGATGGAGAGCATGTTCCAGAACGTTAATCCTGGGCTCAGCCGCCGTTTCCCACTCGCTTCGGCCTTTGAATTCGAGGATTTCACGACGGTTGAGATGGGCAAGATACTTCAGCTGAAGCTGAACACCCAAGCCTACAAGGTCACGGACGAGGGACGAAGGGTGGCCCTCGAGATGCTGGACAGAGCCCGTAATCGCCCACACTTTGGCAACGCTGGGGAGATTGACATCCTGCTGAATGACGCCAAAGCCCGACATCAGAAGCGTCACTCAGCAGGAAAGACCTCCGAAGCAGGCACACTTGAAGCATACGACTTTGACGAAGACTTTGATCGATCTGACAGATCCGAGACGAACATTGCCAAGCTGTTCGAAGGCACCATAGGGTGCGAAAAGCTCGTGGCGACGCTGCGTGGGTACCAGGAGGACGCGAAGCATCTGAAGCAGCTCGGCATGGATCCAAAGGCCAACATACCGTTCACCTTCCTCTTCCCAGGGCCACCTGGTACGGGAAAGACGACGACCGCACGCAAGATGGGCAAGATCTTTTACGATGCAGGGTTCCTGTCAAGCACTAAGCTCATCGACTGCTCAGCGTCCGATCTTGTAGGGCAATATGTCGGACACACTGGCCCCAAGGTCAGGAAACTGCTCGATCAAGCTCTGGGCCGCGTTCTCCTGATCGACGAGGCTTACCGCTTGGCGGAAGGCGGTTTTGCGAAAGAGGCACTGGACGAACTCGTCGATGCTGTGACCAAAGAAAAGTATCACAAGAAGCTCATCATCATTCTAGCTGGCTACGAGGACGACATCAACCGTTTGCTACAAGTGAACCCTGGGCTCACCAGTAGGTTCCCCGAGACCGTCGACTTCCACAGCTTGCCATGCGACAAATGCATCGAACTCTTGACAAAGAAGCTGCAGGAGAAAAACAAGGAACTTGAGAAGCTTGGAACCGGAATGGTTGAGCTAGACTGTCTGGAGACACCTGCTGTTGGGTTCTATGATGAGTTGCTCTCTCTGTTTGCCAAGCTCTCGGAGCAGTCTGGCTGGGCAAGTGCCAGGGACGTCGAGACGGTCTCCAAGAACGTTTTCAACGCATCTTTGAGTGGAATCCAGCGGGAAAACGGGAAAAGTGTTATCACGATTACTTCCAACGCTGTTCGCTCTGAGCTGGACAAAATGCTTCGGGAGAGGGAGGTCAGGGGCAAACAATCAGTTTCTAAGCAGGTCCTAACGCTGAACGCACAACCCATGGCTAGCCAGCATTTGACTCAAACCTGTGCGCCAGCATCCGCATTGAAGGCAGAGGACGAAAGCAGCACGAAGAAAGGCAGCGCTGACGATGCTGATCCTTCCCAACCACCACCTCCACCTCCTCAAGCCGCCGACGCAAATGAGATCTCTCAAACGAGCCCCGCGACACGCGATGCAGGTGTTACCGATGCCGTGTGGGAGCAACTGCAGAAAGACGCAACAGCAGAGATCGAGAGAGAACGAGGTTACCAAGAGAAGCTGAAACTGAGGCAGCAACTCGATGAAGACATTCGAAACGGAATGATCAACGAAGAGCTGGAGAAGGAGAGACTCAAGAAGGAGCTGGATGAAGCAAAGAGGCAGGCGGTCCTTCAGAAATTGTTGAAGCGTAGACAACAGGACGAGGCAAAAAGGAAGAAGATCGTCCAAGAGATACTTGCAGATGATGAAAGGCGCAAGAGGGCCGAAGAGGTGCAGAGGAAGTTGAGAGAGCAAGGCCTGTGCGTGGCTGGATTCGCGTGGATCCAGCAGGCCGGTGGCTATCGTTGCGCCGGAGGGTCACATTGGGTCTCAGACGATCAGTTGGGGAAGATGTGATCTTTTGTGGAAGTTCCCGAGGGATGGGTAGACACTGACATGGTCATGAAGCAAAGATGGGCTTTGTCAATCTGGTAGCTAGCGAGGCATACAACAGCGTCAAAGGAAGAGAGATTACGGGATTGCGAAATGGAGGAAAGACCACAGAAGCCGTTGTCGAGACATCAACTGTGCTCAGAATGTGTTCAGCCCACTAATTCGAGGTTCACCGCTTGCTCAACTCACTTGCCAAATGCGCTTTTGATCATCCCCGTGAACCACCTCCCTCTGGCCTCACTCTGCTGAGCCGCGACATGAGATCCGGGAACTGACCCCTGGTATGGGACATACGGCCTCTCAGGCAGCTTCCCTCCGTAAATGTAGAGGTATGAACTTGTCCCTCCAAGCCACGTTCGGGTTCCCGGGTTCCTGTACCACTGCGATTCCAATGGCACGCTGTCCCTCGCGCATTCGTCCCAGGTCTTCACAGTCATGAGATGTGCGTCCCAGCCCTTGCCGGTGCCGCATCTCGGATCAGGACACCAAGTGACATGCATCGTCTCGGTGTCCCTGTCGAGCTCAATGCTGTTGGTGTCCAATAAGGGTATGAACGGCGTGTAATCCACCAATCTTCTGGGGCAACGATCCGGGTCGAAGAACTTCATCCATGTCTGGCATTCCAGGTAAAAGACGTTCCGCTCATTCTTCTTCAAATATAGCTTCCGGTCGTCGCTCAGATCGAGGGCCAGCCTCCGAGGCATGGCATCAGAATGCGCCGACTGGATGACGCGAGTTATACGCTCCGAGACGAAGGATGATTGGGGACCGATGAGGCTCTTGTAATCCCTCTCCAGCAAAGCCAGTTGCGAAAGGATTGCTTGTTTGGGGACCTCCGTCTCATCGGGACTGACAGTCGCGAGCGGGAGAGTCCAACGGATTGCGTAAGCGATGTGAGAAGTTTCCCTGTCGCGCCAGACCGTGGGTCGCATCCGTTCGTCTTCGGGGAAGCCTTTAAAGCACTTCTTGCACTGCATCATGGGCCAGCCGTGCTCAGTGCCGTCTGTGCGGTCTTCGAGCTCGGGAGGGCTACTCTCGCCCTCTTCGACGTGGGGATTGAGCCAGGAGTAGACATCAAAACTTGTGATGCTCTTGTGCGGGCAGATGGTGATCCGTCCCGTTCGCGCGATGCAGGTGCGCCGGGAGGTCATGCGACGCGTTCGCTGGCTGGGGGCGAAGGCGATGGCGGGGTGTTGCCATTTGCAGCCGCGGCAGTTCAAGGGTTGCTGGAGGTTGGCGAGCCTGGCGGCGAAGTCTGCCTCGTCGGCTCTGTAGGCTGTGCAGGTCGCGCACTGGACGAGGCGGTGAGCGCGCAACCGTCGACGGTACGGCAACTTGTCCTCGCTAAGGATGGGCAAACCAAAGGCCGGAAGAGGTCCGAATATCTTAACGACCGCACTACCACCTCGCATTGGATCCCAGAAAGCATCTGCAAAGAGGTGCGCGAAACGAGAGCAGACATGGCGGAAGAAGTAGATGTCTTGCTCCGTCTCACTATAGTAGATGCTGGTTGGATCGTGCAAGTTTTGCATAATTTGCAAAAGGATCTCGGTAGGCAGCCGATGGAGCGGCGAGTGTTCGGCGTTGCGCAGGCGAGCTGCCTCCCATGCCGACATCTCGTCTTGGTGGACTGAAGTCATCAGGCAGTGGAGTGAGGATCGCTGAAAACGGACCAGGATCATTTTCCTGTGGGGGTCCTCGCGACGTTTAAGTAGGCACAACACCCATGTTCGCCTGCCGAGCACAGCCACAGGCGACAATAGTGAGGCAGACTCAACCAAGCCAACGGTCTGGGCTGATCTACATAACCACCTGGCTACAATCGAGGCTATCGATGTTTTGTCGCTGGTCGTCTTCACTTCTTTTCTTTACCCGATTTAAAGACATGGCTAGGGTTATCTCAGCGGTTCAACAGCCCATGCTTGACATTCAGGTACATGTTTCGGTTGAGGTTGCTAAAACAACCAGCGGTGCATCTTCCTCTAATCTATCAGAGTGGCAGACTCGATCCAGTCACTACACTAGGCCCATGATCCATTCAGGGCATTTCCACATGACCGGTCCCTATCGATGCATGCCTTCGCTTAGGGTCCGTCTTGTACTCAAACTGCCACGCCAATATCGTAAGTGCCATAAATACAACGGCTGTTCTACATGTCGATGCTGAAATAGTTCGACAAAGAACAAACATTGGTCTCAAGTACTTTCCTGTTGAGTTAATGCTTTTGTTCTCATCATGGTAGTCATGCAGAATGGACTTTTGGCAGGCCTGTGGGAAATGGCTGGGATCTACCTGGCTTGTAGGGGAGTGGGCCTGCTACCAAAGTCCCAAGCAGAAGATCGACGAGGGACAAGAAGCAGGGAATGAACGCCAGGGGTGCTCATGAATGTCTATATATATTCAAGCTGGTGCCCTTGGCATCTGCGACAGCTGAGAGTTTAGGTCTACCTCTGGCGCCCCTCTGTTACTGCCTGTGTGCATCACGCACCACCCTGCATCCACAAACGCCAAGCCTGAATCAAAATGAGCGACAATCTTTCCTTTGCTGCATCAGAACGGGATAATTCAAAGACCGGAGGAAATACAGACCAATCTTGGGATGATTCGGCTCCTTTTGAGGTGCACTCTTCCGGTGCTGTTTTGGGTAGCAGGGTTGTCGTGAATGGTAGGAATTTCACCGCCTCGACCCATCCCCCGAGGGCCATATGCCCGAAGATACTTTTGGACTGACATCGGGCTTAGAGCGAGGCGGCATTGACATCAACTTTACAACCACTGAGCCTGAGGAGTTGGATCGGCTTCTATCACTTTCAGCCCTCGAGCCCGCACCAAGACCTGCCGAGTCCGCTCCACAGCAGAAATGTCCTCCCCTCAACATCGTGATTCAAGTCGTCGGCAGCAGGGGCGATGTTCAGCCCTTCATTGCCTTGGGAACAGCTCTCCACCGATATGGTCATCGGGTCAGACTGGCCACTCATGATACTTTTGCAGATTTTGTCACGCGGTCGGGCCTGGAGTTCTTCCCCATCGGGGGCGACCCTGAAGATCTGATGGCAGTGAGCTCTTCTGGTCCCGTAGCATCTGCACAAAATGATCAGCTAACAAGACTGCAGTACATGGTCAAGAATCCAGGACTGATTCCGTCGATGGAGAGTCTCAAAGCTGGTGATATTGGTCGCAAGCGCAAGATGATCCACGAGATGCTCAAAGGGTGCTGGAACTCCTGTGTCGAGCCAGATCCAGCCTCGAAGCTTCCGTTCGTCGCAGACGCTATCATCGCCAACCCGCCTAGCTTCGCTCACGTGCATTGCGCTGAAGCACTAGGCGTGCCTCTTCATATGATGTTCACGATGCCTTGGTCGCCAACGAGGGCTTTCCCGCATCCTCTTGCTAACATTAAAAGCAAGCACATGGATGCACGGACGACAAACTACCTGAGCTATGGGGTTGTCGATCTGATGACCTGGCAAGGGTAAGTCTTTGGAGTTGTTACCTCGAGCGATGGAATTGGGGCGCAACTGACTAGGTCATCTCATATCGTAGACTAGGAGGCGTGATTAACACTTGGCGGGTCAAGAATCTAGAATTAGAACATTTGGCTGCCGCCGTAGGGCCCGATATCGTCGCCATCATGAAGACGCCCTACACATACTGCTGGTCGCCGGCCTTGGTACCAAAGCCAGCAGACTGGGGCAACACAGTTGGTAAGTTATTGCTGCTCACTGTAGTAACAGCGAAACAGATCCCGCTGACCAGGCTAGACATATGCGGCTTCTTCATGCGAGATGAGCCGTCATACAATCCACCCAAAGACCTCAAGGCATTCCTGGAACATGGGCCCCCACCAGTCTACGTGGGATTTGGGAGCATCGTACTGGAAGATCCTGCCCGAATTACTGAGGTGATCAAAGCGGCGTGCCACCGCGCCGGTGTCAGGGTGATCATCTCCCGTGGGTGGAGCAAGTTGGGTGGCGATGATCCTAGCACAAACGACGTGTTTTACCTGGGAGACTGTCCACACGGTGAGAGGACCTTCGCCCTGCGTGTGAGGCAAGATACTGACTTAACAGAATGGCTGTTCAAGCGTGTCACTGCTGTTGTCCACCATGGAGGCGCCGGCACGACGGCATGTGGTCTAGTCAATGGACGTCCCACAACTATTGTTCCTTTCTTTGGCGAGTGAGTAACTATTCTGCCCTTCTCTTCCGGTTACCTAACGTTTTTAGCCAACCATTCTGGGGCTCTGTGGTTGCGGCAAACGGCGCTGGGCCGAAGCCGATTCCCCACGCGCAGCTGACTGAAGATGCTCTATCTGAGGCGATCAAATTTTGTCTCAGCTCAGCTGCTCAAGAGGCAGCCCGCAAAATTTCCGCACAGATGCAGAAAGAGAACGGTGTTGAGAGAGCCGTAGAGTCCTTCCACCGTCATCTACCTGTGGGTAACTTAACCTGTGACCTGGTTCCAGAACTCACTGCACGCTGGGCCTGCCACCCAAAGGCCGAGGACACCCAACAGAAGATCATCAGGTTGTCCGATGAAGGACTGAAAGCCCTTGTGCAGTCCAAAAGACTCACCATGGCAGAAGTAATACCGTGAGTGTTTCAACCTTGACATTATCCGGTCATCACTGAAATCCAGGCAGCCTTCGTTCCCAGGTCTACGATACCGAGAATAAGCGATGGGACCCCCTCACAGCAGGGGCTTCTGCGGCTCTAGGCACCATGACAGACTTCACCGTAGCTCTTGGTGGCACCTTTGTTGATCCGTTCAAAGAGATGAAACGTGTTCGCACGGATGGGAGCTCTGCCAGTGCCGCCGCGGCTGGGGCAGCCGGACATGGTATACTGGGTCTTACATCTGCAATGGCCAAGGGTGCCCTGGTAGACTTCCCAGTTGGCATTGCGGAAGGTCTCAGAAACACTCCGAGGTTGCTCGAAGAGGAGGTGGAAAATCACGACAAGGTAACCGACTGGAAGAGCGGACGGAAAGTTGCAGCAAAGGTATGCCGTCCATCCCCTTACACCTACTCGGAGTGGAACTGAACCAAGTCAAGAACTTCAAGGACGGCTATATCGAAGGATTCAGGGGTGTCATAACGAAGCCAATGCAGGGGGCAAAAGAAGGTGGCACTCTCGGGTTTCTGAAAGGAGTTGGCCAGGGATCCTTGGGTTTCTTCGCGAAGCCTTCCAGTGGTAAGCTCGAATCACCTCCGAGGAGAACTCTTGTTTCCAAGGTTGACAACTTGGCGAAGCCGTGGTTGGCCTGTTGGCCTTTCCCGCACAAGGCGCTTACAACAGTATCCGGAGTCGCAAATCGCAGTCGATTGCGACTGTCATTGAGACGGGGAGAACGTCCTCTTTGGTTCGAAAAGAGAAGACAATCAGCCCTGAGGAAACGGATCATGCCACCCAGAAATTCGATAGACTGGTTGCGAGCAAGGGGCGTGATTGAGGTGACTGGTTTGATCGACGAACAGTTTCTGATGTCGGCATGCACATATTTTCTCGTCTACGTAGAAAACTTATAGCATACGTCAGCCGATGCATAGGTCCTTCCGTTCCTACTTGACAATTACTTCAGTAACCATCATCACGCCATTGCTCGGCGGCCGTGGCCGAGCGGGATCCTCCAAGATCCTGTCCTCACTACCCTCTCTCTGCCTGACACATTGTATTCCTCCTTCAATTGTAGTCTTGTGCCCATTACTAACAGAGTCTGTGCTTCTGTCTTCATCCAAGCTATGCTCGTCCAGTTCGTAAACGTATTGGCTTTTGATTCGGCTGGTGTTGCGAGGGGCACCGCTGCCTCCAATGGTCTGCAAACCGGGGTCCATCTGGTTTCGGGATCGGCTGGACTGCCCGTAGTAATTCCCTCGTCCTGCACTCGTGTTGCCGAGTATTCTGCCGAAGAATGGCTTCAGTGAGGGGGCGCAGCCGGCGATGATACCGAGTTGGAGTTGAAGGCTAATCACAGAACAATTAGCGAATCGCATATCGCGCAGCTTCAAAAGTGATCAACTCACAAGCCCCAGAACTGCACGCTTTGGTTGCTGCCCGACATTCAAATTAGCTCGGCTAAGGAAGAGGTTCGGAGGACACTCACAATGTCTTGTCTGGCTGGGCACCATATGCGATCTGATAGACGGCTTTTGCAACGCCCATTCCCACTGCTCTGTTGCGTGTTAGGCCGAACGTATGATCGTGTAGTGGCTTCACTAACAAGTAACCCATGCTGAGAATGCCCACCACCGAGATCTTGACGCGGCGCTTCATTTGTAGATTCCAGACGATGGGCACTGGCAGGGTCGCCAGGACGACGTCTGTGAAGATGTTGAAGGCAGTGTTGACAAGACCAAACGTGATGAACAAGCTGATGTCGTAGCACTCCGGCTTGAGGCTCTTGTCCCAGAAGCCAGCCATGGGGCGGCAACGTAGAAAGAAGGGAAACATTCCACCGACACAATAAATCGCGGTCAGAACTGACCCGTTCTCGTCAGATTCTGCTCGCATGTATCGCATTGGCAGAAGCTCAGCGACTTACCGATTGTGCCCCAAAGGGACCACTTGTACCATGTTTTCTGACTCAATCGCAGAAGTCCCAAAGCGATGGATATCTTCAGCCACATCAGAGCCCCAGCCGCGGAGATGATAGATTGCCAGAATCCGACATGTTGAAAGATCTGATAGTCGGCGGGAAGGATAGTATCCTGATGTTTGCCTAGCCCATAATGGGCTTGGATGATGAAGATTATCCAACCTCCCATGGCGCAAAGCTGTGTTTCTTTTGATAAGTTTCTCGTGTCCTCGGAACGGGCTTCAGCTGCGCGTCTTGACTCACCGCGGCAAGTACCATGACCCAGTCATCCCAGCCAGGGCTGCGCACAACCCAGACTCGCGCCCAGATGCGAGCTACGACGCTCGCAAGTGCGATGGCATGGAAGACCGTCACGACAGCGACAATGCGGCCAGTGTTGCTTTCTGCGGCGTACGCGGGATCGATCGACTCGGACGGCCCTGGTGGGCCCGCGGGGCTTGGGTTGCTCATGCCGAGACGACACTCAAGATCGAACGCCCTTTGTCACTGGACTGTGGAGAGGAACCGACGCGGCAAAAGCTAAGTTAACGACAAAAATGAACGGAACCCAGACTCCATGTCGGACAGGCAAGTAGTAGACTTTTACGAAATCACTCGACATGCTGCCTGCCGGCGCAACGGCTTCGGGGGCGAGGAATGGATGAGCATGCATGGCAAGGGTATTTGTGCATTGATTCTCCGCCAGCCTCTAGGGAGCTCGAGGAATTGTTTGTTCAAGAATCAACGTGAGCGATCTCACCAGGTCAATCTTTCCGCACGGCGTCGTTCCGTATCAGGTTCGGAGTCTCGGAGAGAGGTCCGTTTTCGGTATTGGATCAACCAACAGACGGGAACCCCTGGTCCTCAAACGTGAGCGCTGCAGGGACAAATCTAGATTAGACATGGATGCTCTTCCCCGCAGCTTGATTTCATCCCGCGTTCCCCGCGAGACTGCTGATGCCCTGTGTTGCCAATGTCACCGTTGGCGTGGCCAAGAACTGTGGCTTGGTGGCAAAGCAGAAAATGGGACCACACCAGACTCCATGCTGGGTTTGCTGCAGGACCCTACAAGAACGATGCTCATCTGAACATTCTGAAGACTGCACAAGGTTTCGGCACTTTTCATGTGATGTCTGCCGCATGCAGGGTGCAGAGTGGCATTGCCAACGCAGACGCCTCTCCTCGTGGCTATGTCGTTCCACTTCCTTTCAAACGTGGCAACCGGCCGTGAGTACTACTTGTAATTCTTCATTCCAACGTACTTCGTGTACATTACCTCACAGGCCGAAGTTCAGTGATTCGATCCGATTTCCTACATGTCCTCGTTGATATTCCTGGCCAGTGTACGTCGTGCTTGCGGGATATTCTCTACGCACGGAATGTCACCAACAAGGGATCGTGAACAACACGAGGTTCTTTCGGATTCATTGCAGTAAATGGATACGAATTCGCCACTGCTATGATCCACTTTAGTCTAGCCCCCAACGACCGATGAAAATGGCGAACGTTGTCCTCATTCATTTCGGCTGTACTGTGTAGTTTCAATATCTGCACAATCCTGACATCGTGCTAGCACCCTTCATCCGCATGTTTGAGCCGTGCCAATCCGGGGGCGCCGCCGCTCTGCAGCAGGGGTCTGAAGCATGCATCCAGCCAAAATCGGCAACTCAAAAAAGCAAGGATCTGATCAGTCGATAGCCAACTACCTACTCTCATGCAGGGGCATCGGGAGCGCCGGGAATAACGAGTCGTCAGCTCAGCAAACCTACTCACCAAGACCCTCGCCGTCGATTCAAGTGTCGCTGCTACTCCTTGGCTAAGCCAGATGACAAGACTTTGGACTCAAACGTGAGCATTGGAGGTGCACAACAGAAAACGGCGTGTTCATTTTGGTAATCTGAAAGTAATCTATGTCTATCTCTACATGAGATCTGGTGTACTGATATCACGGTCCGGGCGAGATGGTCACTCCAAGCTAGCAAGAAGCTTGGGAAGGACGTACTGGTTGTTGAATTCCCAGAGAATGGTGGAAAACTGAGCAGACCAAGCGGCACCAGTGTAGAACGTCGACAAATGGCCTTGGAGTGCGTATTTCTTGCCAATGAATCCGTTGGCCAGCTCCTCCGATGACACGTGGAGGTGCATCTGGCCATGGTTCGACCACGCGGCCAGTTGCACGCGAGGAGACTCTTCCGTGGAGGAGACCGTGCCGGCATCTGCCAGTCTTTGGAAGGTCTGTTGAACGAGCCGCTGTGCATCGCAAGTCTGCGTCGTTTCGTTGCCAGTGACGAGGACGCGGAAGTTTTCCTCGCCCATCCAGTCGAAGCGCCCAACAAACTGATCTGTCGGAACCTCCAGCCAGTTGTTCGGCAGAGCAGCCTGGGGAGTGTTGGTGAGGGAACCGCCAGTGGGAAGCGCCGGGTTCTTCACGATTCCAACGTAGACTGTAGACCACAACCACTTGGAGAAGACGTCCGTCTCTGCGCCATCGAGATCGAAACCTTCCATGTTGTCAAGAGTGGGTTGGAAGGAAACGAGGAGACGCTTCGCGTGGATGATTGTCTGGCTGGAGCTGCCGGCGGTTTTGACACGGAGCGTCACGCCGTTCTCGTCGCGCTTCGTCGCGGTGACAGTGCTGGTGTAGAGAACGTCCTCGCCCAACACCGTTGCGATGTTGTCATAAAGCTGTTGGTTTCTGCCCGAGCTGGGGACAAAAGATCCGGCGAGACCAACAAAGCTTCGCGTAATGGGGGCGCCGAAAGTTTGCATGGCATACATCGCCGGCTGATCCAGCATGTCGCCCATGCCCAGACCGGTGACTTGGAACATGCGGCCGACGGCGGCTTCAAGGCCGTACTTTGTAATGAAGTCACGGAAAGGCATGACCAGATCCTCGGGGATATCTTCCGTAGGGAAGTTCTCGTAAGAGGGCAGTATCAAGTCCTCGTACTTTTCGAGGATCTCGAGGTATTTCCGAAGCGCGGCTGTGGTGTCGGCTGGTGGCGGAAGCACCACGCCCTCCAGAGTCTCGCCACTCTCAAAGTCCGCATATGTAGTGACCAGGGGAACACGCGCGGGTGTCATGAGGGAGACGTTGAATCGCTCGAAGAATGACTCGGCGTCGCCATACTCAGTATAAGAGTTGACGCCGTGGTTGTAGGGGATGCCCGAGTCAGGGTCGACGTATGTAGCAACATGGCCACCCTAAAGCGCGCTGTTGTCAGTATTCGAGTACTTCGAGTATCCTTGAGCGGTGGACGACAGGACTTACGAGGATGTCCTCTTTTTCCACGACCACAACACGTTTGCCGAAGTCGTCGCGAAGTCTCACAGCGGCGTGAGCGCCAGATGCGCCACCACCCAAAACAGCCACATCACATTCGATCACTCTGTCGCCAGGCCCGGGAGTAATGGCTGCAACCAGCGAGCCACTGGCAAGTAAGCTCATTAGTTTCATGATGTACTGTCGGCGGAAGTTCAGGCGGAGAAAAGAATAGTGAGGTCGACTTGTCCAAGATGGTGGTGTGGCAGCTAACCCATGAGCCGGAGCTCACCACACGGGGAAGACGAGCTTACAAGTACAGACCGTGAAAATCAGCACATGCGTCCTGCATCCTGCAGCAGTGCAGTGCTCTCTGCGGGCCAAGAACACCACTTTTGGTATCCCTGCCGTTTTTCCCTGTTCCCCAGCCGGGTTGCAGTGCCGCATGCGCCGCGTGGAGCACAGTATGCAGGGTGAAATGAATGAGAATCTACCGCACGATCACGAGGGTTCGAAGGCGAGCTGGCGAAGCCCAACGTCTCGTCCATTTGTTCAAGAATCATCCCATTCGTCTCCGCGACAAGATGATAGATGCATCATCAAAACACGGCTGGGCCATGAGATATGTCCTTACCCGATCTCAATTGTGTTGACAACTGTGTCCCTTTGCACCCATCCATTGACAGGCCGAGGTGACATTGACCCGAAATTAGCCCATTTCCCCGGGTAACAAGTATTGATCGTTGAAAACCCCGCAAATGCCCCCAGGCGCGGCCCGAAGAAACTTGTTCGTCCCGTTCCACGCTCAAGGCGCGTGTCAAGTGTGCAATATGGGTATTCTCAGGGCCGTCTCGCTCATCGCTTTCGCGGCATGCGCTGCGCGAGCGCAGAATGACGAATCGAGCCTCCCGCCCATGTCCATCAACACGCTTTGGCTTCCCGATTCGGAGCCCGCCTCCCTCGAAGCCATCCTCCTGTCCACCGTGCTCGTCCCCTCGCCGACGGACGATCCGGTCCGCACCGAGACTGTGGCGCACTACAGAATCTCGTGCCCCACGGCCCGGTCCCCGGAGAACGACGCCTGCCGCGCCGCGAGCATCTACCCGGCCGATGTTTACCACTCGGCCGGGCCCGTCTGGGGCGGCACGACGACCTACGCCGCCGATGACTCGACCACAACCTGGGTGTGCACACTGGGCCGATCGGGTGACGACACAATCACATGGGGCCACTCCGGCGAGTGCACCAAGACCATCGTCTCAGCCAGCAGCACCAGAACCGAGTCGACCGAGTACGATCCCTGCTACGTCGAAGCCCACCATGTCCCCATCATCGTCACAGAGGGAGCCAATCTGCTGCCCTCGGCGCACTACGTCGAGTATTATCAGTCAGGCGTAGGAGCGAGTGACATTAACGCGGCCGGCGAGAGTGTCATGCAGGAGAACGGATGTCCGACCTCAAGAACCATCATGTTTGCGGGTGCCGTCGAGACATCGGCTGCAGGTGATGCCTCTGACACCGCCACATCGAACGTTCCGGAGACGAATTCGGGGTCGGCCACCTCAAGCGCGACGCCGACTGGGACTGGAGAAGCCGCAGCTGAGAGCTCTGGAGGGAGTGATAGTGGTGCCGCAGTGACACGGATACCAGGTCTTACGGTCGTTTTGGTTATTATTGGCCTCCTCGGCCTGTAAGGGCTCCAGCAAAGATCAAATGGTATTTTGGGTTCCTAATTTGACCTTTTTCGTAAGCATGCATGACTTGGCTTGTCTGAAGCATAACCGCGCTGGGGGAGATTGAGCACCAATGAAGCGCCAAAAAGACTCCGCCATATGCTACGGAGTCTGCTCGCAAAGTCAAAGTTAACTCAAGGTAGAGCCACTGTTTCCAAACAATCCCCTGAACCCTTGCAAAACGCAAAATTCAGAGTGGTCCCCGTCTGCAACTCATCGAAGATATTGCGATGTTAGCCGAGATTTAACACATGAATCTATCAATTCTGGCCAGAGCAAAAGCACGACGATGTCGCTCCTTCCTTACCGGGAACTCAACTAGATAAATGAAGATATCGTTTGTAACGACGTTCCGGTGCCCTGGGCCGTGTCGTAGGTAGCAGCCGAGGTCGCTTAGGAACAAAATGGCATGCAAGATGATGAACATGCACATGTGGAGGTTCAAATTATCATGGGCCAGCTGACGATCCGTAATTCAAGGCTTTAGCAATCTGTGATCTTTGATTTTCCCAACACACGCTCCTTTGCAGTTTGCACACGATCCCCGAAGATCTTTTTAGGTTCAGCTAGCTGAGCGTTGAACAATTTGCAAACGGTTAACGCCTCCCGAAAGACAACCCCGCAGAGGATGAGACATTTCGTTTGCGGCGCAGTTATCTCGGACTAGCTTGGAGTACATTGGACATCTGTGTCTAGTCATTCCTGTCTAGACGTTCGAGTTTCCACACCTACGCCATGACGTGGCCAGATCTTCCAGAATGGGTTCGCAGAGATCGCAGCGTCTAGGCAATAATTCTCCCGACGGCAATTCCAGAGACTTTTGGAGACGTAGCTAAATACCTAAGATAGAAGTAGTACAAGGGGCGGCACATCGGGATCGCGACACCCATATCAACATAGCCTGTCGATTTGCTCATGCCCGGATCACTATCTACGCCTTGCTAGTATGCCAGAGGGTCATAGAGTGAAGTCATATGATCTTTAATCTTGGTCGTGTGGCAAGTGGCTGGCCATGTCTCATATCTCAAAAATGACGGCGACGAATTACCTTCCAAGTGAAAGCGTCTTGTTCCTGCTGTGAGGAAGCACGCAAAAAAATCAAGCATGGGCGGAAGGGGTAACACCATTGCCCTTGCACAGCACGTCACTCCACCTCTCCAAGGTCTCGAGGTAAGTACTCAGTGTACGATGTCATCACGCTCGCGGAGCACCCGTCTTTGTGACAGCATCACCCACAGTCACTCACGGAATCCGTGTCACCGGCCTCCGGACAACCCGACAAATCGACCGAGGCCCCGACACAATCGTGTCGGCTTAGGTCGCCACACTCTAATCGCTTATCGCCGTTGCTCGCCCACGTTCACGATGAGACGAGATCCACAGCGGCCCCAGACGCCAAAGGTTGGCCCCCACAAAGGTACGGGTCTAGAGCTCAGGGGGCACTTCATCCTTGCACGGTTCTTGATGATAAACGTCATACTATATCCGCCATTCTACTGACGTTCCTGCATCTTGCCGGTTAAGCAAGCGTGGATAATCTGGGCGCATGGCCTTATTCCGGAACACATTGTCATGTTCCAACTTCGGAGGCCTCGGCATGAGCAGCGTCGCCCATGTGACGTCGGGCCAAGCCGCCAACATTCCTCCTGAGCTTCGGCAAAGACCTTCTAGACACGGCAGTTGCGGATAAATGAGGTGCTTCGGCAATGGGGGCTTAGCAGCTCCAGTCCCTTCGGGGTAAGTGCCGCCGGATGCCAATGCCACGATGATCCACCCAGTGGAATGCCGGCCGTGTAGTTAAGAACTTTGTCATCATTTGCGTTGCATCCTTCGCGCCAAGACTCTTCATGCGTAGCATGTAGATATGGATCGCCGCGCGTAAACCAATTGCCGCGTCGCATTTTCTACCTGCACTATCTGTCAGACTGCCGCGCTATGAGTGCAAGGGTGATCGTTTCCTTTCTGGCCACGGCCCAAGACTCCGTGAATGGGCAAAGTACTACGCTACACGGAGGAGAGGGGGATGCGGTCATTCCTTCGTTCCTTGGACATGTCGCGATAGCACGTAGTACTAAAGGGGGGACCTGGGACGTGGGAGCTCTCCACGTCCCCTCGGTACCGCATTCCAACTGCTCCTGTCTGCCGTCACCTCGTCCACACAGGAATTGCCAGCTCCTTTCCCAGAGAACAGTCTAGAGAAGCAGACTTGAGTGTCAGAGATGGTGCGATTCGGATTCACCACTGCCTCATACGCCCTGGCGTTGGCAACCACGGCTCTGGCTGCGCCGTCGCAAGTGGCACCGCGCCAGTCGAACCCATTCCAAACAGAAGCCATCACCGAGTTCGACGAGCCATGGGCCTTGGCCATCCTCCCTGACGAACGCATCCTCGTCACGGAGAAGAACGGCAACCTGCTTCTGGTCGACCCGGCCACCAGCTCCAAGGGCTCCGTCAGTGGCGTCCCTACCGTCAGCTACGGCGGCCAGGGTGGACTGGGTGATGTCGTCCTGCACCCCGACTTTGCCGAGAACGATCTGGTTTACATCAGCTACGCTGAGCCTGGCGATGGCGGCTCAGGTGCTGCTGTTGCCCGCGCAAAGCTGGCGCTGGATGAGGAAGGCGGCGGTGAGCTTCAAGACGTTGAGGTCGTCTGGCGCCAGTCCCCCAAGGCCTCCGGTAGCGGTCACTTCGCCCACCGCATCCTCTTCGGCGCCAACTCGACACTATGGATCTCCTCCGGCGACAGGCAGCTGCTCGACCCCGCCCAGGACCTGGACAACAACCTCGGCAAGATCCTTCGCTTGAACGAGGACGGATCCATCCCCGAGGGCAACCCGTTCGCTGACCAGGGCGGAGTCGCGGCCGAGGTGTGGGCCTACGGCATCCGGAACCCGCTCGGCTTCGACCTGGACGACGAGGGCCGTCTCTGGGAGATCGAGATGGGACCTGCCGGCGGCGACGAGTTCAACTTGATCGAGGAGGGCGGCAACTATGGATGGCCCGTCGTGTCGCAGGGCAACCACTACGACGGCGAGCCCATTCCCGACCACGATACGCGCCCTGAGTTCATCCCTCCCTTGGTTTCTTGGACTCCTGTCATCTCCCCGGCCAGCATGATCATCTACAAGGGTGACCTGTTCCCCGGCTGGAAGGGTAATGCTGTCATCAGCGGTCTCGGCGCGCTGGGCCTGGTCCGCGTGGAGATCTCCGAGTCTGGAGAGTCGGCTTCCGAAGCTGATCGTTACCCCATGGGGTCGCGTATGCGCTGCGTCCGGGAGGGTCCGGACGGCGCCCTGTGGACGCTGGAGGATGGTGCTGGTGCGCGACTGCTCAAGCTCACGCCGGCTTAGGTTTGCGTCGGCGAGAAATCTTGTGGCTTTTAAACTAAAACTCTTATCAAATGACAATGCAACACCCAATACACTTGATGTGATCAAATATTCTTCGATGCTAATAATTGAGAGGCTGATCAATAACGCACAGCGAAGTCGCAACATGCCCCCGACGGACTTTTCAGGAAACAAAACTCAATCTGCTAAGAATACAACAGCGAAAATTACATAACTCGAATCCAGGTCATCCGTTCATCAGGCTTGTGCGTCCTTCACCATGCTGGCTCTTTGCCATGGCTCAGATACAACAGCATCCCACATCTCTCTCTCCTGCTGAGCGATACCGTCCCCAAACACCTCGTCCATCTGCTCAAGCGTCTTGCCCTTCGTCTCCGGGACAAGGAAGTAGGCCCAGACGACCGAGAGGCCGCACCAACTGCCGTAAAAGACGTACGTTCCGAACCCCCACGACTCCAGCATCGGCGGGGTGACAACACCAACGATGAAGTTGCAAAGCCAGTTGGTCGACGTCGACAGCGCAACGCCCTTGGACCGCATGGCGCTGGGGAACACCTCCGAAGGAAGAGCCCAGCCGAGAGGGGCGTATGTGACACCATAGTTGAGGATGAAGAGGAACGCCATAGCAACAGCGCCCCAGCCGGCGCCAGGATTAGCATCCCACTTCTTGGCGTAGATGCCCACCAGAACGGCCATGATTCCCCATGTAATCAGACCTCCCAGTCCGCCAAAGATTGCAAGAGGGCGCCGCCCCACTTTATCGATGATAAGGAAGCATACCGATACGGCCACCAGCTGGAGCATGTTGAATATCCCAGACATGATCAACGCCATCTCGGGAGACTGCCCGAGGCTCTCAAACAAAGTAGGAGCGTAGTAAATGAAGGCGTTGATGCCACTGAATTGTTGGAAGGCCATCACCAAGCAGCCAACAGCGACGCGGCGCCAGAGCTTCTTGTCGAACAAGTCAAGCCAAGTGCTCATCTCGAGCTTGAGGCCTGTGACGTTCGGATGGCGACGCTTCTGAACAGCCTTTTGGAAGCGGGCTTCGGCGATGATCCCTTGGTATTCCAGCTGCACACGCTCGTCGTTGCTTGGAAGACGTCGGAGCTTCGATAGACTGACCAGGCATTCGTCTTGTCTGTCGACAAGGGCCAGCCATCGGGGGGAAAAGGTGAACATGTTGATGCCGACGCCCACGATAGTTGCAGACACCATCTGTAGGCCGAAGGGAAGTCGAAAGGATATTTCACCGGGCATATGCCGGGTGCCGTACGTGATCCAGAAGGATACAACCACTCCGAGGACAATGGATACTGATTCCAGTACGAGTAGCGTTCCACGAAGATTGGGCGGCGCAATCTCGGAAATGTACAATGGAGCTCCCTATATAGACCACGTCAGTGAATGAAGTACAGCTAGCGTGGACTGAGAGAGAAAACCTACCATAGCCAGAGCACCCACCCCGATACCGCCCACAGTTCGACCAAGAACGAGCATCTCGTAGTTGACGGCGGCCGTCTGAAGAATGGCACCGACGTTGAATACGATGACCATGATGGCAAGAGCGCGCTTTCGTGAGATGGTGTCGGCCAGCCACGGCATGACGAAACAACCCAGACAGGCACCGAGCTCCAGCATTCCTGTCATGAAGCCTTTGCCGAAGCCACTTTCGGCTTCGGGAAAGACAGCGTGGAACTGTGGCATGACATTGATGATGGATATCACTCCCTGATCGTAACCGAAGGAGAAACCACCCATGGAGGCGAGTAGCGCGGCAGCGAAAACATAGGGCGACTGGACGATTCCCCGGATTCCGGTCGAGCCATAAGAGATCTGGGTGTCCGGCTGAATAGAGTTGTCCGTCCAAGAGGCTTTGGTAGTCTCGACATTCTCTGTCGTAGGAATGACGCCTGACTGCTTGGTGGAAGTGGGATGAAGTTGTTCAGCCATGATTTGATGGCTTGAGACAGACGCCACTTCAGTCGGACTGACGGTTGAAAGGTATTACGGAGGAATAAAGCAGCTTGCGAGGCAGATGGAGCGGTGTCTGCAGAAGTGTTTGGAGATATGAGGTTCTAGATGAGAACATCGCCACCTCTTGTAGTTTGCAATCCATTTGGCTGGCTGCTGTCAAGTTAACGGAGCAGACAGGCTTGTAGTCTCGACGACGATTCATGCAAATGCCTGCTTTGGGCAACATCCTCCGCGGACTCCGCGTCGATCGCTGGTCAACAGTCTGGGGTAACGCGGGGTACATGTTGGGGTAACTGGCTGTGGCTGTCTTGGCTGAAGTGGAAGGAACAGGTATGCAGCTAACTCCGCGCTCGCCTTCTATTTGCCAAGAAAGGTCCGTCGTTGGACAATGACTCCAGCCGAGATATCATACTTCGGACGGAGCTTTGTGGAGTCTCGAAGGCGCCCCATCATCCCCCGCGCTTCCAGCTGATAATTGCTGTTGTGGGGGCACACTCCCCTGAGCGAATCCATAAAAACAGCGATCCCCGCGGGATACTTTCCCCTCTTGCATCATCTCTCTCCGGCCTCAGAAGACGCTCAGTCCAACCCCTGGCATGAAACGGAAAAGCAGCTGTGAAGCATGCCGTCAGCGCCACCGCAGGTGTATTACACGGCCGAATGCGACAAGATGTAACGGCTGCGATGAGCTGGGGCAAGACTGCGACTTCAGTCCGAAGTTCCAATTTCGCCCTTCAACGCAGTTCGCTGAGAAGAAGAAGGAGAAGAGGGATGGAAATGCCCGGGCTGGGCTCGTACAAAACCAAGGTAACGATCCTTCAGCCGCATTCCCGGCATATGTAATTCGCTGCTAAAACCCTCAGCTGGGACTGTGTTAGAGAGTTCGAGGAAGGCATCCTCGCCCGTCGCCCCGGAGGATTCCATCGACTTCTCCAGTGGGCCCGGCTCATCCAGCATCGCAACAACAAGTCCTCGAACAAGCACGATCGGTGTCCCCGCGTTGCTTCAAGACCCTAGTTCCTCGCCGAACGCCGATGGAGATTCCGAAAGACCGAGTTCGCGTTGGCGTGTTGACCCCGGGCACTCAGGTTTCGTGTCTCTCGAATCACCGAACTCTGCCGATCCTAGAACATCGATAGCTTCGACCGGATTTCATCACCCAGAGACTCTTTCCGATGTCTCCGGATCTCACTTCACTGAGCGCGAAGCTTTCCTCTTCAGAACTTGGACAGAAAAGATTTCGCTTATCGTAAGTACTTCATTATCACATGGATTACCTCTAGACTCGGAACTGTTCTCAAGTCCGTTGACAATCTTTCTAGTCAGATGCAGTAGATGACTCTCGGCACTTCGGCGTCGTGGTGTCCCGGCTGGCCCTGAAGCATCCCGTGCTTCTCAATGGGATCTTGGCATTGGCCAGTCGCTTCGACGCCGTTGCCGCAGGTAGTGGCTCCGACATAGAGAGCGCTTACTACCATGGAAGGTGTATCAAGCTCCTCATTGAGCTGCTCCTGAGGCCCGTGGAAACGTACGACTCGACACTGCTGGCGGCTGTCGTCATCTCACGCCTACATGAGGAAAATGACACGGAGACTGATGCCTTGACCTACCACCTCAACGGAACTCGAACTTTGCTCGGTAATGATGTAATCACCCGCCTGGCCTCGGAGGGGGGGCTCGCAGAGGCAGCTTGCTGGGTTCATCTACGCCAGGCGATTTACATCGCTGTTGTGCATCGAGAGCACCTCGATATTCCATTGGGCGTGTACAAAGAATTGACCGCATTCCGCAGGAGCGACGACACGTCGTACGCGAACCGAGCTGTTTACCTGTTTGCACAGCTCCTTCTGGAGTTCTTTCCCAGTGACGCCGCCGACAGCTCACCTCAGCCGGCTGAATCGTTTGAACGTCTCGAGCAGGAACTTGACATCTGGTTCGAAGCGAAACCCAGTTCCTTCAACCCACTCTATCACGAACCTCCGAATATCAGCGCGGGAAAGCCATTGCCATGCATCTGGATGCTATCGACAGTACAGAGTAAGCAGAACAACCTCAGATATGCGCTGGAGCTATCTGCTAACGTCGAACAGCTGTTGCATTACAACATTATTATGCGAGTCTGATCCTGTTATGCCTCCGCAAGGGAAGCGCCTCTCCCAAGAACGGTGGTTTCGAAGCTGCCAGAGCTGCCAGATTGAGGAGAAACAACGAGGTTTGCGTTTCACCGAGGACTTATTATAAGGTCTTTGCTGACTCGGGTATGAGAAACTCGTTGGCTCACATCTCTGTACATTGATGGGCCTCGCAATGTCCAACAAGGAAGCCCTGAATGCGTGGTATCTTCCCTCCCACATGCTCGATTTATGTAAGTGGTCCGAGAAGTCCTGGCAACCTCAAGCTGATGATTTCGTGAGGTGGCTATTGCATACAATCCCCAATAGAGAGAGTTCACACCATCCGATATCTAGAGGCCGTGAGGCAAGCAGTACAGTGGAAGACTGGACCGGTGATTGCGGCACTCAACAAGCAATGGGCCGAGCTCGACGGATATGAAACTTGAGAAGCACGTCGTGATGGATATCTAGATTAAAGTGTGTTTGAAATTTCAAATGAGGTTTAACCTCTTGTACCTCGTGATCTGATCGCCCGAAGGTGCCCAGCTTGCCGCAATGTTGTGCCTCTCGCTGCCAAAGCCTCTCACACGATACGCAGGGCCTCGTGGTTTTAGCGGAGTCAATTCGCAGGTCTTGTCATCCCTTGGTTTCACGTCGTCAAAGTCAAGAAAACATTCTCTCTATCTACAATGCTTGATGAATGAAACGGCCTGAGTGATGAAATCTAGGTGGCTACGCCCTCATCCCGCTGCCGGCGCCAGATCTTGATCGGCAATGGCCCACAGATCAAGTTGAAAGCCTCAAACCTTTCCCCCTTGAAGTTCGGCTCAACCAGGGCAAAGTCGTATCGATGGACAACCGTAGCCAGGATGACTGTCTGCTCCAGATAGGAGATGTTCCGTCCAATGCAACCCCTCGCACCCGCGGAAAACGGGATGAAGTAAGGCTCCATTCTCTTGCGCTCCTCGGGATCCATCCACCGCTCGGGCTTGAAGGTTTCCGGGTCTGGGTAGATGGTCCCGTCGTGGTGAGCTCCGTAGATGGTCATCGAGACGCTGGTATCGCCGGGAATCCATTCCCCCAAAATCAACGCGCCCTCTGGAGGCGTCCGGCGAGGTAGCCCAGAGGAGGTGGGAGGAATGATGCGAAGTCCTTCATCGAGACAGGCTTTCAGGAACGGCAAATCCTTCACCTTGTCGTATGGAGCGACCACTTCATCCTCGTCGAGTACGTTCTCGAGCTCGCCTCTGAGAGTCGCCAAGTGCTTAGGGTGGCGAATCAAAAGCTCCAAGATATTGGTTAGAGCGATGGCCGTCGTCTCCGCGCCCGCGTCGATAAGAGCGGACGTCTCAGCGACAATTTCACCCCACTCAAGAAAGTTCGGATCGCCCGACTTGTCTTCCATGAGGCAAGAAAAGAAGTCGTCCAGCTTCTCCCCAGCCTGGTAGCGCCTCAGCCTCTCGCTTGCTTGGTGGTAGAGAACGTCGCCCCACGGGGAACTGTTCTTCCAGTGCTGCTTCCATTTGCTGGGGACCATCTGGGTCGCCCAAGCAACCCACGGCCACAGATCGTAGTCCCAGCAGAATACTGACTTCACAATGGCGTTGTTATTCTGGGAGAAGCGATATCGTGCGCGGTAGCGAGTGCCATCAGGCTTTTCGGCTGTGACGACATCCGTGCCCGTGTCGAGCAGGTCCATTTTGGATGAGAGTGCGATCAGGTTGATAGCTTCGATAGTCCAGAGGTTGATCCAATGATTGAAGTCGACGACAGGGTCGTTCGAGGGAGTGATTTCGCCTTGCTTCACAGGCTCAGCACACCTCTGATCGAAAGCCTTGACAAGTCGCCTCGAGGTGTAGTTGACCTTGTATTCCCATTTCTCCAAGTTCTTGATGGCGAATGCGGCAGAGAGCAGCTTTCGCTTGCGGCCATGTTCTGCCTTGTCGACGACATCGAAAAGGTTTCGGTGGGTGCCAGCGAGGATGGACTCTTTCTTATCCTTAAGGCATTTGGTCCGGTGCCCATAAATATCCTTGATAGCATCCGAGTGGTTGAAAGCCAACGCGTTTGGACCAATCCTCAGAATGTTCTCTCCTCGCTTGACATGCTCCTGCACGAGACCTCTTGAGCGGCACCCGCGAGAACTCAGGTAGCAGTGCCTCAAGTCTGTCAAAGGGGACAGCCATGAGTAGTTGGGATATTTTCGAAGGCCTTTGCGATTGAGGAAGTATTGAACGATGGGATAAATGAAAAGACGCGCAATAGCTGCCGACAGCACAGCCCCAAGCGCGATGAGGGGAAGAACGGACATTGTCGAAATTGCACTTTGAAGGTCTCTTGATAGTCATAGAACGCACCGTGGAGTGAAGTGCGCGCCCGTTCAAGGCTGTTGAAGAACTAATGCCCTCGTAACTCTCACCTTCCCGTGTCTCGTTCTTATGATACGTTCTGTGGGCGATGCATTTACCCTCGTCATTCGGGGTCGATCTTGGTTCTCCACGAAGAACCACACCACCAGAGCGGGATATAATTCCGGAATAGGCAATAGAGTCCCATCTGCCACTTGAGTAGCACTTCCACGGGATTGTTCACCCCACTCGGTTTAGCCGCAATGCATGCACATGCCATCCCCTCCGTGGCCTCGATCTACCTGGTGATGATGCCTTGCCACTTTCAGCAGTGTGCTCCGCGGGATTGCCGAACAGCTTGGTCCGAGCCGCCTTGTCGACATTGGCCAGGAGTCTTGGCCAACATGCGGGGATCTTGGTGAACCACATGCTATCGAAATGGCTGCGTGGCGAGGTGTTGGCAGCGAACCACCTTTTCCAAAGTGAGAAGTCGGGGAGCTACGATAAAAACCTTGGCCCGTCATCAGAGAGGTAGTTTCCAATTACCACGTGTCTCTTGATCTCGGCGGTGAACATCAACTTCCATTACCGTCAAGAGAGCGAGATCGATCATTATTCCAAGAAGCAACAACATGGAAATAGTGTCCAACACCAGCTACACAGATTATGGCCTTCTTTTAGCCATCATTCTCGGATCAAGCTACATCTTCAACAAAGGTAGCATTTGGCCAAAGAGAGATCCTTTCCAACACCTACTCTTCGAGAAGCCACAGAAGCCAGATGGCACAACACCGTCAGCTCGCGCTACGAGAGACATCGGAGAGAAGGTTCGAGACTCAGAAGCCCGTTTCGTCATTCTCTGGGGCTCACAGTCTGGAACTGCCGAGGGACACGCAAACCGCCTGGCACGAGACTTCCAACAGCGACTGAAGACAGCAGTCGTCGTGGGCGATTTATCTGACTACAATCCTGAGACCATCGCCAACGTTCCAGAGTCCGTGATTGTTGTCCTGGTCATGTCGACCTTTGGAGAAGGCGACCCCAGTGACAACGCACAGGCACTCATCTCATATCTCGCGACCCCGCCCATCGGCGTCATGTCCCATGTCAAGTTCGCCGCTTTCGGCTGCGGGAATAGCAGTTATCGGTATTTCAACAAGGTCATCTACGATGCGACGTCTGGCATGGAACGTTCTGGGGCTACTTTGATTCTCCCCGTCGGCGTGGGCGATGAAGCAACTCGGTCCACCCATGAAGACTTCCTCGGGTGGAAAGAGGAACTCATCTCACTTCTCGTTTCCCAACATGGTTTGTCAGACAGCAAGCCTGCCTACCAGCCTACCATTGCCATCACTATGGAGGGGCCATCCTCGAATTCGTCTTCCAATCAACCCGAAGACACCTCTGTAAGCAAGGGCTTGGTTCACATACCGATCACAACGAGGCAGACAGTTGCCCAATACGATGACGAGGCACGAACTTGCATCGACGTCAAGCTCGACATCACAAGACATGGCCAGGTCAAATACAGGACGGGCGATCACATTGCCATCTGGCCTTCCAATCCCAAGGATGAAGTTGATCGCTTGCTCCGTGTCCTCGGACGAGAGAGCCAGCGTGACCATCGTCTGCGCATTGAGCCCATAGACGAACTCGCCGATATGAAGGTCCCATGGGCAACAACGCTTGAGTCCTTGTTCTTGCAGCACCTCGACATCTGCGCTCCCGTGTCGAGAGAGACCGTCCTCACTCTTGCCCAGCTGGCTCCTGGTATCAAAACCAAGAATGAGCTTGAGAGACTTGGAAAGGACCGGGACACCTATGCAGAGTTCCTCGATCACAACCACCTCACCCTGGCCAGGCTCATGGAGCTCATGAACATCTTTGATCCGGATAACTCGTGGACTTCTTTGCCACTTGCTTTCGTACTCGACTTCGTCCCCGCTATGCAACCACGCCTGTACTCAATTTCCACCTCCAGCATCGTCGAGCCTCGCCAGGTCGGCATCGTGGTCTCCGTGAAGCCCGGTACCGTACGAAAACGTCCGGATGCAGCGATTCATGGAGTGGCAAGAACATTCCTCTCCACAGCACAGGTCAGTCTGGGAGACGTTGAGAGCGACGCGGCCTTGGTCCGCGCGGAAATTCGACGGTCGCCCTTCAAGCTTCCAGTCAACCCCATGACCCCCGTTCTCATGGTCGCCGCTGGCACGGGCATAGCCCCGTTCCGCGCCTTCATTCACGAACGCGCCCGACTTGCCTCGATCGGTCGTGCCGTGGGCCCAATGGTTCTTTTCTTTGGTTGTCAGAGCACGTCAGACTGTCTTTTCTTCGACGAGCTCACGGAGTTTTCTTCGAAGCACGCCTCAGCCTTCGAGCTCAAGATTGTACCAGCGTTTTCTCGTCCACGATATGAGGGCTCGGGCCCACGAGTCGAGAAGGCATATGTTCAGGATAAGGTGTCCCAACATAGCCAGGAAGTCTTGCGTTACATGTTGGAAGAAGACGCAGCACTGTATCTCTGCGGAGCGAAGGCCATGGCAAAGGCTGTCGGAGACGTGATCCTGAAAGCGGCCGCGGGGAGGGAACAGTGGTCGGCCGAAGCAGCAGACAAGTGGCGGCAAGCGAGGCGAAGAGGAGGCCGCTGGCATGAGGACGTCTGGAGTTAGCAGGTCGGTTAGCTCAGTTGGTTAGAGCGTCGTACTAATAATGCGAAGGTCATGAGTTCGACCCTCATACTGACCATTTCCTTTTGCTCTTTTGATCTCTGATACCATGCCCCGTTACGAAGAACACGCCGCCGGGCTGGAGCATGAGTCTTACGTTGATGACTGTATGTGAAGGAGGAGATAAAGTACAGACCACTGACATGGACAGTCAGATAGAATGGACAAATACTCAGTCTTATGGATGCAGCACAATTAGGTGGATATGAATTCATCTCGTTTCATAGGCACATGACGGCTGGATGTTGATATCGTACTCCCAGAAGCTGAACGAGACAATTGTCTGGTGTGCTTTGCAGTCCTCCAAGCTCCATCCTGTTCCCTGTGGTTCCTTGGTCATGACCAGCGACGACGTTGACACGCGCAATGTTGAGCCTCTAATATTGGTAGGGCAAACCGGTACGGGCGAGCTTCCGTCCGTTCAGGAAGTAGTACTGGACATTAGCAATCAGCGACAACACGAAAGCAGCGCCAAAGAGACCAGCGATAATGGTGAAGCCCTTGGGGTAGAGAGGGGCGTCCTCGGAGCGGAAGAGCTGCTTTCCAATGAGGCCGGAGCAGTTGGCAGCCATGATGTGGATGGCCATGGTAATGGAACGTTCTCCGGCAGACTTGGCGTTCAACGTCAGCCACGAGCCATTGACGGGATCTGGAAGGAAAGTGTTAGTAGAAGAAACACGCCAATAGCGCTCGAAGTTTACTCACGCCACTAAGACTCCAGTTAGTGTTTGCCATTTGTGGATGAATGAACTCGGGTTTAACTTACCGGCCAGCCCACTGCTATGGAGACGATCAAAACACCGAATTTCAGATGAGGGTTGTCTGAGTACACCAGGGTGCGGTTCGCAATCTAGAGGTAAGGTCAGATGAGAAGACGCCCTCGAATTGGGATGTACTCACGCTGAAGATGAAACCAATAGCGAAGGCAAGGCTGACAAGAGGGCCACGGACGCCCAATCTATCACTGAAATGGTTGTTAGCTGGATGAAGTGTTGCTAGAAGGTCAGGCGACTTACGCAGCCCAGCCCCAAAGGAGGTTGAAAATGATGAGAATCCAATATCCAATAGAAACCAAAGCGTTGGACTCCAGTCTGCCATAGCCGAAGGTGACGACCAAGGACGGGGCATAGGATCCAAAAGCAGAAGCAGATGCCAGACCCAGGAAGGTGAAGCAGACGTGAGGAATCAATCGCCAGTTCGTGATCTGGAAAATGTCAAAAGCGTACTCGAGCAAAGCCCAGAAACAGTACTAACAGCGCTCTTCAATTCGGCCCACTTGACGTTCTTGCTGGTGTGTGCCTTGCTGGGGTCATCCCGAAGCACTCGCAGAGACAGGATCTGTGTCTCGCGCTCGTTGAAGTAGCGGTGGCGCAGAAGGGAAACCGGGTTGCTGGCGGACTGAGGGAAAGTTGCCAGGAAAGCAAAGCCAACAAGGACCGTGAAGATACCCTCAATCTAGTTGGGGTCAGCACATGAGAACAACATGATCATCAGAATGTAGACTTACGATGAAAAGCCACTGCCAGCCAGCAAGCCCAGCCACTCCCCTCATGTGAACATGTGAAGACTATGGATTGTCAGATGCTGATGTTGACATCCCAGGGTCGGATGATGCAATACTTACATGCCATAAGCAATGATGCCGGACATGGCCGCGGCGAACATGTTTCCGATGAAGAACCAAGAGAAGCGCTTGCTGATCTCGTCTCTTTTGTACCAGCGGGTGATTGTGAAGAGGGCGGCCGGGATGAAACCCGCTTCACCGAGTCTAGATACAATTAGCAACAGAGATGTAGAACCTTTTCAGAATTGGTCATACCCAAGCAGCAGTCTGGTGGCCAAGAAGGCGCCAAGTCCGTGCTGGAAAGCTTGGAAGGTTGCGATGAGACCCCTTCAAGTCGTCAGCTCTTATGACATCCCACCATGTTTCGTGTTGGTATGGGCGGAATTGAAACCTACCAAGCCACGATCTGGCCGCCGATCCATAGCGTTGGCCCGACTCTGTAAAGAATCAGGTTGCTGGGAATCTTCGTCCGTGTTAGATTCAGCAACGTGACGTCGCGGAACGGGACCTACTTCGAGGATGATGATACCCAGTGAAAGAAGTTGCTGGCCCACGTTGAATTGGTTTTGCGTGATACCCACGTCGGCGAAGAAGTTGTCAGTAAGAGCGTTGCCACTGTTTTGGTCAGTAGTGCACAGACATTCCGACGCATTTCCACTTGACTCACATGTTGCCTCTGTCAAGCTGCAGCGCGAAGAACCCAAGGACTAAGAGAGGCATGATGAGGACATCAACCCTGAATCCATTAGCATGGCGGCCTGACATTGGAAGTAATAGCACTCACTTGCGAACAAGCTTGGTCTCTTCTTCTTCAGACCAAGTAAAGCCATCGACTTCAGGCGACTCGCTTCCGCTGAGCTCGCCTTCAGCTGTCTTTGCATACTTTTCGTCGTTGGTGACCTCCATGGTGAGGGTGTCTGGGTCGCGAAGTAGTCTGCTGACTGTGAGACACAAGGCTTGAAGACTGGACGGCGAGGGATGCAAATCAAGATCTACATCAAGAGTGTCCCGGGACCCAGCCAGCACTTAAAAGCTCTCTGGCCCACCGAAGACAGACAAGAGGCCAAGGCCAACCCACTATGCTCAAAATTTCCATCCTGACCAGTACCCAGTCCGTTGATGATGCCATGTCGAGTCGAGTCAGTGGGACTTTTCTCGGAGAAATGAGTAGCGTACATGTATGCCCATTCCTTGCGCATCTCCGCGGGTCTTCTCGTTGGCCAGCAAGGATAACGACGAGGAAGAGTTGCCCCGATCAAGATGCTCGGTAGCATGGCGACGAGGCCATTGGGTATCTAGAGGTATCGTACCAACGGCGAAAGCAGTCTACTCCAGCAAAACCTGCTAGCAAACCACCTGGGGACAGCAATGTTCAGGTCACTCTACGTTAGTACACCTCTCTCCGCTCACCTATGCCGGTCTGTACGGGGGCGTCGGGATCCACAAGATGTTGGCAGATGATTTGGTGTTGGGGCGCTGATGCAATTTTGACCCCGGATCACGACTGTGTAGAGGCCCCTGTGTTAGGTAGAGCGACGGCCAAATCAAAGCGACATCGCTCCCCACGGACCATGTGGCTTGGAAATGTTGATCGGGGAATCGGATCGGGAGCCATTGGCCAGGCAGTCGTGACTCGGGTCTTTCGGAGCAGGATGAACGTTTCGTCAGTGTTCGGCCAGACGTCTGAATATTCCACCAGCGCGCACTATCGGAGAACAAAATCTCAGCAATGTTATCTGCCGATCAACAAGGGCAATACTGTACTTGTACTGCCTTGCAGTGTGTGAAGCTTACGGGCACCAACGGCGCTCGGGAACCAAGCCGGAAGACGGCAACCCGCGGTCAGGGGGAAGCTTATCTTGTCTTGACATCTCAGCTCCCATCTTTTTAGTGAGGGGATAAAGCCACTTCCGACGATGAATTGATCAATCAGAGGATACAATAGAGACCAGGGTATGGTCGATGGCCGCGGTCGGCTGCGCGTTGTTGTTGCGTTATTACGGACCCGGAGCACGCCATCGGCCTCGGGATGCCCCGCATTTCTGTCCCGGGACCGGGGCCGATTCAACGAGCGACAGCCTTTCAAAAAGTTGAGGTTTCAATATATACGGACAGTTTTTCATCAGTTCATTCTCGTTTTTGTTCAGACCTGGTATTTCTGTGGTCAAAGGCATTGTCTTCTCAATCTCCAGCTGAACCGAGAAGCCTCTGGAGCACCAAGAAGCGACATCATGCACTTCACAAGGACCGTGCTGGCTGCGGCGACGGCAGTTGTCGCAACCAGTGCAGCCGGACTGGATTCCCAAGTGCCACTCTTCGACTCCCTCCCTGGGGCCGGAGCGGGTGGAACGCGTCCCAACATCGTGTTCATCCTCACCGACGACCAGGATGTCCGCATGGACTCCCTGGAGCATGTACCACTCATCAAGAAGCGCCTCATTGAGCAGGGAACTCTCTTCAAGCGCCACTACTGTACCACAGCTGTCTGCTGCCCATCCAGAGCAAGCTTGTGGACGGGAAAGCTGGCCCACAACACCAACGTCACAGATCTCAACCCCCCGTATGGTATGTTCATCAAGCCATCTCTTCGTAGTTCACGACCTGACGAATCCAGGCGGCTTCCCCATCTTCGTCAAGAACGGCCACAATGAGAACTACCTGCCGGTGTGGCTGCAAGATGCTGGCTACAACACCTTCTACACGGGCAAGATGTTCAACGCTCACACCCTCTGGAACTACGACAAGCCTCACCTGAAAGGCTGGACTGGATCTGTGAGTGGCCGCGACTGACAAACTGAGGACCAACGGCTAACGCAGCCAGGACTTCCTCCTGGACCCAAACACGTACTCGTACTACAATGCGACCTTCCAGCGCAACAAGGATCGCCCCATCAACCACGTCTGGGAGTATAGCACGGACGTCCTGGCCGGCAAGGCATTCGACTTCCTCGACGATGCAGTCGCTTCTGACAAGCCCTTCTTCCTTGGACTTGCACCAATTGCTCCCCACAGCAACATCAACGCCTCCGTACTGAACCCTGTCGAGGGTCCCGATGATGATGTGCCGGTTTCCGATGGCGACTTCCGTGTCAACTTCCCCCTTGGTGCGAAGAGGCATGAACACCTCTTCGCCGATGCCAAGGTGCCCAGGACTGAGAACTTCAACCCCGACAAGCCGTCTGGCGCAGACTGGATCCGCCGCCAGCCGAAGCTCACCGACGAGCAGGTCACGTACAATGACAAGCACTATCGCGGCCGTCTGCAGGCTCTCCAGTCCGTCGACGAGCTCGTCGACGGCGTGGTTGAGAAGCTGGAGAAGCTCGGCATCCTCGACAACACCTACATCTTCTACACCACCGACAACGGGTTCCACATCTCCCATCACCGTCTGCCGCCTGGAAAGGAGTGTGGCTACGAGGAAGACATCAACGTGCCACTCATCGTTCGCGGCCCAGGAGTCCCCAAGGGCGAGATTGCCGAAGTCGTCACGGCCCACGTCGACCTCGCCCCTACCATTCTGAACCTGGCCGGTGCACCGCTCAGGGCCGACTTTGACGGGTCTCCCATCCCGCTCTCTGCCGCTGAGCTTTCATCTGGCCCCCTCACCCGCGAGCACGTCAACGTCGAGTACTGGGGCTGGGCGATCAGCGAGGCGGACTACGGCTTCGACGGCGGCGACACCAAGCGCATCTTCAACAACACGTACAAGGCCATCCGCGTCGTCGGGGAGGAGTATAACCTGTACTACTCCATCTGGTGCTCCAACGAGCACGAGCTCTACGACATGACCGTGAGTGGCGAAGGGCCCCCATGACCCGAAACGAGCAGAATGCTAACATGTACAGACCGACCCGGGCCAGCTGAGAAACCTGCTTCACTCCGAAGAGGCCGTTCTCGCATCCAAGACCACCGTCCTGGGCGTCTCTCTGAAGCAGCTCATTCCCCGTCTTGACGCACTCCTCTTTGTGCTCAAGTCCTGCAAGGGCTCGACGTGCTCTCAGCCCTGGAGGTCGCTGCACCCGCACGGCGACGTCACCAGCCTTCGTGAGGCCCTTTCGTCTGACTATGACACCTTTTACAGCGAGCAGACCAGGGTTGCCTTCGATCGGTGCGAGTTGGGCCACATCGTGGACGCCGAGGGAGCGCAGTTCGAGAAGGACGGGCTGGTGTATTGGAAGGGCACCAAGTGGAGTGAATGGACGTGAAGCGGCCACAATGAAGCAGAAAGGTAAATAAGTTTGGAAATTGAAGGGCCAGAGAACTGGTATCTACCTCGATCTGTCCGCCGATGCCGTGATTGCTCGCTCTACCAGAGCTCAGCTCGCTGGCTCTGACGTGATCGGGCGTTGTCTCGCTCGCGGATGCTGGTGTCTTGGATGAACGCTCAAGGTCGACTGGCCCGAGAAACCACATGCATGAAGGGTTATGTGCCCATTGATGTATCAATCGTGACTGCCAGAAAGAGAATAGATGTACGGGGTCCATTTCTCCGAGTCTCAAGCAAGAGACGTGCTGTGGCTAGTTGTGAAGGAGCTGGAATATGCAACGACAGACTGTCGAACTGCGTACCGCAGTCTGTGCCGTATGTCTAACAACTGCTGCACAAAGCATTGCTGGAACTGACTCGATTGTCACAGGAAGCTTATTGTCCGCCGCCCTGGTTGAAGTTCATGCTGTACCCTCCCGTCTTCTCATCCTTGACCATCTGGAACTGATCCGTGCTCAGGCCGAAGGGCTTCAGGATGCCGTTACCGAGCTGGCACACGTTAGCAATGACCCCGTGAACGAGACAGCGCCACGCTCACCTCCTTTAGCTTCCCCCACATCTCCGCCGTCTCCTTCTCCTGGGCCTCCTTGACACGTGGCGGCAGAGTGCGCAGCTGAGTCCTGACAATCTTCATATCCGCAGCCGCCAGGTTCGTCATCTTCGAGAGTGTCTTGTAGTCTTCCTCGGCGCCTGCAAGATTCGACCAGCCACCCTCCTCACTGCGAGCCCTGGCACGCCTCATGAGAGCTTTGGCGCGGATGCGAAGAATGTCCTCGCGGCGCTTCTGTTGCCGGGCTGCCTCGTCGTCCTCCTTCGGCGGGGCGGGGGCGGCCTGCTCGGCGCCCGATGAGACGATCTCCTCCTCTACTTCGTCCTCGGCTGCCTTGGCCTTGGCGGCGTCTCCCGCCTTGAGCGCGTCTTCTTCCTCCAGGCGAGTCAGGCCTTCGATGGCCGAAGTCGCAGAGGTGATGGCGTCTTTCCACTGCGAGAGTTTGAGATGGCAGGCGGCGATGTTTGAGCGAAGGACGGCCAGCTCATACTCGAGGTAGTTGGGGCAGACAGCTACGGCTTGGTCGTACTTGTCGATGGCTGCGTCATAATTGGAGGAGGCGAAAAGAGCATTTGCCTGTGTCTTGGACTCATTCGCCTGTGCCAGGAATTCCTACGCTGTTCAATATTTTCCAGGTTCGGAACGATGCTCATGAGAGTCAAAACATACTGCTTCCTCCTCGGGAGAGAACTTTGGGTTAGATCCCTCGTCATGAGCTTCAGAAGTCTCATCCGGCCGCTTCGACTTGTCTTCTTTGTCTGCCGCGTCTGCAGCCATCGTGTCAACCGCGTAGTGAGGTGATAGTATGGAGAGTGAGGCAGTTGCACGTTTCCGCGTCACACGCAAAAAGGTGTCGTCTAGATGAATCTCGGTCACCCGGTATCGCAATACCCTAGGTATGAAGGGCACTGCAGCACGGATACTGGCTTATCGCTTATCGGTCCCCTGCCCCTCCATCTGCCCCTCCCCCGCATCGAACTTGCCATTGGGAAGGAAGCTCTGGCTCGGAGTCATTGTCAACTTTCTGCATCTTGTACAAACAGCAGCTCACCACCTCAGACCTGTCCAGCCATGGCTCCTCGCACAGAGTAAGTTTGACACTCTAGTGAACCACAAATTAGTGGTTATGGTAAATGACTGACTTGCTCCTAGCTTCCCGCCCGTGAGGGCCTGTCTCTTTGACATGGACGGGCTCCTGTTGAACACCGAAGATCTCTACACAGCCGCCATCAACACCGTCCTGCACCGATACAACAAGCCCAGCCTTCCCTGGTCGATCAAGGCTCGCCTCCAAGGCCGCCCCGGCCCGGCCTCCCACGCCATCTTCTCCGAATGGGCCCAGCTCCCCATCCCCCACGAGCAATACCTCGCCGAAAACGCCGCCGCCCAAGCCGAACTCTTCCCTACCGCCGGCCCCCTCCCAGGCGTCCCCGAGCTCCTCTCCTCCCTCGGGCGCACTCGCTACTGGGAACTCCGCCGCACCGCCTCGCAGCAAGAACAGGCCCCGCCCGCCACCAGCCCGCATCGCGTTCACATCGCCCTCGCGACCTCCTCCAACGTCACAAACTTCAAGATCAAGACCGACCACCTGACAGAGCTCTTCTCCGTCTTCCCGTCCCACCGCCGCGTGACAGGCGACGACACCCGCATCCCCGAGGGCCGCGGCAAGCCGCACCCGGACATCTTCCTCCTCGCCCTGCGCACCATCAACGACTCGCTCCCCGAGGGCGAGGCCCCCATCACGCCCGAGGAGTGCCTCGTCTTCGAGGACTCGGTCCCCGGCGTCGAGGCCGGCCGCCGCGCCGGCATGCGCGTCGTCTGGGTCCCGCACGCCATGCTCAAGGCCCACTACGCCGGGCGCGAGGAGGAGGTCCTCGCCGGCCGCACGTTCGAGGCCGGCGAGGTCGACATGCACCAGGTCGGCGAGCTCGGCGACGGCTGGGCCGATTACATGGTCACGCTCGAGAACTTCCCCTATGAGAAGTACGGCATCACGGTGCCGGATGCCGAGGTCGAGAAGGAGCCGTTCATGCAGGAGGAGGCTGATGGCGCGAAGGTCCTGAGCAGCGCCGAGAAGTAAGCGGGACAAGCGTGGGTGTGCGATGCTCGAGCACAGAAATGGACTCGTGCAGCAGGGAGGAAAGAACCACAGCCCGCTTACTAGAGAAGAGAATGGGGGACCATCAATTTACGAGACGCACGAGACCTTCACGTAGCACGGGGGAAAGAAAATTGACCAGTTTAGAATGATAGACCATCAAACAGCACGGCATTTTAGAAGAAAGACAAATCGTAATATTCAGCATGACCATGTCCACGAAGGGAGGGAGTAAGCGCCCAATCCCTAGTTTTATCATCGAACCGCAAACAAAGTAATGCCCAGTCAACGCCACAGCCACGGGGCCGTTGAGCCCGGTAGAGACACACAGCGGGCTGTTTCCCGTCCCCTCAAGCGCGGCAGAATCCCGCATGGGTTTCCAAAGGTCCCCATCTCTATACGCTTTGACGAAAGTCGTCACCAAGGGCAAGCCAGTGCCGTGTATGCCGTGTATCGCACCAACAGAATATTCCCTAGTAAGTCGCAAGAAAGAATAAGAAAATAATGAACAAGGTATCGGGAAGATCGAAAGCACCGTGAGCCACCCTGAGCCCTCCAACGCCAGCTTGTTTCGTCATCGCAGCAGCATGATATCGTAGACGCGCGCCATTACAGGAAAGGCTGGGAGGCGTAGGAGTTTGTACGGTTGGGAGGCTCGTACCAGTTTTGGTATGGGTGATTAGGCAGGCTGAAGTCGGCGAAGGACAGGGGGTTGACCTTGCTGATGGCACCATGAGAGGGGCCCGGAGCTCCGAGGTGCGAGGGCCCATCGCCGAACCCGGATGGCTGACCCGCAGCAGGGGTAGAATCGAAGAGCCTGGCGCCAAGGGACCCAAGGCCCGATGATGAGCCTCGCGAGTCGGAAGCTGGCGGAGGCATGCCCATCTGACCCGAGCCGGATGCCTGGGCCTGCAGCATGTCCTCGTCGGAGATCCAGCCCCATGTCTTCTTCAACTCGTCGGTGACTGTGCCGAGGTGCCATCCGCTATCCTGATGGATTCTTCGCAAAATGTGCAACACCTCCTCCTGCTCCCTCGGGTTGGTGAGCACGGAGCCGGCCACAGCCAGGCAACGAATGGCGACGGATCCGACGCCACGGTCGCGACAGTGAGCAACGATGCCACAGACTTGGTGCGCGTGGTGAAGCTGCAAGACGCGCATCTCTTCGGAGACCTTGGTCGGTTCCATGGGGTTTGTCTGGGCGAGAACGCATTGAGCTGTGTGGTAGAAAAGCCTGCCAATGGTGGCTGCACGCTTAATCAACCTGGACAAATGTTAGCTTGCTCTCCATCATCGCAAAGGTGAACGACGACTGACCAAACGTTGGGGAAAGCCGATCTTGACTTGACCTGAGTTGCCTGCACGTATCCCAGCGGGTGCATGGTCCTCGGGCAGGCATTGTTCCAGCGGTCGCAAAGCCGCTTAAGCTCCTGCCACTGTGCCAGGCGGTTACCAAGCCTGATCTGTTCGTCGTGAGGACTGGCCTCCTGGAACTTGGGAATCGTGGCCCTGAAGTTGGCGATCTTGGCCACGATGTAGAAGATGCGATGGACCCATTCCTCTTCCTTGCCGAAGCCAGCTCCGGAAGCGCCCTCGAGCTCTCGCTTTTCGGGGGCGGTGCTTGCAAAGTCGAGGTCGAGGCCCCATTGATCCGGGTCCCACGAAGTTTGCCAGTTGAAGGCCAAGCAGCTGAGAACCTCCATGCCGATGTTGAGCCAGAAGCAAGCGGCGCCGACGCCTGTAGAGCGGGCGTCCCATCCGCTTTCCCTGATCAGAGCCCGCGCGCCCGCGATATGATGCATGCGTACGGACTGGCCCGGCTTCTCCGACATGACCTCGTAGACGTTCAACACTACAGCAGTGGTAGCGCACTCGGCTGTGTTGCGATCCGGGTTCTGCAGGCTCCGAAGAAGTTGCGTCGTCGCCGTGTCGTAGTAATGGAGAGCCTTGTCGTCCTTCCAGTCCGGGTTCGTCAAGGTCAGGTGCTTGAGGCCACAAGCAAGGAAGGCGTTGAGGAGCATAGGAGACTTGAGTGCCGAGTAAGGCATCAGCTGACTGAAGTGCTTTTCCCTGTCCAGCGAGTCCATCCAGACACCGACCTCCTCAACGAAGACCTGCATGTAGTACATCTCCTCCTCCGAGTTGAGATACTCCCGCTCGGCAACGGCAGCCTTCTCACTAGGCGGCGGCGTCATCATGCCATCGTGAGCAAGGTGGCCGTGCGTCACTCCCCTGAAGCTCGGAGGCGGGCCAGTGGCCAGCGGAGCAATGGAAGCAGCGCTCGATGTGTCGCTGGTCCGATGGCCGTGCGATCTGACGCCCTCTCCTAATCTGGCACCGAAGGGGTCATGGAGCGGATAGAAGAGTGCCGGGTGGGTTGAAGTCTGCGGTGTTGGGAAGGGGTTGTCGTTCGGGTGGCGGAGAGGTGGCCCGTCCATGAGTGAGCGCGCATCAGAGCCGAGTCCGGCTGCCGAGTGGTAGCCATATGTCGCTGTTGGTGGGGTTGACGGAGGGAAGAAGCGGCCGTTCGAGGATCCTGACCTGTCAAGCACGGCGGTTCCATGATGCTGGAACTGGTGTTGATGGTGAAGCGTCGCATCGAGATGGCCAGCATGTGCGTGGGCGTGGGCATGCTGGTTGACCTGCGGGGGAGGCGATGGCTCCTCTGTCACCCTAGGAAGATGAGCGTATCGCTCGATGCCGCCCACGTATTCTGACGCGATGACCCTTGTGTCATCCTGGAATTGAACTGAGGATGTTGTCAGCAATCTCGACGTCATTGGCGTCCGAATGACCATGCATCACTCACCAGACCACTCGGGCGCCGGAGGCAGCAAATGCGGAGGCTGCTTGACTTGGGTATCTATGAAGTTAAGCCGTACACCTCGCTTGCAATTTCGATTGCTCTTCCGACAGTTGAGGCAATCTGGTAATCCTTCGTCGCATTTTAGATGCCGCTCTCTGCAGGTCAAGCAGCCTGTTCTGACGCGCTTCGATTTGGTGGGATTGGCAGCCTGTGCCTTGGCTTTCTGTTGAGCTGTAGTGCAGAGCAAGTCGCGGACAGGCGTGAGTGCTTGAAGACTGCTGCTCCGGGCCTTGTTAATGTGTGAGCTCGGCAAGTTCATGTTGACGTCTTGGGTGTTCGCTCAAGCGAATCACAGATGGCTTGGTGAGTTGTTGTTTACGGGGTAAGATGATCAGGGTCCATCCACGGACTCAGGGGATTAAGGTCTGAATGTCTTGTCGCACTGGTCATGCGTACGGACAAGCGCCATGAACCGGATTGAGAGTCGATGACGGAGGGCGCAAGGAGCTTCCAGAGCTACGCTTCAAGGTGAGGGATAACCTCCGGGAAGAAAGAAGTGGCCGGTGGGGACGACTGAGAAAGAGCGGACGCCAGTGAGATTCGGCCAGATGATGGTGCTTGTTGATGAGATCCGGCAGTCTCCCGTCGGACAGTGACGCGTGGTGAGTTGAACAAGTTGCCTCGCCGGGGGTGATGGAACCAGGATGCCGGGGCGCTGGTGATGGAGCGCCTGGCGACCAGGAGCCTGTGAGGCAACCACAGGCCGTTGAGCGATGCCGTCGATGAGAAGGATTGACTGGTGCCGTGATGGCCGATGCGCGCAAGCGATGCGACTGCGTTTGTGCAGCGACGTGATTGATGAAGAGGTGAGGTGAGGTGAGGTCGATCTCGCTATCGGGATAATCCGGCCGGCAGTGGAAATGAGCCGGTCGCAAGACTGTGAGTGAGGCTGCAGACGTCCAGGAACCGCCAATTGAAAGGGCGCTTCGGCAGCGGAGGGCGATGGTCTCGTGGCGTATCGTTTCGACGTGATGCCGCGACGGTTGGTACTGGCGTTGCCGGTGGTGGTGATTGACGTCGTTCTGGTGAAAGAAGAAGCGCGCAGAAGGAGGCTTGCTCGGGAGAAATGTCCAGTTGGAGAGGATCGAAAGGTCGGAACGGCAAGACGGAGCGAGTCCCATTTGGGGGACTTGGCCTTTTTTCTGGATCTACCGCGAGCCCATGTGGGGATTGACCATGCACGGTAAGAATAGTAGTAACCTGTGCCGATCACGTGTCTTGGCGCCAGTCCTGATTCGCATGGCCTGGACACGCCCGTCGTAGCAGTGGGCTGCGCCCACGTTACAGGCCATTTCCCACTGTATCTCCAGGTGTGCATCCAGCGCATCCAGTACCTGACCCGACAGAGTCCGGCCCCTGACTCCAACGCCACGGTTCACCATTCGTTCTCTTGTTGCCGATTTGGCCGATTCTGCAGGTGTAGGAGGGGGCAGATCCGAGCCTCATCGCCAGCTCTGATTCCCTCTGAGCGCTCAGCTACTTCGTATCACTCATGCACCGCGTGAAAGTGCGTCTTAGCCGTTGTAGCGCCAAGGGAGCCAACGTAATCGTGGCAACAATACCACCTCGCGCAAAACTAGACGTACGTGTACCCCAGGGCTCCGAACTCAAGCAACATGCTGCTCGAGTGCATCACTCTTTGCTGCTGCCTTGGGCAGGCACGGGGAGACAGTCTCGCCCGCGTCCCACGACTGGAGTCGCACTCGTCCCTCGAAACACTCGAGGTGGTGGACTCTTTGTCCCCCGCTGCCACATTTCCGTCCGTCTCTCGCCTCGGCTCATGCTATGATGCGAAAAATAGCCATCCCCAAACCCCGCGACGATGGGATTTCCCTATATTCTGGGGAGTTGACAGGGCAGACAGGCTAGGCGTGAGCTTAATCCAGGCAGTGGGATGCTTCTTCGGCTTCGCCTGCCCCCGAGAGGCGCAGTCGTGGATGCCGAAGCATCTGGCGTCTCGAAACAGACGTGGCCGGCGATCAACACGGCCCACTCGTAGCGGCTTAAAGTCTCTGTTCTGACGCGGAAGCTAGCGATCTGACCAAAAAGGTTATATCTGTTCCAGGAGTTGGGATGAAAACCCGTTTCGCGGGGAATATCAGCCACGCCATAAGTACTAAATACCGTGATTGCTGAAAGAGGGCAGAATGCGGCCTCCGGGGACTCTGTTTCGGTGCAATAAAGGCCGGGTTCCCATCTCCTCGATGACACGGAATCGCCTGATGGTCCCTCGAAAAGCCATGGGAGCTTGGGCCTCGCTGCAGCCCTCTGGCATCTGCCGTCGCGTGCTCTCGCAAACATCCCGGACGATCAGACCCCTTGACTCGGCACTTGGCGGCTTCCGAACGTTCTCTTTCATGCCAAGACGCCCAAGCGAACTACCACCAACGGAAAGAGGGCGAGTATTGAAACCGGGCGTTTCTCCGGTGAGCTGTCGAGCGCCGCGCTTCTATTGAACTTGGCTCAGCAACGATGTCTCGAGCAGATGTGGTGCGTCGCCACGCTTGTCGCGTGGTCGAATCCCATGGAGCCTGCGGGTAGCACAGCGTTCGCGGCGGACAACGTGTCTGACGTGTGGTTCGAAGGAAGACACGGTCTTGAGACATTTGCCAGACGCGACGGTCTGGTCTCCCATGGGGCCGTCAGACGGGCACGACAAAGCTTCCCGCCGCAGGCAGGGCGAGACTCGGGAGCTCTGGGAGAGATCCACAACGTGGCATCTGCCACTTTCTTCGAGAAACATGCCATGCGGAGGTTTCTGGACTGCCAGGAATCGACCGCACTCCTGTGCGACTCTGTGGCCTCCGTCTTCCGGCCTGCAGCGGCATCGCGTCTTTTATCGTCCGTAATGCAGCCACATGCGGGCACCCGAGCCTCGATCTCGAGGGTCGTTCGATTTCCGATGGGCTTATGCACCTGATCATGGCCAGTTCCGAGAAAGCGTTAAGCTGTGGCTCGGGGCGTAGATTGGCGATCATGGCTGCATGGATGCATGTAGGAATCTGGCAATGAAATGGAGATTGTCGTCGAGTGAAGATCACAACGAGATTGCTGCACCCTGAGGCTGCTGACTCATCTCGCCAATTTCACCGACAACCTCGGCGCCGACATCTGTCAACGGCCTCAGATATGCACAGCAGAATCCATCACGGAGCCCAGGTGCAATCAGCCATTGAGTCCTTAATTTTCTTTTGAAATTTCTCCTCTGTCATTTGCAGCAAACTTGAGTTTCTTCCCATCACAACGATACTCATGTTTGCCCACGCAATACGCACCGCACCGCGGTCGCGTGCCTCCCTACACCTCCGGTCCGCATCCTTGAGGAGCGCCATGTTCTCACACTCATCAGGAAGCACAGCTTCATTGTTAGCTCCTCAAAATGCCTCACCACCTCACACTCAGGTCCGACCAACGAAGGCTCCCTCCAGGTCGATATCCACCACGGCGCCCGTATCGGCCTGCGGCGCCTCGTCACGCTTCAAAGGTCCCGAGACCATCCCGGGCACCTCCATCCGCGTCCTGCGCACCGTCCACCAGCTCCGGAACTGGCGCCGGCCGCTCTCTGACAATCACCGCACTGTCGCCCTTGTGCCGACCATGGGCGCCCTGCACGAGGGTCATCTGTCTCTGATCCGCCAGGCCGTGCGCGAGTGCCACAACGTCGTCGTCTCCATCTACGTCAACCCGGCCCAGTTCGGCATCAAGGAGGACCTCGCCTCGTACCCCGTCACCTGGTCCACCGACGTCGCCGCCCTCAAGGCCCTGGACCTCGAGCTCGCCGACGACGGCGCCTCCCTCGGCCGCATCGCCGCCGTCTTCGCCCCCACCACGCCCGAGATGTACCCCGAGGGCTTCCCCGGCCAGGAGGTCGACTCCACCGGCAGCTTCGTCAGCATCACCCCCCTCAGCAACCTGCTCGAGGGCACCACGCGCCCGACTTTCTTCCGCGGCGTCGCCACCGTCTGCATGAAGCTCTTCAACGCCGTCCAGCCCGACAGGGTCTACTTCGGCCAGAAGGACGTCCAGCAGACCGTCGTCATCCGCCGCCTCGTCCGCGACTTCATGCTGCCCATCGAGGTTGTCGTCGGCCCTACCATCCGGGAGAGCGACGGCCTGGCGCTGAGCTCTCGCAACGTCTACCTCGGCACGCGGAGGCGCAGGGAAGCCATCGTCCTGAACAAGTCGTTACGCGCCGCCGAGGCAGAGTACGCCGCCGGCAAGCTCGACAGGGATTCCATCCTCGGCGCGGCGCGGGCTCTGGCATCGGATACGCTGCAGAAACAGACCAGCCTCCCCGCCAGTGAGCGCGTGCTGTACGAGGTCGACTACATCGCCCTCTCCGACCCGGGCACCATGGAAGAGGTGTCCACCGTCGACCCGGCCAAGGGCGCCATCCTCAGTGGCGCCTTCAAGATGCTGCCAGTCGATGAGCCGCAGCCTGGCGAGGATCTCGGCCACAGCAACGGCCCTGCAGTGCGGCTGATCGATAACATCATCCTGAAACCAAAAGCGTCATGATGATCATGATGATAGATGTTCCAAAATTCTTGAGCTAGAGCCTTGTATAGATTTCTTGGTTTTTACCGCAACCATGTACAACCCGGCGCCTCCCTAGAAGCTGCTCCCTAAACCAGACATACCCTGATACACCTTACTAATGACAATATCACAAGTGTGCCCGGCCCTCGAGCGATCGCCGTCTCCTCTGCTCCTTCAAACTCTTGTTGAACGATTTCGCGTCCTCGCGGCTCAACGTCGGTGACACGCCGGTCTTCGCGTCCGGGTTCCTCGCAGCCTCGAACATCTCGGCGCCGATGCGGTCCGTCAGGCGCAGCACGCGGGTGCTGACAGTTGCGCCGTCGCGACGGTTCTTGCCTTCGCGGCGACTCGACGCGATCTTCTCGGTAAAGTCCCAGAGCCGGCCGCTCGCGATGAGGGCGCCGGTCTTGGGGTCACGGGGAGGCCGCCATTCGGGCGCGAGGCGCAGGCGGGGCGGCACCTTGGGGTCCTTCGACTTGAACATCTGCAGAATACCCTCCTCTTCACACCGTTGGAAAGAGTTCTTGAGCGTCTCCTTGTTGACTGCCTCGAAATAGCTGAGGTCTCCCTGGTGGTACAAAGTCTTGCCGAGCTGGGAGGTTGGTTAGATGAGTTGGGCGGAGAATTCCATTTCAACTTACCAGCTGCGCGCTGTTTTGCGCCTTGGCAGCCTCGAGCCAAATATCCTCCTTTTCGTCGTGAGGGGGTGTCAGACCCATAAGGGCTACGGCCGCCAGCCAACTGGCCTCAATAAACGGCCAGATCAAGAAACAGTAGAAGTCGTAATTCTCGCGTCCTGCTGCCCTCTCGTCAGGATGCAGCCCGACCTTGACGGTCTTGCCTTGCTCATCTCTCGTGATCTCAAGAATCCTGTCTGTCTCCAGACCTCGCAGGGTCTTGTCGATATTGCTTTCCAACCCTTCGCTGGGGAAAATGAACTCGCCACGGAAGAGCGAGGACAGGAACTGGATCTGAGACAGCAAGTCGTCATAGCTGATATCCTGCATCGAAGGCCCGCCGCCCTGCTTGACTTTGGTGTACATGGCCACGCTGACGATGGCCTCCGATATAAACAGGTGGATGGTCATGTTACGGTAGAACGACAGTTGGAATCGGTCGACCGCGAAGTACGTCGGCTCGGGTAAGCCAGTGACAACGCCGACGAGATCCTTACCGAGGACGTCCAGACCGCGTTCGATAATGTCGGACAGAGGCGCGTTGCCGAAGTGAGCCACTCGGCCACCCTTCATCCGAACTCTGTCAGTGAGCCACTGGACTCGACGCTCCAGCTCTGCCTTGCCGACGCCACGTCCCCTCAATGTGAGAAGAATAGTTCCGATCAGGGCTGTCGGCATTACCACGGACACATCGTTGATGTCAGAAAGCACCTGGTAGCCCAGTGTCCGCAAGAGCTTGTGGCGTAGCTGGGTGTTCTTGGGATCTTTAACGTCAAGATTGAGGCTCGAGGGAACCTTTGACAATTTTGTGAGTTGGTCATCGATGAATCCTCGTAGACTCCACGGCTCGTGGAACCTAACGTCAACCCTACCCAGACGAAGAGAAAGTACCTGGGACCCTCCAGTGAGGAAGTCGGCAAGATTTTCCTTCTTCTTTGGTACGCCGAGCAACTCCGTGACATAGCCTTCGGTTTCGATGACCTTGTCATACTGCGTGCTGACCGGGCAGATGATGGTATCTTCCGTCCGCCCTGAGAGGATACTGTCCAGGACAAAGTTCAGGATGCCGAACTTCGGCGGCAAAAGCTTTCCCGTCCTCGACCTGCCACCCTCAATGAAACACTCAAAGTTGAAGCCTTGCTGCAGGAGTGTGTCGATGTATGTCTGCACCAGGGTGGTGTACAGCTGGTCATCGCCGAACGATCTCCGGATCCACATTGCGCCAGCGTTCTGCAAGAAGGTGCCCAGCAAGGGGAAGTTGAGGTTATCACCGGCGACGACTACCGGAAGGCCGAGTCCGAGTCGATAGCAGATGAGCTGGAGTGATACGTAGTCGACATGGGACCGATGGCATGGCAGGAAGACTATGCTCTGTTTCTTCCGACTCGCCTCTTGCGCCACCTTTCTCAGCCGCAGCACCTCTTCGCTTGAGACATGAATGCCTTGATGATACGCTCGGAGGGTCAGCTGCGTGCAGAGGTAGTACGCGCTGCGGATGAATGTCTTGCTCTCGAACTTGCAGATCATCTCGTCCGTCATCTTCTCCGCCACTTCCTGGATGCCGGCTTCGATCGTCGATCGCCTGCGTGCGCGCTTCGTTGGGTAGTCCTTATGCTTGGGGTCCAACAGGCCCTCCTTCTCCTCCACGACGACGCGCTTCTCGGCCAGCTCGGCGATCTTGTTTCGCAGAAGGGGCGCTGAGAGAACCGATTCCTTCATTCGGTCGGTAAAGCCAGGGTAGAACAGGGGCTGTCCGATCACATCGTCGTATGCGCGCCACCCCTGGCCGGACACATGGAGGGATACTTCGCGCAGGAACCTGGGTGCGGCCCACCGTCAGCGTCAGCGCCAGTAGGGGCTGTACCTGGCTGATTGAACTTACTGCAGGGGCTCCGATCTGAATCTCGCCATATGCTCCATCAGCGCCTCTTCTTTCTCGTCCTTCCTTGTGGACGGCTCGAAGTAGCCGCTGGGCTGGAGGGTGATCTCATCGCCGAGGATCTGGAGGTCCGGCGCCGACTCGTTGGTGTGCCCGGCATCCTTCTCGTCGTTCGCCATGGTCACGTTGCGCCGTGTTCGGATGCGTCGGTTTGTATTCGATATATCAATTGCTTCTGAGCGCCTCTGTGAGCAAGAGGGCCATCATCTGGGAGGAGGTGCCCAAGTCATTCGGCTGATCAAGTCGCATTGAAGTGTAAAGGAGCGGGCAGTCTGGAATCCGGGGTTCCCCTTGCTGGAGCTCAAGCCGACTGGAAGGCACGGGGAAGTGGGTCCATCTCCAAAGCCGAGCTTCAGCGTCACGCTCGGATCCGCATGTGAACTCTATCGACTCGACCTGCACTAACATTTAATTTTCGAACTTCACCCGAGAACCTCAACATTACTCTGCCACCATCATCGCCCACCATGGCCGCCTCCACGGATGCCGCGGCGGCGACCAAGTCCCTTCTCGAGCGCGCCCACTCTCCAACGACTGTCGATCGCATTTACAACGAGAAGATCCAGTTCCGAAACCTCTATCTCCGCCCGACATCACCCCCACCATCCGTCGTCGCGACACAAAAGAATGCTCGCGACTCCCGGCGCAGGGCCCGCGAGGACCAGAAGCGCAAGCAGAAGCTGCGTCCCGCGCCTCTGTCTGCGCGTAAGCGCCGCGCTCTCGGCCTCTACGACATTCCCCGGAAGGGTCAGAAATACTCCATCTTCGAACCCCTCTACAAACTCTGGCTGGGCTACATCAGGGAAATACTCGGCAAGGAACTGTACACAGGCGGTCAGGGCGCGGCATCCAAGCTAAGCGCTGCCGAGTTCCACGGCGCCGTGCTCGAGGTGTCGAGGAGCAACTGCCCCAGCAGAGTCGGCATCAAGGGGATCGTTATCAAGGACGCCAAGTTCATCTTCGAGATCATCACGCCGAAGAACGAGATTAAGCTCGTACCGAAAGAAGGAACAATGTTCCGGGTTGAGATACCCCTAGAAAACCCCGCAGCAGACTCAGATGAGAAACCTTCAGAGAACACAGTCGACTCGCCAAGAAGGTTCGTCTTCGAGCTTCACGGAGACTTGTTCCTCGTCCGAGGCGCAGATCGGGCGAACAAGAAATACAAGCAGCACTTCCTCAAGAAAATCTGAGCGAAAATTCGTCGAGGAAAATCAACCACGAGGCATCACAGTGGCAGCGTTGATCGAGCAAGGAATTGCTTGCCGCAGCCACCTGCAACAGGTCCGCCCACCCAGGTCCCCACGGATCCATCTTGGCCTACCTAAGTCGAAGATTCCCCATGTTACAACCAGAGTCAAGGCGATACCCCCGAGCACCCGCATACGCGTTGGGCATCTATCTTGGGTACAGCCAGACGTGCACGTCATGTACATGCGCAAGATAAGCTGGGCCACACTGTAGCCCCGCACAACCTTGAATCACCACAACCGAGAGTCAAGGGTAACGAGCAGGGTCGCGGTGAAATATGATCAGAACACCAGCTTAGATGGTGGACATTTGCCGATGATTGGCTAATTAGAGGCGCGAGCTGGAGTAGACAGTTCTTGATACTCCCAGCATCAATACAATCCCTTGCTTGTCGCTACCCAGCCTTGCTCCAATGCAGTATCCTAATATCCTGTTCGCCCCCAGGCCCCGGGGTGAAACGTCAGGTTGCGCATAGCTCCAGACGATGTCATTGCCAAGAATGTTCTTCGGACCCACCACCCTGGTAGTCGCGAGTCTCATAAGAGGAATGTCGGGATGATATCCAGTGTTTCTCGAGAGTCGTCTTTGTTCTTCTCCTTCTTGATCAGACGTGAGCGTCCTTTGTCACGTCGTCGTCGGTCCATGAAACTCGAGAAGATGTCCGAATCGTCCGAGTCAGACCCATCCTTGACCGCAGGACTACTAAAAGCCTTGGAAGGTGTCGACACAGATTCAGTGACGCGGTGACGGGGAACGGAGCTCGCGGCACGGGATGCGGCATCCTCAATGAGCGCTGATGCTGCTGGACGAGCGGCGGGTGTAGAATGTTGTCTACGTGATGATTCCGCAACTGCAGGCGCCTCTGGTCGGCGGGATGGCCGAGGGTCTAGGTCGCCTTCATCTTCCGACTCGGTTTCAACGATATGAAAAGGCCGTTTCCGCCCATTCTGAGGCTGTGGTGTGTGGTGATTTTGCGGTTGTCGGGTGCTGCTTGTCGCGCTTGACTGGCCAGCGGCAGTATGGTGCATATAGGTCGGGTTCCTGGGGTTGCTGCGCACAAACCTAGCAAGCGGCACCTCTTTCTCCCGCGAGTTGTCCATGAGCCCCTGGAGTGCAGTCCCTTTCCAGGGCGCAGCCTCTTCATCCTCGCTGTCGTCTAGAATACCGGCATTCTCCCTGGCAGCTTTGAGGGCTTCCTTTTGTTTCCGCGTCCGAAGAACCTCCTCCTGTCTTTTGCGCGCCACTTCGGTCACTGGGCCGACGACCGGTCGGGAGATGTCCGCTATTGTCGCTGCATTCTGGGATTTCGCTTGGTTCTTGAGTCGTTCGTACTCTGCACGATGCAGATGAGCCGTGAACTTATTTGCCATGACGATAAATTCGTCCTCGACCATGCGGTACTTGTCGTCATTGTCCAGCCCCTCGATCATGTGTCTATCGAGATCAGCCGAATGTTGCGCGATGGCAGGTACGAGGAACTCACTGCTCTGGTATGGGCTGTGGGGGAGGTGAAGTAGAGGGTGTTCTCCCTGTGTATTGGTTAGATTTGGGAAACTTCTGATCCAACACAAACCGTACCAGGCTGATAGCCATGATGTCTCGTGGACGCAGGGGTGTCTTCTCTAGAGCTCGCCTGTGGAGTGCGGCTGCGGCTGCCTTGAGGAGTTGTACGAGATATCGCGCGGGAATGCGGCGTCTGAGGGAGGTCCGGCTCGTCTTTCACGCATGTTTCCGAAGCTCTTTTCCATGGCAGCTTGCGCGTCATGTTGGCAGTTGCACAGTCCAGAGGCGTCGTGTGTTCGGCGCAGTCATATTGAGGGTGCCCACGTTTCGTTATGGGGCTTGGGTGGTGTTGCAGTCTTGAGCGATACGAAAAGAGGCAAGATAGGGGAAAATGGTCGACACATGTAGCTGATGCTTGAAAATGAACGCCCTCTCTATCCTCGACTCTCAAAGCTGGCGTCGCGGAGCGTCGCGGACGCGTTGGGATGGAAAGCGTGGGGCACTTCAAGGCATCCAAGCCGAATCCGTATCGATAAGCGACGTGTCAGGTAATTATGGGCCTAGTGCCAAATGCCCCTCACTTTCCGCTTTCGAGCGTTGAATTTCAGGGCAGCAGCGATCCACCTACTGCAGCTGGGGGCATTAGCGCCCGGATACGGAGCATCAACACTGGAACTCTGTCGTCACAGCACCCCACCACGCCTGCGTTCGATGCGAGACTTTAGTCGTCCAAAGTATCATGAGATTCAGCTACAAACTTTTCACTCTCCGCTCGGTCTCTCCTCATGCTTCTCTCTTCCACACCAAAGCTGTTCCACTGTCTTAGACCCATCTTCTCTTCAAGACCAACATCAACCATCAAAGCCCTCATCCCCCTATACGCCTCACAACGATCCAGAACCATGTCCACCCAAGCTCAAGCTCTCGTCGAGGAGGCGAAGAAGGGCGCCGCCGAGAGGGCCGTCGAGGAATGGCTTCATCCTTCCCACCGCTTCGTCGGCATCGGTTCCGGCAGCACCGTCGTCCATGTCGTCAACGCCATCGCCGCCAAGGGCTCCTCTTTCTGGGGCAACATGACCTTCATCCCCACGGGGAGCCAGAGCAAGGGCCTCATCCGTGCCGCCGGCCTGCGCCTCGCCAACCTCGACGAGAGGCCCTTCGACTCCGCTGGCAAGCTCGTGGAGCTTGACGTGGCCTTTGATGGTGCTGACGAGGTCGACGATGAGCTGAACCTCATCAAGGGCGGCGGCGCATGCCTCCTGCAGGAGAAGCTCGTCGCCGTCACCGCCAAGACCTTCATCGTCGTGGCGGACTACCGCAAGATCTCGCCCCGTCTCTGCACTACGTGGAAGACCATCCCCATCGAGGTCCTGCCCATGGCGGCTCCCGACGTCCTGAACCGCCTGGTAGAGCTGGGCTCCCCCAAGCCCCTCGTCCGCCCCGGCCTCCCCGGAAAGGCCGGTGAGGTTGTCACAGACAACGGCATGTGGATCATCGATGCTCCTTTCGAGCCTCTGTTGCTGGAGCACGAACTCGAGGCATCGTCAAAGGGACGGCAAGGCGACAAGTGGGGGCTCAACGCCCTCGCTGAGCAGATCATGAAGATCCCCGGCGTTGTGGAAATCGGTCTCTTCTATGGTGTGAACGGCAAGGAGGCTCAGAGCCAAGGGCAGTACGGCTATGCTCAGAAGCCCGTCGCTGCTTACTTTGGCATGCAGGATGGCACCGTTGAGCACAAGGGCGCAAAGCCCAGCACCAACTGAGGGCATAAAAAGATTGTGGAAGGAAGCCCATGGTGGTGAAACTGGATACTATAAATGAATCGATGAACAAGATACCTGAGCTGAGTCAAACAGCTCGAATTTGAAGATTGCACGTTCACCGCGCCTTCCCTAAGCGTCCTGCTTTGGTTCTTTGACTCACCACCGCCGTGTTTGCTGGAGCGTGCACGTTGACTTCCGTCACCTGCCTCACATTCACTCAGTCCAGGCCTAAGGCCTCACAGGTACGCTGCCCGCCGTCTTAATCCTTCCACGCCTGCCTAGATCTCTTGCAGCATCATCTGCCTTCTCCCGCCTTTCCCTCCTTGACCACCCCGATCCTCCTTGATCCTCCCTGGTTCTCCTTGACCCTCCCTGACCGTCCTTAACCCAACTTCAACCTCTTCGCGCAACCTCACCAGCTCAAAGGAATTGCTTTCCCCTTCCAACCTTCCTTGAGAAACAACCCAGAGAACTTACGAAGCTGCCAACATGAAGATCCCACCCAAGCTACTCGGCTTCACCTTTCTGCTGCTTTCAGCGACCCTTGCCAGCGCTTCAATTGCGGGATGGCTGATCGATGGCGATACTCACCTGATCGCGCAGGATCCCTTCACCGGCAAGCTCAAGCACACCTTTTGCAACCACACCATCAACATGCCATCCACGCTTTCTTTCGAAGACGCCACTGATCTCACTACGGACACGAAGCCCAAGAATGGTACTTCCCTGGCTGGTGTTGGTTGGTTTGATGGTACTGTGACTTGGGTAAGTGCAGCGATGCTCCTTTCACGTGACAGCAAACTGAATAGCCATCGCGCAGGCCTCCATCATCTACCAGGATGAGCACGACGATCTGATGTACGCGCGCTACAACTGCAGTCTGACTTGCGGAAGCTCCGACCCGGTTCAGCAAGGCAATATATCATCCCTTCTCCCGGCTGGCGTCAAAGTTCACCCATACACGGGCATCGCGGCGGTCCGACTTAAAGACCCCAGTTTTATGCGCGCGTACTTCCTCGATGATAACCGCGCGATCCACGAGATAAGCTACCAAGACCGCGAAGGTTGGCAGTACGAGGGATCTTTGCCTGGAGAATCCGCCAGCGGCAATGCACTGGTAGCGGCCGCAAACGACGCCGGGGATGTTTTTGTTGTCAGCGCGGATGATGAGCACACCGTAAACGTCTTTGAGCAACAGCCACCCAAGACATGGACTTCAGGTGAGAGAATATATAGCACAAGATGGTGGTGTGCTCGTGCTGACGTTCTTCCGTGAAGCCCCCCTTTCGCTGCCCAATCTCGCCAGCGCGCCTCAGGCTTGGAAGCCAAAGGGCCCTCAGACAGCATTGCACGTCGACACTGATGGCACGGTATCTCTCTTTTACATCGACAAAGACAACCACCTGCAACAGCTCACGTCAGCTGCAACCAATAGAACGACCTGGGCAGTCGAGGACCGTCAGCCTGAACGCATCTGGCCAGTCGCGCATCCCGAGAACACCGAACTCGTCATCGCGGCGCACCGTGAACTCTCTTCCTTCTGGATGTACTACCACGGCTCCGACAAGCGCCTCTCCGAGCTCTCGTACAACGCTGGCACTTAGGAAAACGCCACCGTTGTCAAGGGCCACGACGCTCTCACCGCCACGCTACCTCCACCACCCGGCCATACAAGCTCAGCCACTGTTCCCTCAACCGACAATGAGTCCCGAAGCCCCTGGGAGACTGCGGTCACATATACTATCGTCAGCCTCGGCTTTGCGCTGTCCGCCTGGTTCGTCGTCTGGTTCATTGTAAAGGTTCGCTGGCGGGACCATTTGCCCGGTTGGGTGTGCCGATCTTGGGATCGGACTTTCAAGCGTAAGCGCAGCAACACGAGCAGCCCGGAGACCATGGGCATGGATGGCCTTAGCAACAGGGTCTGATGACTCTGGACATCCATCACACATTCGGCGTTGGTTACTGGCATTGGTAACAGGACAAAGTCGGAATTCGGGGACTTTTTTGATGGGGAGTCTCCAAAAGTCGATCATTGAATCTATGATCTTACACTTTCATGTCCTTTCACATTCCGTGGGTCTTGTTTTCATGTCATCTCGATGTTCTTCCAGCCATTGTACTCGCAGCTCAGGTCTAACTCGAACCATGACTCCGTGATCAACTGATGCCCGATAATGACCGGAGAGAATGAAACCACTCTGGAACATCTTGCACTGCGACGAAATAACTTCCAAGCAGACTCATATCTGTATCATTATATCAATAGGAGATGATCTAGCACAAGAAAGAAACCAGATCCGAGTAGCCCCGGATCAGAGCCGACGTGTCGACTCGCCCCTCATAACGCCTATGCCGCTGATGCCAATGTATCCCTCCTCTACCAGGACCCTTCCTCCTCTATATTATGTCCAGAGCCACCAAAAATCATAATCCACCTCGTCAATTTCTCGGGACTCCGTTCCGCTTAAGCGGCGCCGCCGGTAGTGATCTTGTCCTTGTTGAGCCTGCTCCACCGGGAGAAGAAGCTCGAGACAAAGGCGAAGCCAACACAAGCGATAGCAATGGCGAACGCGACCCGCAGGCCGTCCATGTAGGACTGGATGATGATCGGGACCGTGTCCTCGTCAAAGACACGCCTGATGTCGGTGGCGCCCGTGAGGACGAGCTGCTCGAGCGAGACGTGGGGAGCGCGCTGCAGGACGTTCTTGATCATGGTCTGGAGGAAGCCGGCCTGAGCCGCGGCGACGAGGAAGGCACCGCCGACTGTCTGGAAGACTGTGGATCTGTTAGTCTGGGTTTGAGGCACGTGGAAACGGAGGGGGGGTGACGTACAGAGAAGGATGGCGGTGGCGGCGGCGAGGTCGGATTCTTCGGAGCGGCCCTGCACGGCGATCATGGGGACCTGGAAGCCGGCGCCCCAGGCGAAGCCGGCGAGGATCTGGTAGCCGATCCACTTGCCGCTGCCGGTGCCGATGTCGAAGGTGTAGATGAGGCCGGCGGCGATGGTGGCGACGGCGGCGGAGCCGACCATAATGGGCGTGTAGATGCCGGTCATGGTGATGGAGGCGCCGGAGCTGACGGTGGCGATGGTGACGGCGATGATGAGGGGCAGGTTGCGGACGCCCGAGTCCATGGGGGAGACGCCGTCGACGGACTGGAAGTAGATGGGCAGGTAGTAGATCAGGATGAAGTAGGATCCGGCGAAGAAGAAGGCGTAGATGGACGAGATGTAGAGGGTCCTCTCCTTGAACAGACGGGGGGTGATCATGGACCTCTCGCCCTGCCAGATCTCGAGCACGACAAAGGCGGCGATCATGAGGCCGAAGCCGACGAAGAGACCGATGACGGTGGATGAGTTCCAGGGGTGCTCGACGCCGCCGTACTGCAGGGCCAGGAGGAAGGAGATGGTGGCGCCCATGATCAGAGCGGTGCCGAGGGGGTCCATCTGCAGGAGCTTCTCCTTGAGAGGGGCCTGGGCGGGGACGGCCTGGGGAGGCGCGCTGAAGAAGAAGAGGATGATGGCGGCCGAGAGACCGCCGATGGGCAGGTTGATGTAGAAGCACCACCTCCAGGAGACGTGGTCGGTGAAGGCACCGCCGAGGAGGGGACCGATGACAGCGGCGATGCCGTATGAGGCGCCGACGACACCGGTCAGGGCAGGGCGGCTCGCGGGCTTGGCGCTGAAGCCGATGATGGTGTATGCGCCGGAGCCGATGCCAGCGGCACCAACGCCGGCGATGGCGCGGCCGACGATGAGGGCGACACTCGTGGGGGCGACACCGCAGATGAGGGAGCCGACCTCGAAGATGAAGATGGCGACGAGGAAGCTGATCTTCAGGGGGAAGTACTTGTACGCTTTGCCCCCTTGTCAGGGGTTAGCGGATGTCGTGAAGTCTGGGGGGAGTGTGGGAGAGACTTACAGGTTGACTGGAAGGCAGCCACACACATGAAGAAGGAGGCGCCGTACCAAGACACCTCGTCGAGGCGCTGGAACTCATCGGTAATCTTGGGGATGGCTGTGGCGACGATGGTCTGTGAACCTGTTAGCTTGTGATACACAAGAGATGGCGGCGGTCGGCTTACCATATCGAGAGCGACGAGGAAGATGCTGAGGACCAGGGCGACGACGATCATGGCTAGACGCGTGCCGGAGGGGTACTCATGGCTACCATCCTCGGTGGTGCTGTCCTCGGCGGTGGCTTCGACCTTCTCACCTGCAGGATCAACGACCTGAGCCTCCTCGTCGACGTCCGTGGTGGACATGTTGTCGATGTTTCTCCTCTCCTCCTCCGTCATGGAAGCTGAAGATGTGGTCTGAGGAACCGGCAACGAGCCCTTCTCCGTGGAAGACATTGTGTTGTGTGGGAAAGGGGGTGTTTGATTATGATAGGGCTGATACTCTGAAAGGGTCTAACACAGGCGCGTGTATGATAGACTCGGTGTAAGTCTCGTGTTCTTCGAGACTGTTAGTCTGGAGTGTCGAGCTGCTTGGGGTGAGATGCTTGGGAACGCCATCTTCCAGCCAGGCGGCTCTCGGCCATCCTTTTGTAACACGAGGGTTCACCGCGACATGATGACTTCTGCTGTTGCTTCTTCACGCCAAAGTCTCACGCATGTTAGCCCCATGCACAGCAAAAATGCCAGGATGGGCCAAAGTCCGCCCTACCACGGGCCGGATGGTAGTGGAGGGAGTTAAGCTTATGGCCGGGCACGGTTGCTTTCTGACCAATTCCGCCGGTGCACGTCCGCCTCGGAGACATCATTTGTGAGCAACTCGCCGGCCGTGAACCACGTTGACGAGGTGAGAAGGATCCGGTCTAGCGGCTCCTGGGACCCTCCGACTGGGGCTACCAAGGGGGGGTGGGAAAAGGGAGGAATCGCTGCCTGGAAGGTATCGCAAGGGAGGTAACACGCTTATTGATAAGCTGGTAGGGCCACACGCGAAGCCGGATGAAGCAAAGCTTGGCAAGGGTCATGGAATGCCCCGAGGGCCTGGTCGAGTCACACCGGTGCCGAAACCGAGATGCAGCGTGGGAAGCGTTATGTCCGGCACTTGGATGGAGTTGTCATCGTAAGGCCAGCCAATCCCGAGGCTGCCTCGAGGGAGATGGGCCGCTGAAAAATGAGAGAAGCCATCTGGACTTCAAAGACAGGCTCCTAAACCAGCCCTGGACAGACATCTCAAGAACCGCCACCCGATTGGCTGTTGACGCTTCGGGAAAAATGGGACCGGATGGATTCAGCTCCGTCCACGCGGACTTTGCGCTTCGGCTGAGAAATCACCAATGTCCGCCTCGGGGGTTTTGGTGTTTTCTGAACTCGCATGAATAATTCAAAATCCGAGTGCATGCGAAGGGGATTTACGATAAGGGAGGAAAATTGCTAATATGGCTACGATTTCTGCGGACTTTCGATGCGGATTCCGGCTGGCGGGATTCGCACGTGCTGGTCCCCATTGCGACATGCTCCTTGTAGAGGTCGAGATCTACTAGTACAATGAATCATCATGAGAAGGCACCGGACGGCGCTGACCTCGAGCGGCAGAGCGGTAAGAAGATGAAGAAAACACAGGCCGGTAGAAGGCCACGTCTTTACCTTTGGCGAGGTCAGCGATGATCCTCGGCATCTCGCCGAGATGCTCCCACCCAATCCCGGCAATGCCTGCCGACAGCGGTTGAGGCTTATCCTCAAGCCGTCATCAAACGGCGGCAACGGTGAGCGTTACCGCGTAGCGAGATCTGACGTGAGCGAGGGGTGACGCGCGTTGGCGTTGCTCATAGACCCAAAATCACGGCACCTATAGCACCGACTGGGTGCGTATTCGACGAGATCTGTACTGTAAAACGTTACATTGCGAATCTGAGCTTGGCTGCAAGGGGCGTGTACCACCTCGAGATGAATCTCATGGGCATCAACTCCCTACCTGGGTACCGAAGTTCTTGTACTTGGATTGTTGTTGAAGATCCGGAGGCCGAGGCGCTCGCACTGTACACTGGATGCTCCTACTGCAAAGTGTTGCCCCTGGCGTATCTCATGTACCGTGTAAATAACGACAGTATTTGTACATGGCACTGTTTCAAGTATTGCACCGTGCCCCAGAACAGCCTTCTGACCCCCACCGTCATCTTCCATCACCCAGATCCCCATCGACAGCTTCCCTCAACCAGGACATGTCCGGGCCGCCTCATCCGACGTCGATTCTCAGAGGTCATAAAGCACAGGTCCACGCCCTCTGCTTTATTCGGCAAAATGAGCGTCTCGTCAGCGGCGATGCAGATGGCTTCGTCGTGGTTTGGGACCTCACCATCATGAGGCCCACGGCCGTCTGGAGACCACACGAAAATGCCATTCTGGGAATACAGGCATGGGGTCCCGATCGCATCATAACGTCAGTCATTTTCCAACAATGCTTATGCATCCAGCTGATGATCGTGCAGACATGGCCGGGACCACAAGCTCGCTGTCTGGCAATTGGGCGTCGCCAATGAGGCAGGCCTCAGCACCAGGTTGCCCCTCGAAGACAGCCCGGAACCCAGACCCGCGCCCTGGCTGCTGTACCTCCTGGAAGTCAACACGATGAATTTCTGCACTTTCTCATCGTGCCCGCAACCCTCGAATCAGGACACAGAACCTCCAGCGCTACTTGTCGCGGTGCCCAACACACTCCAGTCAGAGTCGGTAAGTCCGCGTAACCCCGGGCGGAGTTAGCTTCAGCCTCAACTACATCGCTAACCTTCACTCCCTACCAAAGATTGACGTCTATGAAATGCCGTCGCAGACTCGTCTGCACACTGTCAAGGCCCCCGGCAGACATGGGATGGTGATGGCGCTGGCATTGACCCGCCTGTCCGGCTCGCTGGTCCTGGTCGCCGGATATGAAGATGGTCACGCGGCGGTGATGCAGCTGGTGGGTGATACATGGATCACTACCTATGAGGCCCAGGCGCACAAGGAGCCCATATTGTCCCTCGATGTCTCGCCTGATGATGGCTGCTTCTTCACCTCGTCTGCCGACGCCATCATAGCGAAGCACCCCTTAGTTGCTGCTACCGTGAAGAGCACCGCGCTAGGGACGCCCACCAAGATATCAAACACAAAACATGCCGGTCAGCAAAGCCTACGGCTACGCGACGACGGTCGGATCTTCGCGACCGGTGGCTGGGATGCCATGATCCGCGTCTACTCAAGTAAGACGCTGAAGGAAATTGCCGTCCTCAAGTGGCACCAAGTCGGCTGCTATGCCGTGGCGCTTGCAGATGTTTCCCCAGCGGGTCAAAACACGGCAGGTCAAGCATCTTCATCCGGCGCGTCTCAAGATCTCGTCGCTGCTGCGGGGGAGCTGAGTGTTAAGAATCGACGCATACAACACGCCAAGACGGCACACTGGCTGGCAGCTGGCAGCAAAGACGGCAAAGTCAGTCTATGGGAAGTCTTTTAGACAGATAAATCATAGTAGCGTACTGCGCCCGTCTCCTGGTCCACAGTCCAGGGCCTGGTCACACACCGCCTCCTCTCCAACAGGTGAACTTCACCAGACAGGCAAACAGCCTGGGTCATCATGGCTCATCTTGTGAGTCACTCCGAGTGAATTCCTGTTCCTTGGTGGTGGCACTCGTACAGATGGGCCAGTACAAGTCTAGAAACCCATATATTAGGTAAACGACTGTAAGAGAAGGACTCGAATCATTCGACTCTAGTCCCCTCTGGTTGAATCTGTGATGGTATTCTCCACGATTGGCACGGGATTAGTCAGGAGCCACTCTCGATCCGTTCCTGGGTGGCGGCGTCAACTGATAAGATAAGCACCCAATGCCCCGCCCCCGCTATCTGGTCCCTCTAAATTCTTTTGAAAAGTTCGAGTCGCCTCATCTGCCGCCGGCACAACGTCACTCATCTGAAGGTGCCTGTCGTGAACGCAATCCCCGTATCGATATCGGACCTTCGTCACTTTTGTCTCTTTAATCGCCTGAGAAGGGTCTCGTCACTTAGACTCTGCCGTCCAGGCAACCTTCATTATTTCCGGCTTCCCCGACGGTTCACTTCATCGATCATACCCCGCCATGGATTACGAGAGGACCACCACCGCAGCGACGGTGCTGTGCTACAACTGCTCTGCTCCCATCGACGGCAGTCTCGGAACCATTTGCTCTTCCTGTCTTCGACTGACGAATGAGTATGTTCAAATGGTGGACCGCACTACGACTTGCGACTAACAGTGTTGCAGCATCAGCAACGGCGTGCAAAGAGAGTCGAGCCTGCATTTCTGCAGGGACTGGTATGCTTAAGTCCAGTGATATGGATTTCACCAATACTGACACCCATTAGCGACCGATGGCTTAACCCCCCAAACACATGGGTCGTGGCGGCACCGGAAAGCCGTGAGCTCATGGCACTGTGTCTGAAGAAGCTCCGCGGTCTCAACAAGTGTCGTCTTATCGATTGCCAGTACATCTGGACGTATGTCACTTGCCATCCCTTTGCGATGGCTTAGTTGCTGACTTGCGCACAGAGAGCCTCATTCGAGGAGAATCAAGCTCAAGATCACCATCCAGGATGAGGTTCAGAGCGGTGTCCTGATGCAGCAGTCTTTCGAGGCCAGCTTCGTCGTCAACTATCAGCAATGTCCCGAGTGGTATGTGCTGCCTTTGAGATGGACCTTGTCACGTAACTAACCCTTCGACAGCCAGAAGAGTTTCACCGCCCACGTGTGGAGGGCCTCGGTACAGGTGCGACAGAAGGTTCTCCACCAAAGGACGATGCTGCATCTCGAGCAGCTGATCCTCAAGCACAACGCACACCGCGACGTACTCAACATCAAGCAGGAAGCAGGCGGTATGGACTTCTTCTTCTCTGAGCTGAACAAGGCCAACGCTTTCGTCGACTTCCTTGGTTCCGTGGTGCCAGTCAAGTCGAAGAAGTCCCAGGAGCTCATCTCCCAGGATGTCCACACCTCCACCAAGTCGTACAAGTTCACTTTCTCCTGCGAGATTGTGCCCATCTGCAGAGATGATCTGGTTGCGCTTCCCATCAAGATCGCAAAACAGCATGGCAACATCTTCCCCCTCACATTCTGCTACAAGGTACGAAAACACACGTCCCCTACTATACAACAACTTGCTAACGACGCTTTCAGATCGGAACATCAGTCTACTTCCTCGACCCGACCACCCTCCAGACCACCGACATTTCTCCGGCAGTATACTGGAGGGCACCCTTTATGCCCCTCGCAGATCTCAAGTCGATGGTCGAGTTCATCGTCCTCGAGATTGAGCTTTTAGGACCGACAAAGGGCAAGTGGGCTTTGGCCGAGGCCACCGTCGCCCGCGCGTCGGATCTCGGCGTCAACGACAAGCAGTACTACGTGCGGACCCACCTGGGCAACCTCCTGCAGCCCGGCGACAGCGCCATGGGCTTCGACCTGACCAACACGGTCTTCAACAACTCCCTGCTGGACGACCTCGAGGAGTCGAGCACCTACGCCTCCCGCATCCCCGACGTCATCCTCGTCAAGAAGCACTTCCAGCGCCAGAAGAAGAACAAGCCCCGCGGCTGGAAGCTCAAGCGCATGGCGAAGGACGAGGGCGAGCTGCTGCCCAAGGAGGCCGACCAGGCGCGCATGGAGGAGGAGTATGAGCAGTTCCTGCGCGATGTCGAGGAGGACGACGAGTACAGGTCCACCATGGCGCTGTACAAGGCCCAGCAGAAGAAGGTCGACCCCGACGCCATGAGCATCGCCGAGACCGACGGCGGCGACGACGACCTGCCCCGCGTCAACATGGACGAGCTGCTGGACGACTTTGACGAGCTTGAGATTCGCGAGTAGAGATGGTTGACGCGGCGTAACGTGGGTTTGGTGGTTATCTGGCTTTGCAAGGGGAAAATAGCAGAAGATGAGAGATGATGACAGCATGAATGACTGCATAAATGGCGAACAAATTTGTTTTTTGCACAATTCGCATTTACACCTTTGACCGTACTATGTTCCTCGACGTGACGCCAGGTATCGGTATTCGACAAACCCACACCACCTTTGCAGTAACGTTTGGAGAGTAATAAATCCTGAAGGCGTTCATGAGACTTTCGGGCTGCAAATCGTCAGGCCCTGAACATCAAAAGTATCAGCTGGAGTATTCATCTAATCCCCAGAAACACAAATTATATTGACGCCAACGCTAAATGCAACAAGACCTGTCATAGCCCCTAGAAGATCTTGCTCAAGACCCTGGCCACGCTCTCGGACTGCGGCTCCTGCCCGGCACCCTTCCTCGCCAACTGGACCTGCTTGAACGTCATCTTCCCCCTCCCGGACGCCTCGCCCTCGGCAGCAGCAGGCGGCGCCGCCGCCGCACTCTCGGCCCCCTCATCGCCCGTCCTCTTCCTCTTCTTCTCCTTGGTCGCCTTGATGCCCTCGAGCACCTTGGCCCTCTCGACGTTCTTGACAAACTCCTTGTTCTCCTTCGTCGTCTTGCTGATCTCGGCGCGCATCCTGCTCGTGCGCTCGGCGTTCTCCGACGCGATCTGCTCCGTCAGGTTGTTCCACTTGAAGCCCTTGAGGTAGAGCAGGTTCCAGATGTCGTCGCGGTAGTACGAGCCCTTCTTGCCGCCGATGGTGCGCGCGTTGAGCATCTCGCACGCGCGCTTGGCGTCCTTCTTGGACGTGAACTCGACCCAGCCCTCGGTGTAGAGGCGCTTCTTGTTGCCGCCGGCCTTGACGCGGCGCGTGTGCGCCGTCGGGTCCTCGGGCGCCAGGAAGATGCGGTTGATGGTGCCGTGCGGCGCCAGGAGGGTGCGCAGCTTGTGCGGCTTCATGTACGGCGGGATGCGGGAGAGGTAGACGACGCCCGAGCGGCGGACGGCGGCTTCGGTGGCGATCAGGTTCTTCTTCGTCAGGGGTTTGGAGATGTCGGCGGCGAGCTGTGACTTGGACTTGGCCGACGGTGCGGATGGTGCTGCTTTCGAGGCGTCCTCGTCCTCGTCCTTGTCGTTGTGGGCGGTGTCGGCTTCGCCGTCGTCGGACGCATCATCTTTCTGGTCGTCGCTGAGATCATCCGCGCCAGACTCGTCATCATCTACCCGTCTTCGCTTCGCGCTTCGACCGCCCTTTTGCAGGTCCTCGGCCTCGGAATCGTAGCCATTGCTATGATCGTCATCGCTGTCGCCCGCATCCAAGAAGTCGTTCTTCTTCTCGGGCGCCATAATTGAGTAGTTCCGAGCTGAATACAAAGTAATCCAGCCGAGGGGAGAGGCAAATATCTGTTCGACGCTGCAAGTCAAGCTGGTTGGTGCTGTGGTCGCGAACTGAATTCGATGTCCGATCGCCGTCAACGATTTTTTAGTGGATCAATCCTGCATCTCCAATCGGCCTGGCTTATCTTATCGCGGGTACCGTCGATGGCGGGGCAGCGAGTCAGGTCCCGGCCCGGGGGTTTGCCCCTCTATGAGCTCACAGCTCCTTCCCGTTGTTTCCACGAGAGGAGGAGCCGCTGATAACTTCCTTCACATTGCAACCTGATAATTTCGGAAAACTCATCCTAGAAACACAGAAGAGAGCTTTCAAGATGTCACTCGAGGTCCTGACCACCATCTCCCCAACCACCAACGAGCCCATCATCACCAGGAATGGCGTCTCGCAGGCCGACTTAGAGCAGCTTCCGGTAACCGCCACCGAGGCGTTCCAGACTTGGCGCAAGACGTCTCTGGCGGACCGCCAGGCCATTGTCAAGAAGTTCATTAAGCTCCTCGGCGACAAGAAGGATGAGCTCGCAGAGGAGATCACCGTGCAGATGGGCAGGCCCCTCCGCTTCACCGGCGTCGAGGTCGCCACCGCCATCAAGCGGGCCGAGTACCTGCTCAAGGTCAGCGACGAGGCCCTCAAGGACACCGACGGCGAGCCGGAGAAGGGCTTCAAGCGCTTCATCCGCAAGGACCCTGTCGGACCCATCCTCGTCATCTTCGCCTGGAATGTATGTGAACCACCCTCCGGCAGCTGGTGAAACTACGTCGCCACGTTTCCCTCGCAACGGCAGCGCTAACGTCGTGCCCCTAGTACCCCTATCTCATTCTCGTCAACTCGCTCATTCCAGCTCTGCTGGCAGGCAACACCGTCATTCTGAAGCCGTCGCCGCAGACTCCCACCATCGTCGAGCAGGTGGCCAAGACGTTCGCCGAGGCCGGCCTCCCCAACGGTGTGCTTCAGTTCTTCCATTCCGGTTCCCCGACGCAGATCGAGACCATCGTCCGAAACCCGGCCATCAAGGCCGTGGCGTTCACGGGCTCCGTTGCGGGCGGCCTGGCCATCCAAAAGGCGGCCTCGGACCGCATCGTGCATGTCGGCCTTGAGCTCGGAGGCAAGGACCCGGCGTACGTCAGGCAGGACGTGGACGTGGCGTGGGCGGCCAGCGAGATCGTCGACGGCGCCGTCTTCAACTCGGGCCAGAGCTGCTGCTCCCTGGAGCGCGTGTACGTGCACGAGAGCGTCTACGACGCCTTCGTCGAGGCGGCGCAGAAGGAGCTGAGCGGGTACAAGCTCGGCGACCCCTTCGACAAGGACACGAACGTCGGGCCCGTCGTCTCCAAGAGGTCCAAGGAGACGATCGAGGCGCACATCAAGGATGCACTCGACAAGGGCGCCAAGGATGCCACGCCCGAGAACGAGTCGTTCAGCAACCCGCCGCCCAAGGGCAACTTCGTCAAGCCCACGCTCCTGACCAACGTCGACCACAGCATGACCGTGATGACGGAGGAGACCTTCGGGCCCGTCCTCCCCGTGCAGAAGGTCAAGAGCGACGCCGAGGCGATAAAGCTCATGAACGACAGCGAGTTCGGCCTGACCGCCAGCATCTGGACCAAGGACACGGACAAAGGCTACGAGCTCGCCGAGGACGTCGAGGCTGGCACCGTCTTTGTCAACCGCGCCGACTTCCCGAGCCCGGTAAGTTTTTACCTCGAATGAGAACCGCCAAAAAATCAGAGGCGACATTCATGCTGACCCGTGACCGCAGGACCTCGCCTGGACCGGTTGGAAGAACTCGGGCAAGGGTGTGACGCTGAGCAAGTTCGGCTTCGACGCATTTGTCAAGCTCAAGAGCTACCACCTGAAGGACTACCCGAAATAAGGGCGCGGCGGCCGAGCATCAGAGCAGTCGTGTAACAAAACAAATCGTTTTGACATGTCTCAGGGCAGCGGGCAGCGCGAGGGAGGAAATGGGAGTGGAGTGGAGGCAGACAGGCGGCTCTGCACGCCAGTGTACGTAGCGTGCGAGATTCACCCACGCTGCACGAACCTTTCGGGAGACCGTGCTAGCAAATAGTAGCAAGTAGTAGTACCTTGGACCTCTAGCTTCCCGTCGCCTAGCTCGGACCTAGTGAACACCCCTTTATCCGCCTGCGTGAGAGCGGACGTGAAAACATGTCTCTGTCGAGAACCGCGCTTCATGTACGTGCGGTGAAACCAGTTCATGTCCTTCCCCGTCCCCTGGGGACCGATCGGCCGTGACACGCGAAGGCCGCGATGCCGAGGCGGGGATATGCCTGCGGCGCCGTCGAGGCCGCGAGGCCAAAACAACGAGGGCTGCGCGGGCGGGCGCTTTGATGTCATTGTTTGGGTCTCGTTCAGACGGCGATCGGGCCCTGGGGTTTCGGGAGATGCGACGAACACGAGAGGAGCGCACAAGCGACAGGCGCACACGAGGCGCGTCTTGGGGGTTGATGGGGGTCTCGAGGGAGGGGAGCTGCAATCTCGTCGTCGTCGTCCTGGCACGGAGTGGCATAACGGGCAGAAGCAAGGGCTTGAGCCGAGGCTCGCTCTACTCCGTGATGGATCGGACGTGGCTGCTCTGCGCTGCGGCTGCTCAATGCGATGCGTTCTGGCCTCTAGGTCGGCCTGCGTCGCGGGTAGATTCAGCTCAGCCATGGATGGGCCAGGACGAGCAGGTAGAGGGAGGACGCCGGGCGGTTTCAGTGCATCAGCGAGAGTGAGGGCCCATGAAGACCTCATTTCAACTGCCGACGCGCGGTCTCAATTTAGGAAGTGCACCTGGTCCTGATCCAGATACGGGCATCGGGAAAAAGGATCGTCCCTGGGACGCGGGCGGGCGTTGCAACACGGGCCACGACAGGGGGGGTTCTGGTTCTGGTCCTGGGTTCAGCACTCGAACTGTGATTTTCAGCAGAGATAGAGAGAAGGGTCTGGCCCGTCCGCGGCCTCGGGATTCCCGTGGTAGTTCACTCGAGTTCACCGAGTCTCACAACCGGCCGTGTGGTTCGCGAGGCGTCGGGTGATGGGCTGGGAAACTCTGTCGCCATCGTCGAGTCTAGTGGACGATCCAAGTCATTCGACACGTGTGCAGGCGCTCACATGAGGGAGAGCTACGTGCGTGTGGTGATTACAATGGGCAATTAGGCACCTGAGGAGAAGCAATGCGGGAACCCAAGGAGCCGGGCCTGGAATGCAGCCGAGGGAGAAGAAAGGGGACGGTGAAGGTGATTTGCAGGGTCCCGAGGAATAGAGTTCCCCCCCCTCGGAAGGCCAAGACGCATGACGATAGCAGAGAAGATGATGGTCAAGACGAGACGGCCGGATCCATCAATCGTGTGCGGCTGGTCGAGGTTGGGGCGCGACTGGAATGTTGATGACAGTCAGGTCTACGATAAGGGGGGTTTACTGGCTGTCGTACTTCTCATGATGTTGATCTGATCGAAAGAGGAAAGAAAGGGGGCGGCGAGTGGACGAAATGGGACGCTTCTTGAAACGAGGACCCCGTCAAGCCCGTTCACGGACCCGTCCAATGAGCACGGTCAATTGGCATCTCGCCTCTCCTTCTGCTTCGCTAACAAGCATCTCCCTGCGTCGACCATTTCCCGCTGCTGACGATGCACATCTCCCGCTGCGCGTGTCCAGTCGCAGTCGAAGATGGGCGGCGAAACATTCCATGCCGGGGGGTTTCAGGATGCAGAGATGGGCGTCGGATTGATGAGATGAGATGACTCTTGCCCGCGTTGCATGAATTGTCGAGTCGCTGATCGACCAGAAACGGTTCACGCCCAGATAGAGACGGACAAGAGAGAGAGATGGAGACAGTTTCTTGTCGTCCGAAATAGGGGACAGATTGAGAGGTTCGACCCTGAAGCGATCCGCATTCCACTCTTCAACACCCCCTCCGACGGCTGTTTAAAGGGACGAGCTGATGTCTCTGCGACCGGATGGGCGGCGTCCTGTTAGATCATGGTTCGTTGATTGCGTCGCATTCCAACGCTCGACCGCTCACTCTTGGCCTCGTCCCTCCCACGCTCGCTTTCTCACGCTCTTCACTCTCCCTTCTGCCTCCGTGCTTGTTCTGCTCCTCTCGACTTATCAGGACACACCCCGGCCCTTAACAGTCGGCAGTCATCTCGTATACCCTACTGTCGCGCAGAGCAACTAGCACGGCCATTAAAGCATCCCTTCCTACTTCACACCTGCGCTGGAACGCGGGAAACGACTCTCACGACTACTGGTGCGCCATCCAGAACCCAGAGGAACGCAGCCTGTCTTGGATTCCCCACGCCTTGGCTGACCCGTTCGCACGCCGCCATCACTGTCTCTCACCTCGACCTGCTCTCCGCTTGCGGACGCCCAACACCACGCACACGCACGCCGGCCGTTATATTCCTCTCCCCCTCCAGCCCCGAACGTTCGTCGTCTGTCTCCTCGCCAACAGCTCTTTTCCATCCCTCGAGGCCGCCACGTTCATTCTTCCGCATTTCCCGTCTTTCCACACATTCGTTCCCCCATCTGAGGACATACCCGCCCCCGGCAGCAACACACACCACCACACCCCGCCACGCTTGGCATAAGACATCGCAGCGTCGCCTTTATCTTCGCAACACCGCCGCCTGTCGCAGTTTCATCGTCGTCATCGTCATTCAGGCCCCCCTCTGTCCCCCCGTACAGAGTCATACCTGCCACCCGGTCCCGCCGTCTTTGTCGTCCCTGGAAGGAGACCAAGACAAGGCTCGCCAAAGCAGCAGCAGCCAAAGACAAGGCCGTAACCCACCCACCTTTGTTTCGCCAAACGGCTGTCCGACAACGTCAGCGCAAGGGAAACCCGGGAGGTTACACCCGCCTTCGAGACGCATCCTCGACCTCAGTCAAACCACCAACCTATATCAGGACCGCCAACCCCCGCCGCGCAGCCGCGCCACGAACCGCTCACCTGGGAAGACGTGCTACGCCATCCGCTCACCGTCACTCCCACCGCTACCCGTTGACGATCCGCATCCCCGGGACGAGAGGAACCGGAGATCGACAGCCCGATCCAGAGAGACGTCTCAGACACGGCGTCACCAGCCCGCGCTACACACGCAGACAGAGAGCTCCACCCCAATGTCCGACACTGAGAGCACCATGAGCAGGATGCAGTTCCACAACGGCATCAGGGGGTTCTACACCCGGGTGCACAAGATCATCGGGCTGAGGAGGAGGAAGCAGGAGAAGCGCAGCCTGGATATTGTGAGTAACCCCCAAACGGGCAGAGAAGTTCCTGCCCCTTTGCTCGATGATGTCCCGTGACTGACTGTGTTTGTCTTAGTCGGCGCCTTTCAACTTCCAGAAAGTCAGCATGGACCTCGCCGGCATTAGCGCTGATGAGTGAGTCTTCCGCCCCCTTGGCGTTCGTCGAACAATAGTCTAACAATCCGTCTTTCAGGCTCTCCCTTCTCAAGGAGCAGGCTGTCGCGAGCCGCATCGGCATCGCTGACCCCGAGGACGACGCCATGTCAGGACGCCCAGGCCTGATGAAGTCCGCCTCTGGGCCTGTCATCAGCGTCGTCCCGGCCACGCCGTACATGACCGAGGGTCCCCTGGGCAGGCAGACTTTCTGATCGCCGTGCTTGAAAACAGCACCGCGTTGTTTGAGGGAGTCCGGGTTCGACGGATCACTGGCGATGTACATCAATATCGGTATTTTGAGTTTTCAGATTGTATTTGGCGGGAAAGCATGGCGTTAGACGGAACTAAAGACGCATCGTTAGAAAAGATGCCATAGGGAACCTTGGAGTGGACTTCACAGAGGTCCATGGGATACTGTTTGGGTTAGAGACCGCACGGCTTTGACGAAGCAAGTACGAAAGCAGCCGAATCTTATTCGTTTCTGTTGACTTGATCAACGAAAGTCTTCATGACGTGACACCTGGGAGGATCAGCCACGCATAGCAAGGAACGGGCAACAAATGCCTCTGCTTGTAGATGCGTGTCGAGCATGATCGCCAAACTCAGTCTCGAGCCGTGCATGTCATCCGCGACGCGGCATCGGGGGGCCACATGACGGACAGGCATGCCAATTTGCCGCGGCCGACTCGGGCGTACGGGTCCAGGTGAATTCACCGAGCCCCGTCGGCGCTCGCAAGGACCGCGGACGCCGCGCACACGGGAGGGCTGCCCGTTGCGGGCGAGCCTGGCGGGTTATTTTCGTTTGGTAGGGCATGTGACAGGTGGAGCTAGGGTGCCGAAAAGGGCCCAGGATGGTAGCTGTCGCGTGGGTGGAAATAATCCTGCTGGATGCGCCTTGGCCACGCCCGGCTCATTTTCTCAGGTGGGCATCGCCGCATCGAGAAAGTGATTACTCGAGGAAACGAAAAATTGTGACTGTGGGGATGCGTATTCTGCCCCTTGATACCAAATGACTGAACTTGGGCCCGTGGCCGTGATTGATCGCGCTTTCGAGCAAGGGTGAGTTGCCAGTCTGTGGAATGCCAATTCTCAGTACCTGCCGGCCACATGGTGCAGTGCCCATAGCTTCATGCAGCTGCAGCTTGAAGCTCCAGAATACCGTCATGCGAAAGACTTCAGAGGAGCACCGGTAGACGCATAAGTACGAGCGCTGAGGCCATCGCAGGTTTGACCCAGCTCGCTGGAGCACCGGGGATCTGGGAAGCTCCCGAAAGGCAGTGCAGGGGAGACACGAGGCCCACAGCTTCCGGCTTCTTCCATGGGCGTCGACCGCGCCATTGGTCCCGTTCTCGAACGTGCCGACTTGTTCTCGCTGGGGATCCAGGGGCTGTCGACTCGGGCCACTCACAACGGCTGCAATCAAGGGACTTGGGGCCCTAAACCTGCTAGGGGATGGGGGACCCGGTCTCCGCGCTCCCGCCCGCTGTCTGTTCCATCGTCCAGGATGTGCAGGCGACAGAGGACGTCGTCATCTGGGGTCTGACATGCAGACCAAGGGCGCAGTGGGCTGGAGGCCTGGAGGGTGCCATTGTGCATGCGCCAGCGCTCCCGAGCTGCTCCGGGTCTTGAGAGCAGGTGGCAGGTAAGCAGCAGGTATGGGTACGGTCGGATCATGAGAGAGACGCCTGTACAGCCTGAGATCGTCGCTGGGAGATCGCCGGTGCCCTTGTAACCTGACAAACCTCAGCTGCAGGACCCAGGGGACGGCGAATGAGCTCCATCGGGTCCATGACACGCACACCTGGCAATGCCTGGACCAGACTCGCATTACAGCGCACGGGTGCCGCAATCCCAAAGGCCACCGATTTCAGCTGGAGATAGCGGAGTTTGCTTGACAGCACGAGTGGTCTTGCGGATCCATGCCGTGCCCCGAGAAGCGAAGGACCCCTTTTCGCCTGTGGAATAGTAATTTCAGGCGTTTCAGTCTTTTCGAAGATGCCGTTTCGTCGCGGCGGCTGAAATCAGGGGTCGTGGGGATGTTATGGGAGTGGAATGGATGATCATTGTTGGGAGGAGGAGATGTTCGTCTCGTGTCAACGTGTGTAGGTACCGCGCTGTTGAACGGGAGGCCCCCTATCGACACGCTGAAGGCGGGCAGGTGCGCGCCTGCCTCCCAAAGAAACAACTGAACTGTCAGAAGAAAAGACGAGTCATCGTTCCTGCCGTCTTGCCCCCCTGCAAAGTCCGCCCTGTCTTATTCCCGTCTCCACACAGCACCCCGTTAATGCGTTAGCCCGGCTGTGATGGTGGGGCAACCCGCTCCGAATCATCGCGAGGAGCCAGTCACAGGGCTGCTTTGGGACCCCCACACCCCAGTAGCAGGGCATCCGTCACTCCCGCAGCACGCTGCACGCCCATCAGCTTCCATCCCTCGCCGAGCCTTTCGGGTCCCAGCGTGTGCGACTCATCGCAGCGATCTCCCTGTACCCGAGTCGCAAGCTGGACACACCTCCCAAATTTTCCCCTTCTTCTACAGCGCATCCTCCGCACCTTCTTTCCAGTAGCACACGACGCTTCATCCTTCACTCCCTTCTTTTCCGGAGACCCCTTTCGAAGCCCAGCATTATACCTCCCTTTTCAAGGTCTGCGCGTTCCTTTGGCGGCTGCTTGCTGTCAAATGAACCTGCACTCGTTTATACCCTCCTTTTAATGTGAGTATGCCTCGACTTCCAGGCCTCCTCGATGCGAACCCACAGGTCAGCCGGCCGGCCATGTGTCACGCTGGCATCCTGCCCGGCTTCGACGGACCCGGTGGCAAGACGAGAGTGACGGTCATGCTTCGGTCCAGCTTCGTGGTCAGGCACACGGCTCCTACCTCCAGAATGCTGACAATGAATAGCCCCCTTCCCCCTCAACTCGTCTAAATGCCCCCCATCTTCTCCAACCTCCACCAGACACTGTTCCGTCAGGGAATCGCAAAGTCTCTCGGTCACGGTTACGCACAGTCTCTCGTCGCCGTCACACATCCTCACGCCCTCAACCCCCAGAACCGCCCTTCCTTCGCCCGGAGGCACAGCACCCGCTTCGGACGACTCCAGTCTCTCCAGCTCCAATCCGCATTCCACCCCGAGAAGGCAGCGGCTGGTCTTTCGTTAGATCACCGCCATGAGAAGCTCGCCCGTCATGGAGGGCTAGATGCCTACTTCGAGCACCTGCAGAGCAAGCACGATGCTGGCGAAGATGTCGCGGAAGAATGGCAGCAGTTCGAGTTTCAGAGGCAGCTGGAGTGGAAGCCCACACCGGCTTCCATTCTCACGGGAGACGCGAGGTTAGCAGAAACAGCCGAGGAACTGATTGCCGAAGAGGCCGCCGAAACATCATCCATCCCGCCGGAAGCCGAGGCTGCTTTGGCCCACATCGATGCCGCTCTCGAGAGAGAATTGGAGGTCAGGAGCCGACAAGAGGCTCTCGAGGAAGCCATTGAACGTTCCGTCAAGTCAGGAACACCCATTGACCCTGCGCTTTTGTCGCGCGCCTTGACACCTGAAATCGAGCGCTCAGCTACGCCCGCCAGCATCGCTCGCTCGGCAACGCCACCCGTTCATCCTCAGTCCCAGACGTATGCCGACCACCTTCTGAAGCTGTCTGAAGATGGCCGTTGGGCCGAGATCCCCGCGGTCTTCGAGGCCATGCTGGTTGCTGGTGTCACACCTATCGCTGGCGCCTACAACGCGCTGCTGGTGTCCCGCATCAAGTTGACTGCCGAGAAGAACGAGGTTGTGTCCAAGGTCCGCGATGTCTACACCCACATGTTGCGTCAGAAGGTCGCTCCCGATTGTGAGACCTACAACATCCTGGTTGGCTTCCTGGCCTCCCGCTCCCTCGAGGTTGCGGCTCTCAAGAAGGAACTCGAGGACAAGCGCGTCCGCTTCGGAGGCATGGAGGAGCCTGGCAAGTTCATGCTCGACTCGCACGAATTCGACTACGCCATTCTCTCCGAGGATGACCCCCTTGACTGGGCCATGAGCCTCTTCGAGACATCCGTCACCACCTTCAGGGCTGCCTACTCGTCCGAAGCCTACCATCACCTTGTTACGGCATGCGCGCACGCTGGCCGCCCCTCCGACATGCTCCGTTTGTACGAGCACATGGAGCTGAACCGTGCCACTCCCTTCGCGGCCATGTTCCCCGCCATGATCACCTGCTTCGCTGCCTCTGGCGACCTGGTCAGCGCCGTCGAGTGCTACGACGAGTACCGCGCCCTTGCCATTGCTGACGACAATGGCGACGCTACTCTTCTCGACCGCATGGACTCGGATGTCTATGCTTCGGTTATTGGTGGTTATGTCATCTGCGGCAAGGTCGAAGGAGCCATGAAGTTCTATGAGAAGGTCATCAACGAGTACGACGCAAATGCTGCGGCGATCAAGAACGCTCTCATCACTTCCGGCTTCGTCAAGGCTTTCGTTGACCGTGGTATCTTCCAAGATGCCCTGCAGTGGGCTCAGATCATCGAGGGCGAAAGCCCTGCTCGCATCACTGCCATGAGCAATGTGGCCACTCGTGCTGCCGACAACGGTGACAAGTTCACCGCAATTGCCGCCTTCTCCAACATCCCCCTCGAATCCCAGGAGATGGCCACTTCAGCCATGTCCCTGATGGCCATGAGCGTTCGTGAGGGCGACGTTTCAGCTGCGGCCCGTTTCTGGCAGATCCTGAGCAGTCCGGAAAAGGCTGTCGACGCCTCGTTCATTGAGCCCACAGCGATGTTCGCCGTTGCCATGATCGGTTCGGGTCAGGTTGCCGAGGGCCTCGTGCAGTCGGAGCTCATGTTCCAGCGGATCAAGGCAGCCAAGCCCGAGACCGCTGACTGGATTGACGAGGGCGCCGAGTTCATCAGCAGGTACATGTCTGCTCGCGGTATTGTCGACCCTCGCGAGACCGTCTCCCCAGTCTCGAGTGTTCCCCAGCAGACGTTCGTCAACTCGCCGTATCCGTCCACGGCGACTGTCTCTAGCTTCGAGGAATCCTTCGACCCCTACGCCCACAACACTGACTTCAAGGGCTCCTCCCTCATCTCCGATGAGCTCGAGGGCAGCCATGGTCGCAAGGGGCCCCGTCTCAGTGACGCTCTCACCCGCTTCCGCAACATGCGCAGGGCGGGACGTCACCCCCGGTACATCACCTACGCCAAGCTGATCTCCGCGGCCGCCCGCGACGGCAAGATGGACCTGTGCCACGACGTACTCGCCATGGCACGTGCCGATGTCCCTCTTCTTCCTCAGTACCCTGTCGTTCGATATGGGTGGTCCTCGATCCTCGACGCCATGGTCGGTGCCTGCCTCACTCTCGGCAACCGCCACCTGGCGGAGCAGTACCACCAGGAGCTTCTCCAGATGGGTGCCGCGCCGTCCGCCAACACCTTCGGCCTCTACATCACCACTCTCAAGGAGTCTACCAAGACCTTTGACGAGGCCTCGGAGGCTGTCAGGATCTTCCACCGCGCCAAGACGGAGGGTGTCGAGCCCAGCTCCTTCCTGTACAACGCCCTCATTGGCAAGCTTGGCAAGGCTCGTCGCATCGACGACTGCCTTTTCTACTTTGCCGAGATGCGCGCCCTGGACATCAAGCCCACTTCCGTCACTTACGGTACGATTGTCAACGCCCTGTGCCGTGTCAGCGACGAGAAGTTTGCCGAGCAGCTGTTCGACGAGATGGAGGCGATGCCCAACTACAAGGCGCGACCTGCGCCCTACAACAGCATGATGCAGTTCTTCCTGACTACCAAGCGCGACAAGTCAAAGGTCCTGGCTTACTACCAGCGCATGCTGGCCAAGAAGATCTCGCCCACTGCGCACACCTACAAGCTGCTCGTCGACACTCACGCTACTCTTGAGCCCGTCGACATGGCCGCTGCCGAGTCGGTGCTCGAAGAGATTCGGTCATCCGGCCAGCGCCCCGAGGCCATTCACTACGCCTCGCTGATCCACGCCCGCGGCTGCGTCCTCCACGACATGGAGGGCGCCCGCAGCGTGTTCGACTCTGTCGTCAAGGATCATTCCATGCCCGTCAATGCCAGCCTTTTCCAGTCCCTGTTCGAGTCGATGGTCGCCAACCACCGCGTCGCCGACACGGAGCCCATCCTGGGCCTGATGCGCAGGCGCGGTGTTGAGCTGACACCTTACATCGCCAACACCCTGATCCATGGGTGGGCTGCGGAGAAGAACATTGACCGCGCATTCGCCATCTACGATGCCCTCGGCTACAACAAGCGCGAGCCCAGCACGTACGAAGCCATGACCCGGGCCTTCCTTGCCACCGAGGAGAGGGAGAAGGCCAAGAGCGTTGTTTCCGAGATGCTGTCTCGTGGCTACCCCAGCGCCGTCATCAACAAGGTGTTGGAGCTGCTCGGAGGCGGAGGTGGTGAGGAGGCCATTGCTGCGTAAGCAGTCGGCGTCCCTCGCTGTAGCCTGCTCTGAGTTCCTTGCTATTTCTGTTTGATTTCCTTTGTCTAGCCCTTGTCTGCGTTGTTTGATACCCCATTGAGTGTGATCGACGGATGAACCTGAGAGGATGGGGTTTCCAGCATGCCGACCGGTGGCAACGAGCTGTCTTGGTATGGCGTTTGAGAGGCAAAATTCTGCGGTCAGGACGGCCTATTTTGAGGGCCCATCGGAGGACGAGACGGTTCCGGAACACATCGAACGGCCAAAGAGCCTGATAGATCATCTCCACTACATAAATGAGGAAAAGGAGCGTCGGGATGGCGCGCAGCATAGAGGATCAGAGAGGGAGGAAAGCATGGCAGTCGGGAGAACTGCACATTGAAGAGAAGCAGTTTGGCGAGAGGCCTCTGCTGAAGGGCCAGGATATGATCCTGCTGCTTGTAACATACCGACATAATACACATTGTCGACGTTCACCCAAATCGTGTTCGCACTCTTTTGCTTGGTGTCGTGAGATGGTGGCAAGGTTTGGACGGCGGGAGATGGTTCCATGAACGAAGCCTCTTCAACACCAGGACCGTAGATTAGCCGCACTTGGCACAATGGTGCGCCGTATCGTCGGTGCGGGGGACCGCCACACCCCACCGCCCCTCAAATACCGTTCACCTCTCTCCAATTGATCCATGGGAATTCGAGATTCAAACCATCCGTATCGCATTGGATCGACAGGCACGGGACTCTGTTTCATAGCTGCGAGCTTCCCCGATTACTTACCGGGACTCCGAGACTACAACTTCTCGAAACCAGGAGCCATTTGGTCTTAACCCTCAAAGCAAACCCTCGATCACAGGCGGGGTAAAATTCAAGACCATGGCGAGCACTACTGACGAGGGCAAATCGGCAACGGCCGTCTCGGCGCCGGGTAAGGTGCTTCTGGCAGGAGGATATCTCGTTCTCGACCGCGCGTACACGGGCCTCGTCTTCGGTCTTAGCGCGCGCGTCAACGTCGTGGCATCGGAGATCACCACTGTCGCCGGCGTGCAGCTCACCGAGATTGTGGTGGAGAGCCCGCAGTTCCTGAGTGCCGGGTGGAGGTACGGCTTCCACCTCACCGGCGACGATGGGGGCATCGGCGTGACAGAGCTGAGCATGTGAGTTTTTCCCTGCTCCCTGAAACCTCGGATGGAATCCCGTCACGGTGTCGCCTCATACACGATACGCTCACATATCAAGATACATCACTGACGAACCCCCAGTGCCGGCGAAAAATTGTCTCCCAACCCCTTCGTCGAGACGACCCTCGCCTACGCCCTCACGTACATCAACCGCATCGGCCAGCACCGCCCCAGCCACAGCATGACCTCGGCGCGCCTCATCATCCTCGCCGACAACGACTACTACTCCCTTCCCTCGGGCGCCTCGACCGCATCGCCCGTCGGCACAGGCCGCTTCGCCCGGTACCCGCACACCCTCTCCGAGGCTCACAAGACAGGCCTCGGCTCCTCCGCGGCCCTCGTCACCTCCCTCACCGCCGCCCTGCTCGCGCACTACCTGCCGCCCGCGCTCTTCGACCTCGCCTCCGCCCCCGGCAGGCGCACGCTGCACAACCTCGCGCAGGCCGCGCACTGCGCGGCCCAGGGCAAGGTCGGCAGCGGCTTCGACGTCGCGGCCGCCGTCTACGGCTCGTCGCGCTACAGGCGCTTCTCGCCGTCCGTGCTCGAGGGCGTGCCGGCACCGGGTGCCGCGGGCTTCGCGGAGGCGCTGGTGCGCACCGTCGACGGCGAGGCGTGGGATACGGAGATTGCCGGGGACGAGGTCGCGCTGCCGACGGGCGTGGTGCTGCGCATGTGCGACGTCGACTGCGGGAGCCAGACGGTGGGGATGGTGAAGAAGGTGCTCGGGTGGAGGAAGGAGAGCCCCGAGGCGAGCGGGAGGCTGTGGGGGGAGCTGCAGGCGAGGAACGAGGCGCTGGGCAAGGTGTTGAGGGATGGGAGGACGGGGGAGATTGCGGATGCTGTCGGGGAGGTGAGGCGGCTTGTGAGGGAGATGGGGACGGCGAGCGGGGTGCCTATTGAGCCGGAGAGCCAGACGGAGCTCCTGGATGCTCTGAGCGGTGTCGAGGGGGTTTATGGAGGCGTTGTGCCTGGTGCTGGTGGGTTTGATGCGCTCGCGCTGCTCATGGCGGATGATGCGGAGACGGCGAGGAGGGTCGAAGCTTTCCTTGAAGAGTGGAGCGTGAAGAAGGATGGCAAGGTGAAGCTGCTCAAGGTCAAGGGGGAGGTTGAGGGGGCCAGGGTGGAAGATCTCAGTCACTACGAGGGCTGGCTTAGATGAGATAATCGGTCACAAAAGAATATGACGTTGGATGCTTCGTCTTGGAAACATATCTCACGGGCTACTGTGCGCTACATCGCCTTTAGGAGGCCTTCATGCTCGACCACCCAGCCATCATACTTCGGGATGCCTGGCTTGCAAACATACTTACCTTTCAACGCCATCAACGCCACGTCTGTATGCCTGCCACGTAATATTTCAAACTTCTCCACCTCACTCGCTGGCCCATTAGGAATACCACCAACAACCTGCCCAAGCATCAACTTAACTTCAAGACTCGCCCATCTTGCACCCAAGATGATGACACAATCTCTTCGACCCGCAGCCCCCTGTCATGCATCGCTGACCAGCTCACGCGACAGACATGAGACTGAATATCTCGACGCATCAACCAATCTGTCTGGTCAAATGGCAGCAGCAGAAGTAGAGCCAGAGGCAATGAACCCTCTGCAACTCCCGCACCATATCAGTCCATTTCATGAACCTTCCAGCGTGGCGCTGATCGCGATTGATTTCGAAAATGGACTAAACATCAATTCGAGTGGACCGTCTGACTTCGAGGCGGGCCTTGCAATATTGGAGATTGATGATATTAATTCTATCCAAAAAGACCGAGCGGTCAATCAAGCGATCTCGACATACAATATTGTCACCGGATGTCCTGAATACCGGCAAAGGGCTTCACGAAAATTCCGTTTTGGAGAGACAATCAGTATTGATGACAACCATGAAATAGCAGCATACATCGAGTCCTTGATTCCTCGGACTAAACGGGTTATCCTGATCGGACACGACATCCGACACGATCTGCAAGCATTAGACTCGCTTCAGGTCGACTATTCCGGGTTCCAGATCCTGGACACCCAATGTATTGCACGCAAGATGTATCCTCGCACATCTCTCAATCTTCGTGCTGTCCTTCTCAAACTGGGCTGCCCTTACGAGCGACTTCATTGCGCGGGCAACGACGCCAATTTCACCCTGAGGGCTCTGCTTCTTCTAGCGGTTCAGACGCCTGCAGAACAGTCGGGACTCTGTCCGGAGAGACTGGCCGCTATGAAGGCCATTGCCTTGTCTACACTCCCGGGCTCCGAACCGGTCCAGCCTAATGTATTGGTGGTTTGGAAGGGGAGACGTGAGAATTCTCGGAAGCAGCAGTCGAAAACCTGGAGTCGAGAGACGCAAGACAAGATTCGCGCCGAGCGCGTAGCAAAAAGGCTTGCTCTCGCATAATACAGGGATAGTTTTGCCACTAAAGTAATACATTGGATACTTCATCTCATCAGGGCTGTATTCGTATCGCTTTTGGTGCATACTATAGCGCTTTCACGAGGCCTTCGTGCTTGACCACCCAGCCGTCGTCCTTCGGAAATCCCGGCGTGTCCAGTGTAGACCCTTCCCATCCCTCCGCCATGTAGCCGACTGTGACATGAGAATGTTAGCTTTTGTATTGAGGGCTGAGAAGGACAATCGTTGAACAAGTGGACTCACCGGCCAAGAGGAAGCCGGCATTGCCAGGCATAAAGGGAGGGGGCGTGCCGCCGTCTCCCCCACGAATGGCGAAGCCTAGACAGAGGAAAGATGTGTCAGTAATGCAACACATCTACGAAGGAAACGACAGAATCCAACAACGAACTCCATGGGACCGAAGGGATAGAAGTGTAGCATCGCGCGTGTGTCTTCCAGATGCGCCCATGGCAGAAACTCACCAGCATCATCGAACTTCCAGTAATCATACGCGGTCAAGTGGTAAATGGCCCTCTCGGGATTCCCAACCCTTGCCGAGTTGATCGCGAGGATCGGCCTGCCCCATCCCCGGATGTTCATGTCCGTCCACACCTCCCAGACCTTGTCGGCCGTGCGGCGTGCCACGTCCTCGTCGACGGCCGGCGTGTCGGGCAGGATGCCCTGCATCATGATGAGGCTGCGCGGGTCGCGGTTCAGGGCCGGGTCCTGCCACCACGAGGCGTTGAGGCCGTCGTACACGGCGTAGAGGCCGTCGATCTGCGGGGGAGGCGCGAGTTTCTCGGCGACGGTCGTCCAGGTCGAGGGGACGGGCTGGCCGAGGAGCTTCTTCCACTCTCGGGCGACGTCGAGGCCGTAGCGCCAGTAGGCGATCTCGTAGGCGAGGTTGAGGGTGGCTTCGGGCGGGGTGTTTTCGGTGACGCCGAAGGAACTGCAGGGAAGGACACTCGTTGTCAGTACTGGCATTATCTGCGTGGAAATGTACATGTACTCACGGGGGTCCGAGGTCGTAGTGACCCGAAGACTCGTTGTACCAGGCGTATGAGGCCATGTAGTCGGCGCTGGCCTCCAGGATGGGATCCCAGCGCTCCAGCGTCTCCCGTGTCGGCTTTGTCTTGTAGGCCAGCTTGGCCATGTACATGGGGTGCGGCTGTCACTGGTTAGAGATGATCCCAGAACGCGACCAGGGAGCTAGATTAGATGAACTTACCTGCTGCCACATGAGAAAGGCGTTGATGAGGCCCGGCGAGCTACGGCCCGTGATGGTCTCCGTCATCTTGGGCCATCGAGCACCATCCCAACCCATCTTCGCAGCTCTGTCGAACGAGGTCTTCAGGAGCTTCTCGTAGACGGCCGGGAAGATGTCGTGGAAGTACTTCTCGCGCCCCCAGGACACCCAGTGCGCGCTGTGCCAGACGACCATCTCCATGTGGAACTTGCCTGCTCGATTGTCAGTGTCATGGGACGAAATGACATGCGCTGCCGAACAGATCGTGTACATACCGTACCAGCCGTTGTTCATGAGACCGCTCTCCTGGGGCGACTCGCCCGTGGCTGCGCTGTTGACGCGGACGTGGTACTGCGATGTCACGATTCGCCTCTGCAGCTCGGTTGCATTAGGGTTGGAGGACTCAGTGAGGTCGACGAAGCCGCCTTCCTCCCAGTAATCGTGCCAGCCGATAGAGTTGCGCTTCTGAATCTCTGAGGGGAGGTCGGGCACTTTCTTGTGCCGGGAGAACTCGGCTGTGAATGAGATGGTCGAGGCGTCGTCAGCAGGAGACAGGACGTATCGATGCGCAGTGGTGGCCGTCGAGTTGGACGGCTCGAGTCGATCCAGCCCAAGGGGAGCCTCATCTGGCCATCTCACGTTGACATAGTAGCCGTTTGCCAGGTCGTGATGAACATGAGCAGTGTTCTTCTTGCAGCCCGCCACCAGCTTGGTGGTGTGGTTGGCGGGGAAGTCGTAGACACCGACGAAGACCTCGTACTTGTACTTCTCCGTGTGAATGGGGGGATAAGGAAAGTCGAACTCGACGGACAGGTCACCCGAATCGATGAGGTCCGACTCAATGTCGAACGCGACGGCATCGGACTCGAAGTCGCCTTGCGTCACGACCTTGACACGAGACCCGGCCACGGTGAAGGTGGACGTGATGACACCGTTCCACAGATCAAGCTCCTGGTGTGTGTCGGTGATGTCGTCTGCGGAGAGCGTCTCTTGGTTGTAGCGAAGGCCGATGCGACCGAGGTTGACGCGGTTTGGGTTTCCGATCAGCCACTGGCTCACGTCGCGGAGCTCAGGATCAGGTACGTCGTAGGAGACGTTGCGGCCGTGGGTGTCCCATGGGACGCCGGTGTACTCGTCTATGTCGCTGATCGTGCACGTTAGTCAGGTTCTTCACTGACAATGGGGGAATAAGTTGCAGGGGACATACGTCTCTGGCAGCGAGTCGTTGTGCCAGGCCCAGACAGACAGGGTGTTGAAGGGCAAGTATGTCTGCATGCCGGTCGTGTCAACACCGAAGGCGAAATCGCCGTTGCCAACCTGGAGAGGCGTGGTCTCATTGTCGATGAGGCTCGTGCGAATGATATTGTTCTTGGACACGATCCGTTCCCTGTCGATGCGACTGGAGACCAGAGCCGGCAACAGAACCCAGCAGAATCTAGAAAGCACCGCCATAGCTATTCGCATCACCTGTGGTGGAGGTTTCGCTGTACTAGAAGCAGCACACGGCACGATCCTCGACGACCACACCACACGGCGATGCGAAGCTTTTATGCCCCGGCTCGACCCCAGGGCCGCAGGGCAACGTGCCGATCATCCGGAGTAGAGGCAGACGGGAAAGATTTCCCCGGACTCGTCGTGGACGAAGCGCGCATCCGGGGTCTCCAGGCCCGCAAGACCTGGGGGAAGATGCACCGAAGTCATCGACACCCACCAAGGCTTCGCGGAGGCCGGGGCAACGCGCGCGATGGATTCGACCGAGATGGCGGGAAGAAGTGCAGGGCAGAGGCACATGGTGTCCGGATCCTGGCTTCGACGGAGCCAATTCCAGAGCTGCCCGCACGCACCGGGCATCGCGGGGTACGAGATCTTCAAGGGGCTTGCCATTGTCGGCCAAGTCATGATGACAATGCCTTCACGCGGGGGAGCTCCTTCATGACTGCAGACAAGCTCTTTTGCCGTCGGGTGTATTGTCGAAGCGATGCGGGGGAGCTCCAAGTTTGAACCGGCTACGGGAGAGAAGAGGAGGATCGGGGCCATGAGCGAGGAGTAACAATTGTACTCGGCATCGAAGGTTCGCGAGTCTCACGAGCAGCGTCAGTTTTACAAGCACGCGCAATACACGCATGGAACATTCTGAGGATCAAGTCGGCCTCCGTTATTTCAGATGAGCCACGGTAACACCCATTGCCTCGCCAAAGCCCGAATATTTTGCCCTTTGAATCTTCTAGCTACCACATACCATGATCGATCTCAAGCTTCCCGGCGGCATGCCAGCCCTACTGCATCGACAGCACGCTCCTGAAGCGGACCTTGTTCGCCAACATGTGCTCAACAGCGTCCGGTGCCTTCTCAAAGTCGAACTTCTCCACCATGCACTTCACACCATGAGTGCTTGCAAAGTCGATGGCCTCCTCGACGTCAAGAGCATGCCCCGCGGGCCAGCCATGGACAGAACAGCCACCCATGATGAGGTCCACCGTGCTGACCTCGATGTTCCCAACAGGTGCCAGCACGAGCAGCTTACCACCGGGCTGTAATCCTCCCGTGAGCGGCGAGACGGCCTTGGCGTTCGGCGCCGTGGACACGATCAAGGCGGCGCCTCCCATTTCTCGCAGCTTCTTAATGGGGTCCTCGGTGCTCGAATCGATGTACGCGTGAGCGCCGAGCTTGGTCGCAAAGTCGCGCTTGGACGAGCCGGAGGACAGGGCGACGACCTTGTATCCCATCTTGGAAGCGTACTGGAGGGCCAGGTGGCCTAGGCCGCCGAGACCCTGGATGGCGACCAGGTTGCCCTGCTCGACTTGCATCTTGCGCATGGCATTGAAGACGGTGACGCCGGCGCAGAGCAGCGGGGCAACGTCCACGGGGTCGAGGTTCGAGGGCACGCGGACCGCGGCCTCGGTGCGGAGCAGGACGTATTCCGCGTAGCCGCCGTCCTTGTTGATTCCGTTGATGGCCTCTTGTTCGCAGCACTGATACTGACCGCGCTGGCACGACCTGCAGGTCTGATCATGGCCTGGGAGACGAGTCAGAGGGTTGTTGGGATGTTCGGCAGGGACGAGAAGCCTGCAGAGAAGGGTACTCACCTCCATGCCATGGCCCGCCGACACGCTCGCCGACCTTGAATCGCGTCACGCCCTCGCCAACGGCGACGACATCACCGACTACCTCATGGCCGGGGATGCGAGGGTACACGTCGCCGAAGTTGCCCTTTTGCATGGCCGCATCGGAGTGGCACACGCCACAGGCGAGCACCTTGACGAGGATCTGGCCTTGACTCGGAGGCTTCAGGTCGAAGTCCTTGAGCTCCAGAGGGGCACCGGCCTTCTCGACCTGCCAGGCCTTATAGGTTGAGGGGAGGGACATGGTGGCGGGAGTAAAACGTAGACAAAACTCAGGCAAAAATGCTCTCAAAAAGATGGTAGGTTGCGTGAACTGCCAGGCTCATTGAGATGATTCCCCAAGAGCATCGCGAGGACCTGGGTATTTATACATATCGTCGACGCCCACTTCCGTCGTCCTCGTCCTCGTCGTGATGTGCGATGAGACGGAGGCAAGATGCTCAGGTTTTAAGGTCCGAGGTGCTTCGGAGGTTAAAATCATCTCGTCGACCAAGACCAGTGTTGGTCCCGGGTGAGGTCAAGGATCGATCCTGGTTGCCCCATCCCGGTCCGTGATCGGACGCTGGTCCGGGCATTATCTTTTCAAGTTGTTGGACGTGGAGTTGCGGAGAGGGTCTGCAGAGGGCAAGTCGAAGCTGCACGACAGCGCACTGGAGAAAGTCCTTCAGTGGAGTTAGGTGCTCCCGCTTGTCCCGTTAGTGGACCCGACACTGAGGGTGGAGCTGTCCAATCGGGGTTCTGGATTGCCTGGGCTTCCCCGGTGGGACCGCGGATGCTTATCGATAAGGACAGACCCCTGGTTCAGTTCAACTTTTTTCTTCATTGAGACGGAGAGAGACCTTCACCGTCGTCGCCAACACTCATCAAACAGGACCCAGCGACAACAGCGAAAATGGCCGACGATGGCATGATCCTCAACTTTGACCTCGGAGGTGCTCCGGTCAAGCACGACGTCAAGTTCAAGGGCGGCAAGTGGAGGGACAGGCTCAAGGCGCAGCGCGACGCTCGCAAAGACGACGACTCCTCGACAGGCGCCCCGCATCAAAGATTCACGCCCAGACGAAGAGATGACGCGACTGGCGACGATGGTGGATTCGGCGAGAGGCCGGCAAAGAGACTGAGAGCTGAGCCTCCGAGGCCTACTTCTTACCAGACCGGCAAACTCCCGCCCGGGAGCATCAGCACCGGCAAGCCTCACGTGGTCAACGGCCAAGTCACATCCAGACTCTTCTCATCCAACCCCACGGCCAAGACCGTCTTCGACGACTTCAAAGCCCCAAAGCCCGAGGTAGAGGCCGCAGAGCCTTCCAACGCCCCCCTGTCCGAAGAGGCCGCCAGCTTCCACGCCCTCGGATGCTCACGCAAGCTTGCCGAGACATTGTCGGGCAAGATCAAGCTCAAGGCCCCGACGGCCATCCAGGCCAAGGTCATCCCGCAGCTCATCAAGGAAGACAGCGATGCTTTCGTGCAGGCCCAGACAGGTTCCGGAAAGACCTTGGCGTATCTTTTGCCCATCGTGCAGCGCATCCTCGCCGTAGAGGGCCAGGTGCGACGAGACTCTGGACTCTTTGCCATCATCATGGCACCGACGAGAGAACTCTGTCGGCAGATTGACCTCGTTCTGGCAAAACTTCTGCCGCCCTGGCTCGTCAGCACCACGGTCATTGGTGGTGAGAGCAAGCATTCCGAGAAGAGCAGGTTACGCAAGGGCGTCAACATCCTCGTCGCCACCCCCGGCCGACTGACAGATCACCTGACAAACACCAAGGCTCTGGACGTGGGCACCGTGCGCTGGCTCGTTCTCGACGAAGGCGATCGCCTCATGGAGATGGGCTTCGAGCAAGACCTGCGCGAGATCGTGGGCAAGATTCGGGAGGGCAAGCTGACGAGCTCGACCAAGAACGGCGTCTCGCTGGAAGCGCTGCCGACAAGACGCGTGACCGTGCTCTGCTCGGCCACGATGAAGATGGATGTGCAGAAGCTCGGCGAGATCTCCCTCGAAGACGCGGTCCACATCGCAGCTACAGAAGACGAGGAGCACGGAGACCAGCAGGTGGCCTTCTCGGCACCCGCGCAGCTGAAGCAGTCCTACCTCATCGTCCCCTCGAAACTGCGCCTCGTCACCCTGATATCGCTCCTACGGTCAACCTTCCTCCGCAAGGGCTCCGTCATGAAGGCCATCGTCTTCATGTCGTGCGCCGACTCTGTGGACTTCCACTTCGATCTGTTCAAGAAGCCCCAGGGCAACGTCGACAAGTCGGAAACCCCGTCGCCCACCGCCAACACGATCGCCTCGGCCGCGTACATCAACTCCCCAGCCAACCCAGACATCATCCTGCACCGCCTCCACGGATCCCTCCCACAACCGGTGCGAACCGCGACCCTGGGCGCCTACAGCACCTGCAAAGACCCCTGCGTCCTCATCACAACCGACATCTCCGCCCGCGGTCTCGACGTCCCCTCCGTCGAGCTCGTCATCGAATACGACCCGGCCTTCAGCGCCGACGACCACCTCCACCGCATCGGCCGCACCGCCCGCGCCGGCCGCCCCGGCAAGGCCGTCCTCTTCCTCACGCCCGGCTGCGAGGAGGGCTACGTCGACCTGCTGTCTGCCAACAACCCGTCCCCGCCCAAGCCCGAGTCGTACGAGGGCGTCCTGCACAAGGGCCTCGCCACGCACATGCCCTTCCCCTTCAACACGGACGCCAAGCCCATCGCCGAGGACAGCCGCAGCTTCTCGCAGCGCGCCGAGTCGCTGCAGCTACACATCGAGCAGCGCCTGCTCGTGCCGTCGGCGAGTAAACTGCTGGACGCCGCGCGGAAGTCGTTCCGGTCCCATATTCGGGCGTACGCGACGCACGTCAAGGATGAGAGGAAGTTCTTCGACATTCAGGAGCTGCATCTTGGACACACGGCCAAGAGCTACGGGCTGCGGGAGGCGCCGAGCGGCGTCGGCCGCGGCATGCACGATAGCAAGAAGAGTGCTATGAAGGAGGCGGCGAGGAATAAGCGCAAGGGCGGCGCGGGGGCTGATGGCGGCAGCAGCAAGGATGTGCTTGATGGTATTGACACGGGTGCTGGCGAGGACCCGTCGGAGATGGAGAGGAGGATGAAGCAGAAGATGAGGAGTGTGATGAATGCGGCGAGCGAGTTCAACATTGGCTGAGGGTGATGATGGAGGATACGGGAAGGGTATATGGATGGCATTTAGTAGCGATTTCGCCAGGCACCGGCGTTTGGTACACCTTTTCATATGATTACTTGTCTTCGACTTGATACTCTTGATCATTGATGTTCTGGGTCATTCGGCAGCACATCAAATGCTGACAGCTTCAACAGAGTGTCACATACAGCCCGTGAGTCTTTCTCTGGCCACAATAGCAAGGGTCCGCCAAGAATTCCCAATCATTGTCATATCAAAGTCTGAACCTGTAAAGTCGGTCTGCTTCATGTGCGAGAAGCTATTTTGACGAATTACGTAGCTCATGCGTGCAGCGAACAAAGATTGTTTCAGTGACCCCAAGCCGGGGCCCACGGAATTCACGATGTGAGCTGGCTGCTGCTGGCGTGCTTCACAAAAGTGCCTCGCCTGCTTCCTGCCCTATGGCACCTGCGACTCACAGCTCACAATCCAACCCTTTCAGTCATGGTAAACGATGAAAGATGTGGCACTGAGTAATTCATGGTTCAGCCACGGATCGTCTTTATAAGGCCCGTTTCCAGAGAGCACGAGTCGTTTCTTTGTGGACTTCACAAGCAAACGATTCTGAAGAAGACAAATCTCCCGTTACCAGAGCAGTCACCTCCAACCTCTCAACGCCGCCAAACAAGACAAGCTACCGCACCTACTACCATCTTGATCTCTCGCTCAAGGAGCAGAAGGAGAACATCAAGCCCCTCATCCCAGGACACAGGAGAACTAAAGACAGGTAAGCCCACCCCTTGTGTGGAAGATTGTAGACATTATCTAACCAACGTTGTGTAGGATGTATTATCCCGGACCGTCCGAATACGACATGACTCCCGAGGAGGTCACCCAATGGTGTATCGACGTGACCCTCGAGGACATCGATGAGCTGCGAACATATATCGACCTGAAGGCCATCATAGACTTCTGCTACGACAGAAGCCCCTGGCTGTCGGAGAGATATCACCAGCAGGAAGCGAAGCTACATTACCTCCGAACAGAGCTTCAGATCAAAACGGAACTACCCCCTGGGCACGAACTGAGCTTCCAGGGGAATGAACGTCGCCAATTGGAACTCGACATTGAGGAATGTTCAGAAGAAGTCGAGGCACTTCAAGCTCAGAGAGAAGACATTGTGAATAAGACGCTAGCGGCGTATTGGAGATGGTCCGAGATACGCGCAGCCATGCGCCGCCATGGACGCACGAGAAGATGTCGCTAGGGCTGCTTGGCGGGGTGCAGGCCCCACTGGAAGGTCGAGACATTGAGAATGGCAGCGGCACAAGAGAGTGGGGTTTGGCAAGCACATATACATAATACCGCGAGAGGAATGGGCATTGCAGCCGATAGCCCGGCATCTGGCAGAGTCCTGCGGCAAGTTTTTTTTGAAGTAGTGTGAGCTTCCTAAATGTGAGAGTACGAGCGACGCAGACTGTGTTCACTTGATCCGGGATCCAGTCTTGAGGAACAGCAAGGGTCTGACATACAGGCATGCTCGTGAAATTTGGCATAGTTGACGCAAAGACAATATTGAAGGCCTATGCCAATAACTTCAACACATTCACGGGGATAGCTGGTATTCAATGGATTCCACCATTATTGATGTAGTTCAGGCTTCCAACAGAAACCTTCGCCTGACTCACAAGTCATAACTCATCGTCTATCTATCAAGGACAGCCCACACTGTGAATGATATCAAGTTTGGTTCATTGAGAGCATATATACACATTCTTGAAAAGGAAAGTAATTAGTGAGGTTAATTTCCTACATGCTTCATCTGAGTGATTCACCTTCAGTCCGTGTCATATCGCCTCGGACTCACAGCTGCCAACCTAACCGTGTCAGTGCGCATTAGTCCGCATCAATGTAAGACGCATCACCGAGTAAGTCAAATTCAACAATGGGTTGGCTTTATAAGCTGCGTCGAGAGAACCCGACTCGCCTCTCCACAAACTTAACAAGCACACACTACGCCGAGGACAAGCCTTTTGCCCATCAGAGCAGCCATCACCATACCTTTCAGCATTGGCAGCCTTCCGTGAAGACCAGAAAATATTCGCACGAGCATCTTGACCTCCAACAGATGCCCTATCTCCAGACAAAGGAGTACTCAAGACAGTCAGGTAGGCCAGTCACGTTCGTGAGACACTATAGACAATGTCTAATCAAGGTCGCGTAGGATGAGTGCCGAACTGCCCCCGCCCTATGACGGCAAGACTCCCAAGGAGTGCTCCGACTGCTGTACCGCAGCAAAGACCGCCGGACCGCCCCCGCGTGATTACCCTGAGACTCCCGAGACGTGCTCTAAGTGCCGCTTCGCAAGAATGAAACCTGAGCATGTATCCGCCGGGCAATTTGACAGCGAACTCGAGGCTGTTCGAGAATTCTGGTGGAGCGAATACCACAAGTTGATGGAAGAAACTGGCAAGTTGATTGATAAGCGCGGGATATTGGAAGAGGAGATTCGGAGAAGGAAACGCCTGCCCTTCTGGAGCAAACAGCGGATGTCAGAGGACGAACGTCACGAAAAAGAAGACAAGATCAAGGAGTATACAGAGCGCACCTGGGAATTGGATGCGTTGAGGGACTAGCCTATGCGTATGATGGGGGCGGTAAGGATCAGAAAGTCGGTGTTGGCAGAAATCAGGGGCAGAATGGTCAAAAGGGAGGTAGGTGAGGGCTCCTCTAGAAGATGGAGACGTTGAAGATGGCAGCAACCCAGGGAGCGAGGAGGGGTTGACCAGCACGTACACATGGATACAGCGAGAGAGCTAGATACTACAGCCAATAGACCACCATCCGCCACAGTCACAAGGCAAGGCCTTAAAATGGTGAGAACTCCCGTGAATGTGAGAATGAAGGACGTTAAAGACTGCTTTTACTTCGCCCTGGTCTCAATCTTCCACGACAACCTGGGCCTGAAGTGTGAAACTTGCCTGTAACATTTGGTATATTTGGGCTCAAGCAATAGCGAAGTGTGATGCCAGTTAAGTAGCAAGTTCAAGGGAGTGGCCAGGAGTCGCGATACCTGCCACCATTGTTGGTGTCATGAACGTGACGAATTTGATCTGCCGTGACCCGCAACTCAAAGTGTGTCCGTCGCTGAAAGACCACACTTGATGTAGCATCAAATGGTGGCCACTGATTCATCACTCGCAGGTATACACGTCTTTAAAAATTCAATCAATTGGTGAAGTTAGTTTCCACCATGCTTCATCAAGTCAATCCTCCAGATCGTGCACCACACCTTCATCACCCAAACCACAATCCCTTCTATGTGACAGGCTACAGGAAAAGCACAACGACTGAAACTTGTGGTCTGTCACTGAATGCTCCAAAATCAGCCTTGGGTCGGCTTTATAAAATGCACCGCCAGTTGAAGACTAGACCACTCTCTATCAAACATTAAAACAAACAAGCACCAACCTTTCGAGAACCAAAGCAGTAAACAACAATCTCCATAATTTTAGAGGAGGCCCCAAGAGCATCAGAGCAACATGGCCCATCATCAGGTGGTCGCCGGGGGGTCTACAGAAGGATACATCGTCCGCCTCATAGCCGCGCGGGAAGCTATGGGGAGAAACGCAGAGAGGTCTCTCAGCATAGCGACAGCAGAGGTCTCTCGCTTAACACACGAGATTCAGCAAGACAGCAGCCTCCCCCGTAATCACCCAAACAAATTGAGCGATGCGGCCCTGAACGTCAAGAAGAGTCAGCTCGAGCGCGAGAAGATGGAGGTGAGGCAGTTGACCAGTGTTCGGGATGAATGCCGGAGAATGGTGAGGGAGCACAATGAAACCTTGCGCAGGCTGCGCGCTTCTAGGGCTGCGGGCTCGGGGCCTTCAGACGCCATATCTTCCAGGAGGGCTAGGCGCTGAGAAAGGCAACGAGCACTACCTAGGGAGAGCACGTTCGCCAGAGAAATATGTGGACGCCGCTGAAGATAGAGGCAGTAAAGACAATACATCAGTGGGCACGAGAATTGCGAAAGAAGATGTTGATGTGTAGATGGTATGAGTGACTGACTGAAGCGCGGCCAGAGCTGCGTTTGCTGAAGCCGTGCATCAAACCTTCATCTTAAGCTATGTACTACTAGTCGCCAGGCCCTGGGTGATGTATCTTCTGGGGGTAGCGCCAATACCATGGTATGTAAGAAGTTATTAGGTCACCTGTATTCAACAGGCAGGAGGGGTTGAATGGTAAGCTCCGGAGGGAGCTTGCGAGGATAAGAGCTGCACCCAATGACCACACATATGGGGTAATACGATCTGCGATATTTTGAAGAGAATTGATTACTCATACGCAGTAATTCGACAATGGGACAGGAGAGAAAAGAAGGCTACGGACATGCGAGAACGGGCAAAGGAGAGGCTGTGGGAGGTGCGTGCAGCGATGGAGGCGAGTTCAACGACTGCAGAAGCAGGTGATACAGAGCACGAGCAGCAACAGCCAGGCCTGCGGAGAGCAAACAGAGTAAGAATCCTCCGGTATAATATGGGGGAAATAGCCAGAACAGCCAGGTCAGTCATTGAGTTAGTATCTGCGAGAGTTGCAACGTATCTTGATGCTTGAGGCAATCATGCAAGTCAGAAAGATGCGTAGTCCGAAAACGGAGGTGGACGGAGGTTGATGATCCAGGGTCCTGTTTGGCACCTTATCGATAAGACATTGGCCAATCGCTGAACGGCCCTGAACGAGGGGCAGCTATAGCGGGGCAGGAAAGTACCTTACTAGTAGCTCTGGCGCATCCTCGTCCAACTCGAGCCTCTGTGACTGTTTGCTTGTTACTCATCCTTCCACCTTGCTTCTCTCCTCGCGACAACATCACCAAACCGACTCTCTCGTGCCTTTGTGTCGCAACTGGAAGGCCCTCTCTAACACCCAGCGAACCGTACTTTCCCAAGCCGAGCGCCCCGACACCGATCCACACCCAATCCCACCGCGGGGCATCATGGCCTCCCAAGCCCCTCGCCGGGGTTCGTCACCCCCCGACAATGTCGACATTAAGCCTCTGCTGAAGAGGCTCTGGCCCGTCCCCAAGGGCGGCCCAGAGGTCACCCCGCAGGAGATCGCCGAAGCCATCTCGCACTTCTTCACGAACCGCGTGTCCGAGGCCCAGGCCGCCTCCCTCCTCATCTCCCTCCACTTCACCAACCTCGACCGCCGCGCCGACGTCATGGCCGAGTCGGCACACGTTATGCGCCAGGCCGCCGCCAAAGTCGACCTCGACGCCCTCGCCGCCGTCGTGCGCCAGAAGAACCTCGGCGCCGGCAACTACCGCGGCGGCCTCTGCGACATCGTCGGCACCGGCGGCGACTCCCACAACACCTTCAACATCTCCACCACGGCCTCCATCCTCGCCTCGGCCCTGCTCATGGTCAGCAAGCACGGCAACAAGGCCTCGACAAGCAAGTCTGGCTCCGCCGACCTCGTCGCCCACATGCGCCCCACGCCCCCCGTCCTCACCGCCGTGCGCCCCGACACCGTCGCCGACGTCTACGCCCGCACAAACTACGCCTTCCTCTTCGCCCCCGTCTTCCACCCGGGCATGCGCTACGTCGCCCCCATCCGCCGCGAGCTCCCCTGGCGGACAATCTTCAACCTCCTCGGCCCGCTCGCCAACCCCGTCGAGGACGCCCTCGAGGCCCGTGTCATCGGCGTCGCCCGCAAGGAGCTCGGCCCCGTCTTCGCCGAGGCCCTGCGCATCGCCGGCTCGCGCAAGGCCCTCATCATCTGCGGCGAGGAGGAGCTCGACGAGGTCTCCTGCGCCGGACCCACGCTCTGCTGGCGCCTGCGCGAGACGAGCCCCGGCTCCGGCGACGTCCAACTCGACCACTTCCGCGTCGAGCCCGCCGACTTCGGCCTCGGCACGCACCCGTTGTCCACCGTCTCCCCGGGCAAGGAGCCGGCCGAGAACGCCGAGATCCTCAAGAAGATCCTCAGCGGCCAGCTGCCGGACGACGATCCCATCCTCGAGTTTGTCCTCATGAACGCCGCCGCGCTCTTCGTCACGTCCGGCATCTGCGAGGCCGACACAAGTGACATGGGGCCCGGCGACGACGGCAAGGTCATCCAGGAGAGGGGCCCCGGTGGCGAGCGCTGGAAGGAGGGGCTTAGGAGGGCCCGCTGGGCTGTCAAGAGCGGCGAGGCCTGGAAGCAGTGGAATGCGTTCGTGGACATTACGAACTGCATCGACTAAGCGGGAGGTGTTGGCATTGGCGAGGGGAGGGAGGAGCTTTTTCTGTCAGGATACAAAAAGAAAAGGGGCGATCTGCGCAAGAGGCGGATCTGATGGCCCCCCCATGTTGGACGTTTACGCACGATAGAAGGCACAGACGGGACATGGTACAGGATGAAAATGTCCGTGGGATGAATTTCTCAATAAATTACACACTCTGGTCGTATCTAATCGGGTATCATTGCGGTTTGGGGAGTGGTAGAAAGTGGCAGATCGAAGGACGTGAAAGGTTCGGAGACGGGACATCAAGACGACTCCCAGCCCTTGGGGCCCTTGCATATGTACCCCTTCTTCGGGGCGTAGACCTTGCCGAGCTTGCGGTGCACCTCGGCCTGGAAGGGGGCGAAAGGTACCTTCTCGCCGTCGATGCTGATGTAGCCGTCCTTCTGGTCGCGCGGCGTGAGGCGGAAGGCCGACACCTTGCGGTAGTTGACGAGGGGGTGGTCGAAGAAGTCGCCGCCGTCGCCCATGCCGCCCGCCACCATGCTCAGGCCCGTGATCAGGGGCACGTTGCTGTCGAACGTGACGAGGTCCATGAGGCCGTCGTCCGGGAGCGAGGCGGGGAAGAAGACCGTGTCGGGCGCCATCCAGGCCATCTATGGCCGCTGTTAGTCGCGTCGCACAACATGCGGGGGAGAGGCCGAGGGGCGTGTCTGCACTTACGTTTCCGCAGTAGAACGTGCCGAGGTTGTCGTACTTGATCTGGTCCCAGTCCTCCGGCAGCGGGTCGTTCACCGTGCCGTTGACCAGCGGCGGCAGGCCCAGGTCGCCCTCATCGACGGGGGCCGGCGCGGCTTCAGTCGCACCTTTCTGCTGCTGCATGTACTGCTTGTAAGCCCTCTTGATTTCCCCCTTGTCCTCGCGCTCGACCTTGATGGCCAGGTCGCAGGGGTACGCCGACTGCTTAATAAGGCGCAGGACGACGCCGACCTCGAACCGCATGGCGCCCATCCAGCGCATGCTCTCCGTGCCGAGGTCGGCTTCGGCGAGCATGCCAGCGGCCTGGCTGAGGAAGCTGAGCGTCCGTTTGTCGCCCTGGGTCAAACTGACGAGGTCGATGGGCGTGTCGATACCCTTGATGATGCCGAGCGCGGCCTCGGAGACGTGCGGGCCGCCATACAGCGTGCAGGCCATGGCGTTGCCGGAGCCGCAGGGGATCTGGCATACGGCGATCTTGTTGAGGGCGCGGCGGGCGTCGGGCCGCTCGCCGAGGCCGTTGAAGATCTCATAGGGAAGGCCGTCACCAGAGCAGGCGATGATGGCGTCCGTGGCGTCGATGTCGATGCCGCGCGCGATGCCCACGGCTTCGCCGGAGCGGGTCGTCTTTTGGACGTCGAGGGTCATGCGCGCGGCGCGGAAGAGGGGCTCAGCATCGTGCTTGTATTTGGACTCGCTGCCGCCGGGGCCGGCGTGCGGGTTGACGAGGACCTTGACGCGCTTCTGGCGCTTCGCCTGGCCGTAGGCGCGTTGGAAGAGGGCATCGACCCAGGAGGTGAGGGTCGCGTCGTCGTTGGCAGACACGTCCACGGATACAGTGGCAGGGCGGAGCTTGTGCTTTCCGGTGGTTGCGGCGTATGTGACTTCTAGCTGGCTGTCTTTGCGCTCGGCCCAGAGGACATTATAGAGAGAGATGGTTGTGATCGGCGAACCTGGACATCGAAGGGTCAGCTCGCGTGGACAATCGAAAGCAAACTTGAATTAGGACGTGGTCTTACCGGAAGATCCGAAGTTGATGCCGCAGATGCCTCCCGATTCGGATGATTTCTGCACTTCGCCCTCGATCAAGAGATGTTCTGGCTGCAGCGTCATGAACTTGCCATGGTTGATGGCGAGCACCAAGTCAGCAGCCCTGCTGGCTGACGAGGCCTCTCCCCGTCCATCGGTGGCGCCAACGAAGGAAGAGCTCGCGACAGACAGGGCCGCAGCTTTATCGTCGGCGGGCGCGTCCCTCCGTGTCTGGTCCATGCTGGCAGGGGGCGCGTTGGTAGAGAATAACGAGTGTCGGATACTAACGAAAGACGGGCGTCTCTTGCGCCGGCTAGATGGAGTCTCGTGTAGTCGGCCGAGTCATGAAGACAGCAGCACTACAAAGATTGTCGGTGCAAGAAGGTCGAGATAGAACGATAGCGAGGGTAGATAGGAGATCAGAAGAGACGACGCCATGATATGCACATGTCCAGGCCAGACAGGGAGGTGGAGGGACGACGGATTCCGAGGTAGGATTAAGCTGCAGGAGACGAGAGCTCGAGCCGTCTGTCGCGGCCTAGACCCTTGTCTTGGGACCTGTTTTTGGTGACGAAGGGGGGGCTCGCGTCTGGGATCTCGCAGGGGACTCGGACACCGCGGATCACCCGGAAATGAGACTTGGGCGAGTGCCGCTGAAGGCCGCGAGGGGGAGCTGTTCCAAGGGGGTTAGAGGTACCTGACCAACGGGGTCAGCGCCCTGTCGATAGTGCTTACTCACTAAAAAAAGACCCATGGCCTTGAACTTGAACCACAACCTCGATAATAAGTAGGGAAGAACTTAGGATCTGAGCTTCTAGTAACCATCCACCACCAGGGTTTGCATGTTCTACGACGAATTTGTTATTAGGATGCCGAAGGATCTCCTGTTAATTTATGCAGTGTCACCATGTTAGGCGCGTTAGCAAGAGCTTCTTGGCTCCAACGACGACGCACCGCACCATATCGACAAAAAGCCCAGCATTGTGAGCAGTCGTCAGATATGCCAGAGACGTCGAAGTCCGTGGTATGAGTATTGTGCATGTGATGCGTGCGAGTGATTCACTTCCAGCAGAAGCATCAATGAATGACCACGGCCATGTCCATTCTACATCGCCAAGTCTAGCCGCGATATCTGGTATTTTGATGCCTCCAACGCCGTACGCCAAGCAATGCAATTCACAGTAGGCTCCATCCCCACGGCAGACCACTTATTCAGTCGTCGAAGCCATCCCAGTCATCATCGTCCTCGTCAGCCTTGTCCCCTTGCTTGCCCTCGCCCTCACCCTCGCCCTCGGCCGCCTTGCCCGCGTTCCACGGCAACCGCTGGTCCTCGAGCTGCTCCCTCGAGCTCTCCCTCGCGGCCTTGACCGGGCAGCTCGTCAGCGGCTCGAGCACCTTGACCTTGATCTCGAGCGCGAACGCCCCGGCCTCAGCCACGTCCTCCTCCAGCATGCCGACCTTCTCCATCTCGTCCACGAGGATGTCGAGCACGTGCAGCCGCAGGCCCAGCGGCACCCGGCCCATGTCGCCCTCGCTCTCAAACGGCCACCGTGCCAGCACGTCGATGACGGCGCCCCTCTGCACCGCCGCCCAGTCGTGCTGCTCCACCCAGCGCAGGTGGCCCGCGAGCACCCGCCTCACCATGAGCAGGAACTTCTCCATGCGCAGCACGTCGATCTCCGTCCACTGCGCGCAGACCACCTCCCACGCCGCCGCGAACCAGATCGGCACAATCTCCGCCCTGCTCTTCCGCGTCGTCTGCGACGGCAGCGCGCCCGGCAGCGACGTGTACAGGCCCCCGATCTCGTCGCAGAGACGCTGCTGCGGCAGCGGCTTGTCGCACATCCACATGGCGTAGAACAGGCCCTTCCAGAGCTTCAGGGCCGTGATGCGGTCGAGGTCGCGCAGGGAGGAGAGGTAGGTCTCGAGGGAGCTGACGGCCTTTTCGCGGACTCGGCGATCTGGAGACACGGGTTAGTGGGTGTCGCGGAGAGTTTCTGGTTTATCTGGAGAAGTACCGCTCGAGGCAAGGAGCCGCACAAACGGCATGTCTTGCTCTGGTGTCGCCATTTTGTGTTGCTGGTTCAATGACGCCCGAAATGTTTGTTTTTGGGGTGGTATTCTTGAAAGCCTGGGTTGCAGCTTTGGCGGGATGGTTTCGCCGGCAGAAAAAAATAAAAGTGGTTCACCGAGTCGCCGCCCCGCGCTAGTTCGGCCGCCTCGGTGTGGAAGGTTCACCGAAGGAGGATCACCAACGGCAGGGGGCTTGAAGCAAATCAACCCCTTCAAATGCATGATCTCTCCGCCGCTTCATTGGACGTACTTAAATGACGAAAAAGAATGGTTCTTTACATTCTAAAGTTCCTACCAACTGTCAACGTGCCACATTTGGCCACTTGCCGACACCGAACTTGACGTGACGAGCAAGCGACATGACTGCCACAGTCTGCTCGTGCGAAATCGCAATATTATACTCTATTGAAGATGGATTTTGCTATGATCTAAATCGGAGATGGCTACGGGTGATACGAGGCAGCCTAAAACCATATTTCTACATGTTATAATTGGCGCTGTATACGTCAACCAGCGGCATGCCGCAAGCTCGCTCGTAGTCAGTTGAGGACATGCTGATGCTGCCCGCTCTCTTCCCGCCAGGGCAATGCAGGCTGTTCTGCGACGTCGATGCCCGAAGCACATAGTCAGGCGCGGGGTCATCGCTCTTAAGGACGCCGCAGCGTGTGATGACCTGGCTCGACGCCGAGTTCTGGTAACGGCCTTCGGTAGGGTACTTGTACGACTTGCCGCTGAGGAACTTGTGCTCGAGCTGAAGGAGAAGGAACGTTAGTGATGTGCTCGAAGACAGGGCAATGCATCAACATACCGTTGCGGTGTAGCCGACGTCGACGTTGCTCTGTAGAATGATGGACCTGCAACGAACCCGCTCCAGGGGCTTCACGTCGACGCGGACCGTGTCCTGGATGGCGACCGTCTTGGTCTCCATGTCCTCCTTCGTGGTGACCGTCTTGGTGATGTTCTTGTAGATGAACTTGCCCTGGGCTTCGAGCTTGACCTCGCCGTCGTACTTCGTGAACCAGGGGATGCCGACGCGCGCCTTGTATGTGGTGCCGACGGTGATGGCGCCCTCGCCGCCAATCTCCCTGCCGGACTCCCAGCTGCCGACCGTTTTGGTGCCGTGCTCCACGCTGAGCGTGACGCCGTGGATGAGGAGCAGGTTCCTGTCGGGGAAGTCGTTGAAGACGTCAAATATGGCCTCGACAACGGTCAAACCGCGCTGCGCAAACGGCCGCTCGTTGATTTGGTCGAAGCTCGGCTCGAAGAAGAAGTTCTCCATCGTCACAGACTCAGTCCGCGAGTTGGAGAAGTAGGGCTGGAGCAGGTCGATGCCGTCGCCCTCGCGCGCCTCGAAGCCCAGCAGCATGCCCTCGTCGCGGGTCCCGCGAGGCACGGGGTCGCCCTCGGGCGACGGGCGCACGTTGTACCACATGCCGGCGTCCAGGTGGCAGTAGTTCCTGTCGCGCTTGCAGGCGGCCTCGTTGTCGATGAGCAGGCGTCCGACGGCGTCGTTCCAGCCCCCGCCGACAATGTTGAACCTGGTGAAGGGCTCGTAGACGGAATCCCACTTGATGCGCCCGGTACGGTCCCGCTCCGGGATGTTGGTCCCGACCTTGTCGACAGTTCCGTCGCTGTACGTGATCTCCATGTACCGGAGCATCCTCTCGCTCGCAACTGCGTAGATCTCTGCTGGGAATATGCCTCTGTTCCACTTGCCCAGGCACCTGAACGTTCCTCCTTGGCCTCCGATGGCCCTGGGCGTTGCGAAGAAGTCGGGGAACGGACGGTTCACGGAGAAGCCGCAGTTCTCGCTCAATGGCGGCGGCTGCATGGTCGAGGGTGTGCCGGCCCCGGGGAGCGCCCAGGGGGGCTCAGGATAGTCATTGCCAGGCAGATCACCTCCTCCACCGTCGCCACCACCACCACCTTGACCAGGTGTAGGAGGAAGTGCAACGGGAGGAAGACCAGGGTTGCCCATGTTGGGGTCGTCGCCAGTGGCATCGCCGCCGTTGCAGGTGTTCCACCACGTCTCGGCCTCGTTCGTGAAGGTGCCCTTGAGGCAGTGAAGGTCTGCTCGTCGATTGCCGTCGAGGTCGGGGAAGTACGTGCAAGAGCCGGCGCGCTGGCCACCGTAGGCATGGAACGGTCCGCCGCCGGGCTTGGTCTCCCAGTGGAAACGAGACCCGCCCACGTCGGCGCGGCCGAGGTTGTAGTAGACGTGTCCGTCGCCGTTGAACTTGTCGATCCAGATCGTGTCTGCGCGGCCGTCGCCGTTGACGTCGGCCCAGCGAAGGTTGGCCCTGTCGTGGCCCTTGGCGCTCTTGATCTGGTCCATGTACGTCCAGGCACCGTTGGCGGCCTGCGTCCATCCCCAGACGCGGCCGTCTTTCTCGATGCAGAGATAGTCCGCCCTGCCGCTGCCGGTGATATCGGCGAAGCGCACGGAAAGGTCGAAGATGCCGAGGCCTCGCTTCTCGGGACAGTACAGCACGGGCGCTGGGTTGGCCTGGTACTCCCACCTCCACCCGCCGAGGTTGCGGAAGACGGACACGCGGTTCTGATTGTCGGGGTTGACCCACACAATATCGGCGCGGCCATCGCCATCCCAGTCGACCAGGTGAAGATCGCGACGATCGAGGTCCCTGCCGACATAGCTCCTCGGCTCAAAGATCTTGACCGACGGGCCCCAGAAACTCTCCGTGCCGGAGATGGTGGTCTTGCCGGCATTGGGGAACATGGTCATGACGCCCGTCGAGTGCGTCCAGACGTAGTCCTCGCGCCCGTTGCCCGTCATGTCGGCGTACTTGTTGCCGTCGGCGACGACTTTTGTACCGCCATACCCCTTGTTCTTGAAGACGCGCATGTTGAACTTGTGTTTGGCCCCGTCCTTGACGTGCTCCATGAAGACGTAGTCCTGTCGGCCGAGGAGGCCAAAGGCCTGAGGCTCGCCGTAGATGCGGGCGAAATGGATGCGGTTCCTGGCGCCGGTGCCGAAGCCGCCTGGGTGCGTCGGGCCGCTGGTCGAATCGCCGTTGAAGCCTTGCCGCCACGCGACGTTGAGGCCGTCGCCCTCGCTGCCTCGGAAGCAGCTGCGAGAGTTCGTCCACGTTGTCGTCTGGCCATTGTCGGAGACCCAAAGCCAGTCGTCCCGACCGTCGCCGTTGATGTCCTCGAAGCGCACGCCGGCGAGATCGCCCATGCCCTTGCCCTCGAAGCGGCGACCGAGGGCCTGCCAGTACTCCGGCTTGTCCTTAACGCCGCCGTTGCGCCAGCAGTACGCGTCACCGTTACCAGCCATGCCGCAGAAATCGGCGCGGCCGTCACCGTCAATGTCGACGAGCCGGACTCGGGCCTGGGGGTACCCGGCCACGGCGGCCTTCCACAGCCCGATGCTCCGGAACGAGGGCGGGTTGGCGCCTCCGCCGTTGCCAAGGTTGACACTGGCGTACACGTTGCCGTCAGGCCCGGTGCAGGTGAAATCATCGAGACCGTCGGCGTTGATGTCGATGAAGGCGATGCCGCGCGGGATGCAATTGTCCTGAACGTTGAGATCGCCAATCTTGGTGAACTTTCCGCCGCCGTCGTTCCTCCACACGCCGTAGCGTACGCTGCCGTCGGCCTGGTCGAACCAGCCGAGGAGATCGTCGCGGTCCTGGCGGAACAGGCGGGCGAAGAACCACTGGTCGCGGTCAAAGTCGCTCGTGACGGTGAGTGCTACGCCCATGGCCTCGCTGGCGTGCTTGTAGATGCCATCGTGCTCGCCGCTGCCTCTCTGTGTGAGGCCGCCGGCGTAAATGCCGTTTCCAGCAGGTTTCTTGCACTCGTTGTCGCCGCTGTTGCCGCCGCCTGCTTCGGGCGCCATTGGAAGGGGAGCCTTGATGCGCCCGTCTCTCTGAGCAGCCTGGATGCCCGCCCAGAAGCCCGCTGCCATCTTGCGGAAGCCTGGTTCGGCGGGGTGCACCCCGTCAGGCAGCTCGCCTATGGTGATCGAGTCCATGTCGGCAAGGTAGATGGACCGACCCTGGGAGGCCAGGTCGCGCACCATCTGCCGGTAATTGTTGTTGACGGTGTTGCGGACGTCGCCGGCCTGGCCACCGAGGGGTAGAAGCGTCGAGACGATGATGACGGTGTCCGTGGAGACACTGGCCCAGATATCCTCGATGATGGCGCGGAGTCTGTTGTGCTGATTGCCATTGTCGATAAAGCGGACACAGTCGTTTGTGCCGGCGTTGAAACGACAACGTTGGGCTTGAACTTGAAGGACTTCTTGGCCTCGTTGTGGATTTCCGTGACGATGTAGCCCGAGGTGGCCTCACAGTCCTTCACGGAGTCAGCCGGTTCTTGGCTGTGGAAAGTGTCCATTACTTACATTGTCCTTCATCGTGCCACCCTTCTTGGTGCCGACCATGTTGACGGGATACCCATCTGTGTGCGGGCCTGATCGCGGAGGAGCTTGCGGAATCTTCACACGTCATGAATCAGCCCGAACTCGGTTGGATGAACAAGTATTGCACATACCCATTGCCGCCTGAAGCTTCGGAGCCCACACCGTAGACGATCGAGGCACCGAGAGGCATGATCCTGAGTTCAGGAAGGTTCTGACGCCGATCCAGCGCAGCAGGTCCAAAAAGCTCAGCATCGTGATCCAAAGAAGGTGAGGTTTCGTTCGAGTAGTTGTGAGGTGCGCCATAGACGGGTCCCGGGGAGCCCAGGGCTACCACAGCCGCGTAGGCTATGAGGTGTCGAAAGAGCCTCATGGTTTGGTCTGTGACAGAGGTGAAGAAGCCGTTGGTGATTCGCGTGAAGTTCAGAAGGCGACTGGGCGTCTGGCCTTATACTATCGCTCCATCGTCAGTTCCACTTCATTCTCATGTTCCACGTCTCAACATTTGGGCTTGTGGCCTGTCCTAGTTAGCCATATCAACCATCTGCTGACCCTCACCCCTGGACACTGGCCGGATGATGCCGTTGAATTTGACTGATATCGCAGCACGCCGAACAAGCCTCCTCGGCCCAATTCCACCGGAGGCCCAACCCCGAAGGCTGGAGCGCTCTTTTAGGCCTGGAAACACATGTGAATGTGGAAAAATCAGCGCTTCGCATGAGACGGGCAGGCCTCAGTTCTTGGCGATACGACCCCGAATGTTCTTCTGGAAGCATTTGTGCCATGGCCAAGCGCTGATCCGGTAACTTTGACCGAATTGCTGAAGATGTAAGCAGGAGGTGGGCCCCGGTTTTGTTGACAGCGTCGCGTTGAATATCGCAGGGGCACGGTCACCTGCCGTTTGGGATGTAAGTGCTTATGCATTTACGGCCGTAGAGGATGACTGCACCGCCAAGCTGTCAAGATCACGTCGTGGGGGCCAAGCAGGATCGCTCAGCCCGTCATGCGTACTGCTGGTGGTACCCTGACCATGCGCTTCGCATGTGTACATATCGCGGATCGACTGTGCGCCGGGTTGGAGTTGCAGAAGAAAGAACTGGTAGTAGTATTCATGGTGTAGTAGAGAAAAGACAACTAAAACCCCTGGCACGGCCCGGAAGCCTGTCACAAGTATCGTGGTCTGTGTGCCACGCTCCGTACCTGTGTCATCGGGGTTTGCGACATGTCTCTTTCCGTAGACCTTTCGCGTAAGACGTCTCCATGACGAGGTTTGGCGATGTCAGTTTGGTTGGGGCGGGTCGTGCTGAAGACGTGTCGTAAGAAAGGAGGTGGGTATGTCACGGGACTGATCACATGACCGTGACCCCCGCTCCCTGCTGGAAGTATGTTTCCTTGCAATACTCATTGCAGCCCATACCACACCCTCTCAGTCTGTTTCTGTACAGTCCGAACGTTCATAACTCTGGATTTGCAATATTTCTTTCCAATAAAAGATCTCAAAGACTCCATATTCTTCGAAACAGCAAGACTTCGCCGTAGAGGAATGCATTGTAACATGACGACTTTCGCCTTTTGAGTGACTGTTGGTCGACAAAGAAGCACATTTACCGAGAGCAATCGGGCAAAACCCACTACTTTGGAGACGTTACTGCATATTCATATCTTCGCTGGTCTCCAGAGGTTTGTACGATTGGCCGCCCTCATCAGAGGCTGCTTCGTGCTTGGCACCTCGTATCCTCATCTGCCGGGGATGCCCCGGTCTGTCCACGTTACAGAACCCCTACCGCCCCATCTTCCCGGGGCCTGCATCTCACTTATGGACTCAGATTAATCCGCATCTTGATTGCATGGTGCAAGACGCAAATTAGAACACTACCAATGCCGAATCAGGTTTGCGGAGCGGAGGTGTTGACTCCGGGAATCCCGACCGAATCGCCCCGAGAACCGAAGTCCACCACTCGGAGGATGTATCAAGTGCCGGGGGTTTAACCTGATTGGGGGATCGATATTACACCGGATCTTGCACAGGACAGAAACCCATGGCGATTTCATATTGAGATCGGCGTCGACTCTCCCCGCAATGTCGCCTTGATGGCTGTGCTGTGTGTTGAATGGGCCTGGGAAGACATAAAACCACCGGCTATGTCATGCTGATGTTGATTCCTGAGTGAAGCAGCTCTCTCGCAAGCCCTCAAGACATTCATCTGATCGGCAAGATGAAGGCCATCTCGGTACATTCGTTCGCCCTCCTGGGTGCTGTGGCGGCTCGCGACATCTTCGTCTCCCCCACGGGATCGGGATCTGGAACTTTGACGAGCCCGTACGGATCCATTCAATCCGCCGTCAACGCCGCCGCGGCCGGTGACACCATTTATCTTCGCGCGGGAACATATGCGCCATCGGCAAATATCCAAGTCGGCAAGAGCGGAACCAGGACGTCTCCCATCTCGGTGCGCCCGTACCAGGACGAGAAGGTGGTCATCGATGGAGAGAATATGCCTGGGTAGGTTGACGGAAAACCCGCGACATGGGGCTTGGCTAACCCATCTTGACCAGCACCCCGAAGGCGCTGGGCGAATCTCTGCCCAACCCCGAGAGGGGCATCTTCCACATTCAGAATGCTGCATACTGGGCTTTCTACGACCTGGAGTACATACACCTAGCATTCCCTACTTCGAAGAGACTGAGGCTGACCATAACCAGACTCATCAACGGACCGTACGGCATCTACGCCCGCGACGCATCCCACAACTACTACGAAGGTCTCTCCACCCACGACAACTACGAGACCGGCTTCCAGCTCGAAGGCGCCTCCTCGAACAACACGGTCCTGAACCTGGACTCGTACCGCAACAGGGACCCCCGCAAGAACGGAGAGAGCGCCGACGGATTCGCCTGCAAGGAAGGCTCCGGCGAGGGCAACGTGCTCCGCAACGCCCGCCTCTGGGACAATGTCGACGACGGTCTCGACCTGTTCATGTTCGGGTCCCCCGTTCTGCTCGAGGAGGTCTACGCCTGGGGCAACGGCGTGAACCGCTGGGGCTTCAGCCCCTTCGAGGGCGACGGCAACGGCTTCAAGCTGGGCATCACCGGCAACCCGCCCGCCAACCACATCGTCCGCAACTGCATGGCCTTCTCCAACCTCTTCAAGGGCTTCATCGACAACGGGAACCCGGGCAGACTGACGTTTGAGCGCAATACGGCCTGGAACAACGGCGACCACGGCTTCCACATGCGCAGCTCATCGTCCGTCCTGACGAACAACATCGCGGCCGTCAACAAGGTCAGCTCCCAGGTCAACCTGATCAGCTCCGTCACTCAGTCGGGCAACTCGTGGAACTCGGGCTCAGCTTGGTCCAACAGCTCCTTCGCGAGCGTGGACCCCTCGACGCTGAAGGGCCCCCGTGGCTCGGATGGCAAGGTGCGTGGAAGTAACTTCCTGGTGCCTGCTTCTGGTGCCGCGATTGGAGCGAGGACCCAGGAAGAGGAGTGAAAAGGAGCAGCAGAGAAAAGTAGAAGGTGGCCAAGATTCGGAGACATTCTGTGTATATAGTTTACAGGGCCAGGACCTTGTCGAATCGAAGCTTCCGTTGATTTTTGGCATTGAGAAAGCCATTTCAATGTGCTGAGAATCATACACATTTGTTTGCTGGAAAGTAGCTTGCTCAGCACTTCTTTGACAGAATCAGTTCTTCCTTGTACATCCTGCCACCCCGAAGCATGGACAATCTGAACTAGTATCGCGAGACAGGCATGCTAATGCCTGTATGAGACTTAATCCACTCGGCGGAGCACAAAGGCAGCTGAAAGAAGTGAATTCAAGCAGAATAAACTCTTTTCTCAGGCACCCACTCCTCCTCTTTTGCTTGCCATATGATTCCCAATAAAAGATTGAGCAAGACTGTTTTGTTAGCACATCAGTTGGCCCACCTACTCATCAAGTCAACGCCCATTGAAGAATGCAAAGCATCCAATTAAACTCAAGCCATAACGAGAAATCCTCAAACTCACAAGTCAGAACCTCAACCAAAGCATGGGTGGCAGACGGGCAAAGATCCTGGGTCCAGGTCAAGCACCGTCCGACGAACTCAGACTCAGACGAGCCCGGGAGCTACAACATCTACTTCCAGATCCGAAAGATTCCCCTGATGGGTCCTTGATTGCTATTTGTATCAAGCATAGAGGGGTTTGCAGCCGCAAAGATTGCATGCAGCTGGGATACATCACCGTCTATGAGGCTAGTACCTTGACGCCATACAACAGGAATAGAACTGAACTTGAGACTAAGATCTAACTAGTCCCGGTATCCAACTCCGCCACACCGCCGAGTCTTCGAGTTTATAAAAGACGTACTGGTCGTTATAGACAACTCTCTTTACCATCCTCTGGAGCCCGAAGAGGAGGACAAGGACAGAAACCCCTTGCTCGTCAAATGTCCCATGTGGCTTGACTTCTCGATTGGCACCGTGGCATGTTTGCTCAGCGTCATGTATTCACACCTCAAAACGACAGACCAGGATACGTACAGCATATTTGTTGGCGTGGCGGGAACCTCCATCGTGCTTGGGTGCTACTTGTGACCGCGGAAATATCGCTGGGGAGTACATTGGATGGTGCTGTTTGGGCTCTACGTGGGCTTTACCATGCTCGAATCACAAGGTGTGTCGTTGAACCTCTGGTGAGAGCAAGAGGAACAGGTGGCGGCTTGAGCTCGGCTGGCAAGGCCAAGACGTGGGGCTCAACCCTGGGACATGCCAGGATTCAAGAACTAGAGCACACCTGGAACTCACGAAGGAGTTTGCTTAGCTCTGCATGAGGAGTATCTGAAAGGTTGGTAAGGGACTAGCACATAGGTTGACCGTCTACTCCGATATCAGCTGGCTATTGTGTCCGACGGACCGGGCTTGATGGTATCAACTTGGGAACGCCACGACGGATGTAAACAGAGTTTGGTGCAGCTAGGTTTGGACTTAAATCCTATGTGCTGTGAACTTAAGTACAGTAGCCGGTTTGCATAGTCCGAACACCGTAGTAGAGTAGCCGCTTCCAAGCCCTCCATCCAACAGAGCAAGTATCGGTCAAATTCTACTCGCTCAAATGCCAAACTGTTCCTAAGTGTTTCATCGCACTTGAGCCCTCCTCGTCAAGCCTTGCTAATAAATCCATTTTGTTAATCCGTCAGACTGGCCTTGGAGTTGAGGATCTGGCGCGGATTGTGGTCAGAGTCCCACAAAAGGAGCTCAGTTCTTCTCCCCAGCAGCTTCAGCTTGAGAAGGAGAAGCATCCTGGCGACCCGTAACCTGGATAATGTCGGCTTCGTCAAAGGGATCAACGTGAGTGCTGGCGAACTTCCTTGCCGGGACTCGTTTGGCGAACAAGACATCAAGCTCGTGATATGAACGGTTCCAAGTCTCGGGCAGTCGGAAGTAGCTCCAGACAAATACTCCAAAACAGGTCCCAGCCCAGAAGAAACCAGTGTAGCCCTTGAGATTCCATGCTTGGGGATTCATGAAGTACTGCTGCAGGACACCACCGATGGTGCCCATGATGTTGGAGGAGTCACGGGCGAGGCAGATGGTTTTCTGCCGGAGACGCGTGGAGCCCACCTCGGCAGGGAGCGCCCAGCCAAGCTGGCCCGCTGAGAGCTGGAAGATGAACGTCCACAGCATCGTGAGGCAGGCCTGGGCCATGGCGACGGAGGGCCTGGATGTCCAGACGTTGAGGATGCCGATGAGGAGGAGCACAACGAACATGGCACCCATTCCGCTGACGTAGATGGTCCGACGGCCCAGGCGAGGCATGAGGACGAACCAATTGATCAAGCAACCGACGAGCGCCAGACCAGTGCCGCCGAGAGCAAGGGAGTACGTGGTATGGGTGCCCAGGCCCATCTGCGAGAAGAAATAGGAGCTGTTGTAGGCGAAGGCAATTCCGCACAGGACCTGACCGGCGAAGACAGCGCATGCAATCTCAGTGCGGCGAAGCTCGGTGCCCTTGAAGCAGTCCCAGTAACTAGTGCCGACGCGGAGCTGCTGCTCGAGGTTGTTGGTGTAGATAATCATGGACAGCGTCTTGCGCGGGTCAACGGCAGTAGTGCTGGAGGATTGCAGTCGACGGAGCGATGCCTCGGCCTCTTCCAGCCTACCCATGCGCACGAGGTACCACGGAGACTCGGGAGAGATGTAGATGAGGGGGACGAGGAAGAGAGGCCAGACCCATTGGAGGGCGAAAGGGATCCTGTATCCCCACTCGTCCACGCGCGACGACAGGCCTTGAAGGATGCCGGCGGAAATGAGTTGGCCGATAATGAAGCACATATTGGTGTACGAGGTCATGTAGGTGCGCAGCGCGGTGGGCAAGACTTCGGAGGCGTAAGCGGGAGACGTGGTGGCGAGGATGCCCCAGGGCAGGCCGCAGAGGATCTCGCCGATGACGAGGGCTGTGAGGTTCGGGGCGAAGAATACGGGGAAGATGAAGAGAGTCAAGGCGATGAGGGCGCCCATCTGGACCTTGCGAGAGCCGTACTTGGACACGAGGTAGCCGCTCAACAGGCATCCGATGATGGAGCCAACGCCTGCGCCCTGAGACAGACCGGCTTGCCAGGCAGGGGTCAATTGGTATCCGGTCGGGGTCTGGGGGGTGACGCCGACGTACTCGCCGTACTTGATGAGGAACGAGGCTGCATGGAGAAATCAAGTTAGCATATTGATGTCTGCAGAGAGGAGGGAGAGAGGGTCGTACGGTAGGCGAAGAAATTGGACAACAGGTTGGTATCGTAACCTTCCATGATGACACAAGTTGCGGCTACAAGAGCCCATGCAACGGCCTTGCGATATACACGGAGAGCATCGGGGATGCTTAGTTCGTGATCATCGGCGGTGGCCTCGAGGGCGTTCTGGTTGAGGACCTTGTCGGTGAGTGTGGTCTTCTCCGCAGCTTCGGCGAGGGCCGTCACGGTCTCAGCCTTTTCCAACGCTACGACGTTGGTCTTATCCATTATGTGCTGTTAGACACGAGGATGTGTTTTTGGTCTGGTTCTGGGAGGGGTGCCTGGAGGTTCGAATGGCAGAAGAGCTGAGGATGATGAAATGGAAGATCATGATGCTTGGGGACTTTAGGCAGTTTATATAGACCAACGATGGTGTTTTCAAAAACATCATCTCAGCGTTTGTCGAACTGGAGATTACTTCCAGACGGGATTTTGCTCGGGAGTCCAGCCACGCCTCGACCTCCTTGTTGGTCTGGCCATCCAGACTCTTCCCCATGGGGTGTTGGTCCTCTGCATCTCCCCGCATTCTTATTCGACAATGGCTCTGGCTAGCCAATAAAGGGGCGGGAAGCTTGCGGGAAACTCGGCGGAAAACCAGTCCTAGCCTCCATCGCGTGTTTCCCGACCTCGTGCAGCAGACCAAGATCATGTTGTCGGTCCGATAGAGCTCGTCTGGCGTGTCAAGGTTCAACTATACCTGATTTCTGAAGCATCTCGACCTTTTGATTTGCCTAACGTCTTGATATTATTCTGAGCGAATTCATGTGTTGCAAAGTTCGGGTCCGCGTCGGGGTACTGGCGCCGCGCACTTGAGTTTTCCGCGCGTAGAGGTCTCAAATTCTCCCCGGAATTCTCAGTTTGCAAGAAGACCTGACCTTCGATATGGAGACGCTCCGGAGCACTGTGTTGATATCACCAAGGTGTCTGCTCGGGGCAGACCCCCGGCAGTGGAATGCACTCCCTGAGGAGCAGCACTTCGGCGCCAACGTCACACTAACGGTGGATGCTCCCTTTCTCACGCATGACCAGAACTATGTGTGTTGATATCTTTTTCAAGAATATGTTCGGGTGAGCCACGGGTGTTGTTCTTCTGCGGGCCAAGATTGATTATGACGATGTATGGACTTGACTTCTCACGTATTAGCGCATGTCAATTGTGGCGATAGTCCCGCCAGGAAAAACCCGTGGAACCTAGCTCATGGTTGGCATTTGGCAACGTTGTTCTGTCTGGACTAAGCTGCGCACGAGAAATGCCTATCGCTTGATGCACCGGCTGGCTTGAGCTGAAGTGAGGGGGGTTGCTGGCCGGCCGGCGACGCAAATGGGGCTCCCGCGTATCTGCGATCCGCGATCTTCAGGGCCCTTTCGGCGATGGTATCACAGACACGTAAGATTAGGGCCTCAGGTCCGATCGGCGCCGTGGCATACGTCGCCGCGAACCCGCGCTGCACGCAACTCCACGGCATCTTCCCCGGGCTAGCCCGCGGCAGGGCTGTCCGTCGTGCAGGTCGGATTGTCGACTGAGCATGAGATCTAGCCAGTGCTGACTTTCTGTGGAGCCCGAGTTCTGAAAGTCCGGCCCATCCGTGTCCTTTGTTAGCGGCAGCCTTGGAGTACGTTTGACGTCACGATACCTCACGAGTCCTGTCAAATTCGTACTATAAAATACGTGCACGGAGCAGAAAGCGACATCTGCCAATCTCTCTCTTCTCTCAACCTTTCAGGTCAGACTTCGATGACCAGTCTGCCTCTGCCATGTCTGATTCCTCTGATGACCTTGATATCCTGATACTAGTCAAATTCCTCTTGTGGTTTTTGACACCTTCGGAGATAATACAAATTCTCCATCAGCTTCTCCCGTCGTGGGATCGAAACAAGCATGTTCTTTGGACCGGCAACATTTTTGATAAGGCACAAAAATGGGCAGATCAGAGACACATGACGACTTTGTCGATGGCGATGGGACCATTGGCACACCATAACAGCCCTCAGCGTCATGGGAGCAAGCATCACCAGACTGTCTATATGAGAGGCGCATCAGCTCTTTTTGCGTGGCTCATTAGTACCGGTGACGACACCGTCACGATTCTCTGCCCACCACCTCCGGACCGATTGAACCCAAGAGGAGCGACGAACATGCAACTAGTTGAATTGCCGATTTTGACGGGGATCATCGGCGGCCGTGCCGTGTCGCGCTGCGAAGTGGCCCACCCCATGGTCAAAGGTGCTGAGGACTTCGCCTACCAGTTCTGGCCACAAGATGACGTACGCATCTGGAAGAAGTCTTTCCCGAAGATTACCATCAAAAGAAAACCCTGGCTCCAGCGAGGAAGGCCTCTTCAGGTGCTCCAAATTGAAGAACTCCTGGCACGATTGATGTTGAGGACTGGGGACGAGGCTATCTGTTGCGCAATCTTGCCCAAAAGAGGTCTGATAGCGCCGACAGTGCCAAAACCAGTAGGTTATTAACTTTCTAGAGTGATCTAGTACGCCTTTTTCACAGAAGCGCTCTGATCTCTCTCAGAAGCAATCCCAGAACCACTCTGGGGGACCGTCGCCTGCCGGACCTGTCAATTCCCGAGGGACAAACAGAGACAATAACAAAGGTGAACGCTGCGGCGAGCCTCCGACCACGGGAGGTAAGACGAAGAAAAGCAAGAAAAAGAAGAAAAAGCAAAAGAAGAAACCTGGCAGCTCGATTTGAGGAGGTGGCCGTTCCCATCATCGGTACTACCTTGAGATCCGAGTTGCTAGCGGTGGCAGCTCGATCATCCTCCTCCAGGCGAGGACTTTGTGAAAGGGTGGCCAAAAAATGAAAACGACAACTACGACGTTCAGATCCCAGTGTAAGTGCCCTAAGATCAGGTTGATGAATTAATGACACAGAATGACTTCCTCAATGGCTTCGAGCACTTCTTTCATGGCTTTAGGATCAAGCGCGTTCCAGAACAGTTCGCCTCGGGAAGGTTTACAAAGTCCGATGACGGAATATCATGAAATTACAGGTATCGCAAGTTAATTCCAATTTTATATCAACTCATGTTTTTCACGGGTTTCTCGAGGGAGAGATTGAGAATCGACGCGGGATACCAAAGGGTTGAGGTGCGGTAGCGGAGTGCCCGAGTTATGGCTCAAGCTCAAGTTGGCCCAACTTGAGAAGTTTGTCAAGATCAGGGTCTTTGAGGCAGCGAGGATGTCCAGTGATGGATTTACTTCGCCCTTGACCTGTCACTATTACTAAGCTAGGTACGAGCATATACGTTGCCTTCCTGAGTACGCAGTCGGGGGTGCCCAATTGGGCCGGCTTGGTGTTGCACTGGCAAACTACGGCCCTGGTCTCAGCTGGGCTCACCAAACACTCGCACTCGCACGTGCAAAGCAGCGTTGGAGCAGCGTCGGATCAGACCGCTGCTCAGCTCTCGCAAAGCATCGAAATATCTTATTCTAGCTGCTTTTGGTTTGCTGCCAGCATCCTGAATGGTTCGTCATGATAAGCAACAGGGCTGTCGTCAGCGACGATCGCTTACCATCTTCGGCTTCTGGCTGACCCAACACGCCGGCCCGGATCTCCATCCGACCGTTCCTTGGTTCAATCCCGGGTGCCTGGATGCACTTAATTCTTCTGCCTGCTTTCTCTGACTGGATTCAAAACAGCACAAATCTGCGCGGGCATCCCGCTCAACTTCGGATGAAGCCCAACACATCTTGTACGGAGACCCAGCAGCCATGGAGGAGTATGCCAATTGCACGAGCCATGCAGACGACTCGTTCGGCCCGCAAGTCGTCGCTGCATGCCGCCAAGGCTTCGATTTCACCTTGACATTCGAGCAAGCCATACTCTCAGCAGTGCCATCGGCGCTGCTGATAATAGCATCCGCTATCTACATTTTACAGAGGCACAAGGAGAGCATCAAGACTCTTTCAGCGTCGAAAAATGTCCTCAAGTGGACCAAGCTGGTAGCTACTCACCGCCCGACCGCTCCCCGATACTGCTAACTCGGGCTTGCTGCCCGACAGATCACGGTGGCCCTATATGCTGCGACCCAGCTGGCAATGATCATCTTTTGGTCGCTGCCCTCAGCGCAGCCGACGAGGGCTTCCATCCCCGCCTCAGTCCTGTCACTCGCAGGTGCAGTCGCCATGGGCGCCCTCACCTACGTGAATCATGACAGATCAGTGAGACCATCGACGATCTTGTGCATTTACCTACTTCTTTCGGGTATTCTCGATGTCAGCCAGGCGCGGACATTGTATCTCAGGCCAGACGGCGCGACCGCCGGCGGCGTCTTCACCACAGGCCTCGCCCTCAAAGCCGTCTGCCTGGCTGTTGAGATGATCGAAAAGCGTCGACTGCTTCGGGCTCCGTACCGCAGCTATCCTCCAGAAGCTCTTGGTGGAGTCGTGAACAGGAGCCTCTTCTGGTGGCTGAACCCCCTTCTGCGCCGAGGAGCGTCCAAGCCTCTCGGGCTCGGCGACCTCTTCAACCTCGACAAGGACCTCGAGTCTGAAAAACTCGGAGACAGGTTCCGGTCCAAATGGAACTCGGCCAGGCAGAGCTCCTCGTTGGCGCTGTTATGGACGGCCATTTCCTCGGCCAAGAAACCCCTCCTGGTGGCATGCTTCGCCCGTTTCCTGATGATTGGATTCAAATTCGCTCAGCCGCTGCTGATCAAACGAGCCGTGGCACTGTTGACCGAGGAAGATTCTCAGTCCAAGACCAACATTGGTCGCGCTCTCATCGGCGCCACGCTCCTGGTTTACCTCGGCATTGCGATCACCAACGGCCAACACGCGCACAATACCTACCGAGCGATCACCATGTTCCGCGGCGGCATCATCAGCCTCATTTATGAGAGTACCCTGAAGCTGAATACGAGCGAGGCGGACGCATCTGCGGCGCTGACCCTGATGAGCACGGACATTGATCGCATCGCCCAGGGCTTCGAGCTATTTGCGACTCTCTGGGCCGGCCCTGTTGAGATCGCCTTGGGAACGTACCTTCTCTCACGAGAGATCGGAGTCGTTTGCGTTGCGCCAGTCTCACTGGCAGTCCGTATGTTCGATTCATCCCAAGGGTAGCATCTCCCGACAATTCACTGACATGTTGGACCGCCCAGTTTTTGTTCTCGTCTGCCTGGCCTTCGGGAAAGCATCCGCATCATCGCAAAAGTCCTGGATGGAGGCTGTCCAGGAGCGCGTAGCTGAGACCTCGATCGCCCTCGGCAACATGAAAGCTCTCAAGATGACGGGGCTCTTCCAGGTCCTGGCGACCCGCCTGCAGGAGCTTCGCGTCAGGGAGCTCGGCATCTCGACTCGCTTTCGATGGATCTTGACAGTGACGGCAACCATCAACAACATGTCGCTGCTGACATTGACAACGGTGACCATCGTAGTCTACCTGAAAATCGGACAGGCGGGGACCCTCGACCCGTCCTTGGCCTTCACCTCCATCTCGCTGATCACGCTTGTTTCGGCCCCTGTCCAGGAACTGACGCATGCAATTCCCTCAATGGCAGCCGCCATAGGGTGCCTCGAACGGATTCAAAAATACATTCAGTCTCCAAGCAGCGGGACAACCGAAAATCCCTCCAGCTCGAGCACTGGATTGGCCCAGAATGACGGCATTGAGCTGAGTGGCCTTGGCCCGAGCGACGCCGTTCTGTCCCTACGAGAGGCGGATTTCTCATTCAAACCTGGGACGAGAGTCGTTCTTGAGAACATCTCGCTGAATCTGCTTCCAAAGACGCAGACGGTTGTCCTGGGCCCCATCGGCTGCGGCAAGTCGGCGCTGCTCCTGGCCTTGCTCGGCGAACTGCACCTCAACCGCGGATCTCTGCATAGGAAACCTTCCACTCAGCTCGCTTACTGCGCCCAGGATCCCTGGCTGCCCAACCGAAGTATTCGACAGATCATCGTAGGACACGTGGAGCACGACTCGGTCTGGTTTTCCGAGGTTGCGAGGGCCTGTGCGCTGCTGCGCGACTTCCAGAACTTGCCGCAGGGAGCAGAGACCGTCGTTGGCAGCAACGGGGTCAGCTTGAGCGGTGGCCAAAGACAACGCGTCAGCTTGGCAAGGTCTCTCTATTCTCGGAAACCGGTTCTGCTTCTTGATGATGTCCTGAGCGGACTCGACCCGACCACCGACGAGCATATCGGAGACCACGTCTTCGGCAAGAATGGTCTTTGTCGGAGGAATGACCTTACTGTCTTGCTGGCGACGCACTCGGTTCGTCACGCTGTCCAGGCAGATCAGGTCATCGCGATGTCCCCCGATGGCAGCATCTCAGCACAAGGACCTCCGGATACCGTTCCGTTTCTCCAGTGGGACCATAGGAGTCAACCCAGCGGTGCCAGAGCGGACAAGGAAAAAGGTCCTGGGCCCGAAGTGCTGCCTGATGTGCCTGGAGATGGCGCTAGCGAAGAACTTCGAACCGAGCTGTCCCGCCAGACAGGGGATGTCCGCCTTTATGGCTACTACTTTGCCTCCCTTGGCTGGATCAACTCGCTAGGTGTCGTTCTCGCAGACGCTCTGTTTGCCTTCTGCGTGACTTTCCCGACGGTGTGGATCAAGTGGTGGTCGGAAGCTCAGCTCGAGGAGCCGGGACGCCAGATGGACATGTACATGGGCATCTATGGCATGTTCAGCCTCGCCGGCGCCGTCGTCTTCTTCGCGGTGATCTACCTTCTCCTCCACATCGGAATGCCACGATCATCCCTTCGTCTGCACCGGAGCCTCCTCGCGGTCGTCGTTACGGCGCCGTACTGGTTCTTCGCATCAACCGATGGAGGCCAGATCCTTAACAGGTTCAGCCAGGACATGTCGCTCATCGACATGCAGCTACCCATGTCTTTTGTCAACACGGTCTTCTCGGCGCTTATTGTTCTCATGCAGGCGGGCATCATCGGGTCGACGTCCAAGTGGGCGGTTGCGATGTATACCGCACTGATTCTCGGCCTTTACGTGTTGCAGAAGTTCTACCTCAAGACATCTCGCCAGCTGCGTCTATTGGAGCTGGAAGCCAAGTCCCCCCTCTACACGCACTTCACCGAGACGCTCCGTGGTCTCAGCACGATCAGGGCGTTCGACTGGCAGCGGGAATCAGCGGAGACGAACCGGGCCCTCTTGGATGACTCGCAGAAACCGTATTACCTTCTGTGGAGTATCCAGCGCTGGCTGACATTTGTCTTGGACTGCAATGTTGCCATCATTGCGACGGTCATCATTGCCGTGGCGACGCAGGTTGGCGACATCTCGGCCGGCTCTCTGGGTATGGCGCTGGTGAACATCCTCACGTTCAGCCAGAATCTCACGTTTCTGATCCGCGCCTGGGTCGATCTGGAGACGTCTCTCGGGGCCATCGCACGGCTTCGAGACTTCGAGGAAAGTACCCCGTCAGAGACCCTTCCACGGGAGAATCTCGAGCCTCAAGACGAGTGACCGTCGACTGGGCGGATCGAGCTGCGCAACTTGAGTGTGGCTTACAAGTGAGTTCCTGCATTCTTGTGTTGGAGGATACTTGTGCTGACTACTGCTGTTTGTAGATCTGACGGCCAACATGTGCTTGAAGGCCTGAGCCTCAGCATCCACCATGGACAGAGGGTCGCCATCTGCGGCCGTACCGGGAGCGGCAAAAGCTCGTTTGTCTTGTCGCTCCTCAGGCTGCCGGAGATTGAAGACGGAGACATCGTAATCGACGGCCAGTCTCTGCGCGACATACCTCGGGATGTCATCAGACGACGCTTGACGGTCATGCCACAGGAAGCCATCGTACTGCCGGGTCCCGTCCGGTCAAGCATGGATCCCTGGGCAGAGAATTCTGATGATACGATCGTCTCGGCCCTTCGAGAGGTTGGCTTGTGGAACATAATTTTCAACCAGGGCGGCTTGGATGCAAAGACCGAGCAGCTTTCTCTGTCTCGGGGGCAGCGGCAGCTCTTCGGCCTTGCACGTGCCCTCATCGGGCGGTCGAAGATCATTATCCTTGACGAAGCAACATCGAACACGGATCCAGCAACACAGAAAGCAATGATGGAGGTCCTCGGAAGGACATCTGTGGATAAGACGCTTCTCGTGGTCACCCATCACATCCACAGCACGAAGGAATTTGATCGGGTGCTGGTACTTGACCATGGAGAGCTTGCCGGCTGGGGCACCCCCGAGGAGTTGATGCAGACCTCGGACATCTTCAAAGAACTGTGGGAGAGCGAGCAGCACTCGAGCATGGGCTAGCCTTGCCTTCATCGTCGATGCACTGTAATGTGAAGAACCGTAGCTGTTCATCGCTCGGTGCATCAGTGATTCCTACCTACTCCGAGCTGTCGAGAATGAGATCAGGAACAAGATCCGGGGACACGTGCCACCGGATCAAAAGCACTTCTCTATCGTCATCAAACCCTTCGTAAGTCTCTCTCAGGGTATCGAGAGCCTGCTTGATACCATCAAGGTCCCGAATCCATGCCGTCTCCTGGAAGTTGTCGGGCCATCCGTACCTGCGCAGCGCCTTGCCAAGGATTGGGGTTTCCAGGCACTTCAAGCAAATCAGTCGTTAATTACACCAGGAAGCCTCCGGTACACTCACCGATGTAACAAAGAAAGTATTATCGAATGCAATCAAGGTACAATCGAACATTTGTCTCATGTGGTGCTTGATAAGCGACGGTGCGTGGTAGGGAGCCCAGTTCCTATAGTGAAGTACATCATTGGGCCTCTCCAGCGGCGTCCTCTTTCCGAAATCGTCGGGCTTCGCCCAGTTGGCCTTTCTGAACTTCGCTGGCCAATCTGGCCAACGCCCATCTGGTCCACGTGGCTCAAGATAGAACTTCTCGGAGTGGTGGCCTCGATCGGGGTACTCGACAAGTCTCTCAACGAGCCGGAAGGCGTCTGGATACCGCTGTCAGAGAAGGTAGCTATCGCGGGATGTAGGACAGTCACGCACTGTACTTGAGATCCAGGATAAAGGTCCATCCTTCACCCTCGTAGGGTAAAGTGAGCGCGACGTCGTGGGGTAGCAGATAGATGCCGTCGGTGCTGCTAGGCGGATCGTCGGAAATACCCGTGGAGAACTCTGCCATGCGGTGCGGGTCGCGACAGAGACTCAGGTCGCGCGGTCTCAGGTAATTCAGGACCTCGGCTTCGAGAAAGATAAACGACTCCTCACCTTCGCATGTCGAGTACGGCAGACGTTCAATGAGTGACACGGCTTCCGGACTCAGACCTAGTTCGCCATAGAGACGGCCCGTATCTGGTAGATTGGCGTGTCTGCCCGTGTCTTTAGGGGGGAAAATGACATCTTCAGGTCGAAAATGTCCGACTTTGAAGAGCAGTGAGTACCATTCATTCCAGAGGGCCACAAAGTCGTCTTCGTTAAAGGCTTCCGGTGAACCGGGTTCGGGCTCAGCCCAGACGATTGGCGCAGTGTCCCAAGGCCACACCACGTCCATGTTGAGAAAGTGCAGTGTTGCGATGCGAGTGGGCGAGAGCGTAGGTGTGAAAGGGCAAAAACGCGCGCAGCGGCCCAGATGCCCACAATGCAACACCGCACGAAGCAGTGAGGAGTCAGGTTTGTCCATTTGGACACCATTTTGCCAAGCCTGCAGCTTCCCGGGTTTCCGCCTTTCAACCAAGAGTCGCCAAGCACAGTTCGTTGGTCCTCGCATGCGGTGACTTCGGCTGGGTTGACATCCCTGTTTGTTTGGATTTGAGCGGTGACGAGGGATCACTGCCCGCATAGGTACTAATTAGCGAAGACGACGTGGAATTATGGCGGTTAATAGCTCTCGAGAGTGATGTGGTGGTCCCTGATCCGACGGATCTATGTCGCACTCAATTTTCTATTCTTCTTTGGACTTGCAGAATTCCCCGGCGGGCTCACCATCCCACGGCTAGCTTACTGCTGAGGGAATTCTCTCCGAACCCCGTAATCTGAACTGAATCATGTCATCGGTGCTCGTGGGGAAAAGGGGCGGTAGCGTTTGAGCGGATGTTGATCCGATCGGTCATTGTGGCGGAGTAAGCGGCGAGACTGGCGATCTGGGGCGCAGCTGCGATTCTATTGTACCTACGCGCAAACATGAGATTTGACACAGGCTGAAACAACTTGGGGACCCCGAGGGGCTGGTAGAGATGATATCGATGATTAGGGCGAAGTCCTGCATCTTTCGGGAGCGCTAAGCAAAATCAATGACGTCCAAGGAGCAGGGCTAGGCCGCTACAGTCAACAGGGGCCAAGCGACGAATTCGCTCCGTCTGGTAAATATTTGGCCACATATCCATTCACATCCCCGCAAATGTCTCGCCATGTTACCCCAGGGGGCATCAGTCCTCGACAGAGGTAGCTAGTGCATCATTAGATCGTCAGATGGATGGCTTGGCAGTTGCCTAGAGCGGGAACTGGTGATGTCTGCAGTATGGATCTGCGTTCTGGGCGCGGATTCTACCAGTCATTCCCTGCAGTTTGATGAAACGCGACAGCTTTGAAATCTGCTCGCCATTGTATTGTCTTTCCTCAAATGCAAATTGGAATTCCTGGAAAATGTTGTCCCAACGTCTACACCTCGCACAACACGGCACCCCTTAGCATGGATCTTCCTACGTTGACCGCTGGGGCAGCTATTCAATGTACTGTACTCACAGTGTGGCTGTCCTCCCAAGAGGCCGAGGTCTGCTCGGAGATCTTGTGCTGGGTGTTGTTACCCGTTTTGTTTTCATTCGACAGTCGAAACAAAAAAGCACCCTCGAACACACTTCCAACGGTCGGCTACAGGGTTCCATCGCCCGTATCGTCGGCAGCAGCATGGATAAGTGCAGCCTCAGTTGGGGCTCTGTGCTTCTACCGAGTCGAGAGAAAAACGACTCCCTTGATTGTAATGATTGAGATGATTTCACGTGGAGGATTTAGCTGATACTGTACTAGCCATCAGTTACTCCTCTGCTCTTGTTCGCACAAAGGCGCCTGCAGCCCGGGGCCCCCATCCTCAACACATCCAGATCTTGGCTTTTTTCGCCTTTAGTTGATTCATTATGGGGAACAACACTAGTGGCGTCGTTTTCTATCATGGTTCTTGCTGTCCGGTCTGCCGAAGTCGTCAGCCTGTCAGTCATTGTGGTTGTCAGCCTGCTCATCTTCTACCTGGCCCTGACTCCGTCGATGGAAAGACAAGGAACGGTGCCTTCGGCGGACATCGACCTCAAAGCTGTCGCGACTGCTCTTTCGTCAAGGGTCTTGGTCATTTTAGCTGCAGGACTCGGGATACAGGTCTTGTTTCTCGGGCCTCCCCGTGGTGGCTTGGTTGCTACCACTGTGTTGGGCTTCATGAAGGCATTATCTTGGTATTTCACGCTATGCACGGTAAGAGATCCCCGCATCCGGATGACTTGAAGTGCTAATTTCTTGATGTAGACCCAACAAACATCCTCATGGCGTATTGACACAGCGATCAAGACATTTTCCATCGTGTCGACTCGCGACCCCTTCGGAGCACTTTCTGACCATCACGCCTTGTCGCATGTCGTCTCCTCATTCTTCATCCTGGGGCAGGTCATACATTTGCTTCCCAAAGGATCTCGTGCTAGATCACCCTTGTGGGGGTTCCTTCTCATTCCAGCCGTTCCATTTGTTTTCAGCGTGTATGCAATAAGAGTGACGCAAAGCTCTGCTCCTACGAGCTTCGGTTTCTCCCAAGAACATCCTGTGGAGGCATTGACACAAAAGGCCATCGCCGGCTTTGAAGGTTTGCTGCAAAGTCAGTCAAAGAACTTCACCGCTGCCTACCAGGAATATCAACGTCGCTATCGCGTGGACCCGCCGCCTGGTTTCGAGGGTTGGTACAGGTTTGCGACCCATCACCAATCACCCATCATCGACGACTTCGACATGATTTACGATAGCATATCACCATTCTGGAGGCTCAGTGGCAACCAAACCCTCGATGCCATGAGAGACGCCCACAACTCCGCCAAGAGCGAGCTATGGTACTGCAAGCTGTCAGCTGGTGAAGGCAAGACGGAATGTAAGCATGGTAGTCGCAAGTTCGACAGAAACATTGCATCGCACTTCGACTCGCTTATAGGAGAGGAGCAAGTCGAAATGTTGAGGAATGTTTCGTTGGTTGTAAACCACCTCGATGAACCACGGATTCTGCTGCCAGCGTTGCAGGGCAATGGCATCGCCGAAACCCGACGGACGACTCTATCGAAGCAATCTACCTGGAGCGCACTCACGAAGCATTGCACGGTCAGCGGAAGACCGGAGAGTGATGGGACTATCTTCCCCGTCGAGACCTTTGGTCTCCCTTTGGTTACGAATCGCACCGCCATGATGGACCTCTGCCAACACCCTGAGTACAAGTCCATGCACGGTCTCTTCATAAGCCCAATGTCGCTTCGCCTCATAGAAGGGCTCATTCCGGTTCTCTCCACAGGTTCTATCTCCACCATGGGCGACATTCTATTTCCAAGCCCTGCTTACCTAGACCCTGACTTTCAGTATGACGATGATCGAGACATCGTCTGGGAAAGAAAGAGGAACAATCTGTATTGGGCTGGATCAACTACTGGTGGTTCCGCCTCTTCGAATGAATGGTCTCACTTCCACAGGCAGAACTTTGTTTCACTGGCCCAGAATCTACAGAGTCGTGCCCACTACTACCTCCGAGACCGTGGGGGTGCTGTTGCCCGCGTTGCATCGTTCTTCAACCCCAGGCTCTACGACGTCGCCTTCACCAAAATCGTGCAATGCACGCAGCCTTACTGCAGGGCTCAGAAGAGCTACTTCACCACGAAGTCTTGGGAAGATCGGGACCAAGCACTGCGGTCTCGACTTGTTTTTGACCTCGACGGGAATGGGATCAGTGGACGTTATTACCGGCTGCTTGCCTCCAGGTCAGCGCCTTTGAAACAGACTCTCTTTCGAGAGTGGCACGACGAGCGCCTCGTGCCTTGGGTCCATTACATACCGGTAAGTCAAGGCATGGAGGAGCTTCCCGAGCTGGTGTTCTACCTGACATCAACGGAGGCTGGACAAAGGGCCGCCAGAGGGGTTGCCGAGCGAGGTCGTGAGTGGTCGGCCAGGTCCCTTCGCAAAGTGGACATGAGCGTGTACATGTATAGGCTGATGCTGGAGATGGCGAGACTACAAGACCCGATGAGACCAGCAGCATGATTTGATGGTTGCTATTATGTCGTATGAGCCACATTGAATGACATTCACACAAAGCATGGTGTGGTATAACTTGAATCTTGCGAAGATGCTAAACTTTGTGTGCCACTTAGCCTGTAGCAAGAGTTTATGTCATCCTCAGTCACCCACCTCTCAAGTTCCCTTGAGTCACTAGGACTTTCACCTCAGGCCATGCCAATTCACTTCTCTTCCTTCAAGTGGGTCACATCTAATTCTGTCTCTTCTTTAAGGCCAGGTAGTTCATGCCTTGATCAACCTGGCTCTAGACTTTTCCCTTGCAATATAACCCCAGCTCACTCTCCAGCAACCTGAACTGAAACAACCACATCCACGCCACCCTTTCTACCTCGCAGCCTCTGTTCTGCCACGATCTTACTCAAAGGTCTTGACGAGGCGCGATTGTACCTCACACCAACGCGGTCTGTATGCAAATCTTGCTTCATGTTTAAGCCTGCCGTGCACCCGCTGACTATTCTTCCTCCAACAGCTATTACGGAACAGCTTCGCATCGAGTCGAGCAATCCAACAAAGTCCGATACACTATTTCCACCGAGACAGGAACCAAGTAAGCCAACATTGCTTTTGCTGGTGTTCCCAGGCACACGAGATCCCAACTTCTGCCCCTTTCCTCTGCCGATCGCCGTCACGCCCTAAGCCGTTCATGCCTTGTTGGCATGAACCCCTCGACCCGGCCAGCCGGGTCTGGGTTGGCGTGGTGGTTATGTCGTGTTTTCCGACACATGCACTCCAGCCAGCCAGGCCCTCGTGGAAATTCGGGTCCTGTCGGCTGCGGGACGATCAGATCGCCGGGCGTTCCCTCGTCCACCCAGTATCTCGACCATCCAATACGCCTCGGGCACCACGCCGGCACTCTCGTGCCGGTTGAGCGGCCGGTCAAGGATATTACGTGAGCAGGGGCTGCGGTAGATGACATCGGCGCAGACCTTCTGGCTCGTGGACCGGGTCAATGCCTCTCGGGAAGCGGGCGGTATGACGTGCGCAATGCGAGCGTCGACCCCGTGGGATCTGTAGATCTCGGTGCAGGGCACGACACTAAGAGAGGCAGGGGCGAGGAGGAAGTGGGTTGTGGTTTTGTGTGGTGGCTTATTCGGTAGTTGAGGATTTCCCCTGTTGACTGGCTTTTCTTTCCAGTTAGGACTTCGAGGAACCTCGTTTCATGACGTCCTCAAAAATGTCACCTCCGGTAGGTCCCTCATTATTCTCAAGGACGATCTTTCTGAAGCTTCATGCTAATCTGTTGCAAGTTCCCCGATCCAGAGTCGCTCATGAACAGAAGGCATCGAAGCCGCCCGGACACAAAGCTTGAACAGCAACTGCTGAATCAAACGGACAAGGCGGCCCGCGCCTCAGGTGACGCCTCACGGGAGTTGAAGCATGGATCAAATAAGAGAAAACCCCTGTTCGACTTGTTGAAGAACATGGCTCTTCTCGGGGTCGCAGCCATGATCATCACTCTTTGGGCTGTTTGGCGCTTCTTCCAACATCTCTACTACTCCTTGGTCTGAGCGAGCTCGTACAAGCACGAGGGAACGAGGCCACGGTTTTGCCGGGCCATCTGGAACTTGACGCTGGTGCTCTTCCCAGTCACGTTGTTTGGGCAAGCGGCCTACAGTGGGTGAGGCTATGACGACGTGTCCAAAACGTCAGCTCTTTGGAATCTCAGCAGTTTACACGTCGGCAAAAGACTTTCAGGAAATGGAGCCAGTATATTAATCGAGCCTGGGTGTGCTTTGACGGTATTCCACATCGTGATGTGGCATAGCAATAGAGCATCAACAGAAGAGCCTTTTCTCTCATTGCTTTTCATTTACATGTTCTTTCCCCAGTCTTTGTGCTCAGAAAAGGGACCAACGTTTCCACGTCGTGCATGTGGTTCACTTCCGCAGCGCTGCCAGAGACTCGGTCTCTGACTTGGAAACATCCATCACTTTGGTACCCAGACCTGCTCCCCACTTAGAACAGCTTCATCTTGGCCGGGGCCTGGCAGTCAGCCTTCCACGTGGTGCCGATCTCTCCCCACCTGATGTTGCTGAAGGTGACGGTAGGGTTCGGCTCGACCTTGACGATGTTCGCCGGGTTACCCTCCGTGAGGTTGCAGGGGCCCGCGTTCTGCGCCGCGCCGTCCATCCACTGCATGTTGCCGCCCTCGTCCCACCAGATGCTGATGGCGAGCACCATGCCGCGGGTCATGGCGTCGCCCATGGCCTCGTGGGCGCCGAGCTCCATGAAGCGGCGCGAGCCCGTGGCGTCGCAGAACTCGTCGTCGAGGTAGTTGACCTGCGGCAGGTCCGGGTTGTTGACGACCTCGCTGCGGATGAGGCGGCCGTCCTGGACGTAGGAGCGGTGGATGCTCGTCAGCTTGCCGGCGTCGTCGGCGGGGAACGTCGTGATGACGGTGAAGGGCTGCGTCGTGTCGACGCGGAACTCGTCGGCGCCGCGGCCGTAGTAGTCGTCCTGCTCGACGCGGTACGGGTTCCAGGCGCAGCCGTTCTTGTCGCAGACGCCCTCGAAGGCGCACTCCTCGCCGCTGCACTCGTAGAGCTCGGTGATGTTGCAGGGGTGGGGGGCGACGTGGATTGCGCGCGAGTTGGCCTCCCAGATGTCCTGGGGCCGTTAGCTGGTGAAAGGGGGATATGATTCTGCAAGGGAACTTACCATCTCTCCGCAGCAAGAGCCGTAACCTTCGAGGTTGCCCTGTTGATGCAGTCAGCACTGTCGAACATCATCTTTGGCCAGGCTCAAGTGATTACCTCGCCGTTGATGAAGGGAGTGGTGTAGCACTGGGCGTCGCAGTACCCGGTGCCGAAGTTGGCACCACCCTTGTTGAGCTCACTCTTGCCACCGTCCGCCAGCATCTCGGACAGATAGAGGGCGCCGTTCATGCCGCAGGGCAGGCGGGAGACGTCGACGTCAAAGGTGAACTCGTAACCGGTGAGCTGCAGCATCTCATACTCTTGCTTGGTCTCGTCAAGGAGATAGACACGAGGAGACTTGTGCTGGCCGTCGACGAGCTGGTACAGGGTGAGGGCGTCATCGGCCGTCTCGATGCCATAGCTGGAGTAGTCCTTGACCGCTTCCATAACACAGTTCTCGGCACACTCCTCTTTAGTCGGGCAGGCATCCTCGGGAGGTGGGTTGCCCCATGATCCGCAGCTTTCGCCGTTGGCAGCCTGGTAGACCGGGTGGGCCAGCGAGTCGAGCACGATGTAGTTCTGGTGCTCGACGCAGCCGTCAGCGTGGGAGCATCGCCACGTCTTGATGGGTGGGTGGTTGTCCTCGCCACCAATGGGCTTCTGGGCGATTGCGAGGCCGGTGAGCAGAGCCGTGAGGCCGAGGTGAATTGAGACGGGAGCCATGGCCTCTGTATGAACGGCAGCGGAACAAACGGCTATCGGAAGACAACGGGAAGTGGTCGTGGTGCGGAGCTACAACGGGTGACACAGAACAGAGGGGTCGCTCCTTTGATGCGCCAGCAGTACCTCGCATATATAGAGGCAGACGAGTTCTGCTGGCTTTATCGTGGCCTCCCCCTCCCCAAATTTGCCGGAAGTGAAGCATCCCGTTGCGGTTCAAGGAGGAACAAGCTCCGTCGTGACCCATGTCACAGAAGTGGCCGGGCTGGTCTGGAAAGGCACGAGCCGGGCTTGTCAAGAGATTGACAGGGGAGCATGAGCCAGGCACAGGCGGATGACCGGTTGTGCGGGCCAAGAGCCGCGTCCCGGCTATGCTTGGCTGCGGACCGATGCGACCTCGCAGGGGTCACCCCGGGCCAAGGGGTCCGGAACGTTGCGGAGACGCGGGGTTATCGTGTGAAGGCGGGGGAGACCGGTGTGAGTGCCAATACATGTGTTGACACCTCGGATGAACCTTCGGTGGTTGATCCCGTCTGTGTGGTCGTGAGTTGCGGAAGCTGCAGGTCCCGAGATTGAGATTCTGGGGGTAGATGGTTGATTAAGTAGTACTCAACGCAACTGATCCCCAGAGTTGCATTTGAGATTCGAGCTAGCTTTCCGAAGCGAGGCACCTGACATGATCAAAGTCAGCCAACGCAGGGGCCGGGGTGGGACCTTGGGATTTCACTGCAATGTCAGGAGAGGGTCAGGCCTCTCGACCCCTATTTCTCCGGAATCACCACCAATGGAAGCGAGCCGTATAGATTGCAACAGAGCACAGTAAGACCGAGGAGAAGGCACCAAGTCTCGCACAGTTTCTTCCTCTAGCTGGGCAAGTCGGGCTCCTTCACTGTTGACTGGACGCTGCCCCCTCACGGTTGACAGCTGCGGCCACACCCCCTCGACCTGCGGTCCTAGGGCCGAATGTAACATGGTCTCATGCAAGATAACCAACTGTCGATAACCGATACCTTCTTTCGTCCATGTCGCCCGACGTGCGGCCGTCATGGGAGCCTTGGGACGCGGATCGACCATGCCCGCGATGGCCGGATTTCGGGTTTTCAAGGCTTTTCCCTGGTGATGTTGCCGCGTCACATGATATTTGAAGTACTTTTTCCACGCAAGAGGGGTTCTTTCACGGGTCTCTTGACATTTCGGCCGCAGTCACAGCCTCAGGCGACTTTTGCCCCGATACAACTTGACGAGCCAACAGCCCGGTGACTTGTTGACACCGGTTTTGCCATCGGCATGAGACCGAATGGCAAGCCCTTCACTGACTAGAAGAGATCTGTTCAAATGTGCTAGTCAAGACACGGTGGGCGTCAAGAGCCAGCTTGAAATGATTGTGTGACTCAGATTCCTTCCGAATTTGTTCAAGCGAGATGAGAAGCATAACTGATTATAGGCAGCTATCCCAATAATACATTCAGGTAAGGCTCTTACGTAAGATGGCATCATTTTGAATCGCTGAAACTGAATCTACAGAGTCTACCGACTTCTACAATCCTGCAAGCGACCGAGTCAAGATGGTCTATTTAGCCCTATACCCGACCACTCTATATACAATGCTTTTATGGACATGATCTGACGGCTCTAATAGGGCTTTCAGGAACCTGCTCCCTTTTGTAGCCAAGCTTTTATTCCGCTCAAAGAGAATTGGTGGCTATTCCCTTGGGGACGAGGTACACGAATGGCTCCTGCTGGCTGACAGACCTGAACCACTGCCGTCATCGCCTGCAGCGCTCTGTCAAATGTCGACACTCAAGAGACGAAATACAACGACATTTCGTATGCGTGCTCGATTCTGGGGACTTGAGAAGGTGTAGCTCCCCACATGGATCGAAGATGTGTGGCAGCACTCGCCCAGGGAGGGATCCGATGGATGAAAGACCATGATCGCTCGACAAACAGACTTTATGTTCCCTTTTTCTATTATCAAAGGCAAGGCAAACACCAGCTGGAGCGGTTCGTGCTGAATCCCCTGGAGGGCGTTGTTTGCCAAGTGCTCCTATTCTGGGGCGGCGAATGAGACGACACCACGTCCACGACCGAAGCAAGGAAGACTCGACAACATGCCCGGCCAGGTTTCCACATCGCCTCGATTTTTCACTGGCCCTGAGTCCCTACAAATGAGTCAGTCTCTGTGAATCTGTCAGGGCTGCCGTTTGGAGGTTGGCGTCTTGTTGCCGACAGGTCAGCTTCAAGCCTCCAACCAGCTCGTGTCGGGATGACCTTGGGCTCACATCACACAGGCAACGACCACTCTGCCGCATCCGACTCGTCCGTCATTAGAAGAAAACCACAACAACAACACCGTAAACGGCAGCCAGCAGGTCTCGAAGAATACCTGGCTCCAATCCGGCCAGGAGTGGGTGGATCGCGGCATGGCCCCGGGCGGGCCGCTCCTCGGCACTCACCATCACCCTGCATCGGATGGGCATCCTCACTCCACGTACCCTAGACTTCATTTGACCCAACAAAGTACCAGCGCAGTTCGCAGCGCCTCCTTCGTCGTCGTGCCTTTCGACCGTGTAGCGCCCAGCGATGCAGGTACCCGATGATTGGCCCTCAGGGAGGCTGGTGGCCCGGAGTGATGCCCAACGTGGTCGGGCATGCCTCAACCACGTCGACGGGGCGAGGGCGGCTCGGCACACAACCAGCCCACCAGGCAGCATTTTAAACAGGGCTTTGGGCTTGGACACTCTTGCATTTCTGCCCTCCTGCCTCTCATCCCGTACATCTTCCCGTCAGCCCGAAAACAGCCCTGACATTCGCAGCACCGTCTCATTCTTCGCAAACGCCCGACACGGAACCATCATCACCGACATGCAACATCACCACACTCACGCTTCTTCTCACTCAACTATGAACTCATCCCGAAACGCATACAGAACCGACCACCAGTACCACATCAAGACTTAGATCACACATCACTCAGCTGGCCTACAGCAGATATCATAGGCCTCACTTCACCATCGCCATGGCTCCTCCGTTCGGAGCCAACAATGGCGGCGCTCCCGGCCGCTGGGCTCCCGCCCCTAGCCCGGCCGGCCGTCCAAACCCTCGCCATCGCAGGACGCAGTCCGCTCGCCTCGACAGCGACCTCCTCTCCAACATCTCCGAGGTCTCCACGACGTCTCTCACGCCGACCGTAGGCGCCGACTCCGAGATCACCGGCACCACCACGGCCAGAGCAGCCCGCAGGCTGAGGCCGCCCGTCAAGCCCCTCCGCTTCAAGCCCCCGACCGTCAAGTTCCGCCGCGAGAGCAGCGCCAGGCTCCGCGACGACTTTGACAGCGCCATGCCGTCCCCCGGGCACGACACCTCGGACGAGAATCTGTACGAGTCGGAGCCCGACTTCAGATGGAGCTCGTCTGACATCTCCGTCTCGACGGACGCGACGAGCATCGCTTCCGTCGACGCCACGACCAAGTCCTCGCCTGCCCTGCGCATGGCCCGCGCCCAGTCCGTCCCGCCGCGTGCCGAGGCCGAGCAGCAGGTCCAGCATCAAAAGGTCCCTCCGCCACCGGCGGGACACATCGACATCTCCGTCCCGGACGGCCGTGGCCGCACGTATCATCTGTCCGTCGGCCCTGCGACTGCCCCGGCACCCGTCCAGCATGCTCCTCCCCCCCAGAGGACGACCTCTCATCGATCCGCCTCCCGGCCCAAGGCCCCCGAGCCCCCAATCACCCGCGCCAAGGGGCCTGAGCCGCCCATCACCCGGAGACGCTCCCCCTCGCTGAATAGGGGCGAGATCGTGCTCCTGAAGCAGATCGACGACCTCAAGGACGACCTCAAAGCGCTCCAGGATTCACAAAGCTCGACCACCAAAGAACTCAAAGACGCCCGCGACAGGCTGGCGACCCTCCAGTCCGACCGCGACGCCTTCGACCGCGAGCGCCTCCAGCTCAAAGAGGCACAAGACAAGCTCGCGCGCGACTTTGACCGGCAAAGCCGCCTCCTCGACGACACGCAGAGCACGCTCTCCCTTCACGACCGCGAGCACGACGCCGTGCTCTCTGAGCGCGACGAGCTGCGTCGCGAGAAGACGGCGCTCGAAGCCCGCGTGGCGGATCTCGGCAAGGACCTCGACATGTACAAGGAGTACAAGACGGTCCTGGACGCCAAGGTGAAGGACCTACAAGACCAGCTCGAGGCGCAGCGCAAGACGGCGGAGCGCGACGTCGACAAGCTGCGCAAAGACGTCGAGGACGTCGAGGACCTTCGAAGGGCGCAGGACGCGGCGCACATTGAGCACATTGTCAGCCTTGAGCTCGGCAAGGAGGCGCTCGAGGTCAAGAACAAGGGTCTGGAAGAGGAGCTGGCGCGACGCCTCGTGGAGCTCGGCACGGTATCGGTCGAGAGGGACGGGCTCGTGAAGGATAAGGAGCTCTGGACGACCGAGGGCAAGGCGTTCACGACGCAGATCGCCGAGCTGACGACGGAGCGCGACAAGCTGGAGGAGCGGGCGAGGGCGCTCGAGGCGACGCTGCAGGGACTCGAGACGGAGCGCAATGACCTGCGGGTGCACGTTGCCGAGGTCGAGATGCAGCAGACGGAGCTGAGGTCGCTCGTGGGCAGCCTGGAGGACGACAAGAGCACGGTCGTGAGCCAGGTGCGCGACCTCGAGGGCGATAGCAGCAGGCTCAGGAACAAGTACGACAAGCTCAAGAGCGAGTGCGGGAGCCTGCGGTCGCAGGTGTCGACGCTGCTCAGGGACCAGGATGATCGGAGCTCGCAGGTGCTGTCGCTTGCGGCGGAGAGAGATGCGTTCAAGGAGGAGGCGCAGTCGCTGAGGGCCATGTCCGAGGTAGGCAGCGTCGTCGGCAGCGTCGTTGGAACAGTCGTGTCGAACAAGGTGGCCAGCGAGGTCGGGACGCGACCCCCGACTCCTCCCCTCAGTCATGCGGCGAGCGAAGTGTCCAAGGCTGCGAGCAAGGCCCCGACCGAGGTTGGCAGCACGGTAGCCAAGGCCGAGAGCGTTGTCTCAAAAGCCGCCAGCAAAGCTCCTACTGAAGTGGGCAGCACCGTCTCCAAGGCCGAGAGTGCGGTGTCCAAGGTCGAGAGCACGGCATCCCGGGCTTCCAAGAAGAGCCGCGGCAAGGCGGGAAGCAAGGCGAGCAGCCGTCTGAGCAGCCGAGCCTCGAGTCGTGCCCCCAGCCGAGCACCCAGCAAAGCGCCCAGTGAGGCCGTAAGCTCTGCCTCGAAGAAGACGGAGGAGGCCGACACCACCAGCCAAGTCGACGACAAGAAAGCAGACGACGCTGAGTCTGTGGTCTCCACGGCCACCGAGAAGGCCGCGCCAACACCATCTGTAGTTTCTGCTGTTTCTGAAAAGGCTGCTTCAGAGGTTCAGAACGACACTGCTTCGGCGCCTGCTTCCGTCGTCGAGGCGCAGGAAGACACCAAGTCCGAAGCGCCGTCCCAGGCCCCAACAGAAGAAGCAGCCCCTGAAGCAACATCAGAACCCACCAGCACCATCAGCGAGCCAGAAGTCATCGTCGTCGAAGAAGAAGCCCAGTCCACAACAACCCCCGTCGACGAGACCTCCAGCGCCGCCCCCTCCGCAGCCCCCGACCCAACGCCTGACCCCGAGCAAGCCGCCCTCCTCGCAGCCCTCCAGACCCAAAACGCCGAGCTCGAGACGCGCAACGCCGCGCTCCAAGAAGAGGCCGCGCGCGTCGAATCCCTGACGACGGAGCGCGACGACCTCGCCACGCGCCTCGCGGCCGCCGAGGGCGACGCCACGGCCCTCACGAACCTCCAGGAGGAGAACAACGGGCTCTCGCTGCAGCTGGCGGCGGCCAACGCGCAGCTCGAGGAGGCCAAGGCGGCGCACAGCGCGGCTAGCGACGAGGCGGGCGGGCTCAGGGCCGAGGTGGCGAGTCTGAGGAGCCGGCTGACGAGCCCGAGCAGGAGCGGCAGCGCGAGGCCACCGAGCTCGAGGAAGGACTCGGAGAAGGGAAAGCAGCTGGTTGTTATCAGGGACCCGACGGACCGGAGGAGCATGTGAGTACCTGGCCTTCTAGAGATTGTGCCTCTTCAGGAGATGCTAACGTGTTGATAGTCAGGTGTTGCGCCGATGCGACCTACGGCGCCATGGCCGTTCGGCTTCTCAGTCGGAGGGATCGGGGATGGATTGAACAGTCGGTCAGCGTTGATTGTCTCGGATGTTGTTCATACGGGAGTGATATGACTGGATTAGGGGGTTTCTTGTATTTCTTTTGTCCATTTACTTTGTTCAACAGGCATCATGTAAGCGAAGCATAGCATGTAGAGTCACACGGGTTTTCGAGTGGCAAGGGGCATACCGACATGGACCATTGGACGTTTCTAGAAATACTTTTCAGGGATAGATCGAATCATGGTGAGATGAAATACACATGTGCGACTTCTATTTGTTGAGGAATCAGACATGTCTGGCGATGTAGCTTCTCTTTGATAACTCCTTGGACCAGCCTTCGTCTCCAGGTCCTCTTCACCACGAGACAGAATGACAATGGCACGGCTCAGAAATGCCGACTTGGCAGACATTTCATGATAGTTCAGAACCGCGGCAAGCTTTTTCGAGGATATACATAGGCTCTTTTCCGCTGGCACCCCATTTCCGCATGGCTCCCATCACCTCCATCGTGACTTTTCCGACTACCCAACATGGCGATGCCGACAGCCGATCCCAGCAAGCAGACTGCGGTGTAACATGAACGCGGGGACGACGAGCTCCATCCATTCACCGTCCCCGCGTCCAATGCCCCGGGGAACAGCTAGCTTCAAAGACCGATCATCGTCATAGCCCCAGACAAGGAGCAAGCTTGCAGTCCTCCTCAACAACCTCCACACCCCGCAGAGCTACCCCGCGTCCGTGTCGCCAGGATGAGCTAAGATGCCGTAGCACATCCACCGGACCCTTCCAGGGTTCATCGCCAGCCAAGACACAAAGATGACCCGGCACTGGTGGGAAGCCCCGAAGCCCTAGGTACCAGCCCACCCGGATATGTGCCCCCACGGCACCCGAAGCCGGCATGGCTACTTCAGACACCACCGCCGAGCGATTCTTGTCCGGGCGATACTAGCATCAACGCTGCATGCATTTCGAGCCGGGGGAATCACGCTTACCTACAGGATCGCCAGTCGCTGACTCGTTGCGGTTACTTCTCCGAGGACGGGGTCGAGGACGGTGAGGCTATTTATGAGCCCAACGCCGTCATGGCGCAACCACGAAATGGGGAGGGGAGACCCGAATCTCAGAGTCTGTGGCGTACTCCCATCACCATAATGTCTGTCTCGGCTCTTGCATTGGGCCTCATCGTGCCCTCGTGGCTCGGCATCGCGCCCTGGGCCAGCGCTCAGTCACCCGCTGTTCGGGAGCTTCCCGAGAAGGCCCAGATTATTGACCAGAAGAGTTTCCTGGTCTTGCCCGAGGTCTTGCCTCCGACGGAAGCCAATGCGACGACAGTAAGTCATGTCATCCACATCGTCAGTAGAATCATCACTGACCTTTGCCTGCAGAAGTTCCTCTGGCCTGGAGTGACCGAAGAGTCTCTCACGGAAAAGCCATTCCACATCTATGACCCCGAGTTCTACGACGTGATCGGCAGCAACCCGTCGCTGACCCAGATCGCCGAATCAGCAGACGGCGACATTCTGTTCCATGAAGCTGTCACATGGTGAGCAGTGTCCCGGTCATGCTGGGTACGAGACAGTCTTCCCTGACGTGCTGTGCTCTAGGTACCCGCCCACGAACGAGATGTTCTTCGTGCAAAACGCCGGGGCCCCTGAAGCGGGCACCGGGCTGAACAAGTCCTCCATCATCCAGAAGATCTCCATGGACGATGCCGAGGCGCTCCGGAGGGGCAACTTCTCCGCCAAGATGGTGACCGTCGACACGGTCCCGTCGAATCCCCAGGTCATCAACCCCAACGGTACGTCCTCATCGCGGCTGACAGGCCGAGAACCTCTCTGACAACCCGTGCAGGCGGCGCCAACTACAAGGGCCAGATCATCTTCGCCGGCGAGGGCCAGGGCGACCGCATCGAGTCTGCCCTGTACCTGATGAACCCCCACGAGCCCTACAACACGACGAGTGAGTCCTTCTTCCCTGCACCGTGACCGCCGACTGCTGACCGACCAAGTGCTCGTGAACAACTACTTCGGCCGCCAGTTCAACTCCCTCAACGACGTGGCCATCAACCCCCGCAACAAGGAGATCTACTTCACAGACACCCTGTACGGCTACTACCAGTACTTCCGCCCGGCTCCCGGTCTGCGGAACCAGGTCTACCGCCTGAACCCCGATACGGGCGCGCTCACCGTCGTCGCTGACGAGCAGGTGCTGCCCAACGGTGAGTCCCGTGGTCATGCCGCTGCTGTGGATCAGGCGCTGAGAGACTTGCAGGCATCACATTCTCCCCTGATGGCATGCACGCCTACGTGACGGACACGGGCATCAGCAGGGCCCTGTTCGGCATGAACCTGACCCAGCCGGCGTCCATGTGAGTTCCTGGCAGAACCCCCGGCCGGCGAGAACATGTCCGCTAAAACCTCACAGCTACCGCTACGACGTGCAGCCAGACGGGACCTGGGAGAACCGCAAACTCTTCTCTTTCGTGCATTCGCGAGCCCCTGATGGTGAGTGGCCTTCTGCGATGTGACGTTCGTGCTGTTGTGTGCTGACGAGCCTCTGCAGGCGTCCACTGCGACTCTAAGGGCAACGTGTACGCCGGCTGCGGCGACGGTGTGCACGTCTGGAACCCGTCGGGCAAGCTGATCGGCAAGATCTACACGGGGATCGTGGCGGCCAACTTCCAGTTCACGGGAGATGGGCAGATGATCATCATGGGGAGGACGAAGCTGTTCTACGCGACGCTGGCGGCCAAGGGGGTCGAGCATGAGCTGTGATGGCGAATTGCCGTTGATGGCCTGCGAGATTTCTGGGCGAGGAAGCGCAGGTGGTCTTAGCTGCTCGTCCATACCTCGGTGTTGTTTGTTCAAATGCCAACATCTTGGCGTATGGCGGAACGAAAAGCAGACGGCGTCGGGATGCCGCGCCGAGTAGAACTTGAAGAAGAGATGGTTTCAACGAGTGCCTTGGTGCTACCTAAGCTTCTCCCCTTGATGCGGTATGGTGCTCATGCGCGAGTGGTGCTGTTCGAAGGGTCAAGCCCGTGCGTCGCTTCTCGACTGAAGCAATTGGACAGACCGTGACCACCAAGATCGCTGTACCTCGGTGCTTTCTTCTCTGAGCGGCAGAAGACCAGGTGGTTGAGAGACGCACATGCGTGATGAAACATCGCCGTTTCGAGGTCAGCCCAGATATCAGATGAAACTTGGTGTTGCCGGGAAGGAGTTGAGGCTGACGATGGTCGAGCCCCCGTTTCAGAACACCAGATGTCTGGAGTTGACAGAGCCACGACGCATGGACGCTCAACGGGACCAAGTCATAAAGCAGAACGCCGCACCGAGGGCAACTACGCATCTCGAAGCCGGTCTTTCACAGCAAACAACCACAGTCAGCTTACACCACGTCAACGCCCGCCACCATGTTCCGCGACAACGAGGACCGCCCGTTCCTGAACAAGGAGCAGGACTCAGAAGAGCAGCAGCCGGCGATGATGTACCACAGACGAAAGACCAACAAGGTCTTGCCGCCCCTCCTCACCTTCCTCCTCACATCCCTCTTCTGGCTCCTCGTGATGCTGTGGACGCGACCGGACACGCCGGCACGAGACTTGCCCTCCTACGAAGCGCACCAGGGCGGCTCCCACAAGCCCATCGCCTCCGGCGACAAGACCACGCACCAAGACCACGACGCGCACAAGGACATGCCCGCCGGCGTCCACGTGCACCCGCCCGAGGCCACCTACGCGCCCCGCCACAACATCACGACGAACGCGCACATGATCTCGTGCGGCGAGACGCCCGAGTCCGCCGAGGCCAACAACTGCACGTACGACATACTGCTCAACGCGTGGGTGCCGGCGCCGTGCTTCGAGCAGGACTGGATCGACGAGTACACCGAGGACATGAGCTGGGCCGCGTACACGGACGACACGATGACGGTGCAGGTCGAGGTCGAGGAGATGGGCAGGCTGGGCCACTACTACACGTCCAAGCGCGACCACGTCAACCACTGCGCCATGATCTGGAAGAAGCAGTTCTGGCAGCTGTTCGAGGCCAAGGGGAAGTACGACAGCATCATGGTCAGCCCGGGGCACACGGACCACTGCGCGCAGTACCTGGCTGACTCGGCGGATCTTGAGGCCAATGCGACGACGAAGGTGGTCGTGGGCTATGCGGGGTGCTGGATCAGGGACTAGGAGGAGGGCATCTTGGGCGGAAGGAGATGTGTTTTCAGCGTCAAGCCTAGTGAGTAATTTGAGAAAACCTATTCATGGTGATGAGAGACGGAGAAGTGAGCGTTTGTTTCAAGATTGTCTGGGCGATACTGTATCAATCAACGTGCTGAGTAAGCAAGCCGTCTCCTTCCCAGAACCGCGTCCCATTCGAGGGTTGCTTAACGATGGAAGCTGCAGCAAACAACATGAACTCGTGACAGGCAGCAACAGAAGTCTGCAGATATTCTGTGGATCAGATATTCGATATTGGGACAGAAAGCATGAGTTTGCTTCGAACTTTGGCAGCTTTGCATTCTTCAGACCCCTCGACCGACGCGATCCCTTGAACACCGACTCCTCAGCCAGTATCAGACATATGAGCCGCCATGGAGGAAGCCACAAAGCGACACTTCTTCCACCACGGCCCGAGTTCTAAACTCACAGCAGTAAGTCCCCACGAGACTACCTCCACATCACCTCCCTGACAAACCCCAGGCCCTGCGTCGCGAGAAGGATGCCTGCCACTGGTGTCAGCTGCGCGCCCTCCCCACGGCCGACACGTACCCTGTGACGGTCGTCAACGAGGAGGACGACGCGATCCTCCCGCGCCAGTTCCGCTTCCTCGAGACCTCGGTCCTCGGCGCCGGCGTGCGCGCCGCGGAGGCTAGCTTCCGCTCCGGCTGCGAGTGCGCCGACGACGAGGACTGCCAGTACGAGGGATGCCTATGCCTCCAAGACCAGGACGACAGCGACGCCGAGGCCGAGGACGCCGGCGGCCGCACCAAGCTCTACCGCTACCACATGCACGGCGCCAAGGCGGGTCTGCTGCGCAGCAGGTTCCTCACGTCCCAGGCGCCCATCTACGAGTGTCACGACGGCTGCAGCTGCACCGAATCGTGCCCCAACCGCGTCGTCGAGCGCGGCCGCAAGGTGCCGCTCCAGATCTTCCGCACAGAGCACACGGGCTGGGGTGAGTTCCTGCCCACCAAGAACCACGCTCCGGCGAAGCTGACAACCCCCCGCAGGCGTCCGGTCCCTCGCCGACATCAAGGCCGGGCAGTTCGTAGACAAGTACGTGGGCGAGATCATCACGCCGGCGGAGGCGCAGCGGCGGCGCGACGCGTCGAGCATGGCCCAGCGCAAGGACGTGTACCTGTTCGCGCTGGACAAGTTCACCGACGCCGAGTCGGCGGACGTCCGGCTGCGCGGGCCGCCGCTCGAGGTGGACGGCGAGTTCATGTCGGGCCCGACGCGCTTCATTAACCACTCGTGCGAGCCGAACCTGCGCATCTTCGCGCGCGTCGGCGACCACGCCGACAAGCACATGCACGACCTCGCCCTCTTCGCGATCAAGGACGTGCTGCGGGGCGAGGAGCTCACGTTCGACTACGTCAGCGGCATGACGACCGAGGAGGACGACTGGAAGGACGAGGCCAAGCAGGGGGACATGACGAAGTGCTTGTGCGGGAGCAAGAACTGCAGGGGATTCTTGTGGTAGTCGGGAGGGAGGATTGACGACTCCATGGGCTTGTCTAACGGAAGACTACTAGACGTGTAGTAGACGGTCATAATCACCCCATTCTACAGGATGCTGTCATGTTGACGGTCAACTTAGCCAGCGATTTGCTTTCGGCAGAGGTGCTGTCCCACTCAAGCCAGGCCAAGCCCAATGCAGAGCTCAAGCTGGCGTGACCAATCACCGGTGCTCGATAGATGACGCGGCCAATCAGTACCCCTCTCTATGCCTCCACCGACAGGGGTCCCCTGAGAGCTTTGCTCGCTACAGCGCTCATCAAGACCTGACTCGGAGAAGACCCAGGCCCAGACCCTGCGCAAGCGATGGCGGAGGTGGGGCAGCACGCCCAAGATGCACTGCAACTCCCTGCACCGTCAGTGCCAACTGTGCTGAGCAGCAGCAATATCGTTTCCCACTTTCGCCATCTCATGCCTCTGAACCTGACCTGGCCCTCCTTGGCCGCCTCTCCTCCTTCTTGTCGCCCAGCCTCGTCCCCTCCTCTCGCCATATTCTTGTCGTTGATCGGAAGAATTACATTGCAGCAGGACTCTCGTGGCAATGCCATGCCCTAATTGACATTCTTTTGCGCCACCGGAACCTTACTCGTATCCCAACAGCTCGGGTGTGTCACTGCAAACATCAGCCCCTTCTCAACAACGAACAACCACATTCCGTCAGCATTTCGATTACCCGAGGGACAGGAATGGCGTCCATGCCTTGATCTGGCCTGACTTGCGATTCTGGTACTTTCTTTGCCGATCCGTTTGTTTGGAAATTATCCATATACACCCATTTGTACCTGTGAACTCCTCGGGCATAAACCATGGTATGCAAGCTCGCCACCACATGGTGTCTCGCACCCGCTCCCCCCCTCCGCGGATCCTGTCTCACAAACACCACGCTGACCACCCCGAACTCCAGGGATGCTGCTTCTCGCGGCCGGACGGCCCCAACTCGCCCTACCCCGGCGACCCCAACAGCGCCTCAGCCAGAGCCATCAACTCGCCGCCCTCGCACCAGCACCGCCCCGTCAACACGCCGCCCGACGATGCCCTCGCGCCAGCGACATCCCACCCGGCCGCCGTAACCCGCACATCCTCCGCCCCCTCGCCCCCCGAAAACGCCATCCCCGTCCAGTCGCGGCGGCGCTCCCGGCGCGAGAACCAGCCCCTCGACCAGCACATCAACAAGCCCCTGCGGCGGCACGTCTGGGTCTCGACGGACCGCGCCTGGACGCGCGCCGCCATCGACCGCGAGCGCACCGACTTCTTCGACACGCGCGTCACGGGCCGCGCCGAGGTGTGGATGACGCTGCACGCCGCGCTGCGCGTGCTCTGGGACCCGGCGGGCCAGGGCGCCGAGGGCGACGGCGTCGAGACGGCCCAGGGGTTCCTGGACGCCGCCGAGGTGACGCTGCCCACGGGCGACCTGGCGCAGGGCGCGTACGATGCGCTGGGGAACTACTACCCGCTTCCCGAGTGGGTTGTCGCGGACCCGGACGGGATCCTGGATGACGATGACGAGGGCACGCAGGGCGGGCGGAGCGGCGCGGACGCCAAGGAGGATGAGCTTACGGGCGGGGACGACGATGCGGATGAGACGGAGGAGGAGACGTCGCGGCGGCGCGAGGAGAAGGGCAAGGCCGTCGTGGACGTCAAGGACCTGGTGGCCGTGCAGGCCCGGCTGAGCGAGACGTCGCGGGACGTCAGCGTCAGCGTTGGGAAGGAAGATGCCGTCCGCGTGCTGGCGCGTAAGGTCCAGGAAGAGTCTGCGGTATGTTCTGGCTCTCGCTGCCCGAGTCTTGGTGCCTTGTCGACTAACGAAGAACAGCTGCCGGCGACCAAAAAGGTCCGCATCGCCTACATGGGCAAGATCCTCAGGGAGAACGCTTCCCTCGTCGAACAGGGGTGGCAGCCGGGCCACGTCGTCAACGCCCTGGTGTTTAACCGTTAGGATGGCACACAGCCGGTGCCATGCTTCTCGATGCTCGGCGCCTCGACATTGCAGTCCAAAGATCAGTACGCCACAAACAGGGCCCGAAACGGGTCCAATAGGAACAAACCGATACATCACCCATCCACGAGACGACCTCGTGGTATACGCCTCTCGAACTATATCCCAGGACTGCCGGCAACCCTCCCCGCCTCTCAGCCCTCAACCTTTCCCCTCCGTTGCGTTACGTCCGTCCGTTATCTTTCCGCGAAATGATACCATCGGCGACTCGTCGGCAGTCGCCCCAGAGCCAGCTGCTGGATGCCAGCGAGCCCTGCAGGCAGCCCTCCAAGGACTGCCTTCCTCTATTTATCTACCTAGTCTATTCTCACGAGGGCATCTACAAAGGCGTCACGGTTCCATAGCCCATAATACATACTGCAAGGCCAATATGCCTCTGCTCATCATGCCCTCTATCGATATCTTCTTTCCTAGACCCGACGCAGCGAGGAAACGTGAAAAAGCAGTTGTCTTGCAAAAAGTCATGTCGATAATCTACCTATGGACGCTGACGCCGAGTTCTGACAGCCACCCGTTCCTCTCACGGCATTTTGTCTGCACCAACACCGTCCGTGGATTTGGAATTGTATCTGATGCCCACACGTAGATTTCATCCCTGCGCACCGCTCCCGGTTCGTAACGGCTGTCATGCACCCTTACACTCCGTCTCTAGCATTATGTTTTGGCTCGTTCCTCCATCTCCTGGCTTCTACGCGGCAACGCCGATTTTGTTGATGCCCTTGAGCGAGCCCAGGCTGAGGGCCAGGCCCTGCGAGCGACTTCTTATCCTGACGAAACCAGTGATCGGGCCGTCTTCGCCCTCCTTCTCGATGCTCAGGTTGGCAAGAGCGTCCTCGCCTGTGATAGTGTTAGCATTCTGTTTGAATTATCTGCGACAAAGGAACTGAGCCACATACCGAATACACTGCGAGCGTACAGGTTCGCGCTGAGGAACTGGCAGTCGCCCTTGAGACTGGCCTCGGGCGTGAGGCAGTTCATGTTGGTGGCAGCCATGAGCTGGTCGAGGAACTGGCGCAGCGTCTTGGCCTTGGAGTTGATGTTGACCTTGTTCTCCCACTCGAATTCGGTCCACATGGTGCGGAACTGCGTCTCGGTGCACGTCGCGGGCTGGATGTAGTCCATGATGTCGACGTGCACGTCGTTGAGGATGACCACGTTGGTGTCTGTCGAGTGTGCGCCGTCGTAGATGACGTTGCCGAAGATGACGCCCGTGTCCGTTGACGACACCTTGATCGTGCACTGGACGTTGTGGAAGTCGTGGGGAGCGAGGTTCTGCGTTGTGGGCCTCTCGACGACCTTCAGGTCGCCCAATGTGGCAAACTCGACGGAGAGGTTCTGCAGGGTTTCCGTGGTCTGGTTGACGAGGAGAACGTCGAGAACAATGTCGAACTGGTGCACCTTGACGTAGGCCTCGGCATAGACCGGGTCCGAGAAACCGGTAAGCTGCACCACTCGGCTGAGCTTAGAAGACAGGTCCTCCGCGTTTGCCTCACCACCTGTGGCCTTCTCGAGATCAACGTTGATCTCGTCGATGCCATCAGTGGCATTCTTCTTCGACAATTGCCGGATCTGGACGACATCGTCGACCTGGATAGCGGTCTTGGCCTTCTCCACAGCCTCCTTCGCCGCCCGCTTCTTCTCCTCGGCCTGCACCATGGCGCGGAAGGCCTTGCGGGTGTCGTCCAGGAACACTGTTTCGAGCTGCTTGTGCTGGGAGAACTCGGCGAGCGAGCGCACGCAGGACATGATGCGGTCGACGGAGTCCTCGTCGATGGGGGCCTTGACGAACTGGGACTGGCCGACACGGATGATGGAAATCATGATCAGCATAGCCTCACCCCTGAGCGCATTCGTGCGGGCAGAGTCCGACGAGATCTCGGCGTGTCTCATAACGAGCTTGACCAAGGTCGTGGAAAGCACGGCGGCCAAGTAGTAGTCGCCGTCCAGGATGAGTTGCCTCAGGGGAGGCTTCTGGGCAGCCTTGACAGCCTCCAGCTTGGCGGCAGCGGCAGAGTCGCTGGTCAGGGCAGTTTCGGTGGCGTATGTTCCGTCGGCGAGGACCTTTCTGGAGCCTGACGGCGCAGCGGGCTTCGAGTGGCCGTTGATCTGGTCCTCCGCCTTCTCCTCTCCCTCGCCGTCGGCATCCAGCAGGCGCTGTTCAGAGGCAAGGATGGGGATCTCTCCCAGGCTCGCCCGTATCCGCTTCCATGCATCCCGCACATCGCTCTCCTCCAAGCAGTACTCGCCAATGATCCACATGATACCGCGGTACACCTTGCCGGCACGAACCTCGCTGAGGGTGGCGACAAGCCGTGCCACGATGGGCTTGCGCAGCTTGGGGAACTTCTCCACGACCTCCTTGACAAAGTTGATGACGTCGACGGCCGAGGCATTGTTGAAGTCGGCGACAAAGTCCATGAGCAACTCGACGACGCTGGCGGCGACCTCGGAGAACTTGATGGCGCACTGGTGGATCGAGTGGATAAGGAGCTGTCGGTACTCGGAGTTCTTCTCGTACTCTTGGTCGACCGTCTTGGAAAGCTCCTTCTTGAGCAGGAGGACAACCTCTTCCACGTTCTTGCTGGACACCATGTCGAGGGCGAGACCAAGAGCCTTTCTCCTCACATCGATGTCGGGGCTTGAGAGGACACGCAGGATCTCCATGACAAGGTCGTCCAAGACGCCATCGCTCTTCTTTCGCAGTTGGTCGACACGATCCAGAACAATAAGCTTCACGTTGTTGTCGGCCTCCTTGATGCTGAGCTCAATAAACTTGGCAGCAGCAGCCTTGACAGCCACGGGGTTGTTGGTGAGTGCGGTAAGGGAGGAAGCGGCTTCGTAGACGACGGTGGACGTGTTTGCCTCGAGCAGGTCGAAGATGAGTCGGAGATACCGTGCCTGCGCATGGTAAGTCAATTGACTCGAACGTTTCCTCACGACGACGTACCTTGTTCTGCGAGTTCTGGACTGCATCCTTGCGGATGAACTCGAGCTCCACGAGCTGCAATAATTCCTCTGCATTGGGTATCCCCTCAAATACGGAGCTCAAGAACACAAGTGCTCTGTCGTGGTCGATGCTGGAGAGCGCAGCGAAGGCATTCCTCTTGCAGGTCGCGTCGGTTTCCGTCTCGAGGAAGGCGCTGATGAGCTCAGGGGCGTCGGGGATAAGCGAAGGCGAGTGTTGGAAGATGGATGCGACGGCAAAGACTGCGTTCTTGCGAACGTATGCGTGACGGTGCTCGAGGCACTGCCTGGCGGAGGACAGCAGAGGCTCGATGAGCTCGGGCTCCCGCAGCTTGGTGAGGAAGCGCAGGGTGTTGCCTCGGATGTACTCGTTGGCGTGCTGGAGATCATTCCGGATACCGTTGCTGTTGGGAATGTCGGTCAGCATGCGCCCGCAGGTCCTGGTACAAACCATAGTAACCTACCAGACCAAGATCATTTCTTGCTTCAGCTTTCCGCTGGCGTCGAGCTTGGGGCAGATCTCATAGTAGAAATAGAGCATCTTCTTGAGGGGCTTCGACTTGGAGGGCATGACGAAGCGAATGATGTGCATGAGCAGCTGGGGCATCGGGTCGCCATTGAGCATGATGGTGAGGATGCGCTTCATGGTCTCAACCTTGCTCTCATCGGTACCCTTCTCGAGCTGCGTCCGCAGGTCGGACAAGGTCGGGACATCGGCAGCATTGTCCTGGTGGACCAAGCTGTAGGCGTGTTCGAGGAAGCCAGACATGGCGGCGGTGTGATGCGGGCAGATGCCGGCGCGCACGATTCGAGGATTCTTCGGCGTCGTCGGACGTGTTCACAAGGGGGAGAACCCAGGGGTCAATCTCGAGGTGGGATACGACCACTTTGTAAGGCGGTGGGGTGTTCGTGTTATTCCGTGATCGAGGGGGCAAAGAATCTGGGAGAGCTATCCGCCGGCGTAGCTCGAGGTGGCAAGTGTTCAGGGTCAGACCATGCGTCAATTGTCAGCACGTCGAAGGGGCTGCCTGTGGGAGGATGTCGAGGGATGGTGTATGAGTAGCTGTTCGGGGCCGTTGGGCTGTCCCTGCTGCAGTGGTGAGCTTCGTGGACATCTGGCTCCTGGCGGCCTAGCCTACCCGCTGGAACAGGTGTCACTAAGCGAATGGGGCACACGTGATTTTTCGGCCCCTGAGCTCGGGTCGGATTAAATGCGCCAGCCAATCCAGGATGCCCATCATGCCCCGCTGGCAAGGAATCCCTTCATTGAAGCTCGGGCCAACCCCAAGTCCTGCACCCTGTCCCTCGACCAAGGCTGAAAGAGTCGCAACTCGAGATCCCAAAGCTTCTGCTCCCCCCACCACAGCCTTGCAGCTTGTTCTTGAACTCTGCAGCGCCGACCACAACCCATATTTCCGACCACACGTCCGCCGCCATGGCGTCCAACAACGACGCCTTCTACATTCGGTACTAGTATGTGGACTTTCAATCGCACTCTCTGCTCGAAATCCAAACTAAGACGCGACAGCTCCGGCCACTCTGGACGATTCGGCCATGAGTTCCTAGGTATGCGCAGAAGTCCCCAACATCGTCGTCCACACATTGTCTGACTTTACCCCTAGAGTTCGACTTCCGCGTTGTCGGCGATGGACGCAGCGCCGTTGCCCGTTATGCGAACAACTCCAATTATCGTAATGACAGCTTGATCCGCAAAGAGAGTACGAATCCCCGCCGTTCCACGACGACGACCCAGGTCGGGAGCTGACCTTGGAACAACAGTGTGCGTCAGCTCTACAGTCATCGAAGAGATCAGACGAGTGATCAAATCCAGCGAGATCATGAAGTATGCGAGAATACGTCCCTCGACGCTGCCACGTGCGGTTGGGCTTACACCTTGACAGGGAAGACGATTCGAAATGGCCCCAGAAGAACAAGGATGGAAGGCAAGAGCTGGAGATCCGGATAGGCAACGACCATATCTCATTCGAGGTGGGTAAATCGACACTTGAGTATTCATCTCAACTGACCATCTTCTCCACAGACCGCCAAGATCGGATCGTTGGTGGATGTGACCGAGTCGGCTGACCCAGAGGGCCTTCGCGTCTTCTATTATTTGGTGCAAGATCTTAAGGCTCTCGTTTTCAGCCTTATTGCACTGCACTTCAAGATCAAGCCCATCTAAGCGGGCGAGAACATCATATTTCAGGATTCCAGCGTGGAGATACCCGAGCTGCAGGAGTGAGACTTGGAAGCTGAGCAGCACCAGAAATGAGAACGACGACTAGGGATTGGCATTGCACCGATTCCCTCCAAGAGCCGGCAAAACTTCCTCGCACCGCCCTGGCTGAGGAAACCGTGCGGAATCCGAGGTTGGAAGCAGCAGAGGTTTTTGCTCAGCAGCAAGAGTTGCTTACCTCTCGTAACACCTCCGAGAGACGAATGTGAATGGCTCGGCCGAGGGGACGTCACTCAAGCACGTGTTCAAGCCTGGACGTTTGTGTAACCACTCCACATATTCGAGAAGCTTTAAGCTGTACTGCACGTCCGGAAGAAGAATAAGGGTCTTCCAAAGTCTCTATTAATGATCAATGTCAATATCAATGCCAAGTTTCCGAGGGCGGCCACAGTTCCACGGTACCAGCCCCATGCTCGGCAACGAACAGCACGTAAATTTCCATACGCAGATTTGTTAGCGACCGGTTTACAATTCATCGTCGTCGTTGAAAGAGAAACGAAGACCTGTACCATCCTTGTCAGCACTACCCAATTTGCCAGTGTAGGGGTTTGCGGGCTCATGAGCATCGGCCCGTGGGTAGCGCCTCACGGCCAAGAACCCCCCTCGGGGCCCCATGGAAGGGGCAAACATGACGAATGAACCCCCTTTTTTTGCTTCAAGGTTCCACTAAAGAGCGCCGGCAGAATTGACATGCGCCGTGGGGACCGCTGGGCCGCCTCCCCCAAGCCCACTGAACGGCCAGTGAAGTCAACGGAAGTGACCCCGGGCCCGCAGTGGCCAGACTCGGCCTCCTTCGCATCTGGGCCCCGGCTTCTGCTCCAGACCCTCCTTCCAGTGTCTACCCTTCCTCCTCCACTCCGTCCCATCTCCGACCTCCAATCCAATTCAATCCAGCCCGCCGTCACCTCAACCCCCGATCCGCACCTGCGTTCTCTTCGCTATCACGTCCTTCCTTTACTTTTGCCTCATCGCTCTAAGGACCATCTACATTTACACCTCTCGACAATCCGCGATTTAACACTTTACGACACACGTCTCCATGTCGGTCATCACCTGAATCTACTCGCTCGCATCGACTGCGCAACCGATGCCAGTCATATTACCCGACCGCCACATCCTGCTTGTCTAGCGGTGATCTCTCGCGGCACGAGAGGCGACTCGGACGATCTCCTAACTTTGACGTACTGCGAACCCATGCGGCAGAATCGTTCGGGTCACATCTATACTTATCGACCACTTACTCACGACATTTACGCCTGAAGACACCTCATCTATTACCTGTTTGACTATTTCATTTTAGCGAAATCCGACAGACATTGCTGAATCGCCCGGCGTTCGAGCTACCCTTTCTTCTTCATCGACCCACGACTTCACATTGCGCAACTGCGCCATGCCTACGCCATCCACGAATCCTCCCCCGAGCGAGGACCTCTCCCGTTCTCACAGCTTCTCCACATGTCCTGAGGAGACCGGCACGCGATCACCGCCGACAAGTTGGCCTGCTTCTGATGCCATGCAGGACAACGCAGTTGATGTTCCCGACAACCGCATGGCCGCGACATCGGCCAGCGACACCGTCAGCGACGTCGTTTCGCGGTTGGAAACTTCCACCGAGGCCATGACTGAAGACGAACCCACGTCGGCCGTCTCCTCTCGAGCCACAACAATGTCCCCCAGACCCGCCACTGCGACGACGAGCTCCACAACATCGGGATCTAGCGCCACAGATGCGGATGCGTCGAAGAAGACAGACGGAGCGGGAGAAGACGTCGCGTCTAGTTCGCGGTTACAGTCGAGGACACACGCCCCCGAAGGCGCACGGGGGGTGGAACACAACGTCGCTGGCTTGATGCCGCGGCATGACGTAGGAAAGGGTCGGGAAGCGGGACCCGTGGATGCTATGGAGGAGGATCTCATGGCGCCGTCCATGGGCTCTGATTATCCCAGCGCGAGGGCAAGTCCGATAGCCACTGTCTCTCGCCGCACCAACTAACCATCGCGCTCCAGGCAATTCCTTCCTCCCCTTCCTCCTTCCTGCGCGCCGGGAGTAAATTTCATGGCACACAGCAGTCGGAGCGCCAGGTTTATGATGTCCAGGTGGAGATCAAGCATGTGGACCTTAAGGAGTCTTTCCTATGCGGCTACCTCCGAATTCAAGGTGCGCTCCCAGTGTTCCACGTCCTGGGCGTACGTACCGGCAGCTAATACTGAGCAGGTCTGACTGACGACCACCCGACCCTGACGACCTACTTCGAGGGCGAAATCATCGGGACCAAGTACAACTTCTTCACGAGTCACGAGAGCTGGGGCGCCACGAACAGAATCGATCTTAACCACTGGAAAAAGTTCACCGCCTTCCGGCCTCTCGAGAAACAGGCGCGTAAGGGGCCCATCTCTCTCCCGGACGTTGCGCAGAGGGAGACCATCTTCATGCGCTGGAAAGAGCACTTCTTGGTCCCTGACCACCGAATACGGACCATTTCGGGCGCTAGCTTCGAGGGATTCTACTACATTTGCTTTAATCAGGTCAAGGGTGAAGTTAGCGGCATCTACTTCCATGCCAAGAGTGAGAAGTGAGTCCAGCATTCCGTTTCTCGTCGAGAATGATACTGACGCCCGGCTCCCCAGGTTCCAGCAGCTAGAGCTCAAGCATGTTGAGGACAGAGGATGCTTCAGCGCGGTGGAGTTCAGATAGACATACCAACCGGCGTGTAGGGTCGTACATATGATGAAGTGGGACGGCAGGATTGGATAAGCATGCACTGGTCTGTTTCATTTTACAGGCGACGACAGCCCACGCAACGGGTGAGTGCCGCGCAGACGGCACAGCGCAGGGAGAGGGGGCCGCCTCTCCCACCAGCGACGATCACATTGTTTTCACCGACGAGGATCGCGATCCCTCCGAAACAAGGGAGGGGCATGTCAATCGTTTTTTATCGTTCCTGCATATCAGGTCATCTCGTCGCGCTTGAAGCCTTTGAAATATCCTTCTCGGAAAGGGTTCAGCTCGTCGGCGGTCTTGCCCTCATGTTGTCGTCGTTTCCACGCTGTTAGCTTCTCCTGGTCGACCTCGCTGTCTGGTAGTCGTCGATACGTGATGAGTCGTCGGGACCCTGTCTCGGTAAGTTCGACTGTTCCCTTAAATTACAAGGGGCGGGCGAATTGGTACGTACATCTGTGAAAAGGCTGGACGCAAAGAGACACCATTTCCATGCCGGGATGTGTCGGCACGGCGATCTCCTGGTCGTTGTCGTTGGCCGTCGGCATCCAGAACGAGAGCCTGCCGTTGTCGACCAGCATGTCCATGGAGAACTGGAGGATGTCGTCGAGCATGACCAGGAAGCTGTACGGCTTCTTCGGCGGGATGTACGACTTGGATCTTTCCCATTGTCAGCAGTGATTCGCCATTGGGACCGAGGCCGGCCTCGCACTCACTTCCACGTCCACTCGGCCGATGTTTCCTTGATGGCCTTGCCGTCGCGGGTCCCCAGGACCTTGAGACCTTCCCTTACGCCGTATGGCGGATCGCAAACGATACCGTCTAACCAGCGCCTCGTCAATAGCGGTGTATTCGTCAGGTCCGCGGTGAAGAAATCTCCTAGACAGCTCTGGAGCTTGTACTGCGTGAAATTCCCCTTGATGCTCTTCTTCCCGCCCTTGCCGCGCATGCTCCGGCCGTCAATGTCGCTCCCGAACGCCAGGGCACCGAAATGCGCCGCCGCCACGGGGAACGACCCTGTCCCGACGAAGGGGTCGTAGAACAGCTTCCCGGGCCCCGCGTGAGCCATGTTCGCGGTGACGAGGGCGAGCTCCGAGTCCATGGACGTGGTGGAGATGTACCCCCTCTTCTTGAGGTCGTAGACGGCGCAGAGGTCGCGGCTGCTGTTGCCGAGCCAGCGGCCGAAGAAGGCGCGCGTGGGATGGGGGCCGGGGGGCTGGCCGGCCGGGCGGAAGGGCCACTCCTCGAGGACGTGGAAGGTCTCGTTGGGCTTGCGCATGTCGATGACGCCCTCGAGGCCGAGGTAGCCGAAGGACTCGATGATGGCGATGCGCTCGGGGATGGGGCGCGTGGCCTGGTAGGCGTCGATGTTGAACTTGAAGGAGGAGTTGGTGTAGCGCGGCCAGATGTGAGAGGAGCGCTCGCGGATGGAGGCGTGGAGGTCAGTGAGGGTGCCGGAGGGCGCGTAGCCCCAGAGCTCGTGGATGGACTGGGCGAGGATAGAGCGGCGGATGATTGTGCGAGCTGCGTCTTCTGATGGGAGCTTGACGATGCAGAATGGGGACTGTCGTTGTTAGATAGGGGGTTTGATATGAAAAATGTTTGAGAGGTTTCATTCAGCGTGTTCAAGGGGACTTACATCAAGCCTGTAGTCGACGATGGTGATATCTATGCCGGCCAGTGAAGCAAGAGCCTCAATCTCGGGTATTCTGAAAGTCTCATGAGACTGGGAGAACCTGATGAGGTATTCCATATTGGCAACTTTGAAATAAAGGTCTTGAAGCGGGGTGGAAGGGTAGAACCCCGTGTTTTCGAGGCGGATATTCCTTCCTGGCTCCTATGACATGCAGATAGCGGTGCCGTAAATAAATAAGAGTTCCTGTTCTCAAATCAAACAGGTCAGTCGGCTCTTCCGTCGTTTATGGTAATGTTCAGGTTGAGGAGTCATGCATCTCAGTGAGGTGAAGATCCAGCATCTGGAAGCGCCCCACAAGAATTTGCGCGGGTCGACCTCTGCTTTTCGGAAAGCTGCCCCAATACAAGTTGACCGCCGACCTCACTTACACCGACACCGACACCCGCAACAAACACCTCCGCTGCTTGTCTTCTGAAGTCGCGGTATCGCTGTCGTTTCATACCAGGAGACAACATGTTGTCATTTCCCGAGTCCAGCGTGTACCAATCCGCCAAATGCTATGCCTCATACGGCACCATGGCTCACGTTGAGCCCAGGCAGTTTCCCACCAAGGGGAAGCCGTGGAACTCGATCCTCAGCCAAGGGACAAGTCACAGAGTATCCTTCCGCATCCTATTCCACCAAATCTCCGAGGCTAACTCTCTCCAAGGTAGATCTCATCCTGCCCGAGGCGTGTTTTGAGGTGGCTCGGCAAAAGCTCGGACAGAGGGCCTCTCCATCCTACTCTCGGGTCATCATGAGTCTGGGACAAGTACTAGATGGACTGTTCTTCACGGAGTATATCAAGAAGGGTAACATTGCCTTGGATGTACGCATGGTGCTTGAATAAGCTGACTCTTCGCAGGAAGCGTCGCCATGATGTCGGAGGGTCGAACAACCGAAGACAACGTGTTCACCCTACGAGATGGTATGTCATATCACTGGCTACTTGCTTCAATGATACTGACATGAGATAGGTCTTTTGACCATGTATCTGGACAAGGAGACGTATGAACGAGCAGGCCTCGTGGGCAAGCCGTACGGAGTCAAGGGCAAAAGGGGACTGAGGCCACGATGGAGTAAGACTGTGCTGACGCTATCATCATTCATTTGCCGTAGACTCGCTGACCTTCCCCAGTCGTGAGCTACCAGCTGAGGGACCCCTCCATGCTTCATGGAAAGAAAGGCTTCGATCGCCTGCTGTATGCCTGCAAAAATGCCCTCAGCCAGCCCGTCACCTGGCTGTTCTGCAACCTGAGCACGTCTGGTAAGATACCTTTCCCCGAACCAAGCCTTTCTGGCCTCTCACATCTGGCAGAACCAAGCCCGGACCCCCTTCAGCAACATGCCCCGGTCAAGTTCACATCTGACCCCGGGCTCATTCCGAGTCTGTACCTACAGGCACCGTCTCTGACGATACCATCGGAAGTAGCGGCAAGTGGTGATCGTACCCAGCTCGAAACCCTCGCGACCGACCTGTATGAATGGGTTTCTCTGGTCCGTCTGCAGAGTCCCAGAATCCGGGCTGGCGATTCCGTCGACCCGTACCTGTCGCGATATCAGATTCCCGAGGACCACGGCAGCGCTGTGGACGCCACCTTTGGTATGATCCGCTGGCAGGGGTTTCTGACATCGGAATGGGTCCGCCAGCTTTTGGTTGATCTTCTGACGACGCTTCCGTCCCAATCGGCATTTGCCCTGAGCGCCACCTCCTTTGCAAAGGGCACAGTCGGCGACAGTTCCGAGGTTACATTCCTGCGGCCTCAAGAAGCGCCGAACCACTACATGCTGTGGGAAGTCAGGGGCGAAGAACAGTGAAGACAAATCGCCTAGGACTGCTTTGAGCGGACGTTGCGCTCGTCGCCCAATGCTTCGCCGAGGACAGCTTCTTCCACCAGTCTTCTCAGCTCGGCTTGGCCTTCTGGTGTGTGGAAATCGTCCCGCGCAGCAAGCTCATCAATCCTCCTCTTGAACTCGGGGTCGACCTCTTCGGGGACGTCCTGCCCCTCCTCCATAGTACCGACAGACACAGCAAGGCCCTCAGGCACGGCAGGGAGCTCTGTCGTCGAAGCTGAGGGCTCGCCGCCTGCAGAGGCGACATGTCTCGCAGTCTCGACGCCCAGAAGGTACAGCGCAACTTCGGGGAAGTCCCCTTCTCCCTCGATCTTCTCTCTGGGCGTCACGCCGTCTTCTCCGCGCACAGTAATGTCTGCGCCGAGCTCTTCGACCAGGCATTTTGCCGCATCCACAGTCTCCACGACAAAGAGAGCGGACTCGCCATCCTCGTCCTTGATGTTGACGTCGACGCTGAACTCGTTGATCAGGGACCGCAGGAGGTCGAGATGGTTGTAACTTGCGGCGGCGTGGACCAGAGAGTAGCCATGCTCGTCCTGTCCCGATGCGAGGGCTGGGTTTTCGCGGAGGAGGGGTAGCAGCGCGGGGCTGTTGTCGGCCGCGAGGAGGTAAGGGTTGGGAGCCATTGAAGCGGTCTGACGCAGGTACAATCGAGACCTGTTGTTTCTTACAATAGGAAAACCTTGAAGGAGACAATGCGTGTTGTTTTTCGACGAGTGATGGCGTCCTCGGCGATGTTGTAGATGTGCTGCTCGAAGCTCCTGGTGGGGGACTTTTTTTTCTGCCGCAAACGAGGGGCAATGGGGAGGACCAGCTGCCACACTCTGCTAACATGGTGACCAGCAGAGTCGCCACCAAGATGTTAGCGTTGCTGACTGCCTCGCGAGTGTGCCCCGGTGTGACGCATTTTCCAGCAACCACGGTTCTTGACCGCCTGCCAATATCAGTGAGGAGTCGCCTGAAGCGCAGCGGTAGTGACGCCTGACGATGCCCGCTAAAGGCGGGGTCTCAGCGGCCTCAACGCCCTAAGTAAACAACCTGAATGTCGAGTCCCATCCTTCCTTACTAGTACTTGCCGTGCCTTGGGCTGCTTCTGGTATTGTATCTTCGGCGTGACAGATCTTCGGGTATTTCTGCTTCAGATCCCTGACCTGGTATTTACCTTCATCTTTCCCGACTGCCCTACTGAGCACGGCGTGACTCACAAGATTCCAGGAAGGAACCGTAAGCCTCAGTCGCCCGAATGAGGAAGGAACAAAAACCTCCACCAAAAAAGCGGCATCACTGATTTTGCTTGAGCATCAAACCATTCCACCGCCCCTCGGATTTGTGGCTAAGCTCAGTTCCTCTTTGCACACAAAACTACCAGAGGCCATCGCGAAGCGTTTCTGCTTGTCCTTGATCATCGCACCTCGCCCAATATGGCTGATGCCATGAACATCCAGGGTGATGTACCCAAGGTCCCTTATGTGGCCCAGGACATCCAGGAGGTGGCCGCTATGGTCAGGGCTCTTGAAGATTCCAGCAAGCAGAAGAAGAAGGGCGCATTCTTCTGCAAGAAGACGTCGTTCGACGTCAAGGGCTCACCAGATGGAATCAAGGTCCAATCCTGGAAGATGCAGGAATCCGACTACAAAAGGCGCGACTTGCCTACATACTCTCGCGGCCTCTTCACTACCAGGAACAGGAGGAACGAGCCCGAGATCGCTGTGCGAGGCTATGACAAGTTCTTCAACACCGGCGAGGTTCATGAGACCAAGTGGGAAAACATTCTCACCAGAACCAAGGGCCCTTACGAACTCACTCTCAAGGAGAATGGTTGTATCATCTTCATCTCAGGCTTGGAAGACGGCACATTACTTGTGTGCAGCAAACACTCCACCGGAGAACGTGAAGACGCGGAGCTGAGCCACGCTATTGCAGGAGAGAGACTACTCGTCAAGCAGTTGGCTGCCGTGGGTCGGACGACCGAGGATCTTGCGAGGGATCTCAGGAGCAGGAATGCGACTGCGGTCGCCGAGTTGTGCGACGATTCCTTCGAGGAGCATATTTTGGCCTACGACGGGGACAAGGCCGGGCTCTACCTGCATGGAGTCAACCTCAATCTCCCCAAATTTGCGACATATCCCAGTGTGCACGTTCAGAGCTTTGCCGAACATTGGGGTTTCAAGCAGGTCGGCTTGATTGTCATGGACGATATCCAAAAAGTCAAGTCGTTCCTCGAAGAAGTTGCCGAAACGGGGGCGCACGAAGGCAGGGATGTCGAGGGTTTCGTCATCCGCTGCCGCGAGTCTCACAACCCCGGCGTCGAGCCCTACCGAGATTGGTTCTTCAAGTACAAGTTCGAAGAACCCTACCTCATGTACCGACAGTGGAGAGAATGCACCAAGGCCTTGATCTCCGGGAAGCCTCCCAAGTTCAAGAAGCATGTCCAGATCACCGAGGAGTATCTCCTCTACGCCAGGAAGCGCCTGCAGGCGGATCCCAAGCTGGCTCAGCAGTACCAGGCCAACCACGGCATCATCGCCATGCGCAATGATTTCCTTGCCTTCAAGAACATGAAGGGCTCTGATGCCGCTAACATTGAGCTTACGGATCCTTCCAGCAACTTGCGCGTTGACGAGGGTGTGACACGCGATGTCATTCTTGCACCCATCGCCACCATCGGTTGCGGCAAGACCACAATTGCCATCGCCCTCACCCACCTCTTCTCCTGGGGTCACGTTCAAAACGACAATATCCAGGGCAAGGGGAGGCCCCCTCGGTTCACCAAGCAGGTCCTCGACCTTCTCAATGAGCATCCCGTCGTTGTTGCGGACAGAAACAACGCACAGCGCCACGAGCGGAGGCAGTTGCTCACGGATGTCAAGCTTCAGCACAAGGACGCGCGAATCGTTGCACTCTACTTCGAGCACGACGAGTCCAACATTGAGGATATCCGAAGAGTGACACAGGAGCGGGTGCTCGCACGAGGTGACAACCACCAGACGATCCACGCTGCCACCGACAAGGACAAATTCCTTGGCGTGATGGATGGCTTCATCGACCGCTTCGAGACTCTTACCCTGTTCTCTCCCCCTGACAATGGTTTCGATAACTGCATTCGCCTGAACCCCACTGCGGGCAGCCGAGCAAACCTGGAGATTGTCTGCCGTGAGCTCCATCGCCTTTACCCCGGACTCCTTCGGAAACTACCCTCGAGTGAACAACTCGACGCTGCCATCAAGTTTGCTTTCGACGAGTACGAGCCAACTTTGAAGCACAACATCCCGAACCGAGGCCCTCGCAAGGACAAGGGCAACCAGCAGCAGGCACAAGCGCCAAAGAAGAAGAAGAAACCACTCGAGTACCTCTCGGTGGAGGTCCCTACGGAGAAGATCAAACAGACTCTCGACGCCGCATTTGACAAGGCGGGTATGCCTACCGCCAAGTTCTACAGGCAGCTGTGCAACACCAGACGGGTACAGCCCAAGTTCCACGTCACGCTGATGCATCGAGCCAGCTCCAAGGAGCATCCCGACCTATGGCAAAGGTATCTTTCTTTGCACACCAGGACGGAGGCTGCCCAGGCCGAGGCCGTGAACGGTCCGGATCTCGGGACATGCGGTGTAGAGCTGGAGCGGGTGAGTGGAGTCATACTTGCCGAATTGACCAGATGCTAATTGTTTTAGGTTGTCTTCGACGAACGTGTGATGGCCATTGTGGTTCGACTGAATGACCAGGAGAAGCAGGGCTGGGAATGTGTCAACCGAATCGCACACATCACCATTGGCACGGCAAATGACGCGATCAAGCCCAAGGAGAGCAACGAATTGCTCGCTCGGTGGGACAGTGAGGCAACAGAAGGGAGTGGAATCCAGGACCTCGTCTTCGACAACAAGGTGTACGTCGACGGGACTGTGAAGGGTATTCTTTCGAGGTAGATGGGAGGGAGAGTAGTCCATGAGCTTGGAAGGCATGGGGATACTGCACCGACACGAGATGCGTTGTGTTTTGGGAGGAATATGGGGTGCATATGCATAGATATCCAGCTGAAAAGTTACCTCCAGTTTGATCGTGAGTGTAGCTGATCCCTCGATGATCAGGACGTGTCTCCGTGGTGTTGCGGCTGGTGGACCCACCACGCCTTTCAACTCTCGCAGGATTGGCCAATGTAAAAGTGCCGCACGGGCCACTCGAAATTTGGAACAACGCGATGGGAGCAATTCCCATCGTTACTTTTGAAGCTTTTCCGACGAGAAACTTGAAGCACAGGTCCTGCCAACGCACAAACAGGTTGGTGTTCTCAGCTAGCCCTGTCCCAGCACACAGCTGACACATTCTATCAGGATGCCGACCAGATTACCGAGGGCCTCGAGCCGGGCCCTGCGCCAGCTTACTCAAGCTTCCAAATCGACAAAGCCCTTCACGGCCGTCTCGCGAGCCATCTCGACGACCTCCTCACAATATGCTACCTCGGCAGCAGTGTCGAGCCTGGCCTCTCTTCATATCGCACCGGACTATGTGTCGCCCGTGAAGCCTCCCTCGGCCCGACCGCCGGAGACCCGAAAGTCCCAGCTCATCAGGACGTACACCTCTCTCCTCCGAACCTCGCCTTTGATCCTCTTCTTCCAACACAACAACATCACCGCCATCGAATGGGCCTCCATCCGCCGTGAGCTGCGCTCCGCCCTCGCGGCCGTCGACGCCCCCGGCATGCCGGCCAACCTCGACAAGGACATCCAGCTGTCCGTCCTGCGCACGCGCATGTTCAACGTCGCCCTGAAGCTTGTGTCCTTCTACGACGCCGAGGCAGCGGCCAAGGCACCCGGCGGCAAGGTCGCGCCCCACCGCCAGCCCCTCGTCCACGACCTCTCCGAGGCCGCCTACGAGGCGATGAAGGGCTTCGAGGTCCCCTCGGACTCGGACTACGCGCAGCTCGAGCCCCTCCTCGTCGGGCCCGTGGCCGCCCTCATCCTCCCGGCCGTCTCGCCGCAGCACCTCGCCGCGGCGCTCAAGATCCTGGCGCCCGGCCCGGCCAAGTCGGCCTTTTCCCCTCCGCTGCGCAGGAAGAGCCCCGGCTACTACGAGGCGGACTGCCAGAACGGCCTGTCGAAGCTGCTGCTCGTGGGCGGACGCATCGAGGGCAGCGTCTTCGACGTCGACGGCGTCAGGTGGGTCGGCGGCATCGAGAACGGCCTCGATGGCCTTCGGGCCCAGCTCGTGACGATGCTGCAGAGCGCCGGTCTCGGCCTGACGAGCGCGCTCGAGGCGAACAGCAAGAACCTCTGGCTGTCGCTCGAGAGCCGCAGGAGCGTCCTGGAGGAGGAGCAGGGCGGCGGCAAGAAGGAGGAGGCTGCTGCCGAGGAGAAGTCCGAGGGCTCATAGATGGGCGTGCCTGTGGCAGGGGCATGATGTATGATATTGGTGTATGGATGTGTAACAGGCCATGAGATGTATTATTGGCGCCGTACTTGGAGTCATGGCGAGACTTGCCAGATATGTAGAAATGCAAGGTCAATCTATCTCCGATAGCACTTTTCCGAGGTACTTCATATGTCAGTAAGTAGTACGGCACAGCTTATTTGCTGAGTCAGAGTTGGATAAAATCCGGGAACCCGTGTTTTGAAGTTCAAGATGAATGCATTGCAATACGAATGGACGCAATTTGTCGCGCCAGTCACTCATACAAGATGGACTGGAAGCTGTCCCAGGGCGGACAAACAGGCAGCAAAGACCCCTGTTCTTCCCCGCCGCTAATGAATTGAGCCCCGCCAAGTCATGCACCGAAGTGAGGTGCAGTTGCCCTGCAGGAGCCTTGTGACCAACTGGCCCGGGCCGCTGACCGGTCAGGTTCCAGCCTGGAACTTGCCCAATTGCGCGGTCTCCAGCACCCGACCAACACGTCAAGCCCAGAAACACCGGAGCTGCATCGAGCTTCATCCTTCTTGAAGCACCGCCGGCATCATCCCGATCGAAGACGGGCCTTTTCCTTCTCTTTACTTCTTTTCCAGCGAATTTGCGCGAACTGCAACTGCTCGCCACAGCAAGGTGATGCCACTGTTTACCTGAAGCGACATCTGCCAGCCATCCCTCCCGTCACGAAACAGCACACGACCTCCGAACCACGATGAACTTCGCGCCCTACCAGTCCTCGCCGCCCGAGAACGAGCGCGCGTTCTCTCCTCAGACATCACCTCGCGCATCGGCCGACGTCCGAAGGCCATTCTCCCCAGGCACCCTGTCGCAGTCGCAGTACCAATACGGCCAGCCCTACGGTTACCAGCAGCCCTCTCCTCCGCCTCTGCAGCACCCGCAGCCGCAGCGCCAGTGGCAGACGAGCAGTATCCCGGGCGCCTTCCCCTCGACCGACGCGCACAGAGAAGGGGTCAGCGAGTTTGATACGAGTCTGGGGTTCCGGCTGGACTACGAGGCCTGCGCGGCGTATCTCTTGTCGCCGCCGCTCGGGGCCATCCTGCTGCTGATCCTGGAGCGCAATAGTGACTATGTCAGGTATGAGAGGGACCTCACGCTGGCCAGGGAGAGTTGCTGACGGAACGCAGATTCCACGCCTGGCAGTCGAGCTTGTTGTTTACTGTCATCCTCATCATCCACCTGATCTTCGCTTGGTCAAGGTTCCTGAGCTGGTTCTTCTTCCTCGGTGATCTGGCCGTTATCGGGTACCTGACGATGCGCGCATACCAAGACGCAGACACTCTGGACAGGTAAGCAACCATGCATGTGGCACTCAAAATGCTTACTGACCCATGTTTCTTAGGTTTGAGGTTCCCATCATCGGGCGGATAGCGAGTAACATCCTGGATGACGAATGACGGGTTCTTCGACCAGCTGGCGAGGAAGCGTAGAAGATCTGGGCCTTGTCCAACATGTGCATATTAGTGAGGCGTAGCGTTCTGTACCTCATACATAATACCTGCCTATTCTTTGCAGTGCATTCGATATCATATCGTGATCAAGTCGTGCCTCTCATGAGCAAGCTGGTGAAGCTCCATACGTACAGTGCTTAGCAAGCCACAAAGCTATGTCATAACACTGTGTCGGATTATCCCTGCCCCGGCCTCTTTATTGGAGGCGCACGGGCCAGCTAGGCTGGAGCAGTGATTACGCGACGGTGTTGCTTGCCTTGCAGCTTAAGCCTTGTCACAGCTCCGAAGCTTTCCACGGCCACCTCGCAACTACGGCATCTCTTACTTCGATTCCCCATTAACGACGAACCCACCAACAACGCACGGCCTAGGCGTATCTTTTACCGCTCGTTTATTCCACACGTCTCTCAGGCCAACCTCCGACAATCGCCGCCAGGATGTCGACCCTCGAGGATCTCGATGGTCTCAACAACAGAGACCAGGACGAGGAGAAGAGGGAGGGCGACGACAAGAAGGATCGCAAGGCCACCGTCACTGACGGCAGCGAGGATGCCGATATGAAGGATGCAGAGCCCGAAGAGGATGATGTCCTTGACGAGGAGATCCTCAGCCTCAGCACGCAAGACGTCCAAACTCGGAAGCGCCTCCTAGAGAACGATTCGAGGATTATGCGGAGCGAACTCCAACACCTGACGCACGAGAAGGCCGCGATGGGCGAAAAGATTAAGGAGAACAACGACAAGATCGCGAACAACAGGTGCGACACCCTCGCTTGTGTGACAAGCTAGGTCTGGATACTAACAGGCAACTCTAGGCAATTACCGTATCTCGTCGGCAATGTCGTCGAGCTGCTCGATCTCGACCCGACAGCAGAATCCTCCGAGGAAGGCGCCAACATCGATCTCGATGCTACGCGCGTGGGAAAGTCTGCCGTCATTAAGACATCGACCAGACAAACCATCTTCCTGCCTCTCATCGGCCTTGTGGACCCTGCAACACTGAAGCCCGGCGACCTGATCGGTGTCAACAAGGACTCTTACCTGATTCTCGACACTCTCCCCGCCGAATACGATAGCCGCGTCAAGGCTATGGAAGTGGATGAAAAGCCCACGGAGAAGTACACAGATGTCGGCGGCTTGGACAAGCAGATCGAGGAGCTTGTCGAGGCCATCGTGTGGCCCATGAAGGAGGCGGATCGGTTCAAGAAGATTGGAATCAAGGCGCCCAAGGGAGCCCTGATGTACGGTCCTCCAGGAACGGGCAAGACTCTGCTGGCTCGTGCCTGTGCCGCCCAAACCGATGCCACCTTCCTGAAGCTCGCCGGTCCCCAGCTTGTGCAGATGTTCATCGGAGACGGTGCGAAGCTTGTCCGCGACTGCTTCGCGCTCGCGAAGGAGAAGGCCCCCGCCATCATCTTCATCGACGAACTGGACGCCGTCGGCACGAAGCGATTCGACAGCGAGAAGAGCGGTGATCGTGAAGTGCAGAGGACCATGCTGGAGCTCCTCAACCAGCTGGACGGTTTCGCCTCAGACGACCGCATCAAGGTGCTCGCCGCTACCAACAGAGTCGACGTTCTCGACCCTGCCCTGCTCCGATCCGGTCGTCTGGACAGAAAGATCGAGTTCCCTCTTCCCAACGAGGAGGCTCGTGCTCAGATTCTCAAGATCCATTCCCGAAAGATGCGTGTCGACCCCGCCGTCAACTGGAACGAACTGGCGCGCAGCACGGACGAGTTCGGCGGTGCCATGCTCAAGGCCGTGTGCGTCGAGGCCGGCATGATCGCGCTGCGCTCGGGCAAGGAGAAGATCGGCCACGAGCACTACGTGGACGCCATCGCCGAGGTCCAGGCCAAGAAGAAGGACGTATGTGCTGCCCTTCCCCCTTCATTCTGCTCACGTGCTGACCCTGACAGACCGTCAACTTCTACGCTTAATTTCATCGGTGCATGGGAAGGACGCGGCGTATTTTGCAGCGGTGTTTCTCAGCTGTGCCGTACCGCCATAGAGGCCAGCAGGATTGCGATAGACAACAATACCGCCATGGCACAATGTATGAATATTACGAGCAGATGCCGGCTGTAGCCACGACAAAGTCGTCTTGATGAACACCGATGCGTGATGGATGTTGACGTTTGTGGGAGGCGCAGAGGATCAACAGCGAGTTGACCTTGACAGGCGTGTGCTGGACGCTGGCAGCTCTGGAAGCGCCCCTTGCCCAGCTGATGACGATCATGGTAGCTTTGGGGTTTGCTGATGCAGTGCTTCGCCTTCCACCTGCATTGCCCTGTTTATCCTGCTTGCCCTGGCAGCGATGGGCAGCGACACCACCATCTCGCGCAAGCGAAGTGTCACTAAGTAGAAGAGCATCTTTCTTCCTCCCCGAGTAGTAGTCGCCCAGGCTGCCAGGACGCATTGAGCCGCCCAACGCCTCATTGTTTCCCGGTGAGTGCAACTGGCCACGGGAAGTTGGATGATCACTTCCCCATCCCCGGCTGTGGCGACCGGCAGCGTGGCTTGCCTGGCCCAAACAAGTTTTTTCGGCGCTTGGTCGTGACGAGCCGCGATGTCCAGTCGTGCGGGCGGCTGCAGCGTTGCATCGTGGCTTTTGGGACGTGGCGAGTACAATCTCTTCGCTCGGGAGCCAAGAGAGGTCTTCATGCGACGAGCCGTTGCATTACGCACTTGCACTCGGGAGGGAAGGAGTCTCGAGGAGCTACGGAGGCCGGCTTGGATGACATGATGACCTGATGTTTCCAGGACCGGAGACTGGCAATTTGGGTCGGGAATTGACCGGCAGCAATTGACCGACACTTCATCCCCGCTGCGCCGGGACGCAGGTCGTGCCCAAAGTGAACATGATCATGGACAGATTGCGCTGCATGAGGCGCCCGCGCCTGAATTGACTTGCCTTTCCTGGGAGATGCTGTCTTCATCAATTGCCACCACGTATCTTTCTCCTGGATCGGCGGTCTATTCTGGGACTTGGTGGTCGCCGCGTCGGGAATACACGAGACAACACGTGGAAAGCCCAACGTCCACCACGCTACTGTTTGCCATGGAGGCCAATTCTCCTAAGTGGTGATGATCTTTCCATGACCGCGATGACGATCAGGACAGCTCCAGCTCGTCAGGGGTGATTGATGAGCAAGGAGAGGTGCAATACGTCAAGCCAGAGCGCCGCGGCGGCCCCGGTGCCAAGGAAACCGTTTCGGACGACGCAGCCACTGAGCAAGCCACGATGCTCGGGCGCCGCGTGATGGGGCGTGACGCGGTGTGCGGGCGATGTCACGGTGCCGGGCCGCGACGTGGTATTCATGACGGCAGGGACGTGCGGCGGCGCGCCGGTGCTCGTAGCCGTGGATGGTTTCTTGATTTTTCGGGCTTGGTTTTGGTTTTTCTGCTCAAGAGTTCTGGGCTTGGTTATATAAGACCGGGGGTTGTGATATAGGCGTGGCATTCGGGTGGTTATCTGCATCATCGGGGCGGTGGGGAGTGCGTTTGCCGGCCGGAGGCATTCAGTGCTTGCCCGCGCAGAGCAGCGTCAAAGGTGCACATTGTCTGCCTTTGCCAAAGGTCTTGATTCTGGCATGTCTCGAATGCCTAAATTGTTCCCTTCGAGGTCGGTTTCGCCTGTACATTTTGTCTGAATGGACATATGCCAGGTTTTTAGTCAACATGACCGGCTATCTCTGTCTTGTCTGATTAGGCTCGACGATGGTGTGCCCCTGAGATCCTCGACTGGGGAAGCTTGCCTGGTCTACCCCTGGCCGAGATCGGCACCTGGTACCGGAGCCAAGTGCCTGCCCATATGGTGAACACATGCCCTTAGCCACCGGATTCCGGCATGGATGTTGTCATGCCATCAGAGAGCTTTGCCATGCCGTCCAAAGCCATTGGGTCGCCCCACGAAGCCGTCTTCGGCCCATCACTTCCCTTTTGTGCAAGAATGCAACCCAGACGCCGGGTTCCTATCTCTTTTCAGTGGACTCAATCACTCGAAGTCTGGTTCTAGTGTCTCATTGGCTTGTTTAGTCAAGCCCGGGATCCTGGGGGTGAAAGATCGTTATCTGCTCGCCCGCTAACTAGGAGGCTCAAGGGGCCTGATGCTGGGCACTTGGCACGGGTTTTCTTGTCATGACTTCATGATACCGTGAATTTTATTGGGTTCAGTTTAGACTTTCACCCTTGACTATGCTTGTCTGACGTCTTGACCGATCATGGAGGCCGTCGACGTCGCGGTCATGCCGTGTATAAAAAGGGGCCATCATCCCCTCCGGAAAGTGTCTGATACTCCATCACCACAGTAAACTCCTCAATCCCAGCCAAAACCCTTCAAGCCCATCTTTCAGACCGTACCATCGTTTGTCACCAACAAAATCACCAAAATGCAGTTCCTCACCATCGCCACCGCCCTCTTCGCCTCCGTGGCCCTCGCCGCCCCCGTGGTCGAGGACCGCCAGGTCTACATCCCCTGCTCCGGCCTCTACGGCTCCGCTCAGTGCTGTGCCACCGACGTCCTGGGCATCGCGAACCTCGACTGCGGCCAGCCCCCCGCCACCCCAGCCAACGCTTCCGAGTTCCAGGAGACGTGTGCCTCCATCGGCCAGAGGGCTCGATGCTGCGTGCTTCCCATTGTATGTTCTCCGTTTGCACTCACTAGGAGACAGTCATTGACAGATTTTTGTAGCTTGACCAGGGCGTTCTTTGCAACAACCCTGCCGGTGTCGAGGACTAAGCGGTTGTTTTGTTGGAAAAATGTCCTTGGACATTATGGATGGAATGTATATTTCCAACACGAAGGTTTTAGAGGGACCGAATATTATGGGACAATGAGTTGCTGATGATTTCTGTCGCCATTTCACGCCGTGAAACACATCTGCTAAGTAATGCTGGACACTTTGACGCGTAAATCCTGGTTGAGCATCTCCAGGATTTTGACATTACAATGTCCGTCATCTAGTGGCGCTATATCGTGAGCAGAGGAGATGTTGTCAAGCACTGGGTTCAATGCGTATCTCTGGGAGGCTCATTAATAGGGATACGCTTGGCTGGGCACGATGGATGCAATTCCAATGACGGACGAAATGAGAGTTGCAGTTCTTTGGACATTCGACGTTGGCATTTCAACTACAGCAATGCTTCATGCTTCGTAGCTTCGTATTGCGTCCTCAACATCAGTTCTGGGAGGCCTCGCAGGCAAAGATAAGATGCTGGGGTGACTCTTTCGCGTTCAATTTGGTTTCGCTTCTAACTCTGGTGATATCGGTCGATGCCGCGATGCATTCAAGGTCGTCGGACGAGATGTCGGGAGTCCTTTGATCGCAGTGCGCACCTTGCTTGTGGACCGCTCATCTGAAATGGCATCGAATCAGCGAGCCCCTGAGAATGAGTGACTTGGGTTAGTAAGCAAGTCTGGTAGCTTCACAGCATGCCTAGAGACAGGGGTCTTGAGGGATGTCGGCATGAGGATCTCCGACACCGACCACCGGCCTCCAACCATCGACCCTGGCTTTGCCAAGCCTCCGATATTGTGGATCCAGTACTCCCCGACTGCCGTCTTACGTGAGAAGCATGTTGCCCAAGTTCAGCATTTAAGCATACTCCCGCGGCGCCGACTTGCACCGATTATGAGCACAGCCTTCATATCGTTGATACTCCCAAACTCCTTCCAGACGAGCGTCGACGAGACATCCCAAATAAAGCAAGGAAACCATGCCGCCGCGTCGATCGCGCCGCCCTTATTGGGCGTTCCGCACAAAGCTGAGCCCCCTTGGGCTCGTTGACTGTTCCCTTCATGCCATAGCCAGGGACCGACTGGCCGAGTATAAGATGCGTTGATTCTGTTCACATCGATGAAGTAAACTCCAGAAGATTTCAACGACTACGCCTTCTAATTCCCAAGACCTCTCCACGAAACAGCAGACTCATCGTTCTCTTCATTCTCGTCACTGCTTCAACAACATGTCTTCTCTGCTCAGTCGCGACACGGTCGTCGAGGACCTGCCGCAGGCCCGCGACTTTGCCATGGCTCACGCGATCACCATGAGCCTCGCTTTTCTCGTTCTATTCCCCGCAGGCGCCGTCTTCATTAGAGCTCTCAACATCAAGCAGACAATGTGGATCCACGCCTCCTGCCAGATGATCGGCTGGTGCCTCATGCTAGCCGGATTCGCAACGGGGATGCGTCTGAGAGACATGCTGGGCGAGGTCCGTTGACGTCTAACACTCTGGATATACATGGGAAGCCTTCGCTGACTGGATCATCTGTAGGTCAACCATTTCCATACCATTGCCGGCATGGCGATCGTGGTGGGCATGCTCCTCATGCCATGGTTTGGCTACCTTCACCACAAGCGATACGTCGTTCTCCGACGGAAGACGGCCTGGACGCACGCGCATGTGTGGTTTGGCCGTGTGCTGATACTCCTGGGAATCGCCAACGGCGGCATCGGGTTCTCCCTGGCATCTGACAGCGGCGTGAATTACAGCCAGACTGGGATGATTGTGTATGCCGTCGTTGCTGGAGTGGCCAGCATCATCCTCATTGGCCTGGTGATCTCTATCAGCTTCAGAGAGAAAAGGATGAAGGAGGAACAGGTTGCTATGAATCAGCGCGGTTAGGGGCTTTGATTGGCTGCTGATGCTGGCGGACGTTTCCGTGCCGTCAGTGTCTGACATGGCAGGTTACAGACGATACTGGTGAAGGAGAGAGTCTTGGCTGAACAAGGAAAGAGTGGGAGAGCGTTGGAGATATCAACGGGGGAGCGAGACGGCAGAGAACATGACTGTTTTCCATTGGCGCAGCAAAGGGACGGTCGAATACTTTGTACGAGCGACTACCATCAATTTTGTAATACCTTGCCTGTCAGCATACATGTCTGCATCGAAGGACGAGCCCATTCGGAAAGGTCGTTATTTTAAGGGACAGGAAACGGGTTACCGCCGAAAGGGCCACTTACAGCGGGAGATGACGCGGTGCAGGACTTAGGATCGAGTGTGCCGGTAATGCAACCGGCTTACGGACTCTCCCATCCTCTAACCAGGGCCTCCGTTACTCAGTTTTTAAATATTAACGTATAGAATCTGAACTTTTTACTCCGCTACTCAATCAATAATTCTTGTACTTAGCACACTTTGTTTGAGTTTACCTCAAGATGGCAGCTCTTCAGGTCATCTTGTTCGGCGGTTCGGGCGCCCTCGCCAGGCGCATGACCTCACTGATGCATACCCAGAATTGGAATGTCATCAGCGTGACCCGAGACCAAGGCCAAGAGCAAAGCATCCTCAAACTCGGAGAACAGCAACCAGGCAAGATCAGGGTGGTCATATCTGATGTTGAGCGATGGAAAGGATCCGACGATGCCGCGGCCATTCTGCAGCTGGCGCCGATCGACACGGTGATTTTTGCGGCCGGTACGGAAACCTGGCGACATACGTCTTCCCATCTGGCTAATGCTCTTTAGGATCTCTCTCCAATCCTTCTGCGGTTGATCGCGACGCTATGAAGTACGTAGTCAAAGCCTCGATCAGCAACCCCTCCATCGCCAAGTTCCTGCACATCTCGTTCCCCGCCGCCCGCCGCGCGCGTGCGCCGTGGTGGACTGACAAGGACTACCGGGACCACAAGTCAGAGGTCGCGTCGTATCCGGCCATTCAGCAGGCGAAGCTCGCCGCCGACGAGTACCTCCTAGCCATGGCGAGTGCGAGGAACAACAGGCCTGGCACGCCACTGCAGGCAATCAGTCTGCGGCCGACGTGGTTGAGCAACAGCAAGGGAACCGGAAGGCTGCAACTAGGACAGGCGGGAGCTGTGGGAACGGTGACACGAGACGACGTCGCAAAGACTGCGATTAGTCTGCTGGCAAGGAACGACACGAGGGGATGGTATGATCTGTTCCAGGGCAATGTCCCCATTGACGAGGCGGTTGATCTGGTCGTGAAGAATGGGATCAGTAGCTTTGAGGGGGAGGACATGGCACGGATCAGCGAGCTGGCAGACTACTGACAAACGCCTTAGATGGAAAAGAAAGAAAGCATCGATAATTGTACATTGAACATCATGGACTTCGATCAATAGCCCCTATCATTTCCTTCGGGTGAAGCAAAGAGGGCCGTCATCAGCCTGAAAAAATGTGATGAGCCCGTCTTGATTTGAGGCTTCTCACTTCATCAGAAATATTTGTCTACACGTCTTTTGTTCTGTCTAAGCGAAGAAGGCCGGCTTTGGCAAGTACGGCTCCTCCAAAAACTTAACCTCGTCCTCAGTCAGCTCGACCGACAGCGCCTCGATGGCTTGATCGATACGCTCCTCGCTCTCAAGCCCGCAGATGGGCGAGGTCCCCTTGCTGAAGACCCACGCGATGGCGACCTGCGCCATGCTAATGCCTTTCTTCTTGGCCAGTTCCTCGACGCGTCCGACGATGGCCTCATCGGCTGCTTCCTCGCGACCACGGAAAAGGGCCTTGAGGAAGACATCCGACTTCTCACGGGAGTCGGAACGGTCGCTCCACGCGTGCGTGAGCATGCCCGCGCTCAGTGGTGACCAGGGCATCAGGCCGACGCCGGTGGCTTTGCAGAACGGTATCATCTCGCGCTCGTCCTCGCGGGAGAGGAGGTTGTACAGTCCTTGCATCGAGATGAACTTGTGCCATCCGTGCTTCTCGGCGACGTTCTGGAGTCGTTGGAACTCCCAGGTTGCCATCTGGAATATGCACTAGCACCGGAACAGGAACCGGTTGGGGAGGACGCAGGCCTTACCGTGCTGGCACCGATGTACCTGACTTTGCCGCTTTCGACCACGTCGTTCAAGGCCTTCATGATCTCCTCTGGTGAGACATCGCGATCCAGACGATGGATCTGGAGTACGTCAATGTACGTCCCGAGCCTCTCAATGCTGCTATCCACGGCGTCGAAGATGTGCTTCCTGGACAGCCCGACAAGGTTGACGATGTCCCCGTCGTTCGTGACGGAGCGAGGGGGGTCAACAGGGCCACCCGCCTCGTCGACGTACATGCAACATTTTGTCATAATGACGAGCTTTGACCTCGGGATGTTGTACTTCTTGATGGCCTTGCCGATGATTCGCTCAGACTCGCCGTTGGAGTATGTGTCGGCGACGTCCCACGTGTTGATGCCGCGGTCGAAGGCGTACTTGAGGACGGGCAGGCCTTCCTCCTCGCCGCGGATCCACGGTTGCCAGTTCTTATCGCCGAAGCTCATGCCGCCGAAGATGATCCTGGATGTCTTGAGGCCAGAGCTCCCCAGCCTGAGAACGGACGAGGTCAGTATGCACGGAAGCCTGCGGGATGCAAGGCTGGACTGCTTCCTTGAGGTTGACTGTGCTGAACGGACCTGGTATACTGCATCTTTGCTGACATGTTGAATGTGGAAGAACAAAATATATATCGTGTCACTCGCTGGTTTCGGTGACGAATTGATTGATTGATATCGGGCGAAAGAGAAGTAGAATGAACTTGAATCTTGGAGGTTGACGGCGAGAGGGAAAAGCAGGCATCGAAGGACCATTGCTGATCTTTAAATAGATGATGCATTCAATCAAACAAGCTTTACTGACATCAGGTTTTTTTTATTCAACCGTCAAAGTTCGAGACATATCACCCACAAGTCGAGCTTCACCAAGCATGAGTCGAGCATCGGTGATGCAGCATAAGCCAGTTGCATGAGCCCACATAAGCTGTCTCGAATCGTGCCAACCCGATCCAGACAAACGCAAGGTTTAATTCGAGCTTCACTGCCCCCTAATCCGGGGTCCGATGGTACAACCATCAAAGAAACAGAGCCCGAGGCCTCCACCATCGCCGTAAGCTAGATGCAGGTTCTGGCTCATTGTCCCAGGGGGTTCACCTGGAGCAAATCAACCACTGGTCACTGGGAAACGTTGGCACTGCTAGGGGAACCATGCCAGGATGAATAAAAGGTATGTTGCTGGCATGTATTCACTGGACAGTAATGATGGGGTCAAGGAGGGCACTTCAGGGATTGAAGTATCGAACAGGGTTTGCGATTCAATGCGCGGCTGTCCAGTATCTGCAACAGCAAAAACACCTTACTTCAAGTGGTATACAGGGTAACCGATTGCCCCGTCCTCTCACCCTCGGCAATCAACTTCTTGTTCTCCTTCCTAAGCATCCACTTCATGAGCATGGAAGCCGCCACACTGAGCGCGGAGAACGCCATCATCAAGAGCATCGCCATGAGGTAACGGGGCCCATCAGAAGCCGGGAAGAAGTAGGGACTCCAGATGTTACCCAGCTGGGAGGTGAGATTGACGATGGCAGTTGCGCAGGCCCTCTTCTCCGGCGTCTGGTTCAGAGACGAGGCGGCCCAGGAGTACACGGCGGCGTTGGCGGCGAAGGCGCCGGCGCAGTATAGGAACGAAGCAAAGTACCGTGCTGGGGTGTTGAGCGTCGCGGCCGAGATGATGAAGCCGATGATGGCTACGAGCATGGGGACGGAGATGTGGTAGCCGCGCTCGTTGCGTCGGTCGCTGGAGTAGGCGACGAGGAATGAGATGACAGCGCCGAAGAGATACGGAGGGGCTGTGAGGACCAGAGTGATTGTTCGGGTTCCAAGGTTCATGGATTGGACGATTCTAGTCGGTCAAAATTAGCTACCGTTCAACAGGGACTGGCTGAGCCTGCTGGGGCAACTCACGTCGGGAAGAAGTTGTTGAAGCCATATGCCGTGTGATTCGCGCAGAGAATGATGACCTGTAGTTTCAGTAGTCAGAGACGGATATCCAAGTGAGGTTGAAACCTGGGGAAGAGCTCACAAAGATCCATGTACGGATATCCTTGACGGCCAAGCTGAGGCCATACCAGACAGAGTGAGAAGCCTCCGGAAGCGAGACGCGGTCCAGGGCGATGCGTTGTCGCGCCAGAGCCAGCTCGTCTGCGGTGAAGAGCCACTTCCCGCTGCCCGTCTTGGACTCGGGGAAGTCTGGCAACACGAAGAAGGCAACGATGGCGGCGACGGCAGTACCGGCGCCCTCGAGGATGAACAGCCACTGCCATCCTTCGAGGCCAGCCACTCCGGATAGCCCGGCAAAGACGCCTGCAGCGATGAGGCCCGAGAAAGCTGTTGCCAGCACAAGGCCGGAGTACAGGACGGCCGTGCGGAGGGCGAGCTCTTTGCGAGTGTACCAGGAAGAGAGCATGAAGAAGGCCTGCGATCCCGCTCTTGGTGTCAGTGGAAGATGACCTTGATCTAATGCCGCGTATGACTTACGCCTGGGAAGAATGGTGCCTCGACGATGCCGAGGAAGAAGCGAACGGCAATGAGGTGAGAGAAGCTCGTGACGCCTGCAGTCGCGGCAGAAACACCCGCCCAGACAAAAACGCAGCAGGGTAGGTAGACGCTCGGCCGGACCCTGGTCAGGATCATATTGGAGGGGAGTTGGGCAAGCATGTATCCGACGTTGAGGATGGAAACGGCGACGTTGAACTGATTACCGACGAGGCCGACGTGCTCTTCGAAGCCGTCCAGACGGGCTTGACTGCAGAGATTCCAAATGTCAGATAAGTTCCCGGAAAATCGCAGTTTGCCCTGGTGCTATACGTACGCGATACTGTTTCTGTCGAGATAGTTGAACATGTACAGAACCCAGACCATGGGCACCAGGGTCATGTCCAGCTTCCGGACGACCTTGCGTTCGGCAGCTTTCCAGTCCGGGCTCTCATAATGGCCAAAGGCGCTTTCGGGGATCTCAGTCGCAGGGCTATGTTTTTCCTCCCCTGACTTGACATGGACAGACATATTGTCATCAACATCGCCACTGGGCAAAGGGGCGTGCTTCTCAGAAGGTAAAGCCATGCCGATGGTCTTACAAGTGCTGTGATACGAGTTGGGGCGGATGCAAAGAAGAGTAGCTGAGAGTGTGAACTGAATTCTGATGACAGTTCTTGATTTCGAGGCCAAGGGCCTCTGATTTATAGAAGCAGTGCATAGAGGAACCGAAGGGAGCTGTAGATGGCCGCCGAGCCGGCATCGAGGATGGGGTGGCGCCCCCTGGGGACCCCAGACCCGGAGAGGCTTCTAAACCACGGGGGAAAGGGTACTAAACTCAAATTGCGACGGTGCGGCCGCACCGGGTGCTCATCAACACCATGGTGTTTGCGGGGACCCCAGACAAGAGGGCTAATCTCTGAATAGGCTGCAAGGAGGAGGCTTGCTGGTTGGCCAATACGTCAGTTGTGCCTGATCTACCAGTGTTCCGGTCGCCGATCGGAGCATCCAAGCAACGCTAAGCATCGGACTTCGAAGGAAGATCAATGTCAGTTGACCATCGTGAGGTGGGATAATGTCACCGATCGGAGGCTCTGAGCCAGCAGCCGATCGGCCCCGGCTCGCCGATACGGGCATTACCACGGGCTTACAGCATCCTCAATGACAACCACTTGAACATGGAAGTCTCGGCAGACATGTCACAAATGCGACATCGGAGGAAGGCTGCAGTATAAAGCAAAGGAGTCCTTGATGAAACTTGTGCAGTCCGCAGAATTCATCATCTTTACTGTCACGACCCAGCAGACATCAACATGACTTCCACAAACGGCACAACGAGCAACGGCAATGGCCACGCGGCTACCGTGCCCGCAGCAACGAAGCTGAGGAACCTCATCGCGAAGAATGACTTCATCGTCGCCCCGGGTGTCTACGAAGGCTTCAGCGCCCGCATCGCACTCGAGGTTGGATTTGACTGCATTTACATGGTACGAAGCCGCTCCTGGACCCTCGATCATACCTCAAGCTCCGCACAGCTCTAACTTCACCCTCAGACGGGCGCCGGCACAGTGGCTTCCAAACTCGGCCAGCCTGACCTCGGCTTCGCCTCTCTCAACGACATGCGTGAGCACGCCGAGATGATCGCAAACCTCGACCCCGCGGTGCCCCTCATCGCCGACGCCGACACGGGCTACGGCGGCCCCAACATGGTCGCCCGCACCGTCGCGCAGTACCACCGGTCAGGCGTCGCCGGCCTGCACATCGAGGACCAGATCCAGACGAAGCGCTGCGGCCACCTCGGCGGCAAGGCCGTCGTGGACGTCGACACATTCGCCCAGCGCATCAGGGCAGCGTACGAGGCGCGCAAGAAGCTGGGTTCCGATATTGTCATCATCGCTCGGACCGATAGTCTGCAGACGCACGGCTTTGACGAGGCTGTCGTCAGGCTCAAGGCCGCCGTTGCGGCTGGCGCCGATGTCGGGTTCCTCGAGGGCATCACGACGGCCGAGGAGGCGCGGGAGGTGTGCAGGGTCATGGCGCCAACGCCCATGCTACTTAACATGGTCGAGCATGGCGCGACGCCCTCGTGGACGCCTGCTGAAGCCAAGGAGCTTGGGTTCAAGATGATGATCTTCCCCTTCGCTTCCATCGGGCCGGCTTACCAGGCCATCAAGGATGTTTTCGTCAAAATCAAGGAGGAGGGCAAGACGGGGCTGGATAAGGATTTTACACCGAAGAAGCTGTTTACGATTGTTGGGCTGAAGCAGGCCATGGCGGTGGATTCTGCAGCGGGTGGTAGCTTGTACAACAAGGTCTAGACAGGGGAAGTCGAATGAATATATGAGATGAATGCATTGTTCGATTATATGAGTGCTGTGTACGCATTCTGTACTGTCTTTGATGACGGGTTTTGACATCTCGACTTGCCTGGTTGATTGGAGCCATCTCCCTGGAAAACTATGACCTTCATTTGTGGGTAGTAATTCGATATTCACTACCATTTGAGACTGAGAACTTGATGGAGGAGCTTGATCTTGACTCTGAATGCAGAGATTTGACATTCTGATGCGTACATATCGATGCGTCTACTTCATCTTCTGGTACAAGAATCATGTGTCGAGATGAGACCCTCAGACCCTGACAGTGTTGTTCAGTTACAAGCACACTGCAGTGGAGACTTTGGATGCAAGTCTTTCAAACTTTCCCAACACAGCACCACTTGACACACCTATCCAGCGCCGAAACATTTATGTCCGGTGATGTGACCGGCCTCAATAATGATGATCTCGTATCTGCAGTAGTGTCCGACTGTCCGTGGTAGATCCAGCCCTGGAGGTTGGAACCCCTCATTCCTGATGGTGTGCCACTGCTCCGATCGGCGCCTTGGAGACTCCGATCGGCGACCGAGTCGCACCTCCAAAGTCCGCTCCGGAACCCCCAAGAAGCTCGACGACCGCTGTCACAGGGCCACGACATCTGTTTGACCGGTGCCCATGCTGGTTTTCGGACTTCTCATATGGAGACCGCCCAGACTGCGTCTTCATCACCGCATCGGCGACGCGATGGTACCGCCGGACGGCGCCGCGTGTCCACGGCCGGCAACGAAGCCGACGACGCCGACAAGGCGAGCGCCCGAGGGAAGGCTTGCAATCAATGCAAGCAGCAGAAGGTATCTCAAGCACTCTCCACCCGCTGATACATCCCCGTGATCACCGTGGCTAAAGACATTAAAGCTAAGGTGCGACTTGGCTTCTGGCGAACATGCTGCAGACCTTGCCGTATGTAGCAGATGTCGTCGCCTTGACCTCGAATGCAAGGTAGAAGATGGTTTCCGAAGGACAAGAAAACGAAGGTACGTATTTCTGACGACACGATTTCGAACTTGCACTGACCAGAACATGAAGACGCTCGGTAGATCTCGAGAATGAGATACGGGAGCTACGGCAGCAATTGGAGGAAAGCCGCAAGGCGTCGGCCCCAGGTCCTCCGTCCATGCCGCCAGCAAATATGACGGGCTGGTCGATACCGCCAGCTTCTTCATCTGGGATCATACCTCTGATTCCAGTTCCGAACGACATCGGCAGCGTTTCTTCAATTGCCGTAGCTGATTCCATTCCTACAGACGACCTTGGAGTTGCAGAAACTAATGCGACTGAACACTCTCGAGCCCCGGGGCTCACCACCAGACCTAGTGTTGATGAGCCTATGCCTCGCCAGCGAGGTTCCATGTCTCTTCCACGACCTAGAGCGCTTGGAAACACAGCACTGTCAGTGGAAGACATTGACGAGCTATTCAGGATGTAAGTACCGTGTCCCATTGCTGTGCCAGCGCTCAACAAGACTAACCCTGACCTCCTTTCAGCTACGTGACATATTACCACCCTTTCCTACCTCTAATCGATGTTACAAAGCCGTTGCACGAGTACTACGAGCGATCCGAGCTTCTCTTCTGGAGTATCGTTTCTGTCGCATCCCGTCGTCTGAGGTCGCACCCTACCCTGCTACCCAAGCTCGCCAGAAGCGTCACGGACCTACTCTGGAGGACGATCCGGTCAGTTCCCCATTCTCTGCCGGTGGTCCAGGCTCTGGCTTTGCTGTGTACGTGGCCGTTTCCCACGAGCAGCAGCACGGCGGATCCGACATTCATGCTTGCGGGTATCATGCTGCAGATCGGGACGCAGATGGGCGTCCATCGCGCCCACGGCGTCCAGGATTTCGGAAAAGTTCCGAAGAGACTCAACGCCATTGAATTTGGAGAATGGCAACGCACGTGGGAGGCTTGCCACATCGTGGCCCAAAGGTTAGTCCTCAGAACAATCTCACTGATCATCGGCTGACATAGTATCCTTGAACAGTGTCAGCGTTGGGTGCGGTCTGCCGAATCCCACACAGACGCACGACTGGCCTCGTCCCTCAACGCTTCAAGACACAGGCCTCGACGCCCCTTTCCACTTTCACATGCGCATCGAGCAGTTCCGCCAGCGGGTCTCTTCGTCATTGCCAGAACCAGCGCTCGATCAGGGGTCAAACGCCTCTATCCAGGAGAGACTTACCCTCTACCGACTGCATTCTCTTGCACTCTCTGATTTGGAGGGAGAATCCCCCGATACATCCCGTGAGACGATTCAACTTTACCTCTCATGCATCTTGTCATATGCTGACTGTTCAGGTTTTACTCCATGGTACCTAACAGCAGCTCGCCTGCATCTTCACGCCTTCTACCTCCTCGACCATGCGTCGACCAGCGGATACAAGGAGCGCATCTGCGCCCTCTACAGCACTGCTTACTCGCTCATCGAGCTCAGCCTCAGCCTGGATGCCACTGGGGCAGGTTTCTTCGGCTACTGCCCCTTCTTCTGCTACCAAGTCTTCGTATGCGCCGCCTTTGTCATCCTCAAAATCCTCATGAACGGGTTCTTCCGGACCCTCCTGGACGTCGATGCCGGGATGAAGCTCATCGAGACCGCCATCGACGCGCTGCGGAGCATCAGCGTCGTCAACAATGACCTGCCTGCTAGGCTCGGCGACGTGATCGCGTTCTTCTGCGCCTTGCCTGATCACACTACGCTCGGGGGCGTGACGGTCGACGATGTGCGCTTGGTGCAGGTTCAGAATCGGTTGAGTATGAGCGTAGTGTATGATTGTCTGTGGACGTGGCGGCGGCATTTCCAGCCGCCAGAGGGCGAAGATCGTGGGGAAGAGGTTCCTGCGCAAGATAAGTCGATGTAGACCCCAGCGTGTTTGGGGATATGTTCAGCTAACAGTGTCTAGTACGCATCTCCTTCGCGCCGGAGGATTTACAGGGCGCTTTTGGGTTCAACTTTCCCACCGAAACGGGAGGCTTGTTTGATATGGACTGGTCGGCAATCTAGTGCGCTCCGAAATTCGTCGTCGTGCTGCATATGAACGAGGCAAATTGCAGCATCGCGAGCGTGGCCGGGGAGGCCGCTGATTCCAGGGTCATTCATGTTCATCAGCCGCTGGTCGCAGAGAGGCGTGTCTCGGGGTAATAAAAGATCAGAGAGGTCCTGGAATCATGCTGCGAACACGAGGTCTGATGAAGCGGTGAGAAGAATGTCAGATTGATCGAGGAAGCGGAGAAACAGAAGACTTCCCACCGGAGGGCGGTCTGATATCGTCCCTGCCTTCCTCCCTGCCTCCCGACGCAGACACCCTGTTGACTGAAAGAAAGTGCACCCTAAACAATTCCACTCCCTCGAAGAGATATAGGAGGGTCAGTGCTCAAAAAGTGCCTTCACTCGAGCGATCTTTGGATTTCGAGTGCCCCTGCAGCTTGCACGGCTACACCTTGTCAGGGTTCCGGGTATGCCGTGCATGAGGGGAAAGGTAGGGAATGCTGCTATAATGAAGTTGGTAGATTCTGGATAGTGGTGGGTGACCACAATCAGGTCGGGTTTGGCCATCACCCGCGCAATCAAATTTGAAGCTATCGTCAGATCTGGAACTCGGTGAATGTCCTGACCGAACGACCGAGCTGTCGGCAGATGAGGTAAAATAGTGGGGTCAAATGGGAGCTTGGATCATATGAGCTCCACATGACATCACCGGAGCGAAAGCTCCCTACCTCAGCTTTCGACGTCATCAGCGACCATTGTGAAGCTCCAGAAAGCTCCGTGAGTGGACGAAGGCCCCAGGATGGATAGTTGCTGCCATCGTGATTCGAGACGATCATCGTGACATGTGGATGGATTTGCCATGTTGACGGTGGGAAATGGCCAGACCTGGAGCGGCTGCCCCGGGCTCCTGCCTGGAAGCGTTCCAGTTTGCTGTACTTCCTGAGAATTTCACTGGTGCAGCAGCCGTGTTTTGGGAGACCTCTCCCGCCTGCCGTGCTTGCCTTGCCTCCCTACTGGCCGTTCGCGCTTTCCCTTGTTTCTTGGTGCCTTCCTTGTCAAGTTCTAGACACCCCAGGCGCCCCTTCCTTGTGGCTGACGAGTGACGTTATTGATTCTCCTCCCTTCCATCACCCCTTCCGCATACCAACGCAAATCTCCCCTCTCCCGGTCCCCCTCTTGGCCAACAAAACCATTGCATCGCCCGTGACGACTCCAGCATTCCAGGAAGTCTTCACTCCCTACGCATCCTCCATCCTCTTTATCTTCCGATCTCTCAGTTTTGAGGTCATTTCTTCTACCCTCACACAACTCTTGATCCGTCCAATTGATTGAGAAGACCCTCATCATGCGTTTCCTCCCCACCGTCCTGACGGCCCTCGCCGCCCAGGGCGCCGTCGCCAGCAACTGGTTCTCCAAGGCTGGTAAGTCGCAGAGAAATTTTGTCTGTTCCTTCACGGCAAGTCAGCTAACCACTGCGAAGCTTACAACAAGTGGCACCAGACAGAGCTCGAGGCCTGGCTTTCTGATCACAACGTCCCTTACCCCACTCCCGCCGACCGCAAGGACCTCGAGCAGCTGGTCGAGAAGAACTGGGACGATTATGTCGTCAAGCCCTACAACTCTTGGTCCGCGGAGGACCTCCAGGCCTGGCTGACGTCCAAGGGCGTCGAGGCCCAGAAGGGCGCCGAAGCCAACAAGGACGCCCTCGTCAACCAGGTCTCCTCTGCTTGGTATGAGACTAGCGATCAGACCCAGGCAGCTTGGACCAACGTTAAGGAGTGGATCTTCGACACTTGGACCGACAGCGAGCTCAAGGAGTTCGCTGACAAGCACGGCATTCCTGGTAAGTGGCCTTCTGCATTCGACGGTGACGACATGAGCTGACCACAACGCTAGTTCCCCAACCCCGCAAGCGTGACAGCCTCCTCCAGAAGCTTCGCGCCAGCTACGAAACCGTTGCCCAGAAGGTCAATGGCGCCATTCAATACCCCGGCAACTGGCTCTACGAAACTTGGTCTGGTGAGTGCATCCATTTTTCCGATTGAAACCCAGCCCACTGATAATTCGCAGAGTCCGAGCTCAAGGAGTGGCTCGACACCAATGGATTCCCCGTTCCTCAGCCCACCAACCGTGACCAGCTCATTGCCTCCGTGCGCCGCAACTCTCGCATTGCGTACCTGAAGCTCCAGGAGCAGTCCGCTGCTGCCTCCGCCAAGGCTTCCAAGGCTTACTCCACTCTCACCGACCAGATCATCGACGCCTGGAGCGAGTCTGACCTCAAGGAGTTCGCTGACAAGAACGGCATCAACGTCCCCCAGGGCACGAAGACCAATGAGCTCCGTGCTCTTGTCCGCAAGCACCGTGCCGACTTCCTCCGCGACAACGTTGCTGACAAGGTCGCCGACGCTTACGGCGCTGCGACTTCCAGCGCTGGCAATGAGTACACCAAGGCCACCAACAAGGCTTCTCTTGCCTACCAGGACGCCTTCAGTGATGCTATCGACACCTGGAGCGAGAGCCGTGTCAAGGGCTTCCTCGATGCCCGGGGCGTTCCTGTCCCCCAGAACACCAAGGCCGACGAGCTCCGCGCCCTTGCCCGCAAGCACGCGCACAAGGCTGCGAACGGCTGGAGCATCTGGACTTTCGATGACTACACTCTCGACAACCTCCGCAACTACGTTGCCCAGACTGGTGACTCTGCCGCCAAGGCCGTCGCTGAGAAGAAGGACGTCACCCGTGAAGAGCTCGTCAAGGCTGCCCAGTCTAATTACGCTTCGGCTTCGGCTGCCGGTGGTGACGCCTACGCCTCCATCACCAGCTACCTCTCTCAGGCTACTGCCACCGCGAAGGGCAACGTCTTCGACTCCTGGAGCGACAGCGAGCTCAAGAGCTACCTTGATAGCTACGGTATCCCTGCCCCTCAGGGCTCGACCACCAATGAGCTTCGTGCCCAGGCCCGCAAGCAGTACACTTTCTTCAAGCACGGCACCTCTTCCTCTTCGGAGACCATCTTTGCTAAGATCGGAGATTCCATCCAGGACACCTGGAACTGGGTCGCCGAGCAAGTCGGCCTCGGCGCTGACATCGCCCAGAAGAAGGCCCAGGTCAAGGCCAAGGAGGCGGAGAAGCTCGCCAAGCAGGAGCTCTAAGCATCTTGCATGAAGGAGCCCGTTATTGCGAATGTTCCTGAAACAGGAACACCTTCCATGCGGAGTCATGGAATGATTACGACGGTTGACGAAAACTGCTTTTTGCCGAGACAGTCCATCTCTGGTGATGGCCCGGCCCCCTTTGCGATGCGAAATGATATCAGGTTCTGGGATGGGGCTTTTCATCACTCGACAGATTATGGATCAACACTGGCGCGGTTCGTATTTGCTGCTTTTGTCTTTCTGAGGTCTGCGTTGTAAGATAGCACAGCTGGTAATAGCCATAATTCGGGTCATTGCCACTCATTCATTGGTCCGTGGTGAATGTGATGTCCGCCATTTCTTTCTCATCTCTCCTAACAATATTGCGCGAGGAAGCTGTCTCGGTGCGCCTAAGGCCCGATCGTGTGCTGTCTACCAGTCTCTTTCAGAGCATTCCATAGCAACTGGCTAGTATCATTACCATGGTCCTCCTGAACCCAGTCCTTACTCCTCAGCAGACTCTCCAGCAGCACCGGCGCGGAACAATCCTCGGCGAATATCCCAGTACCGCATGGCCCACATGTGGCGGATCTTAGCCTCCTCGACTTTGTCAGCGAAGTTGAGGTCCTCCTCGTCCTCGGCATCCAACTCAGCCTTTGCCTTGTTGCAAGCCTCGATCGCTTGGCCGATGGTCTCGACGGGACCGACCTCGCCGGTGAAAAGCCTGGGGCCCAGGCGGCTGCGCCAGGTTCCCTGGATCTCGGCCATGAGCTCGGGGGTGATGCCGCTGCCGATGCCGTAGAGCTGTGCGGTCTCGCTTGTGAGGATGGCGGCGGCGAGCTCCTTCGCGCGGCACACGGCCTTGGAGCCCTCGGTCAAGCGCGACATCCAGAGCTGGGTGAGGTGCAGGGTCGTGTTCTCGGGGCCGTCGCGGATGGGGCCTGTGCCGTCGACGAAGGGTGTGATGACCTCGTCGTACTGCTCCGGGCTGAGCCAGACGGGGGCGTAGAAGATGCGCTCCTCCTCTGTGACGGTGACGCCGTACCGGTAGGTGTGGGAGTACGGGTTGGCGTCGTAGATGATGTAGAGGCGGTACTTGTTCTCGTCGCGGATGCGCCTGGTGATGACGGCGAGGCGGGCGTCGGCGTGCGCGAGGATCTGGTCGCGGTAGGACTCGAAGCGGTCGTCTTTGGTCTGGCAGATCTGGAAGAAGGTGGAGAGGCCCTCGATGGGGCGCGAGGCCTGGCTGATGTCGCGGTTGAAGAGCTTGAAGTCCTCGAGGAGCTCGGTGAGGACTTGTTCACGGGCCTGGCGGAGGCCGAGCTCTTCGCGGTCCGCCCAGAGGTGCTCGCCTTCGTAGATGTCGGTTGTGGAGACGATGTTGGACAGGCGGCATTTGACGAAGACCTCGTAGGAGATGAGGTTCGTGCGCCAGCCGAAAATGTTGGATTGCAGGTCCAGGATGAACTCTTCGCCTGACTCCTTAAGGCGGAGGTAGAGGACGGAGTGAGGGTGGAACATCGGGTTCTTGCCCTTGACTGTCTGGGGGAGCTGGTCCTTGTCCGTGGCGTCCTCGCCGAGGTGGATCATGTCGCGAGCGTTGCGCATGTAGCCGTGGATGATGCTGATCTGATCGCAGAAGCCTGCGAGAGGGGTTAGCACTGTGTTGAATAGGGAGACGAGTAGAGGAGCCGACGAACCTTTGAGGGTGAAACGGATAAGGGGCACCAGCTGCATGTAAATGTCCTGACCCATGTCGTAATGAACAAGACCAAGATGCTCAGCTCCCTTGCAGCCCTTGATGACACGCTGGGCATCCTCGGAAAAGACCGATGCACCAGTCCAGAGATCCTTGGTGGTGATGGCAGGCGAGACGATGACGTCCCTGTTCTCGCGAAGAGGAAGATACTCACGCTCGGGGAGCTTGGTGACAGTCTGGTGAACGACTCGGGCGAAGCCAGTGAACGTGGCGACCTCGAACCTGTGAGAGACAGCCTGGAACATCTCGCAGGCGCGGAAGAAATTGCGGCGGCGGGTGCAGTGCTTCTTGTGCTCGGGGTAGGCAATCTTCATGCACGCCTCGCTGCAGTAGCGGATGGAGTTCATAGACCTGAAGGCCGGGTGAGCGCACCAGCCACAGCTCTTGGAGCGGCCCTTGATGTCGGCGCCACAGACGGAGCACTCGAAGCTCTTGTTGGCGGCGGCCTCGTCCATGCTCTGGGCGCCAAAGCGCGTGGCGACGACGGCGCAGTCGTCGCCGCGGCCCTGGGAGATCCAGGCGCAGTAGCGGACCCAGAGGCCGAGGCGCGTGTCGGTGGTGTCCTTGGGCTCGCCGGCGGCCTCGACGTCGTCGGCCAGGGAGGCGAGCATCTGCATGAAGTAATTCTTGACGCTGTTGAGGTTGCCCTTCTCGCCGAGGCTGAAGGCGATGCGGCCGAGCCACCAGAGGTGGCGGGCGAAGGGGCTCTTGGACTTGGCGACGACGGCGTCGAGGTCGGAGTTGACGAAGCCCCAGAGGATCGTGACGAAGGCCTTGTCGATCACGGTCTGTCTGGTGATGGACATGTTCTCGTCGTCGATGGTGGGAGGGGGGATCTTGGTGAAGAGGAGCTCGACGGGGTCGATGTTGGGGATCGTGTCGAGGCGGAAAGAGGGCTTCAGGCAGTCGGGGATGTGCTTGTGGAAGAGCCAAGTGTCGACCTCGGTGTCGATGAGCTGGTTCTTCTCATCGTCCATGGTGTCGTTCTGCTTGTTCTGGTCGTTGTCAGCCATCTTCTTCCGTGCCAGAGTTGGTCGAATGATGTAAACACAAATGGAGCGTTGAAAGGAGAGAACAGAAGAAGATTGTGGGTTCGGGGGAGGAAACAGCAGCAGCAGCCAGATGAGTCGTCCTCAGGCCTGCCGATGAAGGGCGGCGCAGCGAGACCCGCATGGAATGTATTGAAGCTGACGATGATGCACTTCGGCCGCAGTGCGGCTGGTGATCAAGCGGACCTGCTAAAGGTGCGCGGCTCAAGCATCCTTTGAAGCTCTCTTGTACAAAGACTCAAGGGAAGTTTGGGTTTGGAGGTTACCTTCTTGCCAACAGCATAGGACACCCGAACATCACGCTGTTCCTGCAGCCTTTCGAGAAAAGAGGCCATGATCTGTAATTACTCTGTCAACGACCATTCAAGAACACAATACTGGCTCTGGGTTTACACTTACAATTGTGCGCGCGCCGGGGCGGGATGGGAATGTGAAGATGGCGATTGGGATGGTTAACGCGAACTGGCACGCCGGTGTGTCTATGGAGACTCGAGATTCCTCTGCTGCCAGCCGCGCACAGATAGTTCATGTCTTCCAGCGCGATAAGAGGCAAAGTGAATGCTATTGCCTCTTATCCACATGCAGAGTTCTGCAAGAGTGCGCCTGCAAACAACACACCCAGTCTTTGGCGGGCAACTCTAGTGAGTAATGTCCATGTCAACCTGAGGTATCTAAGATCAAGTAGCAGATTTTTATCAGTAATCAATTGTAGAAATCATCAGTCTCGGTGTAGCTCCCTTTCAGCATGCAATGCTGAAGTGTATGATGCCTCCTTTGAGCTGCTCAAGTGTACCTAGTGTGTTGAGCTTCGACGAAGAGTGCACCATGCTTCTGGGACTGTGCCCTTTGCATAGTCCTTTAAAGTTGAAATGAAGTACAAAAGTCTTAATCACATGCAAATTCGGTTTCAATTTTGTTCACGTCGAGCAATCCTGGACAGTCATTGGTGGCAAAGCCGTGTATCATTAGGTAGGAAAAGTCAGTCCAAAGCAATAACCGAAACAAAAACTCCTCTGAACAAACCCAACCCGCAAGAAAGCAGCTTCTCAGAACAAATCAATTGCTCTTTCGTGTCAAAACTATGAATGCATAGCCGCTACCATACTCGTACAGCGTCTGTTCACGCTCCAGCATCGCTGTTTAGCGCCGACCGGTCAAGTTGTTCCAGGCCATGCGTCCAGCCTGGACAGCCATCTCATGAGCAGTATCAATCATGTGGTGAACATTGTCATCGCCAGCCGGGCCCCGGACTTGCTGAGCGTTGTTGTCGCTGGGCAGCTCTCGGGCCTCGTCTAAGAGGTTCTGCCAGACAAAGATAGGTTCGTCCTCATCATCAGAGTCACCCCAGCCATCCTCGATGGCCTCAAGCTCATACATGGCCTGGACTCTACGCTGCTGTTCAGCCTCGGTATTCCGAGGGAGGTGGTTGCGGATCAGGTTGGTGGCGCTGGAAGCAGTGTCGGTGACGGCCGAACTCAGATGGCTATAGAGAGAGGGGCGCAAGCCGGGAGGAGGCCGCCAGGCGGCAGCCTCTCGTCCACGTCGAGCACGCTCGTCGGCCTCCTGTGCCGAGATGATCCAGGACGGAACAGAGGGAGTGACGGGCTCAGCAGCTGGCGAGGGGCAAGGGCTGCGCTGCTGCGTGAATGACTGATGGGCGCCATGGTCATCAATGAAGACCAGCTCAGGCAAATCATCGAAGCTGGCATCATCTAGGTCATGAGTGCCCGAATGGACCGGGAGCCCAGCAGAAGTCGTGTCAGGAAGAGCCGGCTCCGGAAGGACAAGCTCAGGGATGCCAAGCTCAGCGAAGCGGACATCAGGGGAGTGGAACTGAAGGATGTCAATCTCCGAGAGACGGATCATAGGGACCGGGGGCTCAGGAAACTCGATCCCTGCGAAACTGGGCCGATAGAAGGGAATCTGAGCAGCAAGGGTAGCGTCATAAGGGGTAGGGTCCGTGATAGTAGGCTCAGTACGAAGAGTCTCAGGCTGCGTAGGGCTGCTCTCAACCGGGGAGAATTGATCAAGAAGGGACACACCTCCATCCGAATCAGAGTGCGGCGAGGATGGCTGAAGAAGTGGAGAGCTCCAGGGTTGGCGGTCAACGTCGGCCTCGGTCGTGGTGATGGGGACGGGAACGTCGTAGTGGAACATGGGGGTTGAGCTCATGTTGCTACTGTCGTTCGTCATCCTTGGTAGCTGGTGCGAGAGTGTCGTGTGTAGATGAGTTTGTTGGTCAGTGAGAATAGCGGGAAGTAGTGTAGGAGTGGTTGGGAATCGTTGCCCTGGTGGTCTGGGAAGAAAGTTGGTTGGAAGGACGGCGTCGCCGGCTGTATTTATGCTTCGCATTGCTTCAATTGTGTTGTCGATTCATACACTCTATGCCGACAATTCTCTCTCCGTGAATCGGTAACAGGTGGGCTGGGACAGTGAGCCGATGCTGATCAATGTTGAAGGTGATAGTTCAGGATGATGTGTTGCTTCTCTGCGGACAGTCTTGCTGGGATCGGAGCTCTGGCTGTGATTCTGATGCTCAAAGCCGAGTCGCGTCGCGTGAGAAACTCAGGGGCTCTGTCTACGACTTTGACCTGGTCCATAACATAAGGCACGGTGAATTTCAAAGTGTTAGTTCAACCTCACAGACAAGTGAATTGGCGCAGGGGATTTCAAGCTGCACGTCACGTAATTTCCGCACTAGAGACAAGACAATGTTTTGATTTGGAGCGTGGCTAACAGCCTCTGTTCGCGCTTCCCTTTGATTTTGAATGTTGATTTTTGTCTGTGGTGACGCGTCAACATCAAAGTGCATCAAGACAACATTTCCGATTTCAATTCGGAATGACAGCTTCCTCCGCAGAAACACCGGCCTTCCACCTGTAGGATGTAGCAACATGCTCTTCCGGCGTCCTCTTCTGGCCTTCTTTGCGGTAGAAGTTTTCGCGATATGTTCCTCCCGGGACAGCATAGTCGTCCCAGAACAGCCCGCGCCTCCTCAGCTCAGGAAGCAGAAGCTCCGAGATCTCTTTGAACGACTGGGGGAACAGGACATATGCCTTGGTCGAAAGGTCAGCGTCGATGTCTCGAAACAGGAACACCAGAATCACTTACAAAGTTGAACCCGTCAACGTCAGCCTCACGCACCCATGTTTCCAGGTTGTCGGCGACCTGCTCAGCGGTTCCCACGAGGATGGGACCGTTGCCGCCCAAACTGACATGTTCGGCAATGGTGTGCTTGGTCCATTTCGAAGTACCAGGCGAGAATTTCGCGTAGCCTTCGACGGTAGATCTGTGGAAGGTCAGCATCCGCCCCGTTCTTGGCGAGATTCTCTTTGACGCACCTGACAGCATTGCTCTCGACCTGCCTCAGTTCCTGGTCATCGCCGTATTCATTCAGATCAATACCCGTCCAACCACCGAACAGAGCCAGTGCCCCGTCCAAAGAAGCATACTTGCGATACTCAGCCAGCTTTGCCTGGGCCTCTTCCTCAGTGCGTCCCAAGATCGGCGTGACGAGCGCCAGCACCTTGATGTCCCTCCCGTCGCGCCCGTACTCGGTCGACGCCAGCTCGCGGATCTCAGCGATGCTCTTTGCGCAGACGGCGGGCGCATGTGCGGAGACGAAGATGGCCTCGGCGTTCTGGGCCGCGAACTTCTTGCCGGCCCGCGAGGTGCCCGCCTGCAGCAGGAGAGGGGTGCGCTGGGGCGAGGGCTGGCAGATGTGAGGGCCGGGGACGCTGAAGTATTTCCCCTCGTGGTTGATGCGGCGCACGAGGTCGGGTTGCGTGTAGATGCCGGACTCGCGGTTGAGCTTGACGGCGTCGTCGCGCCAGGAGGACTCGAGGAGCTTGTAGATGACCTTGACGTACTCCTCGGCCTGGGCGTAGCGCTCGTCGTGCTGTTGCTGAGTCAGGTCGATTTCTTTCACAGTGGCTTTGATCAGGACACGTACGGGCAGTTGCTCTTTGAAGCCCATGTTCTTGGCTGCGGAGTCAAGGTAGCTGGTCACGATCTGCTGTGGTTAGTACAACCAGACTGTTCAATGAGAGCTGTACTACCCACATTCCATCCGAGACTGAGGACGTTAGCAACCGGGCATGAACCGTGAATATCAAAGATGAACATACCGGCCGCCAGTCAAGTGATCAGCAGTGGAGAGTCTCCGGGCAAGGTGGTACGGCTGCTCATAGGTAGTCGACACCGTGACGCCGAAGCCGATGCTTTTTGTGGCCGCAGCCATGGCCGAGACAACAGCGAGGGGCTCATTGACAGGCCATTGAGCACCGGAAATTTTCGCAGCGTCCAAGGACTTTGAGTAGACATCATAGCCACCTGAATGAGAGGTTAGGGATGAGGGGCACTGGGAAGATGATCGTTCTCACCCAGCACGTCTGCAATGAAGATGCCGTGGAATTTGGCCTCCTCGAGCAGCTTGGCGACCTCGACCCAGTGGGACACCTCGTTGAACCGCCAGGACTGATCGTCGGGGTGCCGCCAGAGGCCGGGAGACTGATGGCCGCTGCCTGTGGGTATCGACCTCATCAGCATATGAAAACCGTGAAAAAACACGCTGAATCGGACTTACACATCTCCACGAAGGCATTGATCACGAGGCTTTTCTTCGGCGCCGGAGCACCCGCAGCAGTTGCGTCGCCCATGATGTCTGCCCCTCACAATTAGCTTGGGTGTGATGTCTCAATGTAAGGTAGCGTAAGAATATTACATGAGGATGTGGTTATTGTCTTGAGTGATCGTGGCGTAGAGAGTGGTCGAGATGACGATGATGGAATCAGCAGGTAGAATGACAACGTTCAGACGAAAGCTGTTAAGTCCTGACGTTGTTCCAGAATGACCCGGATGTTCTTTACCCCAACTGCTCGTCCGGAGAGTGCCGTTATCGTGGATTTTTGGGGTCAACGCAGATGATGCAATTCCACCCCGAGGTTGCATCTTCACATCACGCCGACCTTCGGACTACCCAAGTGGATGACATAAAACACGGCAGGCTTTCCGTACTCTGTGGGTGGAAAACCCTGCCTTGTTTTATGTCACCCACTTGCTACCCTCGCGATCGGCAATCGAGAGATATATTGCGCGTACACAAATCCCCGCAGCGCCCAGATCGCATGGACTGCATCTGTTCAATACGGTGCGACTAGCGACGCCTCCATTATCTTTCAGGCGTTGGTGCGGCGGTGATGCGGCGTGGTTGCATCTTGTCAGGGCATTGCGTGATGTTAGCCTGGAAGACGAGCTCCGGCAAGCGGCAGTGGATGGTCGATACCCCTGAATGCGCCCCGCCCGTTTGCGCAGTCTCGCGAGAGGGGTGAATTGGCGATGGACGGCGGGGTAGGGGAGAGCACAAGCAATCACGACGGCTGTATCACGAACAGCTCGAAGACTGTCAATATCTCAAGTGGAACGAGTACGGATTCATGTCGTTAACGAAGTATGGTTGAGGGTCGAGACAGCCCCTGAACTCGAACAGCCGGAGTGTTTGCCACCCGTCGCCAGCTGTAACGAGGCAGCCACCTAATTACCCTGCCCCGACTTGAGATCCGGCGAGTCCTGAACGCCCTTGACCTCAGCCTCGCTCTGCGTCTCACTCGAGGCGACCGCAGCATTATCATCAGCGCGAGCCTCGCTGTCCCCCTGCTTTCCGGCCCCAAAGTGCTTCAGTACGAGCCAGGCAGGCCAGACGCCGAGGCCCCAGAGCCCGAAGTTGATGTACGCAGCCCCGACCTCTCCGAAGAGGGGCAGCGACGTCAACCCGTAGCTGACGGCCTGCCACGCGGACTCGGTGCCGCGAAGGAGCGCCGTGTAGCGGATGACCTCCTCCTCCGTGCCGGCGAGGTTGGTGACGAAGAAGTACCTGTTGGCATGTTAGCGAGGGGTTCGAGCGGGCCTGTGTTTGGTGAAACTGACAGGAAGAGGTAGTTCAGCTGGAACCCGATGGTGAGGAAGATGTAGACGCCGAACGCGCTGCCAAAGCCGGAGCTGGTCCAGTCGAAGGTGGGCCTCTCCTGGCGAAACCTAGTGGCGAGGATGGTGATCCAGATCCACCAGGCGCCCTGGGTGATGGCGATGAACCAGAAGGCGCCTCTGGCTCTGGTCCTGAGAGCGAGCTTGTGATTATCGAGCCAATGCTGGGAGGGGTCAGTACGAGAGGAATTCGAGGGACAGCGCTTTACTCACGCCAAGGAGATTGCCCGAGATGACGGCAACGATGCCCGATAGCAGAGAGCCCAGGGCTCGGGAGCGAACGGTGAACCAAACTTAGAAATGTCAGTATCAGATCAACCATGGTAACCGCCTGCCGTGGTGACTTACGTGCGAGGTATGTGAAATAGACAGCCTCCGCGAACACGGCCTGGCCAATCCACACCAACAGCAGCAAGAACCTCGGGTTCAAGAAACTCCTCAGCGTCGCCTTCATCTCAAGCCACGGGTTATCAGTAATAGCCAGGTGCACCTTCTGCCCATCCGTGCGCTCGACCTTGCCAGGAGGCGTCAGCAGCGCCGCGACGAACGGCCCGCAGCACTGAATGGCGATGAAGACGAGATAGACGGTATAGGACACGGCGCCCGCCTGGTCACGGTCCGCGTTGAGGCCCAGATTGATGGAGCCGCCGAGGATCTGCCCGACGAGGCGGTACGTGAGCCAGTAGCCGAGCGCCTTGCCGCGGTTCCACGGCTCCGGGTACGCGATGGCGATGGCGGCCTCGGCGGACCAGAAGACGCCGGCTGATATGCCGCACAGCGCGCCTCCGAAGAGCATGAGCCAGTCGATGCCGAAGCGGTTGTTGGTGTAGAGGCCCGCGGCGTAGGGGGCGTAGCCGAGGCTGGCGGGCGTGTCAGTCGACGGTCTCGCCGTGCTTCAGGTGATACATACGTTCCGAAGATGAGGGCCCCCTTGATGCCGATGTACTTGGTCAGGACTGGCGCGAAGAAGCAAGATACGACCATGAGGCAGAAGGTCATGGCGTTGGCGGCGTTGACGACCTCCGGGCTCGCTGCGCCGCCGGCACCCAGGCTGTTCATGGCGCCCCAAATGCCGGGGGCGGAGAGGTTGGCGAGACCCAGGATGGTCATGTTGAAGAAGGTGGAGCGGTACCATTTTACTGAAGTGGTGTTAGATTTTGATTCGGGCGAAGGTGCTGGACGAGCATACCAGGGACCAGCTCCGACTTGGGAGGGATACGGTCACCCCGATGGAGGTCGGTGTAAGTCGACATGATGGTAGCTGATTGAAGCTATTGCGGCTAGAGAAGGATACCGGAGTACTTCAAAAAATGAAGGACAAGCATGATCGGCGGCAGAGGAGGCCGGCCTTGATATAAGTCGTCGTGCTTCACGGCTCTCGGCACTTCTTGGAACGATCTGCCTAGACCCTCGCTCGTGGACCCAACACCCTGCTGCCGGGTTCACACCATCGCCGGGGAAAGCACCGTCTCCTCTCAGTTGTCCGATAACGTCGTTCGTCTACCTCTCATGGTGCGAGGCGGGCGAGAGACCGTCCTCGGAGAGTGCCAGGACCCACAGGCCGTGGTGCTCGGCGACCAAGGCTCCAGGGGGTGTTGCGAGATACGCCCCGGGCAGCACGTAATGCTGAACGGGTGTCCAGGCCACATGGAAGTCCGCCCGACACGTGCGGATGCCCGATGGTCTTGATTATTCTTTCAGGTCGGTCACTGGGCTTGACTCGCGTGTCTGGTCCCTGCATTTTCCGCAGTGCGACATCGCAGTCCGCGTCATCTGTCGAAGATGCCATTCAGGGCTAATTGAGTGCCATTCTTGGATGTCTCATTATCTTTTTAGCAATATTAGCTTGATTTTGTTCCAGTCGTCAAGTTGAAGTGGCCGCACTAGTGTGGGAGTTTGCTCGTCAGAGCGAGGCCATCGCGGGCCAGGTCGGAGCGCTGAGCGCTGAGCAACAGTCATGGCAGCATTACTTATGATCACAGTAGATATACATTTAATGGCGTGAATGGCTTCTTCTTGTGACTGTCATTGTCCCAGAGATCTCATACTCGTCTGGTACGTTTGCAGCAGATTCTACGGCAGCCTATACCAAGACTCGTGCACGTCTCGCAAGTCGATATCCCCCCCAGGCCGCGCCAGATACGGCGTCACATCCGCCTCCTCATCCAGCTCCTTCCTCGTGCACCCCTTTCCAAAATACCACAGGAACGGATTCCCGCCCCCCTCGGGCAGGTACTCGTACTCCCAGTCCTCCCACCTCGGCTCTCGCTGAATCTGCGTGACGAGCGACGCGCTGCCCGGGAACAGGCCGTGAATGCGCGACCCCGGCTTGCCACCATTATACCACGAGCTGCAGTTCTCCGACAGCACCGTCGTGGCGAAGAAGGCGTCCGACCACGCCGTAAAGTCCCTTGCCGCCATGTCGCTCGGCTGGATCGTGAGGATGCCCTCGCGCCCCACCTTGCGCAGCAGGCGCGCGTAGAAGACGACCTGGTTCTCGACGTTGTGCGGCACCGTGCCGGAGCGCCCGGAGCCGCCGGGCCCGTGGACGAAGAGCAGGTTCGGGAACCCGGGCGTGCCGGAGCCGAGGTACGTGTAGGGGAACCCGTACTTGCCGTCCTCGCGCCAGACCTGCGTCAGGTCCTGGCCGTGGGCGAGGATGGGGAAGGGGGGGATCATGTCGACGTTGGCGCCTGTTGCGCAGAAGATGGCGTCGACGGGGCGGTGCGTGCCGTCTTCGGTCTCGATGCCGGTGGGGGTGATGCGGCGGATCGGGGTCCGGATGTAGTCGACGTTGTCGGATGTGATGGCCTCGAGATAGCCGGGGCCGGGCGTCAGGCGGCGGCAGTGCGGGGAGAAGTCGGGGATTAGGGCGTCGATGAGCTCGGGTTTCTTCGAGAGGCGCTCGTTCATCAGGTTCTTGTACTTCTCCCGCTGCTCTTGGGAGGATGCGTGTCCCTTGAGGTAGCCGTTGAAGCCGCGGTAATAGTTGCTCTCGAGCTCCTTGCGGAAGCGCAGGTACTCATCAGGGTCTGTCTTGAATCTCTCCCGCCGCTCCTCAGATATGGGAATAGGGTCTAGAGAGGTCTCGTCACCTGCGAAGGATGCCGTCACCCATGTCTTGTTGCGGGCGTAGTGATCCAGCCGGCCCGCGACTCTCTGCAGATGCGACGTGAGCTGGATTCCGCTGGCGCCGTTGCCGATGACGGCGACGTTCTTCCCGCGTGGGTCAAACTCAGGGTCCCAATTCGAGGCATGGCGCAGAGTCCCCTTGAAGTCCTTAATTCCCGGATAGTCCGGCAGTTTCCACGCGTTGAAGCGGCCGATGGCTGTCAGGACAAAGTCGTACGTCTCAACCCGTACGGCGTCAGTCTTGAGATCGCGGACAGTGACCTGCCACTCGCTCTTGGCGGGATCCCACTCCAACTTCTCCGTCCGGTGTGAGAGCTGGAGAAAGTCGTAGAGGCCGTATTTCCTGGCCAGGCCTTGCCAGTAGTTCCGAATCTCGGCTCCCTGGGCGAACTGCTCCGACCATTGTGTGTTAGGATCGAAGGTGGCCTGGTAGACGTGTGCAGGGACATCGCAGCGGACGCCCGGGTAGATGTTCTCGAACCAAGTGCCGCCCTGTTCGAAGCCTGTCAGTGGTTCAGTTCATCACGGTTGACGTTGTGCGGCAATACTCACCACATCGGCATTCTTCTCAAAAATCGTCAGTTTGATCCCGGGAACCTTGGCCGGGAGAAGGATGCCCGAGAGGATGCCCGAGAGCCCAGCGCCTATCACGGCGACTCTGAGCGATCTAGGCTCATCGCTGTACTTGTCGATGAGTTTGGTCGTGGGTTCTGCGTAGTTTGGAGGCTCGAACAGTGGCTTTGTCAGCTCCTCGACGGCGATGTCGACCTTGTCCTTCAGCGCCTGCTCGCGAGTCTTCTTTGTGTGTAGCGGGATGTCGTGGATGTGGGAGCCGACGGGCGGCTCGACTTGGATGCTTCCCATGATGTCTTTGTCGCCGGTTTGGTGTACCAGGTCTACTTGGGATGCCCACTTCCTCCTCGTGATGGATGTTTCACCCAAAATTGGGTATGTGGACGTATGTCGGTGTTCGGAGGCTCGAGGTCACCTCACGGACGGGAACCTCCAAGTCATGATTATAGATCCCGCGCCCGAAGGAGGAGTCATGCACGTATCGCTGGATGGTCGGCATCGCGACATATCGATTCGACAAGCACGCCATCCACCCCACCCGTTGGAGCATGGCTTGGAGTAGATAATGAACCACGCCGAGCTATCTCCATATCGCATCATTGTCGTGTTGGTGCAGAAGACTCCTCCTTGCGTCCGAGGCGTTGGTGATGTCGTGATGATCGCTCCGTGTTCGGCACGCACGCCATGGGTGCCGCATGTTGCTCATCCTTTGGTGTGGTAGCAGCCAAGCTAAGGTCCGAAGGTTCTTATGATGGAGGTGCACCAACGGTTCCCCTTCTGTTCTAGAATGGCAGCATGTGGGTTTGGCGTGAGGCTAGCAATGCGGCTTGCTTGAAAGATGAAGCTGTCTGAAAGTGCGTTATCGTCAAGCCTGTAATCCGCACTCCAAATGAGTTGACTGGACGGCGTCAACGACAGACATGATCTGTGGAGATATGCAAGCCTAACCAAGGCGCTGTAGACCGTCCCTGCATCCCACATCCCCGGTGGCGACTGACGATACCCTCGTCCAACCTCAACGGCATCACCGAGGAAAACCTTGTTCACCTCTGCCTGACCAGCCATTGATCACTTCTCACACGATTGTGTCCCACGACGAAAGCCGCCCCGGGCCGGCCCTCACTCCCAATGGCGACATTCCTACCCGCAATGGCGCGAGCTTCCGGCGAGCGGATTGGAAACGCGCCGGCTTGCGACGGACATGCCACGCCGCGGCGCGACCCCCACGGGCCCAGGGCGGCGCGCCGTTACTCACGATGGCGCCAGGCTCGCCCCCTTCACTCGGGGGGCACTCGTTCCAAGAAAATAATGCGTGATGGGCTGCTGCGGGCCCACGTCACGGCGGTTGGGAGGAAAATTCAACAGGTGGCGATGATGCTACATAGTCGCGATGCTGCTGCTCGCGTGCTCTGTCTTGGGCTCGTAATTTCAGTGTGATCTGTTGTTTTGGTTCACTCGTTCGTGTTCGCCATGTCTGCATTCTCGGCATCGGAGAGCGGTGGCGGAGAGCGCAAGAAGCAGATCCTGCTCAATGCTTTTGATATGAGCACCGTGGGACACTTATCGCCAGGTCAATGGAAGGTGAGTTTGCGGATGGCGAGTCGCAGACTATGATAGCTGACGTTTGCAGAACCCGGCGGACAAGTCGGCGACGAAACGTGACCTTCAGTACTGGATAGACCTGGCGAAGCTCCTGGAACGGGGCGGCATCAATGCGCTGTTTCTGGCCGATACCTATGGCGGGTATGATACGTATGAGGGCAGTCTGGACAACTGCATCCGGAGAGCGGCGCAGGTGAGGATGTTGCAAGAACGATGAGGATCAGATGCTGACGGGAAGACAGTGGCCCATGACGGATCCGAGCATTGTCAGTTTATGAGAGGGAACAAGATGGCACGAAGAAGCTGACATCAACAGCCCATCAGTGCCATGGCGGCTGTGACGAAGAATCTGGCGTTTGCCGTCACGGCCTCGACGTCGTTCGAGCCACCTTTCCTGCTCGCGAAGCGCTTCTCGAGTCTGGATCACTTCACAAGAGGCAGGATCGGATGGAACATCGTCACGTCATGGAAAAAGACGGCATTCAAGGCCATCGGCCTCGAGAGCCCGATCCCGCACGACGAGAGATACGCCCAGGCCGACGAATATCTCCGCGTGCTGTACAAGTCAGTGCCGCCCCTCGAACTAACCACCCAGCAATGATACTAACAGACGAACCTCCAGACTCTGGGAAGGCTCCTGGGCCGACGACGCCATCGCCCCAGACCCCGAGAACGACAGCTACGCAGACCCGGACAAGATCCGCACGATCCACCACCACGGCAAGTTCTACAACCTCGACACGCGCCACATCGTCGACCCCTCGCCGCAGAGAACCCCCTTCCTCTTTCAAGCCGGCACCTCCTCCGCCGGCTCGGCCTTCGCCGCACACCATGCCGAGGGCATCTTCGTCTCCTCGCACTCCCCCGCGCTCCTGCGCCCAACCATCGCCGAGATCCGTCGCCAGGCAGCGCAGCAGGGCCGCGACCCTTCCTCGATCAAGTTCTTCGCGACCTTCACGCCGATCCTGGGCCGCACGGACGAAGAAGCACGCGCCAAGCACGAGGAACTCAAGCGCTACGCCTCGACGGTCGGCGGCCTCGTTCTCGTCAGCGGCTGGACGGGCATCGACCTGTCCCGCATCCCGCTGGACCAGGAACTGACGGCCGCGGACTCGCACGAGGCGCACAAGGTGCGCAGCATACTGGACGCCTTCACGCGCGCGAGCGACGAGGTGCCGCGCTGGACGCCGCGCGTCATCGCGGAGCGGGCTGCCATCGGTGGCCTCGGGCCCGTGGCGGTCGGGAGCCCGGCGACGGTGGCGGATGAGATGGAGCGGTGGATACGCGAGGGGGACCTGGACGGGTTCAATCTGGGGTATGTCACGACGCCGGGCACGTTTGAGGATGTTGTCGAGTTGCTGGTGCCGGAGCTGAGGAGGAGGGGGGTTTATCCTGAGCAGCCTGGGGAGGATGTCGCGCTCACGGCGAGGGAGAAGGTGTATGGTGTTGGGCAGAAGGGGCTGCGGAGTGATCACCCGGGGACAAGGTACAAGTACGGCAACTACCGGCCGGATGAGTTTGACGCGGGGCAGTAAGGTGTAGGTAGGGTTGAATAATTCCTAGACTTCATACTGGGGGTCGGAGCATGATGGGCCGTGAAAGCTTTCAGGGGAATCACAGGTTATCATGCGTTCCCAGTCTGTGATCAACAGCTCGTGCGGCAGTGATACGACCAGCTGCAGATGAACCAAGCTGCGAGGTCCAGGTTAGAGGAAAACAAGGCCCACATATAGACGATGGAAGTTACCGGTGGTCTGGGAATGCGACACCAACTTCACGGCATTGTCGACCCCTGGCCCTGAACAGGGCATCATCTCGGAGGAAAAGCCACCCGGCAGGCAAATGCGCGCCATGACCCCGAAGTATGACGGAGAGGGGGTCATCAATCTCTCTCCAACATCCATACGCCTTCATGATGCCTTATTGCCGCTGTCGTCCGCTAGTCGCGGCGTTCGCCATGGTGTTGAGGTATCACGCAATCAGCCTCGGTGCGGGACCGCGCAAGCACGCAACACACACCTCCCCCCCTCCGCCCTCCGACGTCGCGGCCGCTGATCGATCACCCACAGCAGGGGTCTTCTTATCGCCCCCCGACGGCCCTTTCTGACAAAAGGGCGGGAGGGGTAAGAAGGGGGGATGCCGTTCCTGGAAACCAACCCGTGTCGTAGACGGATTGGCCCTGCTGCACGGCACTGCTACTACCAAGACAAAATACACAATGGCTGACACGGCGGAAACTCAGACGGTGCTGCTGCTGCATGGGCCGAGGCAGCCGTATGCCATCACGGAGGGGAGCGAGATACCACGGCAGACGTCGGAGAGGGAGGTCCTGGTGAGGACGGAGACGCTGGGGCTGAATCCCATCGACTGGAAGGCACCGTGAGATGGACCACGCCAAGAATCGGTAAAGGGACGAGGCTGACGCTGGTGTTCTAGGGACTTCAACTTTGGCATCCCTCACCTGCCGTACATCGCCGGGCGAGAACTCGTAGGCCGCGTCGTCAAGGCCCCGAAAGCACAGAGCTGGCTCAAGGAAGGAGACCTCGTAAGTCATCACCTGGACGAGGAACAATACAAGCCCTCAGGGTCTGGTTTGACGGAAGGCTCACAGACAGCCAGGTCCTCGTCATCTCGACCGACTACAGAGATCCCCGCAAGGCCGGGTTCCAGCAATACGTCGTCGCCTCGGACTTCAACACGGTGCGCATCCCGCCCGGCATCTCGCGCCAGGCCGGCTCGACGATCGGCGTCGCGTACGTCGCGGCCGCGCTGTCCCTGGGCCTCTGCATGGGCGTCGACTTCAGCGGCGTGCTCGGCGGCCCGGACCTGACGGAGCTCGTGCGGACGGTGGACCCCGGGGTCCTGCCCGCGGATATCAGGGACGAGTGCCTGTCCGGCATCAGCCGGGGGGACCGGGCATTACCCGGCGACTGGCTCGCGATATGGGGAGGTATGTTCATGAAATCGTTTTCTCTCGTGGATCAACATGGTTACTTACCGTCGGCGTAGGTTCCTCGACATCGGCCAACATCGCGGTCCAGCTCGCCCGCCTCGCCGGCCTCAGGGTCGTCACGGTCGTAGACAAGCTCCGCCACGGCCTGCGTCTCGCGAGCCACGAGACGCTGCGCCCCGACCTCCTCGTCGACAGCCACGACCCGTCGCGCGCCGTGGATATCATACGCGCCAACGTGGGCTCCGAGCTGCGCTTCGGCCTCGACACGACGGGGCGCGAGTCAGCGACGTCGCTCGTGGACGCGCTCACGAAGAACGGCGACGACCGGGGCGGGCGGCCTGTGACGCCACCGGCGAGCCCGTCGGCCAGGGCGCGCGAGGGCGCGTTCACGGCGACGCACCTCGTCGGGCTCGCGGGGCTGCCGAAGGGGCAGGCGCCCGAGGGGGTGGCGTACCACAGCGTGCCGATCAAGGTGTTCCATGAGGTGCCGGCCGTCGGGGAGGCGCTCGTGCTGTGGCTGGAGCGGTTGTTAAGGGAGGGGCTGTTGACGCCGCCGGAGATCCTGGCCGTGGAGCACGGGTTTGAGGGCGTGAATCGGGCGCTGGATCGGATGAGGAAGGGGGAGATCCGGGGAGGACGCGTGGTGGTGGATTTGGTGTAGAAGAGCAGGACAAACACCGTGACGCGTCTTTGTCCGTGCGAGAACCCCGATAGATTGAATAGAAGCTGTCATGTAGTTAGTTCATCCCGTGTTTACTTGTGAGTGAGTCGATACGTGATACTACTCCGTCGGTGTTCTGAGTGATGCTTCGAGGCAGTCCGCTGACTAATCACTGTGTTCACTGACTCGAGTCAGGGATTCGAACTAGAGCCGTACCAATTCTTCCCGCTCTGGTCCGTCTCGGCCGTCACTTGATGTCACTGGGTCAAACTGGAGTTAAAAAATCGTGAAAAATCACTCGAAGTTCTTGAAGTGCCGAGGAACAATTCTCACACCAACACCCAAGCCTTTGGTGACGACGACGGACCGTGGCGGAGTCGGGCGCGAAGCAGCCAAGCAATGGGCAGAAGAAGGACGCATCCGAGCCCACCGCACCACACGGGCCAAAGCCGGCCGAGAAGCTGAGCGGCAGCCAGAGGGGGGGATGAGAGGAGAGAACTGGACAGGGGTCGGTTTCTAGAAGGTCTGTCTGATGACGCCAGCGCCCAACTGGCATGTGTTGTATGTGCCTCACTTTATCTTCATGAACTGGAAGATGGAGAACACGTCAACCTGTCGTCTCGTTGTCGGGGTGTCACGATGATATGCAGCAGTGAGAGAGGGTGTAGGGCCTCGTTTACCTGCGGCTTAGACCCTCTTAGGGCATCCGTGAAAAGTTCTGCCTGTTCTATAGTCCCCAGGCCATCATCGTGTAGTACTCGTAAGCTCCCCAGCGGTCAACCCCCCCGACCCCGGCTTCCACCCCGGATAGCTGCTCCACGCCGGGAATACCTTTGACCTGGAGCCGGCCCGTTCGAACTTCCTCCACTCTTCGCTCCATCTTCTTCACCGTCTTTGCCGAGCATTTGTTCTTTTCCCTTCCCAATCGTCGACCATGTCGCACGCCTCGACGCCTGTCTCTTCTCGCTTGCCGTCTTTATGAAGTAGACCACGTACGAATCTCCGGCCCCAGCATCAGCGCGCGTCCCTTTTTTTCCCTGGCATCCGAACTTGCCGGCCCGGCCGAGTCGCGAAACCCCCTCGAGAGAAATCCCTCTCCCACCGAGCCACCCCCAGTCTCTTGCCGACCGTTCCGAGACCCCGCGCCCAGCAGATTGCGGAGGGAAAGATTGCAGAGAAAGAGTGACGAGAACAGCGGCGATGCAGGACAAGCAGCTCACGACCGTGTCCTACGCCGCCGGGGCGTCCCTCGCCGCCATCGCCCTCGTCTACGTCTTCGCGCCCACCTTTGCCCACGAGCAGTCGAGCACGTCGACGACGCGCAAGAAGGGCGTCGTCGGCCTCCGCAACTCGGCCAACGACTGCTTCATCAACTCGACGCTGCAGGCCCTCGCCGGCCTCTCCGAGCTGCGCCTCTACCTCATCCGCGAGACGCACCGGCGCGCCGTCGACGACCCGTCCGTCTACGCCACGCTCGTCCAGGACCCGGACCGCAGGCTGCCCGCATGGAAGGTCCAGAGCCTGCAGAACGGCGCCGTCACGCTGGGCCTCAAGGAGATGCTGGACGCGCTTAACGAGCGGCCCATCTACAAAAAGTCCACGTCCGCGCAGGACTTCGTCAGGGTCCTCGAGGGCGCCTTCAAGCAGCGCATCAGCCGGCAGCAGCAGGACGCGCAGGAGTTTCTGCAGATCGTCGCCGAGCGCATCAAGGATGAATACCACGCCGGGGAGCGGGCGAGGGAGCACGCGCGGAAGACGTCCCTGGCCCTCGCGGGGGACGGTGACGAGCAGCAGCAGCAGGGCCCCGCGTCGCAGCCCGTGGATGGCGCCGACGTGCAGACGAGGCTTGAGGGGCTCGCGGCCGCCGAACGGTCCGACTCAGCCACGACCTCGGGGACGAACTCCTCCTCGAACCTGGACGTCCCGTCGATCGTGCAGACCAACGACTCGGCGACAGAGACGCCCGCCTCGGACGGCGAGGGCGAGGGCTTCCCGATGGAGGGCCAGCACGAGTCGCAGCTGCAGTGCCAGACGTGCGGCCACCGCTCGAGCCCGCGCACCGAGACCTTCGTCATGCTGACGCTCAACGTGCCGCACGTGCGCTCGACGACGCTCAGCTCGTGCTTTGACGAGATCTTCAAGACCGAGTACATCGACGACTTCAAGTGCGAGAAGTGCCGCCTCATCCACGCCGAGGAGCTCATGAAGAAGCAGCTCGCCCGAACTTCGGGTGACGACGACAAGGCCACGCTCGAGGCCAACCTCGCCAGGCTCCGGCACGCCATCGACACGGACCCGGAGAACCCGCCCGAGGACCTCCCCCTGCCCGACCTCTCCAGCGCGCCGAAGCGCCGCATCGCCCGCTCGGCGCGCATCACGCACTTCCCCAAGATCCTCGCCATCCACCTCTCGCGCTCCATCTTCGACACGCAGGCCTCGACCAAGAACTCGGCCAAGGTCTCGTTCCCCGAGTCCCTGCCCCTCGGCGGCCTCGCCGACCGCCGCACCTACAAGCTCCTCGGCCTCGTCACCCACCGCGGCTCCCACAACAGCGGCCACTACGAGTCCTTCCGCCGCCAGGCCCGCGGCCACGCCCCCTACCTCAACACGAACCCCTTCCAGGTCTCGGGCATCTACAGCAAGTCCGCCTCCCCGGCCTCCACGCCGCGCCTCGCCGCCACACCGCGCGCAGACAGCCCGGGCACATCAACGCCTGACCTCCTCGAGTCCTCCTCCGACCCCTCCCTCGAGTCCCTGCCCAGGGCATCCTCCTCCTCCTCCCGCCTCCGGCACCGCCTAAGCCCAACCTCGGCACCGCGCGACGACTCCCCCTCGCCTCTCTCCAACGCCATGACCCCGCCACGAGACGCAGACACCCTCTCCCTCCGCTCGGTCGCAGCCTCCACCCGCTCCAAAATCTCCAAGATCTCCTCCCTGTCGCGGCCCGCGGCAAGCCCCGCGGACGGGCACACGCCCCTCCCCGTGCCCCCGGCCCCGAAACCGCCGTCCGCGAAACACGGCCGCCGCGCCCCGGACCGCTGGTGGCGCATCTCCGACGAGAAGATCAAGGAGACGAAAACGTCAGAGGTCCTCGGCATGCAGCGCGAGGTGTACATCCTGTTCTACGAGATGGAGCGCCCTGGCCCGTAGGGGGGCGGCCGGCGGGGGAGCGACGCGGGGCACGGGCGCATGGAGGTCGACGCGGACGAGAGTGATGGCGATGATGGCGATGATGGCGCCGCGTGCTCCTGTGGCCTCTTGCCGGCGGGGCGGGGTGCGAGGGGCGGATATAGGCGCCTCTGAGGATCTGTACATTAGAAAACTGCGGCGTTTGGGAGGCATTTGGAGGGCATTTGGACCCAGGTACATGTGATTTGGCTGCATGAGCTGCACATGTGGCGGGTGGCGGCGGATACTGCACATTTACCAGGGACATACATATCTCGGGGCAGTACCCAGGATGGATGCATGGATGGATGGACATAGGCATAGACTAGACGTGGCACATCCTGCTCTCGAAGTGCCATACATAGGCCGAGAGCCATCACAAATACATAGAGCAAGACATGAACGTAAACGAGGAGTGTCCAAACTGTCGAATCAAGTGCTCTGTCTGATGATATTACAAGGTGCGTTACTGTGCAAGAATCCCATGCGGCGCCATGATGCAGTCGCAGCCCTGCCGGGTGCCTGCCACTACATGCCGTCTCGTCCCGTCGTGCCTCGTTGCTTCATCTTCGTGCGTGCCGTGTTGCCCCGGCCGAGTCCCCGGCCTTCCTCTTCTGCCCGCCCGCCCTCCTCTATTGGCCGAGCAGCGACTTTGCCATGCCGGCCGAGTCGTCGTCCGACAGCGGCCCCTGGCTCCGCACCTTGTCGGCCTTGTCGGCGTCGAAGCGCCAGAGCCCGCCCGTCTTGTCCGCGTCGCCGTGCAGCGGGAGCCCGACGTGCTCGCCGAGCGTCTCGAGCACGGGGTCCTGGCCCTTGAGCTCGCTGAAATACCTGCGCTCCCAGACGCGGGCCTCCTCGCGCTCCCTGGCGCGCATGTCGCGCTGCGCCTGCTCGATCTTGCCCTTCTCGTGCGCGACCGTGTCCATGTCGCCCTTGAGGATGGCGGCGGCCACGCCCTTCCAGGCGCGGCGCGACTCGAGCGGGTGCTGCTTCTCGACGGGGGCGACGACGAGGGGCGACGTCTTGGCGGCGACGGCGTCGTACGTCTCGACGAGGTTCTTGGACGAGTTGTGCTTGGCGGGGCCTTCGTGGATGTCGAACGACTTTGTCCACACGCCCGTGATGTTGTAGAGGACTTCCTTCTCCTTGCCGGTCGGGTACAGGGTCGCCGTGATGGAGTTCTTCTTGCCCGAGAGCCAGCCCTTGCCCGAGTAGTCGATCTTGGCCGTGTAGCCCGAGGACGAGGTGATGTAGGACGAGCTGTCGAGCTCGATGAAGGGCGCGCCGAAGAGGAGGCCCTCGATGTGCAGGGACGGGAGGGTGATGAGGAACGTCTCCGTCTTGGAGGGCTCGCCGGGCACGGGCACCGTCAGGACGGCGTGGCCGATCTGCTTGATGATGATGGTCGACTTGAACGTGGCCTTTTGCGCGTTGTAGCCCTGGAGCTGGACGCCCGTCGGGCCGTTGGTGATGCAGTAGGCCGTGGCCGGCGGGTGGTGGCTGACCTGCTCGCTGACCAGCTCGGTCGTCCCGGCCTCGTCCTCCCACTTGCCGAGGAAGAGCTCGCCGAGGAAAGGGTTCAGCGGCTTCTTCTCGTTGCCGTACTGCTCGCTGCGGCTGGCGTACTGCTGCTTCAGGGTGCTGAGGAACCACTTGAGGACGAGCAGGGCCCTCTTGGCCGGGTCGGTCTCCTTGGCAGGGGCGGCGAAGAGGTCGGGGTGCTCGCACCAGTAGGAGGAGAACTCGGTCAGGGAGGTGCCCGAGAGGATGAACGGAGGGGCCGTCAGGGAGGAGAGGTCGCCATTGAATGAGGCGATGGACTGTGGGCCGAGCAAGTTAGCAGTCGTCGCGGGCCCTGATCAAGGGAGAGAGAGGGGCTCACCTTGACGAATGACGTCCAGCTGCCCGAGTTGGCGGCTTGCGCCTGTGCTTCGGCTTGAGTAGACATGTTTGGGGTGTCGGGGGGTCGAGCGTAGGATATGCGAGGACAGTCTGGTTCTGCGCGACGGCGATGCGGTGCTCGGAAAAGATGCGAGGAGGGGAGGGTCTGGAGGGGAGGGTCTGGAGGGGAGGGGAGGGTCTGAAGGGTCGGGTGTGGATGCGAGACTGGGAATCTGGGATGACGACCATGATGGAGGCGGGGCAACTTTTTGGCAACCCAAGTGCTGAGCTCAACTCTCGTTGCCCTGGCAGAGTCCCAGCGGGACAGGGGATTTGGCGGGGCAGGCACTAAGGCCTTTTGGGTCCGAGGCGCGTGTTCAGCCGCCACTTGATCGCTTCCAGTTTAGGTACCTTAGGTACTCTCAGGCCAGTCTCGGGTACCTCGCCTCAGGGCGTCACGCCGTCGATTGCCATGTCCATGGGCATGTCTCCATGCTGTTTGCAGCCCAGCTCAGCCTCAGCCCAAGCGACTAGAGAGTAGCGCGGCTTGTTGGAATGGTTGTCCATTGAGGTGATTCTCCATTGATCAGGAATACCTCAGGCACATCTAGTACAGAGTAGAGACCAACGCCATGGTACAGAAAGCAGAATGACCCCCTACGCCGTGCTGAAATCAAGACACCCAGTACAGTATCATGCCTCCTCGAGATCCTCGACGACCCGGACAGCGCCGCCCTTCTTCCGGTCCTCGACCTCGCGTCGCATCATCTTACGACGCTCCACCTCGGCGACGAGGCCCTTGAGGTAGACCTCGGCCTGCACGGTGGCGCTGTACGACAGCGCCGTCCAGCTCCAGATGTTCCTCCTCTCAGCGTCGGCGCCCGCCGCCAGCAAGGTGCGCAGCACCAGGAGGTTGCCGTTACTGCTGGCGAAGTGTAGTGCCGTGTTGCCGTCGACGTCGGCGCGGAGGACGGCCGACTCGGCGCCGCCGGGCACGTACGTGAGTAGGATCTGCAGGACCGTGTCGTGGCCGCCGCGGCTGGCCTCCATGATGGCGTCGCGGCGCCGGGCGTCACGCCGCAGTATAAGCTCGGGATCCCGCTCGCAGAGGAAGTGGACGACGTCGGTGCGGCCGGCCGCCGCGGCGAGCATGAGGGCCGGCTGGTGCTTCTCGTTCAGGGCCGGGTAGGGGTCTTCGTGGCCGGCGTCGATGAGGACGCGGCAGACGTCGAGGTGGCCGAGGGAGGCGGCCAGGTGGAGGTTCGAGTTGGACAGGCCCTCGGCGGAGGCGTCGGGGTTGAGGAGGGATTGCGGGTGGGAGCGGAGGATGCGCTTGACGAGGGACGGGTCGTTGGCCGTGATCGCGCGGCGTATGCGGATGTTGGGAGGGATCCTGTGGCAGTATCAGAGGTTAGCCTTCGGACGTTGCGATGGTCCGGATGGCGGAATGCTCACATGGTGATGGTCGTTGTGGAGGATTGATTGACGGAATGGAAGTGGGCATCTCGCGGCCTCGCGTCGCCAGCGACCGGGTCGAGTTCAGGTCATGTGAGGCTGCAGCAAGGCTCTGCTGGCGATGGAGAGGGCGATTTCTGTGGTGGACAGCCTGTGTGTGCTGGGAAGCTGTACGGAGGAGGTTCAAGGTCACGAGCCAGGCACGGGCGAGCTTCAAGCCACAGTTGAGAGGCACCTGGCACCTCAGCGCTGTCCCCACGTTTGGCGGGGAACTCCAGTAGATTCAGGGGATCTGGACCCGCCCAGTCCGCCAAGGAAATAAAGCTAGCGCATTGCGTCCCCCGCCAGCGACAAGGGCAGGGGCGAGACAGCGCCCGTGGCGGGCTGCATTCCAGCTGAGGTAACTTGAACCTCGCCATCGATTTGAAAGTCGTCTACGTGATGGGCGTGGGAAGGAAGGATGGAGGAGGCAGTTAGGAGGGGTCGGTAGAGAAGGTAGTCGCCCATTCCAGGAGTCAACAATGCAGGAGGGCCAGAAGACTCCTGTTCCTCGTCAACTCCATCAGTACGTACTCGCTACCAAAACCACATTCTTCACAAACACTTTCTGATACGATCATCACTTCATCCATCATCGACAGATATGGCGAAAGACCAGAAGCAAGTTTATCCCCAACTTGACTTTCCGCCACTTACGCCCAGTGCTGATATCTAACTTCCAAGCGCAACCAGCTCCCCTCCAATACAGCCAGAAAACGACGAAGACAGGCATTCCATCAAGTCCGAACGTAACGAGGAAGGCAGACATCTCCTGGCATGCATCGACGAGACATTCCACTCGCCGCCCGACGAGGTCTGGCCCTTCCTATCCGCCATCGGGACCGAGAGGATCTTCGTCCCAGGCTGCACCCGCTCCTCGCTGGTCGAGGGCTCCGGCGAGGGCGCCCTGCGCCGCCTGCACTTCGGGCCCGTCAACTTCCTCGACGAGCGCATCCTGGAGCTGAACCGCGACGCATACACGCTGCGATACCTCACCGTGAACAAGAAACCGCCAGATGCTCAGTACGGGATCGTCAAGTTGTATCCCGGGTGGCCGCACCTGACGAGGATCGTCTGGGAGCTCTAGGGAGGCCCCTGGACGTGTAAGGACGTCTGCTTGGATGCCGCGCGGGTTGAGGCCACAGGGTACATCACTGCACAGGTCCGGTCGATACGGAAGCTGGCCCTTTCTTCCACGCCGTGGGAGATGCCCAGATGGCTTGACAGCGTATCTTCGGGACTGGGACATTGGCATTGAGCAGGTCTTTTCATCGAGGGGCCTGCTTTAAGTTGCTTTAAGTTGTATGTATCGAGCAACGAACAGTACAGAGCGAGACAAACATGGCATGATCGCACTTGTTATTGACTACGTACAGTCTACGCGATGCATCTGCCACATTTCTCCCTTCCCTTCTAGATCTTCAGGTCAGGATCGAACTCGAGGTTGCGCCTGTGCAGCTTGGACGCCGACGGGTCGTACGGCGGGTCGATCATGATGTAGTTCTCGATGAGGGCGGTGCCGGCACGCAGGGCAGCGACCTGGACGTCCGTGCAGGAGCTGAGGTCGAGGATGTAGCAGTAGTACGGATACTGCGGCGGGACCTCGTTGGTGATGTGGAAGGTATCCAGTGGTCCCTCGGTGTGGTAGTCCTCGTCGGCGGCCGTGTCGACGCGGCCCGTGGCGATGTCGCGGTCGAAGAGGGCGCGGTTGAAGATCTTGTAGGCCGACTCCTGCTGGTACGAGGGCACGGCGTGCCCGGCCTGGTAGACGCGGATGTACGAGAGGTTGCCGTGCTGGCGGACCTGGCCGCCCTCGTACGTGCAGTTGGTGCGCAGGGGCGCGTAGCCGGCAGCGGCGAAGTCGTCCTGGCGAGACCACGGGATCGCGAGCGAGGCCGCCTCGCCGCCGATCCAGTTGCAGGCGAAGTCGCGGTCGCCGTACATGAGGACCATCTTCTTGCCCTTGTCGAGGAGGGCGCCCATGTCCTCGAGCCAGCCGGGGCGGTTGTAGTCGCCGATGCCGCGGTACGCGGACGCGATGGCGCTCGAGCTGCCCGTGAAGTTGAGCGGCACGCCGAGAGCCTCCTGCACGGAGCGCTGGTTCAGGTAGCCCGGGACGAAGGGGTCCGGGAACATGGTCGGGTCGACCTGGGTGACGTCGTAGTAGTCCCTGCCAGACACGCGCAGGTACGGGTCTCGCATCCTGTTGGTGCAGAAGGTCTCGGCCTGCTGGCAGATGCGGTTCACGGTGGCGTTGACGCCGAGGGCCTCGGGGTCGTAGACGACGGACAGGGCCTGGCAGTTGTCGATCTGGTCGCGGCAGCCTCCGGGGGCCGAGTACGCGTCCCTCATGCCCTCGTAGATCTCGCGGCTGACCGTCTGGATGCCGTAGGTGTTGTTGTACGCCATCTCCGGGTACGAGGGCCACTGGACCTTGCGGTCGATGCAGCCGTTGACGAGGAGCAGCGTGTCGAGGTTGAGGATGTACTTCCTTCCGGGGACGTCATCGTAGGTCCCGTTGAGGATCTTCTCGTTCTGCTCGTCGAAGAGGGCGGCCAGGGCGGGGCCGTAGCGGCCGCCGTACGACTGCGTCGAGATGCTGATGCGGTCGTCGCCCGGATGGTAGCCGGGGAATTCCTGGAAGAAGACCTGCGCAAAGTGCCACAGGGCAATGGCGCCGTTGCGGCTGCCGCGGCTCGTGGCGCTTGCATTGCCGCTCGAGTAGGTTCCCACGTGGAAGGTCGTGTTCTGCTCGGGGATGGGGGCGCCGGGGGCCAGAGTGCGGACGCCGCCGAACAGGTCCCGTGTGACATTGCGGAGGGTGTCGTAGGAGAAGCCCGCCTGGACGGGCTGGTCAATGTACAGCATGTTGACTGGGAAGTGTGAGCACTAGATTCGACACCAAGGAATCAGCCATACCGTTGTTGTTCCATGACAGAGGGTTCAGTCTCGTGGTCTGAGAATCGGGGTTGATGAAGCATGGGCCGTTCTCGTAGAGGAGACCGGGCATGGACGAAGCGCCAGGGCCACCGTTCATCCAGATGGAGAGAGGGGCATTCTCGGGGTCGTTCCTGGCCTCGAAGAACCAGAAGAACGTGTTGATCGGGAAGTCCTGGGGAGTCCCGAGGCCATCGATGGAGCCAGGAGGGAGATGGATGTAGCCAGAGTATGACTTAACCCCAGGGGTGGTCTCACAGATCCCCGGCTACACCTTGCAAGTCAGTACATGTCACTGTACATTTCATACTGGTTCCGTGTGGGAGTGCACTGACTTCTTTGTAGCTGATGCTGATCTCAGGGTTGAACTTGGACTTGACGACCGTCACACCCTGCGGCGTGGGCGGGAACTGCGCAACTACAGGAAGGACAAGAGCACCGGCCCAAGCGGCCAGGGAGAGATACGAAGAAACCATCATGAGGCGAGATTCCGCAGAGTCGTGAACTAACACCAGAGCCGCATTCGAGAAACGACAAAGGCTCTCAACGATGTCGGCCCCGGGACGCGTCTTTTATAGCAATCCATCGGCATCACCTACCGCGAGCCGAGCCCCTCGCAAACAGCAGCATTACCAAAATACCTTGATAAACCTGCATGTACCCCGCCGACCCCTCAGTCGCCGTTGAAGAGAAGCGAAGCTCATCATCGCGTCGGGCCCCCTGGCACGGCGCGCTACCTTCCTCTTTGGTACCCCGGTCTCGCGAGACCTGCTTGTCGGCATTCGGCAGGTGTGCAACATCGCACGGTAGCATCGCCTCGAGCCGATAGGCGTTGCTGGGAGCTTACGGGCTGGGTGCGCCTGGCTAGGACGCTTAAGGCCGTGTAGATCCTTCTTGGGGCCAGGGGGGCCCGGGGGTGGTGATCGGGCCAAGACGAGTCTGCATAGTCCGTGGAAAGGGCCCCCGCAACTGACGATAGTGTCGACGGGAATAGCAGTGCCAAGGTGCCGTGGCCGGCCCGCTTCGTGGTCTGATCTGGAGATGTTGCGGGGTTTCTTGAGTGATCGCGAGTTTTCTGGCTTATGAGTGCAAGAGCATGAAAGGGAGGCAGAAGAATGGACAAGAGGCGAAGGGAGGTTGTTTGAGGAGCACATAACAATCGACTTTGTTTTCAGGTATACATATCAATTGGTGAGGATCTGCCTCTTCCTACAGAGCTGGTCAGAGCCGGCGTGACGAAGTGATATGAAGAACAGCACATCAGCTCCCCTGCGGAGTTGAGGCTTCCCGCCCAGACCTAGCCTGCAATCTTGCTCAAAGAATCTACATTGAAGAAAATGATGATCTCTCTGAAAACAAATAAGACTGTCTCAGGCCAGACTAGGATGGAGTCTGGGAGCGTGCAAAAGAACGGGATGCGCGAGAAGTACGAGCTCGTCGCCGACGTCGCAGCTTCTTTGATGCACACTCATGGTGTTCCTCGGCATCGTTCGACGGTGTCGTCTCTACGGGCTTGTCGTCAGATACCACGGGTGACGCAATGGATGTAGATGTAACCGGAGTCGAAGAGGCCGGAGTCGAAGTCGATGGTGATGTGATTACCACAGAAGTCGCACCGGACGGCTGAAGAGTCTCAACAGAATCGTCTCCGTCCCCGGTTTCCAAGTCCTCGAAGATATCATTCTGGGCGCCGGGATGATACCCCATCTTGGAACTGTACGCTGGGGAGAAGCCGATATCTCCAACATTGTTGCCCTCGGCCTGGTTCCAGGCAATCATCTGCTTCGGCCCAGATACGCAAGACGCTGGGTCATCGACGCAGGGGAGGGGGACCTGGGCCACTCCGAGCTTCTTGGTGGAGGATGTATTGGTGACGCGGCATCGGAAGTTCTGCATGTACATGTTGGGTTCTCCGCCTAGATGCTGTTAGCAGTTGAACTCGGTGGTGTTGGCTTCGAATATTTACAGCCGTCGGGTACCCAGAGCCAGGCACAATAGCATCCCTGCTCCGGGCAGGGAGGCATATCCTTCGGCACGTCATAGGTAGCCAGGCGCTTCCATGGAGTGCTAGAGTGGTCAAAGTCAGATACGTACGGTTGTGATGGTAACGGTCAACAGCTTACTGTTCAAGAACCGAGAAGACGACGAGATTTTCCATTGTCACGGCGCTTAGCTCCTCTTCGTAACTGATAGCCCACGCGGTGCCCGCAGAAGCCTCCTCGCTCTTCGTATGCAAAGGACCGCCCTCCCCATCAGGGTTGTCCATCAGACAGCTCTCCTCGTCAGGGGCAGACCAGTCTTCAGGATGGTCCAGGCCATCCGGCCAGTCGGAAGCCAGGTCTCCGCCGTAGGATAAGGTCGTAAAGGCTCGGTTGATGGCGAGCTCAACGGTGAAGGATCCGCCGGCGGGAAGATCGAGAAACTCGCCCTCGGGGGGTGGGACCTTGTCGCAACCACGGTCTGCCTGCATCCACCACTGGCTCTTGGTCAGGTTGTAGAGTGGATTGACGACTAGGTTGGTGTTCTGGTCGTTGTTGGTGATGTCGTTGCCGCCGCGGCAGAACATGCCATCTGTGAAGACGCCGACATGGGCTTCGGCGAGTGAGGAACACAGGAGTAGGAGGACAGATTGCTTCATTTTGAGAGAGTTCGCTGAAGCCTTAGAAAAGAACGATTGAAGGCTGGGGTCACAAGAATAAAGGAATGGAAGCGCTGATCCAGCTCAACGCGGCGAAGGAGTGACGGTTGTCAAAATAACAGAAAAGGAACTGAAAGTACTCGCAGAAAACAGTCCGACTGCAAAGGAAGATGGGGATGAGGTCTCTGTCAATATTTAAATTCTCCAACATTCTTTGCCGCCCCGTGGGCTTCCACGACGAGGTGACAGGGAATGTTCAACCCAGCCAGGCAGCCGAAACACGCGATGGATCTCGTCAAGCCATCATTGCCAGACAAAATGCATGCAACAAGTGAATTAGGCAGGTCTCACTTCCACGCTGCCGGGCCCGTACCCAGAGGACAGGGTTTAACGTGCCGGAGAGAATATGGTCAAACAGCTGGCGCTCTTCCAAGAGACCGGCGCCGGGGACTTGCCCCTGACATTTCCACTGCCGGGGCTGATCTGCGGAGTTCCGCGTGGTTAGCGCTGCTCTGCCGGCGATCATTACGGGGAGGATGGCAGTAATCTTCCGGCTGGGTCCAGCAATTGTGCCCCTGGAAACGTTTTTTTTTTGATATTGCCAGCTGTTGAAGTCTCGGTTGGAGTCGGCATTCTGACCTCAATCCACAGACATGTCCTTGAAGGAATACTGAGAAGGCTTGGTCACTTGCAATTCTAATATGTCACTCTCGCGTCCCATTCACTTGTTTCCAGGTTCATTCGGTAAGACAGATTAACTTATGTTCATTGGATATTCGTGGTGTGACAGGCTAGTATTCCTGCATTCGCAATGCCACTGACCTTCAGAGTCCTGCTTCGGACGAATTTCTATGATAAAGCTAAGGTATTCCCAAAGCTGACATGGTATAGCAGTGCCTAGATTTGCAAAGGCCGAGAGTTCAGAACTTCGTCCGAACATCCCATCCGCCGCCCACAACCCTCGCAACAACAAACAAGACCGTACTCACAGTGTACGCCGCGCCGCAAAAGGCAATCAGCGCCTGGTAATTTTCGCCATTTCCCGTGCCCAGAATATGTCCCGAGATCGGTATACCCGCCAACGTCGCCAGGCTTACGACCCCGTACGCGGTCCCGTAGCGACTCGCATAGTCCTCCGTCCGGCACAGCTGCGCCACACACACCGGCGTCAAGCTGTACGCAGAGCCACTGAAGAAGCCGTAGAGCACGGCGAAAGCGACAGTAGCCGCGACGCTGGATCCGGCGTTGAGCCAGAGCGCGACGATGGAGAGCGTGCACGCTGCCGAGCAGAGGATCATGACGTTGAAGCGGCCGAGCCTGTCCGCCGCTGGCCCGGGGAGGCCGCGGCCGAAGATGGAGGCGGCGTTGAGTATGGCGAGAACGTGAGGCGATATCCCGTCGAAGCCGTGAGATGAGGAGTAGGTGGTGATGTACGCTGGCGGGACGAGGACAGCCCAGTCGAGGATGAAGATGGCGGACATCGTGAGCACGAAGCGCACGTCCTTGAAGCCGCGCCAGTCGAGGATCAGACGGGCGTGTCTATTTCGAGGTAGACGTGTCTTCAGAAGCGGCAGGCTTATAAAGAAGCAAACGATGCTCACGAGGGCGAAGCAACGGATCGCCCAGGCGAAGCCGATACGAGGCGTGAGTTGCCTGAAGACGATGGGGAAGATTACACCGCCGAAGCCGCCGGCGGTTGTTGCGAGACCGGTTGCGAGGCCACGATTCTGCTGGAACCAATGCCCGATGGTGGCGATGCTCGATGTCCAAAGTATGGAAGAAGAAGCGCCGCCAAGGATGCTGAAAGCGAGGAGGAATTGGTAGTATGTCTCGCAAAAGCTCGTACATATCAAGGATGCGACGAGGCCGGAGGCGCCTACGGGCAGGAGTACTCTCAGCCCATACCGATCGTAGATGGGCCCGACCTGGAACCCGCCGAAGAAGAAGAGGAAAGCGAATGTACTGAATATCCAGCCCACCTCGCTGGCTGAATGATCCGCCAACTGGTTCTCCGAGAGGTGGGCTTGGAGGATGCCGGTCGCGTTGAGGAGGCCCGAAGCTGGGAAGAGTGCAAGCCATGCGCCGAGGATGACGCTGTATGCTTCGAGGCCTCTCTCAGGGTACGCCTCGGCCACTGGTGCCCTTTGTGGTGTCTCACTTTCATCCATTGTCGGGGTGCGAACGTAGCGTTACGGCGGCAAACCAGTCAAGTTTGAGCATGGGGTGCCGAAGTTGGTGCTTGAGACCATGAGGCTATAAAGGTATAATTTTCGAAGTTTGAATTCTCTTCCTCGTTCCCTCGGCCAAATCAAGGCGTCGAAGGGCGTGAGGTTGTCAGCCAAGGCCCGGCATGCTGCATGAGGATAGGATCGGCGAGCGAACTTGGTTGGGACCTGCTCCACAGAGCTATGCCCTCAAATCCATGATAGAGGCAGTGCCACGGCTTTACTCGGGAACGACATAAAGTGGAAGAACCATGCCGCCTCGGACCCTGGAGTGACCAGCAACCAGAGCTTCACACAAAGATGTGACGGGAGAAGACACTTCTGATGGTGGGACATTGCGCGAGATCCGATAGCTTGAGGACTGGCAAGCCTCGAAAGTTATCAAGTTGTGTTCTTCAGATTACCAACCGGCAACTATATGTTTTCATCATATTCCGCGCGGCTTCGAAGGTGATATGAGATGATGCCTGTCTTCCTGGTTTATCCTCGGGCTACTCTCTGAAAGCACCAGTGTCCCTATCAAAGAGGCGTATTTCCACCTGAATCCGATTCGGTCTGCCATTCGTCGTCTGAGTCCGATAAAGCTTGCCACTCGCCGGAGGACGACTGAGGCCCGCCTGGTCCGTCGTCACTTGCGCTATCATCATTTGTGCCGCCGCCACCTGCGCCGAAGTAATATCCCCCAAGCGCGGCATTCCATCCCCCATAACGCCGTTCCAGCTTCCTGTCGTTCCGAAGAGTCACGATCTGCTTCCCTCTCCCCTCATCGACCCACTTGTAGCCGGTGATCTTGATGATGCTAGTCGGGCATCCCCATCCCGGGCTGCGGGGCCTGGTCAACTGCCCGTACCAAGTACGCATGTCTAGCCGGGCCCCGAAAACGATATTCACGCTCTTCAGGCTGGCATAGTCGAGAGTATGCACGCCGTTCAGAAGGAAGTGTTGTGACACTCCGTAGGTGTAGGAATTCAGTCGCAGATACTTGATCCGGTGCAGGTCGGGATGTAGAAGCTCCCCAACCATGGTGAGAGGCATTGTGACGAGGTCCGCGTCAAAGTTGATCCACACCGAGTGCCCCGAGTGCTTGTCGCAGCTACAAGGCCGGAACGCAGGGCGGTAGTGGGCGAGGGCGACTTTGCGCGCTTCGCGACTGACTTGGAGGGTTTTCGGGCTGTCGTGGGACTCCAACTGCTGGTAGTGCTGGTCGCTTTCGGGGCAGTCGTCGACCTCCTTGTATCTGATCGTCACTTTCCTGGGCGCAGACTCGGACCACCTCGGGGTCATGCACCATTCCCATATCAGCCAGCGAAGGTCGTACGGCAGAGCCGGGAATTTGTCGAATGTGGTCATTTCGTGCCTGGTCCGAGGCTGAACGGAAGTGACCGAGTCACTTCCTGCCCAGCTGATTGAGCTCGACATTGTGTTGGCGGTGAAGAGTCCTCTCTGAAATGGATCGGTGCCTTGTCAAGCTTGCCCGGCTTGTAGTCGAAGAACGGATGTGGGAGGATCGAGGAAAGCGCGCAAACCTGGTGATGCTGAAGTCGTTGAGTCGGGAATGTTGGCCGGCCCTTGCTGGCAGTGGAGGCATAGCCTATGAGAAGCTCACGGGCAGGCCTCCTTGGGCACTCGCCGGTGACCCTGACAGGGGCGGGCACTGGCAGCTGAGGACAACGGGCGCCGAACGGGCCGTGACAGGCGGCAGCCCCCCACCGAACCCCCATCCATTGCCGACATCATCCCAGTTGGCAGCTGGGGACTGGAGTTGGGCGCCGGCAATTTCGTCATCCCATCACAACCACGACCTCACTCATCGGCTACTCATTCTCTCACGGTCTCACCACACAAGTGCGCTCACTCAATCTGACCGGTCACCATGGCCGAAACTCCGACCGCAGCCGCGCTGCAGTCGCGCACCTCGGCCGTCTCGAACCGCAGCGCCCGCATCTCTCTCAGCCTCGAGAAACTCTCCGTCAAGGCGGCCACCACCTCACCCGCCTCGTACCTCATCGACCCAGTCCGCGAGCTGGCCGGCCTCATCAGCGACTTCGTTCAGGGACTTGACTCGCTCGCTGTGCTGTTGGGCGATGCTAGTTCTGCATCTGGCCCGACACGGCAGCGACTGGTCGACTTGCTGTCGAGTGTTGAGGAGACCATGGTGACGATGACCTCGGTGCTGGAGGCGGCCTTGCCGAGACAGAGCCCGCCAGTGAGCGAGTCAGAGTTGAGGGCGCTGGCCGCCTCGGGCGATCTCTGGAGGACATTTTCATCTTTGATGGGAACATTTCTGAACATCATTCAATTGTAGGTCTTGTTTCATGAGACGAGCACCAACGTCGATGTCTTGCGCGGGGCTCGTGCTGATAAGATACCGCAGGGAGGACCAAGAAGTGGCAGACCAAATCCTCGAGTCAAGCAGCTCCGAATTCGAGCAATTGAGCCATCTCAAGACGCAATACCAACTCGAGAATGTCACCATCTCGGATGAACCGGAACCAGAGCCGGTACCCTTCAGCCCGACCGCTGAGAGCAAAGCACGCGAGGCAGGTTTGCTGCCGAACTACGACCAGGTCATGGCCAGCTCATCATCACAGCTCGATGTCCCACAAGGTGCTGAGCCTGTCCGGTCACCAACAATTGAGAGCAAGTCACCTCCACCGAAGCCCACTGGCGTCGGCAAGTTCAAGCAGGGCAAGGCGATCAAGTCCCTCTTCCGGCACGTTTCATCCGGATTCAACAAGCCCGAACCCCTCATGGACCCTTTCTGCCGTGCCGCTGCGCAAGGGAACATCGATCAGGTCCGCAGCATCCTGGCGCAGGGTGCCAACCCCAATGGACACAACGAGGCTGGCCACACGCCGTTGACGTCTGCCATCGCCAATGGGCACCTCGAGATGGTCCAGTTCCTTCTGCAGAATGGCGCCAACGTGACGACCAACGGATCAAGCCCGCATTATCCCGTCAAGGCCTTCAGAGGCGATCCCAAAGCTGCCGCGTCGAGCTCGACTCAGAACCCTAACACCCCATCCTCGAAGTCTCTACCGCCCCTCTATCACGCGGCGAACACGGGCAACATTCCCATCATATCTCATCTACTCTACTGTGGCGCAGACCCAAAAGCGAGGTCTACCTTCGGCGCCGACTACTTCATCGACACTGTCGAGACAGCACCGCTCGAGGCGATCGGGCACCTCCTTGCGCACGGCGCGGACCCTAATGCGGACACGTTCTTCGGCAAAAAGATCATTGCCGCAGCCGTAGAGCGCGGCGACATTCCCCTCGCCCGCCTCCTGCTTGATCACGGCGGCAAGGTATCCGCATCGAGCTCCAGCGGGACATCACTGGTTGGCATCGCCGTGGCGAACCGTAACCTGGACCTCGCCAGACTCCTCCTCGAGCGCGGCGCAGACCCGAATACCGTGTCCACAATCGGCACATCCCTCCTCTCCAACGCCGTCGCCCTCCGCAACCTCGACATGGTCAAGCTCCTGCTCGAATTCGGCGCGAACCCCACCACATCCCGTGACGCCGCCGTGCGCGGAAACCCAGTCGTCGTATCAGCCGTGCAAAAGGACTTCCTCCCCGGTCTGAAGGTCCTGCTCGAAGCCGGCGCGGACCCCAACGCAAAGGACTTTACAGGCCGCTACGTCCTCATCCTCACCATCCAGCAGGGCAAGCGCGGCTACGCGCAGGCCCTGCTCGAAGCCGGCGCCAACGCAAAGGTCACGGGCCTGACGGGGTCCCACATCCTCTCGATCCTGCTGCGGCAGGACATGGAGATCGCCGAGATGGAGGCGCTCCTGCGCCTGCTGCTCGCGCACGGATCGGACCCCGACACGCACGCGACGTCATGGTCTGGGAACTCGAGCACGCCGATGGGGTACTGCGTCAAGTTCGAGAGGCCGCAGCTCGTCAGGGCAATGGTGCAGGCTGGCTCGGATCCGCACCGCGCCGGTCTGTCGGGCGCGATGGGTTCCTCGAGCCCCGGGGCCAAGGATACGCCGTTCATGTATGCCGTGACGCACGGCAAGGCAGACAGCGTGCGAGCCATGCTGGACGACGAGGCTGCGGCGTCCAGGCTCAAGCTGGCGACCGAAGGTGCGTGGGACGTCTTTGTGGACCGCGTGCTCGAAGCGGCGGCGAGCAACGGCGACAAGGACGTCATGATGGTCCTGCTCGAGTTTGGCATCGGGGATGTGGAGAGGGCGTTGACGGCTGCTGATGCCACTGCACACCGGGGTCTCGTGCATGCTTTACAAGAGAAGGCGAGAGAGGAGAGGGGTAAGGTGCCGGAGGAGGCGAAGCCTGAGGAGGGTGTTACTAAGGAAGTGGCGGTTGACGGCAAGGGCGCAGATGACCACGGCGAGGGGCCCTCTGGTGTCCTGACGCTCGCGGGGCCAAGCGACACGGGTATTGACGCTGGACCATCGACGGGACATGGCCACGTGGACGAGGACGCACCGCCCCCCTATGAGAAGACGTTGCAGTACGAGGCGAAGGACGACCTAGCTGGGAGGTAATGGATCTCAACGCCACCGAGTGGACTTGACGATCATGCGATGTTTTTTGGGATCATCTGGACTTTTCATCCTCATCCTCTAATATCAAAACCTTCGGGATCACGCCCGGAATGCGTCTGTGGTTTACTGGCAGCAGGTGGCTGCGACTGGGCATTACGTACTACTGTCGCCCCCTCGCCCCCCTGCCAGCGGTTAAACGGCATGGCCGTTGAGAGGAATGAGCATGTCTCGGGACCCCTGCGGGATGGAGCTGATCTATCGAATATCGGCATGCCCTAACCGGCGGGCCGGTTGAGATGTCTGTCTCAGTTCCGAGAACCTGGTCCCTATCTTCATCTTGCATGTTCTTTCCGCGCGAATTCGGCATCTTTCTCTCATGGGGTTCTCACTTTTCCCATCTTGCGAGATATTCACAGGTCTTCTTCGTGGGGGGGAAATGTTTGGTTGAGAATTGAAGCATATGGGGGTCTCCACGGGCGTGGTGGGAAGGGAAGGAACTGTAATCTACACCGGTCGTGCCCGTATTGTTGGCATCTACAAGAACACGGCCATGGCAATCAGTGCGCCGAGGCTGACGCCGCTCACGACGAGCGTGGTGCCGCTGGCCTCGACGAAGTATCCGTCATCCTCGGGCTTGGCAGGCTTCTCATGCTGCTCGTGCTCGGGCTCGCCCTTTCCATGGCCCTCCTCTCCGTGTTCAGGGACCTGTCCCTCCTTATCTCCATGACCCTTCTCGCTCTCGTGGCGTCCCTGATTTTCCTCGCAGTCATCTTCCTCACAGTCGTCACCGTCGCATTTGCCAGGCTCTCCGGTGGGTTCAGCGAGAACCTTGACGCCGTACCCCTCGTCCCTCCACGCGTCGACGGACTCGACGGGGAGCGTGAGGGTCTTGGTGACGGGTCCGTCTCCGCCGCACGAGGAGCAGGCGACGGCGGCGCGGGTGAATCCGGGCGGGAGTGCCGTCTCCGTGGGGCCGCGGCAGACGACGTCGTCGCAGGTCTGGGTGATGGTGTAGGCGTGGGGGCAGAGGCCGGTGGCGCACCACTTGTCGTAGGTTAGGGTGTAGCACTGCTCGTAGCTTCCGCCGCCGTAGGTCACGGTGGCGGTTGGGTTGACGGTGGTGGTGATGCAATCGTCGGAGGTGATGACGGGCTGGGGCTGGGCGAGGACGCCGGCAGCCAGGAAAGAGGCGCGGAATATTAGGGAAGAGAGCGTCATAGTGAAGTAGGTGAAGGTGATGCCGTATGCTTGTCTATACGAATATGGAAAGAGTGAACGTAGTTGGTGAGTGATGAACTTACTGCTTGATCGAACTTCCCTGAGTGCCAGGGTTAGGGCTGGATTTATACCTCTCCAGCTCTCGTCCGGCAGATCATGCATGGCCATGCCCGTTGCCTCAATCCATGCCTCAATTCTTCACCGTCTTGATTTATCCGACTAACCGCTGAGAATTCCTCGTAAAATGAAATCATCTTCATGTTGGAACGTTGGGCCCGGAGGCCCCATCTTGCCAAGTCGGACTCGGGTCCGGAGTCTGGGAAGTTGTTGCTCTGGAGGGAAACGAGATGGCTGAATGTAGTCTCGCGATACCCGTACGGCACGTGCCATGCCTTTCCTAGGGCTGGCACTAATGAGATCTGCCAAAGTCCCATCTGGGTCTTACATGGCATTCTTGCAAGGGACGATCGCGGGACCCTGGGGGGCCTTGGCTGTGGGACTCTCAGCTGTGTGATCTATAGACACTAGACCCATACAGGGTCTTTCAGTCTCACCTGGGAGCCAAGAAGCTTGGATGAAGGCCTGAAGTTTTGCATTGATTGTAAAGGGTTCGTTCTCTCGCAGTGCTGGGAACATGGAACACTTTTCGTACAGAGGCCCAGCGGATGATTCGTGATCAGTCGCCAAGGCATCCTCGAGAGGCGCCATCTAACGAGTCTCTGGAGCCCCACAGGAACCATTGAGTGCCTGCTAGTTGGTCTCAGAGATGTCTTGCTTGACATGGGCAGTGGACCATGCGAGCCGCGGCGTTGCGGAGATTCGGACCATAGTAGATCTCGGAGAGGACTTTCGGTTCCAAGAAGACGACAATGTCCATCATCGTCGACTGAAAAAGCCTGCGCTGTCACCGCTAGTGCCACAATGCCCAAAACATGCTGACAGAGGAATGCGGAGAGCTGAGTAGGACGTGGCGCTGTCTCCATTCTAAGAACCTGCAATGGTATTGCCAAGTCGGTCTTCTCTTTCTGTGAACTCGCTGGACTATGGACTGTCGTGCTGAGACGAGATGGCGCGATCAATGACAGGCTCAACAAATGCCGCGGCAAGAAGATACGTACTGGCCGAGATCACGTATATATGACTGGGACTTCCCGCTTACCTCTCCCGTTTCCTCATCCCATCATCGTCACTCTTTCGACAGTCAAAGTACCCAACTACGTCCTCTCTTTTCTCCCTCACGTCCACCATGCACGTTTCGAAGCTTGCAGGCCACGCCGTGGCACTGGGCGGTCTGGCTAGTCGAGTAATGGCCCAGGCCAGCGACGACGATTGCCCCGAAGGCATCACGATCGTTGAGTTGCAGCCTGTCGAGATCATTCACTTAGGTCCCCCCAGGTCGACCGAGACGCTCACTCTGACTCGGTACAACGCAACCTGACAATCCACCTCTTCAACCTTTGCAGCTAACGACTTGTTTGCAGCACTCAGACCGTTGACGGCGGTCGTGGTGATCCTGGATTCACCACCATCACCCGCCCAGCCTCCGGCACGTTCACCCAAGTGGTCACCATCCCTCCCCAGGGCGACGGCCCAGGCACCGTCATCGTCCCCGACCCGGTGCCCACGGACGGGCCGGGCGAGTTTGTCACTGTCACTCGCCCTCCCTCGGCGACCTTCACTGGGCCTGTTACTGTTCCGGGCACGGGGGGTGAGCCTGGCACTGTGTTTGTTCCTGGCCCGGCTCCCACCCCGTCGCTCCCGGGCTTTGACACCATTACCACGGTCTGGGACGGGCCGACCACGCGCACACGCACCGTGCCGGGCAGTGGGACCGTTCCCGGGACCATCATTATCGAGACACCCATTGTGGCGACGGAGGGTCCAGGCTCGCCACCGATTTTCAACACCATCACCACCAAATGTAAGTTACCCCGAGCGCTTTTCCCAACCCAGGTGCTGTGCAAGCTGTTTCTGCATCTCGAGCACGATGACTTGCTCTATCAACTTGTATCAACAACACCGGCTAACGTCAAGGTGAAAAGGGGATGGCCCTACGACGCGCACCCGTACCATTATTGGAACCGGGACTGTTCCTGGCACCATCATCGTCGAGACTCCCGGCGTCCCCGACGGACTTCCCACTTCATCTGCGTCTGCTCCCGCCGAGACGACCCCGGCCGAAACTACCGCGGCGCCCCTCGAGACCGTCACAATCACCGAGCCTTATGACGGCATCTCGTCCACCTCGTCGTTGATCCCAGCGGTCTCCGGCGCCCCTCCCACTCTGGTCATTCAGCCCCCCCGCTGCACCGCCGGCGTGGCATGGGCGTACTACAACCTGGAGGAGGGAGACGGCGCCGGGCAGATCCCGCGCGTCCTCGGCGATGACGGGGACGTGGCCTGGTCAACTGAAATCTTCAGCATCGACACCGCCATGTCAGGCCAGTCTCCCGAGCTGGTAGGCCAGAGCACCACCATCGGAGGCAGCATCGTCGTCCCGCCCGAGACCCTCGTCATCTACGGCCAGGACACCGGCAACGAAGGACCCTGGACCCTGATCCACCACACGGGATACTTCAGCCCCAGCCAGGCGGGCGACTACATCTTCGCCGCCCCCGAGGGCTTCGGGCCTGCGGTCCTGGACGACGGGGCGTATCTGTGGATCGGTGAGAACGCCGTCTCGGGCTACACGAACGGTAACGCGGACGAGATATACCTGCCGAACCGCGGCCGCGTCGAGTACACCTACACCGTCAGCGAAGAAGACGTCGGATCGTTCATTCCGTTCCGCTGGATGGCCGTCAACGCGCAGAGTGGCTTCGCCTGGCCGTTCCAGGTCGTTGACCCTTCGGGCCAGGATATCTTCAGCATCACGACTGAAACGGATGACGGGCAATTCGTCAACGGCTGCGAGGGGTCTATTGAGGCGCCCCCTTTTGACTTTTAGGTCTGCAAATATGTTGTAGAACGGGCTATTCTGTGCGGATAGTGATAATGGCGTTTACCGACGTCACGACCTTGCTGAGCGGCGTGCATCTAATTCAGGATCCCTGGCAGATGGAGAAAGTACAGAATTTGATACACGTCTCCCGTGTACTCCAGGTAGAACTTGCAGTCTTACCATAATACTCAGCTTTTGGAGAGCAGAACATGCAACTTGGTTTAACAGATTCGTGTGTGGGCCGGAAAGGGCAGAAATTCTAGATGAAGTCACGGGTGTTGTCGTGAGTTATATGCGTATGTCCCCTAAAGTCCGAGTTCCGGACACCGGGCCCTCCAAGATCGGCAGCCAAGTTCCTAGCGCTCCGACGACGCGACAACACTGCCAGAATGTTGGGGACTTGGTCCGGTTTTGTAGGTGCCTCGGCATCCTTCGATTGGACGCCGAAAAGTCTTCCCATCGGACTCCCGGTGGCAGAACGTCTTTGCCGCCTCCCGTTCTACAGCCGTCTTATCCGTGCGCCGCGACGACCCGTGCATATCCCCCCTTGACGCCCGGAGCCGAGCACCGCAAAGTCCGTTAGGGCGACTTGGTGACCATTACAAAAGACCCGTCGTCCCCGTGGGGGCGATGCCCTGGTCGGTCTTGGCGATGAGGGGCATCTTCTTCGTCATCGATCCTGACAACATCAGTGGTTATGAATGGCAACACGAACAGGACGACAACTGATACTTCAGACCCCCGCGATGTCTCTTTGAGGCAAGGGGACACAGATTCCCCGGTCACGAGACCACCCGAGACACTGAGACACCACGTCGAGCGGGCCCTGACATCACCGACAAGGCTTCCAACGGCGACCTACCAAATAGAGCACGACCACGACAAGCATGATGATGCATCGTCGACACGACACTCATCTTCGGATGATGGCTCTCATACGCTACGAGACAACCCACCTCTGGCTCGCGGCCAGTCCGCTAGACCTGCCAGCAGGACGGCTTCGCTCTTCTCCAGGACCGGCGATGCCAGCCTGTCTCGGACTGTTTCCGAGGTGAGGGACGGTATCGAGAACAGGCGAGACCTGGAGCAGGGCGAGCCACTCAATCACGAAAAGTCGGCACCACCCCCGAATGCCGAAAGAGACCCAAATCTCGTCGCGTGGGATGGCCCAGACGATCCTCAAAACCCCAAGAACTGGTCCTCGAGGCGCAAGTGGCTTGCCGTATTCACCGTCTCTTGCTTCACCTTCCTCTCCCCCGTCTCCTCCTCCATGGTCGCCCCGGCTCTTACTGCCATCGGCCGTGATCTCGATATCCCTGATAGGGTAGAGCAGGCCCTGACGCTCTCCATCTTTGTTCTGGCCTACGCCATCGGTCCGCTGTTCTGGGGCCCTCTATCCGAGCTCTTCGGCCGCATCATTATCCTGCAATTAACCAACCTGTTTTACCTCTGCTTCAACCTCGGCTGCGGTCTCGCCACCTCCAAGGGCCAGATGATCGCCTTCCGCTTCCTCGCTGGCCTGGGCGGCTCGGCACCCCTTGCCATAGGTGGCGGTGTCCTCAGCGACCTGTTCACGGCCGAGCATCGCGGCAAGGCCATGAGCATCTACTCCCTGACCCCGCTGCTCGGGCCTGCCATCGGCCCCGTTGCCGGCGGCTGGGTCACACAGGAAACTTCCTGGCGATGGATCTTCTATAGCACCACCATACTTACCGTAGTGATCCAGGCCATCGGCTTCTTCGCCCTCCAGGAGACCTATGCGCCAGTCCTCCTAACGCGCCAGAAGAAGCGCCTGATCCAAGAAACAGGCAACACGGCCCTGCACACGGAATTCGACCACCCAGACCGCACAATCATGCGAACCCTCGGCATCGCCCTCACCCGCCCCTTCCGCCTCCTCGGCACCCAGATCATCATCCAGTGCCTCGCCCTCTACATGATGTACCTCTACGGCCTCATGTACCTCGTCCTCTCCACCTTCCCGCCCCTCTGGGAGGTCGTCTACCACCAGTCCGTCGGCATAGCCGGCCTCAACTACATCTCTCTCGGCCTCGGCTTCTTCCTCGGCGCCCAGATCTGCGCCCCGCTCCAGGACCGCATCTACGCCGCCCTCAAGAGCCGCATGACGCCCGGCGGCGCCGGCCCCGGCCGCCCCGAATTCCGCGTCCCCATGATGGTGCCCGGCGCCGTGCTCGTGCCCGCCGGCCTGCTCGTCTACGGCTGGACGGCGCAGGCGCACACGCACTGGATCGGGCCGAATATCGGGGCCGTCATGTTCAGCGCGGGGACCATCATTGGGTTTCAGTGCATTCAGGGCTTCCTCGTCGATACGTACACGCGGTATGCGGCGAGTGCCGTGGGCGCGGCCACGGTGCTACGGAGTCTGGCGGGGTTCGGGTTTCCGCTCTTCGCGCCGGCCATGTATGCGAAGCTTGACTACGGCTGGGGGAATACTCTGCTTGCGCTGATCGGGGTGGTCATCGGGTGGCCCGGGCCGCTGCTGCTGTGGAAGTATGGGGAGAGGTTGAGGAAGAAGAGCACTTTCGCGGCGGGCGGGTGATGTTGCGCTTGAAGAGGCAAAACTTGGCACTTTGTTATCGCCGAGAAGATGTACACGACCGAGATCTCTTCCTACCTCATGTAGCTAATCTGCCTCTCGGGGCAGTTGTCTACGCCACCGAAGTTACCTACCTAAGTATCGAAATATGAGACATCGACACATGTGAAGATGCTGCATGGAATGAATTCCCTGGTGTCAGTGGCCTTGGCAAGACCCATACCTTGCAGGGGTAAGTCTGGGACAGCCGCTGACAGCGCAAGCTCTGACTGCCTCGATGTCTATGGAGTCTCCGCGGTCCCTTTCCAGCAGATTCCCTCGGCTGGCAACGGAAAAGCCGGTAATTTGAGGCCACACGCGCAATGTTGCCTTGGCTTGTGATTTTTGAATCGAGGAAACGTCGTCCAGTTGGTCCGTGGAGACCGAGGTCGCGGCCTAGACCGATCTGCACGTAGATACGGTAGTATTGTAAGGGTCCATCTACCTGTCACAGGGGTTAGGCTATGTTCTCACCTGCGGCGCAGCCGGTCCAACACGACGGCCAAGACGGCACCATAGGAATTAGGCAGCATCACAAGTTGACGACGCGAGCCAGAAAGGGTTGCTCCTTCTGCCTATAGAGCTTGCGCTGTTTTATGGTCTCTGTCGTATGCATGCTTGCCGACTCAGAAACCCGCTCATTCCATTTGCATGGGCAAGTGAATGGTGCAAATGTAGCTACGCCACCAGGGAAAGATGCGGTAGTTCCAGATACCCTGCCATGCCTTCTTTGGGCCGTTCCCACATCCGCCGCGTCACACCGGATGATACAGCTGTTTTCATGTGAGAACTGATGTTGCTTTCGGAATGGGAAGGTGACCAAACGATGTACTTACTTCTGCAGGGCAGACACCCTCTCGCTTTCGCCGCAGGAACAGCCCTGGTGGGACGTTGAACTTGAACATGTACCTTTCGTATCGATGGATGGCATCCCGCTGATCCCATAGGTAGCTATCCTCCTCATGGTCGTAAACCTCCCTGACGTGTACCATGATCTCGTCGAGCCTGGCTTTATGTTGATCCCGGCGATGAACTTCGAGGGCATAGTCACCATCGATGGCTTCGAAAAGTTCAGTGAGGTCCAACTCGGCCGGCGACTTCTGAAAAACGGGCGCAAAGTCCTCAAACGGGGCATACTCGATGGCTTCTTTCCACCCAGGCTGGAAGAGATCCATGAAAGGGAAGATGAGCACGATGGTCCGTAGCTTTTTGCAGTGCTTGAGGAGCACGTCGAATGTGTGGTCAACGCGCCATTGTTCACGCGGCTGTAAGGCGGCGTGCTGGACATGCTGTAGTATCCCCTGTTTTTCTCCGACGTGGTTGAGAATGCTGCCGTCGAACTTGTCATCCCGAAAGAAGAAGAGATGCTTGTTGAAGCTCATCCAGCCGTATCGCTCAATCCAAACATGAGTCGATTTCATGAGAGCACGGGATTCGCGGCATGCGTCGCCAACTCGAGTCTGACTGATGTTACCAATCAGTCTGATGCCGGGCCGGTGCTTTGTTCCGCGGCGGAAGTAACTGCATGACCAGCCGTCATCCAGAGCGTGCAGCCAGATTTGCATGCGTAGTTCGGGAGGAAGTTGCGTAAACGAGGAGAACATCCTTGGCCGTGTCGAGCAAAGGCGGCATGCAGGTGAGAGTGGTGGCCCGGAACAGAAGCACCAACGACTCACGAGGCTATGCATCTTATACCTACGTAAAGCAGCTCAATCAGGCAGCGGCCCCTCATCCGGGCAGATCCGGTCCCATAAATGCATGCGAGCAGTGGCTAGAACATTGTTCGGGGCAGGGGTTTGAATGCGACCATCAGGCCATCAGGGCCCAACAACAACACTGCCATGCAAAGGACATCACCACGCTGCTTAACGGTGATTATTTACAACAGCCACGGAGTTTGAAGCCATCCCTCACCCGGGTCTTGTGTTCAGGCTATGAACAGCGCCCGTGGACATGGCGGAGGACGATATTCGGGTATAAAATGCCAGGCTAGTCGTGTGGGAAGCGACTCAACATCGACCAGAACTCTCCAGCAATATCTCGTCTTTTCAGATCACTTGGCTATTCCTTTTGACAGCTGAAAATGCTTTCTCCTCGCCAAATTGTCCTCGCCGTTGCCTTCCTGGCGGCTACCCCTTTATCCCTGGCTGCTGCTACGCCAGGTCCAATTGGGGCCTCCATTGCTCAGCAAGAACGCTCCGATGACGGCATGTGATTGTATTTTCCTTGCTGCATTAAACTCTTACTGCTCTGGAAGTGGAATATTTCATGGGCGATTATGCTTGTGAGTCGGAGGCTGATCTTATGAATCCGGTGACCGCCCATGCCCCCAATTCACCGTACGGATTCGGCAAACGCGGACTTCGATGGGAGGGACGACCTCGAGGAGGAGGAGGAGTACTTGGAAAAAGGCGACGACCTTACAAAGGAGGACGTTCTTGATGTGCTCTCTGGCCGCCAGGCGAAGCGCTATCGCTGCGTCACGCGAAACAACACTTCGACTCGCGATCAGTGCTCAAAGGCTACGTGCCCCAATTCGCAGTGCCGGCTGAACACGAAAACAGCTCGGTGCAATTGGCGTATCAGTAACGCCAACCGACGGCCTTCGGGCTGCCGAGCCTGCAAGTGCGTGAGGATGTAGCCGAGCTGGCTGCCTTGAGCCTGCAACTTGACAGACTGCCGGGTTTTCATGGACATGTGGCTTGGATATGAAATGGAAAGATTCTGTTAGACAGCGTCGGGACTTTGACCGAGATGCCTTCATCACGATGAATTTGCAACAGCGACGCCTAGCAGTCTATTCCGTGCCTGTGTGATATAGACACATTGCTAACTGGCCCCCACAACATGACGAAGAGCCCTCCCAAGCTTTCAGCTCCAGTGATGTGCCAGTGACCCAGCGGACTCTTTGCCCCATCATTTGTAGTTGTTGGAACTCTCTACCCCCGTTGGGAGCTCTTGAAATGTGCTAGGGTCAAACATGCAGTACTTTTGTTGGAATGGGCTGCCACGCCAAAATGCGTGCTACACATCCATAAAATCATGGATTTCCTTCATCATGGGGTATTCTTCTTCCTTCTCCAAACTTGGCCTTCGAAATACTGCGTCAACTAGCGGCAACTATTGAGCAATTCATTCATCAAGTCCACAGCCATGCCCTCATTCATCATCCCTGAAGCCCTCGAGCTCGGGGCAACGATCGGCTTCATCAGCCCCTCAGCGCGGCTGAATGAGGAGCTCCCCGATGTCATGGAGCGGGCAACGAACGTCCTCCAGGACCGTGGCTACAAAGTCCGCACATTCTTCACGTCGGATACAGGCATTCAATCGTCCATCAACAACCGTCTCGCCGAGATTCGCGCTGCCTTCTCAGACGACACCGTATCTGCCATCATCTGCACCATCGGAGGCCCCTCATTCACCGAGCTCCTTCCCGCCCTCATCGCCGACACCGAGCTGCACGGCATCATCCACGCCAACCCCAAGATCGTGGTCGGATACTCGGACATCACCGGTCTGCACTGGTTCCTGCACGCGCTGACGGGTCTGCGCACTTTCTACGGTCCCGGGGCGATCCCAGAGCTCGGAGAGGTCAACTCCGCTCACGATGAGACGACGCCGCTCGCATTCTGCGTCAAGCATCTATTCCGTACCATCGCCGATCGAGAAGCGCCCGGAGAGGTCCCGCGTTCTCTGACCTACGCGCCCAAGCTGGCGTCGTTCTTCACAAATGCATCGAGCACTGAGAAGCCAGCGCTCGCGCCTTCCCATCCCTGGACTTGGCTGAGGCCTGGCAAGGCGAGAGGGAGGCTGTTCGGCGGCTGCCTCACCGTTGTAGCCCGCCTCAACGGCGTGCGCGCAATCGTGCCAGACTGGCGAGGCAGGATCGTCTTCCTGGAGACAGCCATAGGCGATGACGGTGTCGGCGGAAATCCTCTGCACAGAGTTCGTGCCGGGTTTGCGGATTTGATTGCCCAAGGCGTGTTCGAGGGGGCGGCGGGGCTGGTGGTCGGGAGACCTTTCGGGTATGATACGCAAGAGGCCAGGGACGAATATGCTGGTGTAATCACAGGCTTGCTTACTGAAGGGTCCCTGGCGGAGAGGAAGTTCCCCATTTTGTTCAATGTGGATTTTGGGCACACGACGCCGATGGTGACGCTTCCTTCCGATGCTTTGGCTGAGCTGGATTCTGAGAGGGATAGCTTTTCTGTGGTTGAGCCTGTGGTGGCTTGAGTTGGATATCAACTCAACCTGATCTGAGACCTTCTCCTACTTCTTGGCAATTACAACCCACGCCTCGAACTTGATACCACCAAACGCCTCAATCTCTTCCCGGATGGCCTGTTCCACAGCATCAGGCCACCTTCCCACTTCTTCATCACTCCATCCTTGACGCGCCGGGCGGGTGAAGTCTCCCAGAATGAACTTCTTTAACCCCTCGTCCAACTCGGGGCCGCTGACCACGATGCTCTCCTCCTTGACTTGGATCGCGTCAGGCGCGAACCCGGCCTCGACAGCAGTCTTTTCCAGCACGCCCTGCTGAAGGAATTCGGGGTGCGGGAGCGCCATTGGCGGTAGGTCCGGTCTCACGAGTGCCTGGGCCGCGTGGATCACCTGGCTGGCCCCGAACCGCTTCCATGTTGTGAGGGCAGCGACGCCGCCCGGGCGTAGGGTCCGATAGATCTCCCGCAGTCCCTTCACGGGGTCCGAAAAGGTGAAAATACTGAAGTTCAGAATGCTGTGAGTGAAGTGGCCGTCCGGGATGCCATCGAGGCTGAGGGAGTCCAGGACTCGGGTCTCGATCTGCGGCCACGAGGCGAATGTGGCCTTGGCTGCTTCCACCATTGGGGGGACATTGTCCGTGATCAGGATCGATGGGACTTGTTCGCGCGGGATCTTCTCGACGATGGCGGCCGTGGCTGTCCCGGGGCCGGCGGCGTTGTCGTGCACGATCGAGTCTTTGGACAGAGGGCTGACGGCCTCGATGTCAGCAAGGTTCAGCGCGAATATTCGGTTGGTGCTGTTTCCGGTCTGCTGCGCGTAGTTTGCAGCCAGGGCCGAGAAGTATTCCGGGAAGGGTAGGCCTTTGGCCGTAGAACTAGCCATTTTGTCCAGCGACAGTCTTGTGATTGTCTTTTGCTGCGAAGGATGGGCGAGAAGTGAAGGTCAATTGTGGCAGGCCGTTGAGCAGTGCTGACAGGCGCGGCTGCAGGCCTTTTTATATGCAGCTAATCAGCAATGGCTGCTGTCAGCTCACAATCAACCCAGTCGCCAACTGGCCGAGTGTAAGCGCTAGTCTGCTGACGATAAACGGGAAACCAACGGGAGCGCTTGGAGTTGATGCAAGTGGAACAAGCTCGTCGTATTGCAGCTCGTCTGCGCCGAAAGCGTGTCGCAGGATCAGAGTCGCAGAAGTCGCTCGCTGTTATTCAGCCCTGCCCTTTCTTGTGCTAGAGGTGCCCCATGTGTCTCTTTCGCCAACAGACCTGTGATAAGGTGATGCGCCATTGTACTGCCTTCAAGAGAGGGACGCTCACGTCGGCACGCTGGGAGCACCTGTTCAAGAATCTTAAGTATCTGGCAAGACATTGATCCCTTGCCCTGTCATGAACTGGTCGTATATCATGTCGGGTTCGAGTTGTCTGATCTCGGAGTAGTTCTGTATCACTCAGCATGACGCGCAAGCTAGGGCTTCAAGCGTCTTTCTTTCGATATGCATTCATATCTTCTGTTGCATGCTTCTTTACTGTCCAATTCTTACATCAGCTCGATTCCTTCAGTTCCTTCTCGGAGACTATTCCCAGTCAGCCTCAGGTACTCACTGTATTCATTATACTCATGAGAGTCCAGGTGTCTGGGCAGCCTGGATGTAGCCAAGAATCTTCCCATGGCCATCTGCCACAATGCTTAAGCAGAGATCAGTACTCACCTGGCAACTGACAGCCTTTGTCTCAGCATCGTCTTGACGTCAGAGCGGCCACTGCAACTTGGTTGCGCGAACCTGCATAGTGCTATTCCTTCCTTGCAGCGCTTAGATATATTGTGGCATTATCTGGCTTGCTGCCAAACCAGGAAAAAGTACACTCTGGTGCTTAGTCACCGCGGAATGTATGTTGCACCACTGCAGTGATCGTTCTAGCTGTCACTCTATTCAGAATTGATGATGGCATCGCCTAGACACATTGCATGCAGAACCAGGTCACCGGTTGACTTGATTGGAAAGAAAGGAGGGACTATTGGCTGAGATCAGCGGTCCAAGCCAGAGTAGCGCTCGGGCTGGGAGTATCCGATCTCGAGATCTACAGGAACACGGGGTTTAGTGCAGCTTAGTTTGCGGGATGGTGCCTCGGCACATCGCCCGTTACGACAGCACTACAGCATCACGACAGGTATCTAGGCCCTCTTCTACCCCTTCAGTGGCGAATCGGCAGATGTAATGGTCGAACTTAGAACTTAGCGGGGGACATGTTACATTACATGGCCCTGGAAACCGAGGCGTATATGAATCCAAAACCTACGAGTGAAGGACGAGTACCCGGAGACTTGGGATTCTTCGCCCAAGCAGATGGGGTTTCCGGAGCTGCAAAATTTCCAGAAGCGCCGCGGGATGCACGGGAGGCAGGATAAAGCTACATACTATGAACACAGTACATGACTTTCACGTGCTATGCCTCAAACCCTCTCACATAACAGTCTCCGTGCTAGGGCCTGAATCTTTTGCTGCGGGCTACTCTTGGGATGAGAGGGAGAAGTACCCGCAGCTCATGCAAGAGGCGACCGACAAATCGCGGGGCCCATTTTGTCATCGTGGCATTTCGCCAAGAGGACCATCGAGTCCGGGGAAGCGGCATCGTGGCGTCTTGAAAGATCTACAGCACTAGACATTGCCGTGCTGATGGCACCAACGTTGCTGCGTCATATGGCCTTCTTCAGTCGGGCTTGCGCTCATTCTGCATTGCCGTGGCTCTCCCATGTCATGGACCTTCCGTACGGGGACGCAAGTATAAAATGGCTTCCACCGTCCGTCGTCCCTGGATGATGAGTTTCTTATTTACTCCAGCCATCTGAAAGTGCCATAGGCGTCCCCTACTCGTCTCTTTTCATTTTAGCTCACTATCAAAATGAGATTCTCCGTGTTGGCCCTAACGGCCTCCTGCACCTGGCTCGCTGCAGCGTTCCCCAAGATGGACACCGAACAGCTCCAGGCCTATTACGAGGAAGTCAAGAGAAACCCCGAGGCTTGTCCTTTTGCAGCTGGCGCCGCGCAAAGCGGTGACGCAGCGGCGAGTGGCTGCCCATTTGCCAAATCCGAGGACAAGGTCAAGCGTGCCAGGACATTTGATGCCACTAAGCAGCGCATCCGTACTGATGGGGAGCATGAGTTCGTGCCACCCAACATCAGCGGCGGTGATCAGAGAGGTTTGTAGCCTGCCCTCGTCTTTTTATCCGGCTTCAGTGTCTAACAACCCGCCCAGGTCCTTGCCCCGGGCTAAACGCACTCGCCAACCACGGATACCTGCCGCACAACGGCGTGGCCGACATAGACACAATCATCAGAGCCGTGAACCAAGTATACGGCATGAGCCTCGACCTCGGCGGTTTCCTGGCCGTCTACGGCACAGTCTTCACCGGGAACCCGCTGTCGACGAGCCCGGGCTACTCGATCGGCGGTCCCAGCCGCTTCAGCCAGAACATCCTCGGCGGGCTCGGGCTCCTGGGAACGCCCACGGGCCTGAGCGGCAGCCACAACAAGTACGAGTCGGACGTGAGCGCGACGCGCGGCGACCTGTACGTGACAGGCAACAACTTCGAGGTGCAGCTCGACCGCTTCGTCGAGTACTGGAACGCCATCGAGGAGGACCTGCCCGCGCCCGAGCAGTACATGGCCCTGGCGCCCTTCCACAAGAAGCAGTTCGAGGACTCGGAGTCGCAGAACCCGTACTTCTTCTACTCGCCGTTCGCGGGCATCCTCGTCTCGCCGGCCGCGTACTCGTTCCCGCCGCGCATGATGGCGAACCACTCGGACGAGTTCCCCGAGGGCCACTTGTCGCGCGAGGTCTTCACGAGCTTCTTCGGCGTCGAGGGCAACGGGCCGGGAAACTTCGAGGTGAAGCAGGGATGGGAGAGGATCCCTGATAACTGGTACAAGCGGCCCGTGGGCGACGAGTTCTCCATACCGGACTTCCTGCTCGACGTCCTGGAGCACGCCGCCTTCTACCCGTCGCTGCTGAATGTGGGCGGGAACACGGGCGAGGTCAACACGTTCACGGGCGTGGACCTGGGTGACCTGACGGGTGGCGTGTTCAACCTGGCCACGCTTGCCGAGGGCAATAACCTCGAGTGCTTCGTGCTGCAGATCATCCAGGCTGCTGCCCCGGATGTCCTGGGCACCATGTTCTCGGACGTCAGGAGGGCGCTGTCGCCGCTGACGGACAGGCTGCAGCAGCTCTTGGCGAACAAGTCGTGCCCGCGGCTGCAGAGGGTGAACTGGGACCTCTTCAAGAAGTATCCGGGATACACAGAGTCGTATGGCAGCTATGCCGGCCTGTCGAAGGGTGTGCTCTCTGGAGTTACGGAGGGTCTTGGCGGCATTATCGGGGGTCTGATCCCCACGCGCCTCAGAGGTGGCTCATCGTGAGGCGGATGAGGTATGGTCTTTGATGGTTCTTCTCGGTATTTCATGTTCCTTGAATATTCGTATGCCGTCTTCTTTGAGAGAAATACATGGTCCTTTGCGGAAGACTCTCTCCTCGCGTAACCTGCTTGTCCAGTGTGACTACATGGCAAATAGCAGTGCCCCCTCTCTCGAGCAGGCGAGTGATTGCCGCCACCAGGCCCTCTCACGGCAATCCTGAGTCACGCAGGTGGTCTTGTCTGCGGGCCTCCAGAGGTAGCATTCACCAATCTGACGCCCGTGGCAGCAAGCGCCTGGCCCTGACAGGTCGCCAGACGCAGGGACCCGCGCTTGTGGCATCCTTGCTGTTGGACGAGATCGACACCCCCTGCAGATGCCGGCCTGGAAAGTTGGCCAGGCGGGGAGGTCATTGGACCACGACAGTTCTTGATGGCATGTTACTTGTTACTATCCCGGGACGATGGGGTCGCTCTGGCAAACTGGGTGGGATGCAGGTGTCTATCGGGAGTCATATAAGGAGGGCGGCGGGGGAGTCTTCTGCAGGTTGGGCTGCAGCTGGAAGGTGAGGGTGCACAACAGCTTCAGGTGGTTTACTCTGCTTCACTTGACTTGAACCTTTTACCGTCTTTCAGGCTGGCATTTCACCGGAGGGCCAGAAGGAGCGACTTCATCGTTTTTCAGTCATGGCGAACCAGACGTGGGACCTACGAAAGGCGATCGGGCTGCGCGAGTCCAAGGCCTACAGAATCTGGATCCTGGTGGCTGCACTACGTGAGACCCCAGAGCGACGAGTCCTCGGAGTCGACGACTGACAGACCGGTGCAGTTGGCCTAGCAGCGAACATCATCGTCCTCATCTCATGCGTCTCCCCGATGACAAAGCCTGTCTACCTCTACCGCATCGACCGGTCACGGCTGGCTGAGGCACTGGACGACCTCACGAGCGAGAGCACGACAGAGCTCAACGACACCCGCCTGCCGGAATACTGGTACTGGGGTCTCTCTGGTACGTGACCGCCGGCGTCGGCAGTGGCAATACCTACTGACCTCGCAAAGGCATCTGTTCAGTTTGGGAGGACGACTCCTCCATCGCGTGCCGACAAAAGTTCCCGCCCGTCTTCTCGGTGCCCGACATGATCGAGATCGCCCTCGAGAGCCGCGACGAAGACGACACCAACAGCACGCAGGCGATCGTCGACACGTGGGAGGAAGCCTACCTCGATCTCGCGGGCGGTCCGCGCAACAGGTCCGAGGCCATGTTCGTCGACATGCTCAAGGCCGCGGGCGCCCTGGCCATCCTGTCCGTCATCGCGGCCGTCGGGCTGGTGGCGGTGTCGATTGCCTCGCTGGGCGAGCGGTGGGCGAAGAGGCCGCGCGTGTGGGTGCTCTACATCGTATCGATCGTGGACGGGGCCATGCTGTTCGGGTCCGCCGTGCTTATGGTGTTGGCGATGAACCACGGGCCGCGATATGTACTCGAGGAGGCCAATGTTCGCGCGGAGCTGGTCGGGGAGTTTGTCGGGCCTGGCCTCTACGTCGCGTTCGCTGGTGCCGTGATCAAGTTCGCGGTCATGGGGCTGGCGGTGGCTTTGGTTTCAGTGGTGAACTTGGTTGGGTCGCTGCGGGCTCGCGGCAAGGGCTCGGAGGAGGATGACAAGGTCGGGATCATCAGTTGATGGTGATGCGGATGCTGGGAGCGAGTTGGGAGGTTGGAAAGACAGGTCGAGGACACACGTCCAGCCGCTGGAGCAGGATGCCCGCCCCTACGGGCTGTAGAAGTGCCTTTAGAACCAATCGGGCAGGCCCCGAATCAATGCATGTTTAGCGTCTTGTTGCTTATCCCCAGGGGCTCGTTCTCGTCTTGTCGGGCGCCGCCCGGGGCCACATCCGATCTTCATCCGGGTCCAATGTGAGCTTGCCTGCACCCGATACCAGGGCGAGTCGGATCTAGTCGTATCCTTCTTGAGGGACTTAGTATGCTGCACTTGTGTTGTCATGGTTGGCAAGTTCATTCATTTCTTGACCGTTTGCTCACCGCTGCTTGGTCTTCAACAACTTCGTGGGGTGTGGTTTGAGCCTCGTGCACACTGCATACAGCAATGTCACCCACCCATGCAAATATTGTGACCGCGCATGATGCATAGCCGTATTCTCTACCACGGAAGTACTAACATTACTTCTCCAGTTTCTTCAGAAGGGTATGTCTCGCGGCTAGAGCCGAAACCTCGAGCATTCTCCCAACACCCATCAGGCTGAGCGCCCGATCATGTTAACCGGACCACAACCGAAGTCCAAGGTTGGAATCCCTGCACTAAGCCCAGCCCTCTGCATCTCCGCTCAGCATCTTATCGCCGCTCTGCCTACCACCTGCTGTTCCTGGCGGAAAGAACAGAGCTAACGTCAACCCCGGCCTCGCCCTCTTCCGAAGCTCACCGATCGAGCACCACGTCCCCAGGCCACATCTCCCCCATCTTATCACTCGGGTCGCCAGGCCGTCTCGGCATCACAAAGTCCTTCCTCTTTGCGCCAGGCCTGCCGCGCTCGAGGTCCCTGACTATTGCATGTGGCGCGTCGACCGCGAGATGCAGGCCGTGACGGGAACGACCAATGGCGGGTGAAGCTCTCCTCGCCTGGATCCTCCCGTTACCGGGAGCTCCCCTCTCACCCGGGCTCGGCACTGTCCGAAGAGGAAGGCACTTTGCTCATCCCCACTACGAGCGCACCGCAGAACTCCAGAAAGCGACAGATAAGCCGCCTCGCGTGCCCTCCGAGAGGACGCCCAGACGTCCTTGAGCTGAGGGCCCCAACAGCCCCGGCCTCGTGAAGCTGCATCTGGAAGAAAATTCCATGCCTGCTTGCAGTAGCCCGGCATGGCATGGTGACATTGGAGCGGAGTCGTCAAGGGGCCAACTCGAGGCCATCCCGAGCGAGGCTCGCCGAGTATAATAAGAGCACATGCACGGCCGCGTTGCATCGTGTTTCCAGCTCCCTCTGCAGGCCTCAGCTTCTCTCCCATCGCCAAGCCAAGCCCCTCGACGTCGTTCCCCCCGCTGACATCATGCTCGTCAAGTACTCGTGGCTCGCCAGCCTCCTGGCTGCCGTCTCGGCCCAGGAGGGCCTCGAGCGCTGCGGCACCGCCGAGCCGGACATGGAGGTCCTGGCCAACGCCGCCGCCTTCGCCAAGGAGGAGGGTTTCGTCTCGGGCGACGCCCTGCTGAGGCCTCGCTACGAGCCCGTCCCCATCGTCATCCCGACGTACTTCCACCTCCTGGCCGTCAACGAGACGACCGAGGGCGGCTGGGTCAGCGTGCGTACCGTCGCCTCACCCCGCGTGATATCAGTCCCACTAACAGCAGTGTAGGAGGACGTCCTCATCAAGCAGCTCGACGTCCTGAACGAGGACTTCGCCCCGCACAACATCTCCTTCGAGCTCAAGGAGATCAACCGCATGGTCCACGTCCCCTGGTCGCAGAACCAGGACGTCGCCAACATGAAGCGCACGCTTCGCCGCGGCGCCTACGACTCCCTCAACGTCTACTACCAGCAGTTCGTCAGCGGCAACCTCGGCTACTGCACGTACCCGCGCGCCTACGCCCCGGGCTCGACCGGCTTCTTCAACGACGGCTGCAACGTCCTCACCGACTCGCTGCCCGGCGGCCCACTGCCGCGCTTCGAGCTCGGCAAGACGGCCACGCACGAGGTCGGGCACTGGATGAACCTCTTCCACACCTTCCAGGGCGCGTGCTCCTGCGCGGGTGACATGATTCACGACACGCCTGCCTCGGAGAGCCCGAGCTGGGGGTGCCCTGTTGGGAGGGACTCGTGCCCTACTCGCCCTGGCCTGGACCCCATCCACAACTACATGGACTACTCGGATGAGTATGTTTTTCTTGTTGCACGAATTTAGATAGGTGAATGCCTGCTGACTTTGTGCTAGCTACTGCTTCGAGGAGTTCACCGAGGGTCAGGCCTGGCGCATGCGCAGCGCCTGGTGGACGTTCCGCGCCCAGTAGAGCATTCTTCTACCAGCGACACGGCGGATGGAAACTTCTGGCGTGCCTCGCGGGGTGATATCACATGTCTATGTGACGGCGCAGTAAGGAGGGAGGTGGTGTTGGATCCGGAGATACCCATGACGAATGATGAAGATACGGAGTTGACGTTGCGGTTACGGCGTCCATGGGTTGTGTAGTCGACGTGTACAGGCATGTTGTACGGGCGTCTACAGTAGTGTACAGGCATGTAAAGTCGTTCAGACAAAGGCAACAAGGGACACAATGCCCTGTTGTACAAGTCGGGAGCCCTCCCCTCTCATTACGCCCCGTCTATGCTGATATCTAACATCCGCTCCATCACGTCGGTATCGCGTCCGTGTGGCCATCCCATATCGTGCTCCAGTATCCTACAGGTCGCTGCGCCGCCGCCTCGACGTCCGTCGTGTCGCCGCCCTCGGACCTCGGCGCCAGCCAGCCCTCGCGCCGCCCGTCCACGGAATTCACGCGGGACCGCGTCATGGTGAGCGGGCAGTCGCTGCCGCCGGCGCACGTACCCTCCTCCACGTCCACCGCCTCGCCCGTGAAGCGCGCGAGCTCGAGGTCGAACGTCCTCTGCGCGTTGCGGCGGATCTCGTCGCAGCATGTCCTCCCCGCGGAGCCGTAGCGGCAGCATGTCCTCGAGTTGCCGTTCGGAAAGCCGTTGTCGTCGACGGTTACCGCCATGGTCGTCGCTTGGCGGTCGTTGCCCGCTAGTTTGGTGACGGTCGCGTCGTCCCGGGTCGTGAAGTGGACGGTGCGCATCGTCTTGCGCGTGACGGTGCTCAGCCAGCTGGTGGAGGCGCCGGGTTTCGGCGTGTCGAAGCGTCCTGTGCGGGGCCTGTTGGATTTGATGCGGTTGCGGCGTTTGGTCTTGTGTCGTTCGTAGAGGAAGTGCGTGGATGGGAGACAGGCGCAGATGAGGCCGATGGTCAGCTCGATGCAGCTGGAGGGACGTCAGTGGAATACGATCAAGAAGCAAAATACGGCTAAGGGCGGGTTGCGACGTACGTCGTGAGGTCCAGCGCGACAAAATCAGCCGTAACGTCGTCTGCGTCGAGGAAGAGGACGACCTTGACGAGGCGGAAGATGGTGACGCCCGTAGCGAGGCCGCCGGCGCCGAGCATGAAGATGATCTTGAGCTTCTTCTTCATGGGCAGCCTCATGGACCACGTAACGGGGACGGGGACGAGGACGATGACGAGGTCGGCGACGACTGCCAAAACAAGGTCGGTGATGAAGAGGCGCCGCTGGTTGACGCAGCCGATGGACGGGATGGTCGGGTCCCAGTAGGCCTTGATGGGCGTGCAGATCATGACCTTGATCGTCTGCACGGGCGTGTAGGCGAAGAGCAGCGCGAGGATGAAGATGTGGACGCCCTTGGCGATGCGCTCTTCGACGGCGAAGACGCGGGCGATGAGGAGCAGGATGGTCACCTTGACGAAGTACGCGGCCGGGATGTAGACGACGGAGCTGGCGTATAACCACTGTGATCATGGTCAGATGGGCGGGCATGGACGTCTCCTCTCGGAAGGATGAGCATACCTTGAGGACCTGGGTGTAATTCTCTGGTGTGACTTCCCACGCATGGTAGCCGACGCCATAGTAGGTCACTGGACGAGGTCAGCATGGATACGGGACTCGACGTCGAGGTTACAGTGGGAGGTGCCTTACTTGTAAAGGCCGTGCCGGCGTACAGCAGTGTGAGTGCCTGTATCATGTCAGTCGCTGGCCATCATGGCGCTTTCGTATGAGGAATTACCCATCCAAAGAAGCAGGTCACTGAAGAGCGTCAGCAATTGAAACAAATCTGAGGCATCGCCAGAGTTGAACCTACCATCCGACAGCAGGATGCGGCGATTGATGAAAATCCGCACGTAGGCCCTGATGAAGAAGAAGATGGTGATGAGCACGCAGCATATGCCGAGGCCGACGATGTTGAGTGTCCGCCCGGCATCCCGAGGGTTGTCAAAGTCGGGTGTGACGCCGTCCGGGGGCGGGATCTGGCCGACCCGGCCGTCGACGGCATCTTGACTGTCTGCCATGGTCGTGTGAGCCCTGCCATGGACCGTTGTCAGGAGGCTCGAACATCCATCATCATGCTCAGCCGGTGAGGGTGGTCGTCGTGCCGGTGTGAGCCAAGAAGACCGTGATGTGTTGTGAGATGTTGGGAGCAGAAGTGCCGCAGGGCTCAGGCAGTGCTGTGTACGTCTTCGGCGCCTTCGGGCAAGCGGTAACACGTCAAAGCCAGACAAAGGTCAGAGCGGAGGGCCAGTAGGGCAGCTGGTGAGAGCCTGCTCGTAGGGGCGTCCGTCTCCCCGTGGACGGTCGGGGGATCTGCTCGAAGCGAGTCGAAACAAGCCTAGTCTGCCTTGTCCTTGGATTCGACGAACTCGAATAGTCGGGAGAGCTTCCATGGTCAAGGCCAGTTGGGATCCAGAAGGACGGTGCTCTTCTCCTCGGAGGGATGGTTCGCCACGAACCAGTCTCAAACGCGCGGGCCTAAGCGCACGAGACCAGACAGCGTCGAGGGCCGCGTAGCGAGGGACCAATGGGCCAGGACAGCCCGAGTCAGTCCCTGCGCAAGCGTAGGTTGCAAGTGGTGAAGCACGGTGTACAGGCTGGTGGAGCGTTGGGCGATGGCGGTAAACTCTAGCAGCAGATGAAGTGGCGGGCCACAGGCGGCGATACAGGCCCGACAAGGTTTGAGCGGACAACCCGCCAGGGCCTAGTGCCTGAGCTGGCGCCCTTCTAGAAGGACCAGGCCAAAGAACCGTTGCCAAAGAGCCTGACTTCGACTCCAGGACACGACCAGGAGTTCGCCGTGCTGCCTGTCTTTGGGTGACAGTGTGGTGGCCAGCAGTCATGGAGAGGCTCGCTGCAGATCACCCGCTGAACCGTACGAAACAGACTTTGGACCGGCTGTTCAATGCACTGCAGTCGAAACCGAAGGCTTCTACGTCGTTACGCTAGCCAGCATGTTTTGTTCTAAAGCGTCTACCGTTGTCGATTACAGGGCAGACGGCATCATGGCGCACATGTGCAGCGGCCGGGGGCAAGCCTCAGAGCAGCCTCGGCTCAAGCCTTCCACTATCAGCGCCTGGGAAAGCTAGCCAGTCATTTCGGCGGAATAGCGAGATCCGTTGCATTGCTTTGGCCGTCCCTGAATCGCTGGACAGCCTCGATGCCCCGATGATGCTGTGACGGCTGGGCGGGAAACAGGAAGATCGTCGCGTTCCGTGAGAACTGCCGGCGGCCATAGCTCACGGTGGCATTGCTTGATTCTCGTGTGGCTCCCACCCGGAATCGGACGAGGCGAACATCACGCCCTGACACGCCTTTTCAAAGCAGACTGGCCTCTGGAATGCATCCCGCCCACGGTGAATCGGCCTTGCGTCAGCAGGGAATCGTTCATCCTCAGCATCACATCTGCCAGGGCCAAAGCCAAGTCAGCGGAGGTCCCCGATGAACCCTGCCCCGAGTCATGAAGGCGGCACTGTCCTGAGCCCATCCGTGCCACTACTGAAGCGTGTGCGTCGGATGATCCCGCAAGCGTCTCAGTGGTCTTCTCAAGCTTCCCTTCTTCCATGGAATTCACGTCGCAGGGGTACCCCATTTCACAATGCCCTCTTTGGCCTCTCAACCTCGGTTGCCGTGGGGTGCCCAGTCCAAGACCCCACGATGCCTCGACATCTGGCTATACAAGCCCCGCGAAATTCCCGCCACTCCACTGATGCGCACCCATCATCCACAGCTCCGTTGGTCTAGTGGTATGATTCCTGCTTCGGGTGCAGGAGGTCCCGTGAGTCGTCCCGAACCTGGTCCTGGATCGTGGATCCGAGTGCTAACAGCAGCAGGCGTTCGAATCGCGGATGGAGCCCAATCTTTTTGTCTGATTTCTTCCTGTCACGGATGCACACGCCTTTACGGCCCTCGCGAACGGCCAAGGGAGACGGGTATTTCACACGATGCTCCGCAGGCCGCCCACATCACGAACTATTCGCCCTGATTTCCGATGTGCCGTCCGCTTCAGGATAGTCGTCGGCCCAACTGTTGTGCCTAGTGCATTCAGGCGCTCTTTTTTTCGGAGTTTCGAATCAAGACTACAAGTAAGCTCTTCCTAAGCACGACGACATTGACTCAACTGCAGCACCTCGGGTACCTGTGGGCAAGGGTCTCCCTGTCAGGGGTCAGTACCCTGTAGATCACATCAGAGCATCCCGGGAGAAGAAGATCATAATAACCCGGATGCACCGGGAGGAGCCATCCATTGACCGTTCTATCCTAGTGGTACTCTGTACCCGCCGGCTTCATGCCTTGTTTTCCTTCGGAAGCTGAAGACCCATTACTTCCCCTCGCCCCTGCTCGACCATCTACAGGCCGCGCCTGAGCTTCTCGAGCTGCATGTGCTTCGCGGCCGTGGCGCGAGCCAGCAGCCGACGAGCCTCCGCCGGGGTCGTGGTGCCGGCCATCTGCACGGGCACGACACCACCGAAAGGTCCGGCGTTGGCGTCGTTCTGGCAGCGCACCATGCAGACGTTCTCCTGCCCGGCCACGGTGCCGGTGCACTCCTGGTTCTCGGGGATGGCGGCGATGAGGGGGAAGGCGGTCTGTTCACCGTCCTGAAGCAATATGTTAGTAGCTGTACAAGTAGCCCATCATGGCTGATGCGGGGAAAACGTACGCGGTTGCGGGAGTTGCGACCCGGGGGGCTGGTCATGACGGTGATATCCGTCCACTGGGCGGCGGTGCCGTCGCCGTTGATCATGCAGGTGTAGGGACCTGGTAGTCGGGTCAGTTCCACTCGGGAGGGTTTCCGTGCTCTCCGTGGGAATACATACCACCGCCGTCGCCGTTGACCTGGTGCAGAGTCATGTTGACCGATCCACCCTGCGAGATCTGGGGCAGCTGATCGCCCATCTCGGTCATGATGGCGGACGTGCCGCTCTCGATGTTGTTGTCGCCGGCGCCGATGGTCTCGCCGACGGTATCGGCCGCGTCGCCACGGAAGCGCGTGGCGTCCTGCTGGAAGGGGCGGCGACGGGTGCCATCGCGGGGCGTGGTGGTGTCGACTCCCAGGGCCATGCCCTGGCCGCCGAGATCGCCAGTCGCGGAGATGATGGCGGCGTGGCCGGCCACCAGCTCGGCGGCGGCAAGGAGGACGCAGACAGCGAAGCTCTTCATTTTGATGTGTGTTGTGGAGTGTGAAGGGGTATTGATGAATCGAGCAGTCCTAGCCAGAGGAGTGCCGCGGTGTGAGAAGTGAAGAGGTGGAGGTGTTTGTTGAAGGTTGCTGTGAAGGTTGTTGCTTGCTGGATTGGGACTGTCTATTTCCTGGAAAATGACCTCTCTTAAGTACTTCGTGATGCGAACAGTCCCCTGCCTCTGGGAAGGGTGCTGCTCGACTCCTGTGGTCGAGCACCATCGTGGATGAGGCAGCAATGGCTTGAATTCATCTGAACATCACGCCAAGTAGGCGTCTTCAAACGAGCGTTGACAAGGCAGCGCGATGCTATTCGGACGTGCTGTGAGACTGAACGACCAGAATCACGGCGGTTCGGACTGATAGAGACAGCATCTCGTTGGCAACGGTGCTTGGCGCAGGGATGCGGAAACAAGGGGAAGCCTCCTGGTAGCCCACTGCACCTGAGGATCTTGGAAACCCGGTCACAGATCCTGTTATCAGAGCGATATATGTGGGTGATGATCGACAAAAGGCCCCCATAAGTCCAGGATTTACGGCCAGGAAGGGAGGGCGTTCAAAACACGATATCTTGGCATGCATATTGAGACTGGCCGTGCCGACTCAGCTCAGCTTTTGGTCATCCCATCGATCGCATTTTTCTTCACCAATTCTATTCACCTTCGGATGAGGCGTAACCTTAAAGCTCTCCATATTGCGTTTGGCAAGGGTACCCAAACTGTCAAGGAGGGGCTGTGCTCTCTCCTGATGGGATGGGGCCGCAGACGTGTTGAGGGTCAAAGCACCGGGTATCGGTGGTGGATTCAAGGTCATCAGTCCGTTCTCGCAGCGATGAGGCTGAGACATCTGCACGTTTGTCGAATCATATTGGCTTCGATATTTGGTCATAGAGATGAACAATCAAGCTCAATTGCCCTGGAAGAACCATTGGACAAGCGATGCGCTGGCTCAGGTGCGATGCTGTAAACGACGAATTTCACTGCCGAATCTACAGGCCACGGTTTGATCGCCCGAATGCAGTGAAAATGCCGTTTCCTCACTCCATGCCAAGTGCGGGCAGTGCTCGGGCGTGTGTTTCCCGCCAAGTAGTGCGACGTGATGCCACGCCAACCGTCTCGAACCACGACCGCGCGCGCAACCCTGAGGACCAAGCGCTGGACTTGGCACGTGACACACGGCACGGAAAACGGAGGATGGAGGGCAGGAAGAGGCGCCTGAGCCAATGAATACAGCCTCCGTGTTTGGTTTCAGAAGCTTCAGCCTGTTGTCATGTCTGGCCGAGAGCTGTCGGTGTTGTGACGGTCAATGCCGTCTTGATGCTTGATCCGCGATGCGCCCCGGCCACTGCCGACGGGAGCCAAGATGACCAGGCTGCGTCGCAAGCCGAGTCAACTCTCAAGGGCGAGGCTGGTAGTTTCAACGTGTTTTGTATGGCAGCATCGACATACCGAGGACCCTGGAGTGTCGCCGCTTAACCACCGATTATCACCCTGGGGAGGGGTGTGCAGCCACGGGCTGCCTTGCTGTGATAGAACATGGGAATCAACGTGTAAGCTTACGATTGCCCACCTAGAATACAGTCAACCGATTGCTGGTAATTGTGCACGGAGATGGAGATTTGGGGTCTTCTCGCAGCTCGGTTGGGAGCTACAGCCAATACCTTCCATGCATCATGGGAATGTCAGCGAGACTCGTTCGTCTAAACAATGATATTGACGCTCGCTCCTGATTCATGAATTCTGCAATAGGGATATCAAGCTGTCCAATCTAACTCCTCGCTTCCGCACCGTCGCCTGCCGCGCCTCCAGCTCCCAGCTCCTCCTCGATGGGGTCTGGACTTGTCTCTGGTTTTCTTCTCGATATCGTCCGGACCAAGCTCGACCAGACGCCTGTATTTGAATGTTCGGAGTTGATGCTGGACCTTGAGCTCCACGTGCTGCTTCGTCTTCGCCAGTAACCACCCTCTGCGCCCTCTGCGGAAGAGGTTTTTCGCGTCACTCTGGCATCTTCGTATTTTCCTGTCGTTGCCGGTCAGCACTGCACGGGCACCTCAGGAGGACTCTTGCTCACTTATATTCCCTGCGCCGCCTCTGCCGAACGACTGGGGGCGGTTACTTCGGTGGACTCGGGCGTTCATCGTGATTTGTTTCGCATGCTCGAGTCTCTGTGTCGATGCTTGCTACCAAGGTGAAATTGTTGACAGTTCACATGGATGAAAAGAACATCGACAGGTCGTGCAAAATTTCATCATGCCAGAGTCGGGTCCAGCCGGCCCCTTTTACAGAGCGATGTCAAATGGGTATGACTGTCGACAGTCGGCTCCTGATAACAAGACTCTCTGCGATTGGCCTGGGACACCCGCGAGGGATGTTTCCGGCACGGCGATGCCGGGACGGCGTCAAGCCACCCCGCAAAGCTTGGCCTCCTAGTGCCCCGATCATCCGGGGAACGATAAAGGGGCGCGGGTTCACTGGTCGGGGGTCGAGCAGCGTTGCGTCACTTTTGTGATGTGATCTTCAGCAAGCGGCGCGGGTGGCACAGGACCAGGTCGGGGCGCGAGTCAAGAGGCGAGGACCTACGTAGGGTCTTGGATGTGAGGTCATTGAATATGACATGCGCAATTGCATTGTCTCACCCGCACCATAGTATTGAGGAATGTTTATTGTGACGGAAATATCTAGGTTAGATAATAGAAGAAGACCATGAGATACTACGTTGGAAATCATTATGGAATAATGCACCGTTCATATTCGCAAAATTGCTATGCTATGCCACGCGCCACCCATGCTTACTTGATTATCTAGGCGCTGAAAATCCTCAGCTTCTCCTCGATAGGCTTCTGCGGCTTGCCATCGATAGTCTCGTCGCGGCCACCAAACACCATCTGGGCATTGAGCTTCCAGCTCGCGGGAACATCCCACTCCTTCGCAACAGCATCGTCGAGCAGCGGCGTGTGGTGCTGCAGGTTGGCGCCCAGGCCCTCGGCCTCGAGGGCCGTCCACAGGGCGAACTGCAGCATGGCGTCCGACTGCGTCGCCCACGTCGAGAAGTGGTTGGCGAACATGGGGTGCGCCTCCTGGTGGCTCTTGACGACGTCCTGATCCTCGAAGAAGAGGATGGTGCCGGCCGCGCGACGGAAGGCGGCGACCTTGCCGGCGACCATGTTGGTCCAGAGGTCTTCGGGGACCATGCCCCTGAGGAGGGGGGCGGCGATGTCCCAGAGCTTCTCATGGGCGGGGCCGCGGAGGAGGATGACGCGGTTGGACTGGGAGTTGTAGGGGGATGGGATGGCCTGGATGGCCTCGGCGACGAGCTTTTCGATCTTGTCGTCGGTCATGGGGGAGATGTCTTGCTTGAGGGTGTAGTAGGAGTGGCGGGCCTTGACGTGGGCCATGAAGGTGTCGGAGGAGAGCTCAATGGAAGACATGGTGAGATTTTGTATAATTTGACTGAAGAGTGATTCGTGGGGATGTTGATGATATGATGGGATGCTGTGCTGTGGTCTCTACGAAAGAAATGTGCTTTTAATTGGGAGATGCACCTCAATATATATTCTGATCTTTCGATGAACTTGATCCCCGAGGGTCTCGCTCATGCCTCTTCATTGACTCCATTCCCCCAGCCGCTTCGAGATGCTGATGGTCTCTCGTCCCGCGTCTTTGATCTTACAACCGACTCGAAGTTGTCAGCAGCGGTTGATGACCGATGACCAAGCCAGGTGGTGCGTGCGCGGTATCCACGATAGCATCCCATTCAACCACAAAATGGACCCTGGTGAGATTCAATCAAATGGGGTCGGTGCGATCTCACCAATACCCTGCACATCTCGCTCGGTATGGGGATCCGGCGTCAGCACCTTAAATACAGACATGGGGAGGGTGACAAAGTGAGCGCGCGCGCGATTTCGAAGCTGCATGTGGCCCCGGTCTGGTCTACCGCCTGGAGAGTCGGAAGGATGTCAAAACCATCCGAATAGGGGCAGCCGCGCGGGTAGACCCACACTCCGACCTGCCGTCTTTACGGCGCGCTCGAGAGACGCTCACACGCTCGGGATAACAGGCGTTCCACGGGGATTTAGTCTTACAGCTTATTGAGTTCTGCTTGTGAATTCAAATCATCTCTTGGTGTTTTGCGCGCGGCACGAGGTACATTCGAAACGCTTCCGGGCTGTCGAGTCACCTTGCAGCATCACCGAGGAGCTCACAAGTCAAAAGAAAGACTTCGAATGGACTGATCGGACCGCTCGCGAGCGCGGCAACGAACCGCCGTTCAAATGTGAACGATTGCTAATACAGATCTGATCTGGTAGAGGCGCTTCGCAAGGCGCTGATGCCAGAGTGAGGATCTCGTGGATGACATTCTGACGGTTCAAAAGTTGACGAGCGGAAGAAGGTCTCAGGTCCATGTCTCGAGCCACTACTCGCTGAGACCATATCGAGAACAGGCCCAGATAATTTGGTCGGTCGGTGTGGCTAGTTATCATGTCTATCCTTTCTCAACATACACATCATTATCGACCTCTCTGGTCCAAACAGCACCACAAATTCCAAGCTCTAAAGGGCGCGACTACACCAGTACGGAATCACAGGGAAACACAGTAGAACAAGCGGCCAAGCTGCTCTGAATCCTTTCTTCCTATGAGTTTCATGTATCGCTGGCACGCCGGGAGACGTGGAACAGGATCTGCGTCACGAAGACATTGTCGTTGGAGGCTGTACGTGTGTAGCAATCAGTCATCTCATTTGGAAAACCCTCGCGATTTGAAGTACGACTCAGCTGCCTTTTCAAGTACTTGAGTACGGCGGCGCGGCGAAGTCAAGAGACGGTATCCGCAGCAACCAAAGAAACAAGCATTTGCGGTAAAGTCCTGTACCGACAATAACGTGACGAAACCGGAGATATCCGGGAGTTGAAAGATGACTGGACTCCCATCCTGTCCTCAAATGCCATAGTCCATTCATTGCAACAGCGATGCCAGAATGGAAACGGGACGCGCATGCGTTCCCGTCCATACTCTAATATCAATCAGGTTCACACTAGGTCGTGGATATCAATATGACGGAATTGATGTAGATGCCGTGTTGCAGGAAACAGCTCGTCAGGTGTTTAGTGGACGATCTCGACGACGAGAGCATCTTAACCCAGTGAAAGTGACCATCAGAGACAAACGGCAATGGTATACCATCTAGCTACTTGCTACTCCTGATTAATTTCAAACGCCAAGCTCAAGGCACGAAGGATGGTCGTCTCATTTTGGGTAGTGGACGAAGTCACCAAAACGCGCCAGGCGTGAATATCCCTTTCCATGTCGCAAGCCATGTCATATGCCCGCGTACAGAAGCTCTTAATAGACCAAATACTGACCCCCATCGCCAATCAGTATCGATCCTGTCCCGTGGGAATCGCAGGATCGTCATCAATGCTCCGACAGAACCCTGAATGCCCTGCCAAGAGGCGGCCAAGGCTGACTCCCCACACGGCATGCTCGCCATGTCTCACGGCTGCCAGTCCCTGAACTCTTGGCTGGCCATCATGCCCGGTTCATGTCGTCACCCGTGGTCGTCATGCCAGGGCACCGGGGAGCAAACGTCACCGTCCAGGTCCATCTCTACAAGAAGATGGATCCCCGGCTCCGGAATGCATCAGCCTCGCCTGACAGCTGTCAAACCCACGACATTCGAGACTCCAGGTCTCAATCAGGTCCACCGAGCACGAATCGATCGCGTTGGCGATCGAGTTGAACATTCTTTACCATGCCCTTCGAGCCTGATTCCAACACGCCGGGCCCGGCGGCCCCGACTCCCACCATGATCGACACCATCGAGACCGACAATTTCTACAACGGAAACGCCGTCCTCAACGACCCATGGGGCGCGTTGGACTCCCCCGACGTGAATGAGCAATATGCAATTGCGACCGTCGCCCTCATGGCAATCGCCACCATCAGCGCCATCGTCCAATGCGTCCTCAGCCTGACGCGCGCCAGACGAAGGGCCGACCCGGCCCGCTTCGCCGCGCCCTGGCTCAAGCTCGCATCCGTCTTCCTCATGCTGCAAGTCCGTCCTGGCAGCACAGTCCTCTACCTAGGCTGACATTTCATGCAGCGGTATCATCATGGCTCTCGCGTCCTATTCCATCGTCCTGTACCTCATCAAGAACGACCCTGCAGGCTACTCCGGCGCCGTGTCCGACATCACCATGGCAGCGCTGCACATGAATCTGCTCTGGGAGCTCTTCGACTTCGTGGCACAGGCGTGCATACTGGTGACACTCGCGTCCATCGCGCTGGGTGCGCGCGCTGTCTCCAGGCACGGCGTGTCGTCGTGGTCGAAGCCCGTCCGATGGGTCGTCATCGCCATGGCGGCAATCATCGTTGCGCTCGGCATCGTGACGTACGGCATCCGCGTCGCTACGAACAATCACTCGCAGGAGACGTGGCGCCAGGCGGACCTGATACGCGCGGGCGACCAGACGTCCGTCGCTGCTAGTATACTGGTATGGCTCACGTCGCTTGGCGTGGCTGGGCTTTCTGTGCTCGCCATGAGCGCCGAGCACAGGACGGTATGTTCACATCACTATAAGCATAGCTTGATTTGGTACTGACATTGACAGGCCGGCATCTTGCTCGTCGTGGCCAACTTCCTCAACTTCCTCGGCACCACCTGGGTCATCGCGTACTACATCCGCTGGCGGCTGGAGTACCGCGCCGTCCCGCTTTACGTGCCCATCCTGCATGCCGTGCTCAACATGTGGACGTCGCTGGGTGTCATCTTCGTCTGCTTTGTCATTCTTGCGAAGCGCGCAGGGGGGATCTGGACGGTGGGCGCCTACGGGGATCAGCATGAGCGCGTGTCCAAGGATTCGCGCTGGAGCGCTGGGCAGTCGACTGTCGGGCGACCGAGCCAGCAAGACGGATTCTACACATGAAGAACTGCACCAGAACTGTAAACTATTGTAGTGAGTAAGCGAGATGACGATGAATGACGACGGGACACGAATATCATGAATCTGTACAATATTACACGTACCTGGGGGCGAGATCATGTGAGGACATGGGTTCTCCTCTTGCGATCACCTGGCTCGCCTTGCAATGTGGCGACATCACTTTATCATCTTGTCCATTTATTCTTCGCATTGAAATGCTCGCTCTAATCTTGCCTAGCAGGGTCGAGCTCAACAGCGCCCACGATCTCATCAATCTCCTTGATGATCTCCGGCGTCAATTTGTCCACAGACTTGAGCGCCTTGACGTTCTCGAGCACCTGCTCCGGTCTCGACGCGCCCGTGATGACGGACGAAACATTGGGGTTCTTCAGGCACCACGCCAGTGCGAGCTCAGATTGGGGAATGCCGACCTTGTCCGCGACAACCTGCAGCCGCATCAGCATTGTGCATCACGAGAGAAGAAGGGGGGCACATACCTTGAGCTTCCTGACCTTGTCAATGTCATCCTGCCACGCCTTATTCCCGTAGTTGCCCCTCATGTAGTTGACGAACTTATCATCACCCTTTGCGAACCGGCTCTCCGGCGGCGGCGCATCAGGCGAGTCGTTGTACTTGCCGCTGAGCAAACCAAACTTGAGCGGGCTGTACGTCGTCAAGCCGAGGCCGAAGCGGCCATACAGCCTCTGGAACTCGCCCTCGACCTTCCTCCTGTGCAGCAGGTTATAGAACGTCTGCTCGACAATGGGCGCAATGAGGCCGAGCTGCTTCGCGATGCCGCAGGCCTCGGCGATCTCGTCGGCGCTCCACTCGCTCGTGCCCCAGTACATGGCCCAGCCCTTGACCTCGATGACGTGGTTGAAGGCGCGCACGACCTCCTCCATGGGCGTGAGGCGGTCCGGGCGGTGCGCGTACACGACGTCGACGTACTCGAGGTCGAGGCGGCGCAGGGACGCGCGCAGGCCCTCGACGATGTGCTTGCGGCTCAGGCCGTGGTTGTTGACGAGGACCTCGCCGTTGGCGCCGCCCCAGTTCAGCTTTGTCGTGACGACGATGTCGTTGCGGTTCCAGGCGAGTTTCTTGATGACTTGGCCCATGACGGTCTCGGACTGGCCGCCGGCGTAGCTGGGAAGGGTGCGTGTCAGCGGCGCTGTGCGGTCGGGTGACGGTTGCGGGTGGCGTGGTTTCACTTACCTCTCGGCCGTGTCGAAGAAGTTGATGCCGCAGTCGTAGGCCTGCTTCATGCAGGCGAGCGTCGTGTCTAGCAGGCGCGCATTAGAGGGGAGGCGACGAGCTCAACGTACGGGCGACTTACCATTCTCGACCTGCCCGCCAAAGGTGAGCCAGCCTCCGAGACCCAGGGCCGAGACGTGAAGCCCCGAGTTGCCGAGGCGGCGGTACTCCATGCCCGTCTTGCGCGGTTCTTCCCAAGCCATTGTGAGGGTATTGCGATGCTGTCAAGTGTCGAAAAGGCGATTGCAATGCTTCGGCTGTGTGGCAAGAAGATGCTGTTTGCCGTGGTCTGGAGTCCTGACGATGGCGGCGGAAAACGCGGAGTATTTCTCGGAGTACCGCACGTGTGTGTCACGCCGAGCTGCAGATGAGGGGCCTCCTTTTGGAAGGGGTCCGGCGACGACATGCGTGTCTAGTCCGATGGCGTGCTCGGGGTGATCCGCTTGGCATGCTGCAGGATGCTTTGGGGAGGTGGACGAGCAGAACGAGGTATCGTGCCGTTGCTCGTCCATGCTGGAGGGGACAATCGGTCGGAGTTGATCGGTCGATGGATTTACCCCAGGCTTGCTCAGGAATCATGGGTCAGGTGTCGCGGACGGTGTCCCTCGGGATGCGTCTGTCGCATCGCATTGCCCCTGTTGTCGGGTATCGAGTTGACGACTTTGCCTCATATCCTCGCCCCTGGGCTGTTCATGTTCAGCCCAAGCAGCCATTGATCCCCATTCAGCATCTCCGCCAGATCCCCAGCAGGGAGGCCGGCTGCCGGCGGGCTCTGGCTCATCGGGACGTCCATATCATACAGCTGATTGATCAACCCCAACTGCTGCGCGTGCCAGGTCCCAGCCGGACTCGCCCCAGGCCGCGCTTGGCCTCTCGACACGGACGCCCTCTGCGATATCGACTGCTGCTCCATCTCCGCCGCGGCGACGAGTGACTGCCACGGCGAAGCGGGCAGTGACTGCTGTCCAGCACTCGTCTGCCTGTAATCATCCTCCGTCTCGGTCAAGTTCCACTGCCGCGCCTCCTCGCCAAAGACCTCTTCCACCCTCCGCGGCGGCAGCGCAGAAAAGTCAACGTCCGGGATCCCGAACTGCGGCGCCTCGACCTGCGCGATCCGCGTCGCGAGCAGGCGCAAGAGGCCATTATTCCCACCGCGCGACGTGGCCAAGATGCGCTGCAGCCGCATCAGCACATCGCTCGGCCGCACCTCCATCTGTAGGACCGCGGCGCCCGGCATGCCGATGTGGTCCGTGATGGAGTCCGCGACGGCGCTCGCGATCTCGTAGACCTTGTACTCGAGGGCTGGGCCGTGGGCCTCGAGCGCCGCGCTCGGCAGGCGCGAGATCAGCTCGAGGAACTCGTGGGCGATGTGCACGGGTCCAAAGTCCGCAGCACCCGAACGCCAGCGGCCGAGCGTCGCGCGCCAGACGAGGATCTTCATCCACTGCCGGGTCGCGGCGATGTCGGCGCGCTGCACGTCGTTGCTGCCGTGGTCGGCGTCGAGGGGGTCCTCGTGCAGCCTGCGCTGGAGGACGGCGAGGAGGTCCGGGTTCAGGGAGGCGGAGCCGCCGATGCCGTCGAGGTCGTCGGCGGCGTCCTGGATCACGTCGAAGGCGCCCGACTGGTCGAAGCTCCAGAAGAGGTTGACGAGCTTCTTGAAGGCCGGGAGGATGTGGGCTTCCTCGTCGGACTCGGTGCCGTCGAGGGGCGGGAGCTTCTCGGCGGAGCGGAGCACGACGGGGAGCTTGTGCAGCATGGCGACGCCGCGCTCCGTGACGAAGAGGAGCCAGAGGATGCGGCGCCGGATCCTGTCGTTGGCCGGGTCGAGGAGGAGGTATGTCGAGGGCCGCTGGAGGCCCATGATCTGCGCCATGGTGATGGCTTCCCGCAGGAAGAGGAGGGATTTGGTGCCGCCGGGCTCCTGGTTCTCGTGGTAGATGTGCAGGAAGAAGGACGTCCGTAGCTTGTTGAGGTTCACCGTTGCCCCGTCCAGGCCTTTACGGACCCGCTGGCACTCGGCCTCGAGCATCTCGGCGGTGACGAAGTCGTTGATCCCCGAGTCCCTGAACCGATCGAGCTTCAACTGTGCCATGGTCGCCGCGCCGATGGAGAGCGCCAGCGCATACGTCTCGAGATCGTGGGCGTCCCGCTGCAAGGCGGCGATGATCTCCTCGACCGCGATGATGGGCCATACTGGGAAGAGACGCAACCTGTAAATGCAGAGTCGAAGCACGAGAGCCTCTACCGTCACGCCCTGTGTAGCAGCGCCACGTTGACCGTTGATCTCCGACTCCGGGTTGCTCCTCGCCGTCTCTGGTGTCCCTCCACTAACCGATGCCGTTGTCCCAGCTGCCTGTCCGCCATCACACGGGTCCTGCACGGGAGAAGCGTCTTGCACGGGCTGCTGGGCCTCCTGGATCTGCTGCAGCGTCTTGGCCCGGAGCGTGCGAGGCCCTCGCGTCGACTGCGTCTTGTTGAAGGTGCACTGGATGCCGACGGCGACGCATCGCTCGCAGGGGGGCGCCTCGGTGCAGCGCACCTTGCGGATTCTGCAGGCATCGCAGGAGCGGGAGCCGATCTTGCGCTGTCTCCGCGGCTGTCCATGCGACATGTTGGAGGGGTGAGAAGGAGGAAAGAAGCAGGCGGCGTCGATGGTCTTCTCCGCATCTCCAATGCGTCACGATTGCACTGCTCACGGGAGCTCGTCCCTCCGAGTCCGCCAGCGACAGGGCGCTTCGGGGCACCCTGGCAGCAATAACGCCATCGACTACAGCGGCTTTAGCGCCCTGAACCCCTGGCTCTCGCGCGTCTACAGGTACTAATGCACTGAAGCTCATTGGCCCTGCCTCCTCGGCTTCTCTCCTCGGGCAGAATCATGTAACGTGATAAAACCGCAATCTACTCATTGTAAATGGCCCGCTTAGTGATGGTTTTCCGATCACTGGGTGCGCTCCCATCGCTAGCCATTAAACGGAACTTCTATCTTCTGACATGGTCTTCCCATGGTCGGCCTTCGGCCCATGCATCCAGCTTGAACGGATTGCATGGCCTCATGAAGACCCGCTATGGCGCCATGGCCTTTGAACTGCCGCTGAAGCGACTGCCTCGGCTCTGGTCTCATCTCGCGGTGAACTAGTCCATGTCTTCTCTGATGTTTGATTCCATGTCACGGGTGATTCTCGAGAGACTCAGGGACTCATGCAAGCTCAGGTGCAGCACTTGCCCCTTTGAACACCTCTCCGGGACTCGGCCGGCGACACTCGGCCCCACGCCGGTTTTTCGCCCGGAGCACTGAGGGTAGTCACACCATGAGGCCGGCGGTGTCTGATTGATCTCAGGGCGCATCATTGAGCAGTCCGATGTCATTATTCTGCCTGATTATGCAGTCTCTCGTCACACGAATTAAACAGTTAAATAGTTTGTTCATTGTCAGGACCACGCCCTTGTTCACTATTGGGAGCTGTGCATCTGCTACTCCGCCAGGCCCTCAGCAGTTCTTGTCTACTGTAGTTTTCTACAGCAAGTAAACCCACCCGCCATCCACCCTGACCGACAGGTCAGAAATGACTGCTTCTCCAGCGCCAGCTCGCTCAGTACGCGAACCGGAAATCAAGACGCTTGTTCCCATCAACCTCGCGCGCCTTGATGTCATTCTGGTACGCCGCCTGCTCCTCAGCCGACATGACCGCCCACTCGGCCTCCTTCTTCTTATTCTTCCTCACGAGCACGGCGCGCTGCACCACGAACGTGACGAGCGCGAGCGCGCAGATGGAGATCAGCACCGTGTTGCCCTGCTTGTAGTACGGCTGGTCGTACTGGCGGTAGATCTGGCTGCCGATGAGACTCCCGATCTGCACGACGACGTTGTACGTGGCGGCGGCCATGGCGCGCTTGCGCACGTCGAACGTGTTCTCGGAGATCCACGAGGTGACGATGGGGTGGAAGTACGGGTATCCGCTGACGAGCGTCACGAGCGTGAAGCGCGACCACTCGCGCCCGCCGTCGGGCAGGGTGCGCAGCGCGATGAGGAGGGGCATGATCCAGGCCTCGCCGAGGATGCAGTGGAACGTGCGCTCGTTGAAGTAGTCGCTGCTCCACGCGAGGGTGAGCATGGTGACGATCTGCAGGGCCGCGGACGGGATCGTGAGCATGTTCGAGTCGAAGGTTGAGAAGCCGATGCGGCGCAGGGTCAGGGTCAGGTAGGCCTGCACGGGTGTGGCCGGGATGTAGGCGACGAGGCCGATGAAAAACATGCCCCAGAGGGCCGGGTCGCTCCAGGTGTCCTTGACAGTCTGCCAGGTGATGGGCTGCGTGAGGGTCGTGAGGCCCTTGGCCGGGTCGTCGCGCAGCGTGCGGTTGATCATGATGACCTCCTCGCGCTCCGTGTACCAGGACTTGTTTCCGAAGAGGACGTTCTTGGTGTTGGTGGGCGAAGCGGGGAGGTAGAGGAAGGACTTGGCGGGGTCAGTGTGCCGTGTTGCGAGGTCTCGGGGTTCGACTTACGAGGATGCCGATGATCATGGTGAACAGGCCCTCGAGCATGAAGAGCCAGAACCAGCCCGGGTGGCCTTGGACGCCCCTCATCTTGAGGATGCCGGCGGCGAGGAGGGCCGAGATGACGCGGGCGACGTTGAGCGTGCTCCAGAAGACGGCCAGGCGGACGGCCAGCTCCTTGGACGTGTAGAAGTACGTGGCGTACAAGATCTGTGAGGCGAGTCAGTATTCAGTCACCAGTCGCAGGCCTTGGTGGCGGTTTAAGACGTACGCTCGCGGGGATCATGCCACCCTCGAAGAAGCCTATGAGGGCCCTCGTGACGTAGAACGAGGCGAGATCATTCATAAAGGCCTGGAAGGCCGTGACGGCGCCCCATGCGAAGACCATGCAGGGCACGATGCGGCGGAAGCCATAACGCTTGGCCAGGTACTGGGCCGGGAACTCTGCGCTGAGGAAGGCGAGCAGCTGAATGGTGGTTCCGTTGTTGTAGATGTCGCCGTCGAAGCCCATGTCGTCGAGGAAGTCGTCGGCCAGGGCGTTGGAGAGGTTGCCGCGGTCGAGCTGCAGGCAGAAGAAGAGGAGGCAGAGCCATGAGAGGAGGCGGATGTCCGTCTTCCAGACGACCTTCTTCTCCTCCTCGGGCGTCCACTCGGCGGTCGGGTCCCATCGGTGTCTGCCTTCGTACTTGTCGTCGGGAGGCACGACGCTGCTGAGGTTCTCACGGCCGACGCTGGCGTCGACGCCCTTCAGTGAGGAGGCATCTTGGCGGGAGGTGGACTGGGCCACGGCAGCCTCCGTGCTGGGCTCGATGTATTCGGGTTGTCCCATGGTGTTGAGGGGCTGACTCGTCGTTCACCTTGAAGAGTTACCAAAGAAGGTCGAGGTCCGATGAAGGCTGAAGCACACCCAGAAACCTCCTCTGCTGGCGATCACTCGAGATATTTAGACCCGACGTCTGCTCGGTCCAGCCTCGTGGCAAAGCTCTTCGAGGTTATCCCTGGTAGTCTGCACGGAGAAAGATACGGAGAAATGGGCGCGACATGTCGGGATATGAGCACGTCATGTAGATAGGGAGTCGGACAGAGGACATCGGAAGAACCCTGAGCCAGGAGAAGCTCAGTTCCTCTGGACCACTGCAGACTGCTAAGTTGCTGAGGTATTCCGAAGCCCCAGACCATCCCCGCGCATCTCCTGCATGAAGCTTTCCGGATGGTGGGCCGGACCCATGCCCCATCAAGGCAGCTAACAGGTGCCGCGGCTCGGTGAGGGGTCCACGATGGGGTTGGCGCCTGTATGTCCTCATCCTGGCGCCGCCTGACGCCATCGCCATTCTCCGACATTTTCTCCGCCGTGCCCCGGTCCAACGGCCGCGCTGCCAGATCGAGGCTATCCCCGCCTTCGAGACTCGGTCTGATTGATGCCCTATTAATGGCGCCATACCGGAGCGGCAGCAGCTCACATGAACCCCTGTTCTCAAACTGCCGACAGACGTCCTTTGGTTGATTTTCCATCTTTGCAATATTTCCAATCGTATCGCCTGGGCTCCTCACTACATCCCGAACCATGCCGTCAGCAGTATCAGAAAGCCCGAGCCATGTGGTGGGTGGCCATGACATTGCGAGACCACGACTCACCAAGCCCCTCGCGGATTCGGGGTCCCTGGAAGGATATGACTACAACGACCTGACACCAGTTATTGGCCGCGAATTCCTGAATCTTCAGGTGAAAGACCTGCTCAAGGCGGACGACAAGGTCATTCAAGATCTCGCACTCACAAGTGAGCATAACCCGGCCATCAACACTGCTCTCACTAACACCAATCCCAGTTTCGCAACGGGGCGTCGTCTTCCTGCGCGACCAAGACGTCACACCCGTGCAGATGAAAGACTTCATGCTCCGCCTCACAAGCCAAGCAGGCTCGGTACGTCCTCAACTTGCCCCCTGCCTTCAAGCCCCTCGAGTGATCCCTCCGTTGACATCCCAGCCCGAATCCTCCGGCCTGCACGTCCACCCCCTGACCGAAGAAGGCAGCGAGCTTGGCGACCAGATCAGCGTCATCAGCTCGGAGAAGCAGAAGAAGGGCGGCGGCCTCACGCACCAGCTCTCGGACGTCAGCCGCCTCGCCTCGGCCGGCTGGCACAGCGACATCACGTTCGAGCCCGTTCCCTCGGACTACGCCATGCTCAAGATCCACACGCTGCCACCGACCGGCGGCGACACGCTCTGGGCCAGCGGCTACGAGGCCTACGACCGCCTCTCGCCCGCGCTGCGCGCCATGCTCGAGGGCCTGACTGCCACGCACGACGCGCGCTTCTTCCTCGACGAGGCGGAGAGGCTGGGCAATCCTATCCGCAAGGGCGTGCGCGGGTCGCCGCTGAACCAGGGCGATGGACTCACGGCGGTGCACCCTGTTATTCGCACGAACCGTAAGTGGCCCTTTGTACGGCGCGGTCAAAGGCATGACTAATCTGTACGTGAAGCTGTCACCGGGTGGAAATCCGTCTACGTCAACAGGGGCTTCACGAAGCGCATCAACGGCGTGACGAAGGACGAGTCGGACGTCCTGCTGCCGTACCTCTTCAACCTCGTGACGCAGAACCATGACGCCCAGGTCCGGTTCAAGTGGCGCAAGAACGACCTCGCCATCTGGGATAACAGGAGCACGTGGCACTGCGCGACGTATGATTATGCCGAGGCCCGGGCGGGCGATCGCGTGTGCTCGCTGGGTGAGGCGCCGTACCTGGACACGTCGAGCACGGGGCGGAGGGAGGCGCTGGGCTTGTAAATGCGGACGATCAAAATGCTAGGATAGGTCTATGAGATATGAACTCCTGAAGACACCGTACCAACTGCTTTCATATGGCTCATGACTCCCGAGCCGCCCTCCATATCCGACACAGCGGCCCATCGGCGCCGCTGACGGGATCATCGCGCGGGACGGGCACGCTCTCAATCTCGGCGCGTATCGCATCTCCGAAGCGCTCGGTCCCGAGCTCATAGCGATACTCGGGCCCGTCAGCAGGATACACGCCGACGTACATGTACGCCTTGCCGCCGTTGGCGAGCGCCTCGTCATCGAGCGCCGACGAGACGGAGGCGTGCGCCACGCCGGCCGGCACAACGATGACGTCGCCGGGTCCGACGCGACAAGTGACGCCGGCGCCCGGGTCGTCGGCTCCGCCGACGCCGAAGACGAGGTCCGACGTGCCCTGATAGACGCCTGTAGACTGTCTCAGTACTGTGTCCCTTGGGAGAGGGCATGTTGCTCACCGTAGCACTCGTGCGTGTTGGGGTGGTAGTGCTTCACCGTGATGGCGCCCCAGGCGCCGCGCTTCTCCCAGCCGAAGCGCTGCAGGAAGGCGGTGGCCGATTCCTCGGTGACGGGCTGCGGCAGGACGGAGCGGTAGATGAGGAGCGGCAGGGCGCTGTTGGGGCAGTGCGCCGTCGGGGGCAGGTTGTACTGCTCGGGCTCCGATGCCGTCGTCATGGTGTCGATTGACGCTGTTTCCGATCCTCAGACTCGTGGGAGGCGGGGTGTGATGCAAAAGGGGGAATCTTTAGATGCAAGATTCCGATCGGTCAGGTATCGGCGCGGGGCGAGAAGAACGGGCCTTGGGTCAAGGGATCGCAAAGGGCCGGCTAGCAAGGGACTTTTGTCGGCGCAGCCGGGTCGCAATTGCGAAAGCTGGCCTCGTGCAAGTTTTGACGGGTCGTTCATTTGCAACTGCGCATTTGCCGGCGGTTGCAGCGTGCTCGTGTGTAAGATAGTCTCTTCCGGCAACAATCTGAGTGTCTCGTCATCTCGTGTAAGTCCCTTTGGACGAGGGCATCAGCCGATGTCATTCTCGGCTACGATGACCTTCCACGAACCAACAACGTCACCAACTTCCATGCATACCTGGCTATAACAGCAGGTCACAGCCGTCATATGGATGACAAAAGCTTGACCAATGGGACCGCGAGACAATCAAGGGTGAGTCAACTTGCTGATGGAAAGTCAATTCCTTTACAGTAAATCTAGCTGTTGGGTTTCCTGGGACTTGATGTCGTGGGTTTGTGTGAGCTGGACGTATCGGTCTTCGCTTCTATCCCTGCCCCGACGACTTGGCTCGATCAGCCTTTCCACTTACAGAAGTCTAAAGGCGATTATTACAATACATGGTCAACACAAATGCACCCATCGTTGTGAATGCCGGTCCTTGCCAGCGTCTGATCGTGCTCGAATGGTGGCCGCGCCGACGGGAACATCTAGACGACAACAACACGGCACCGGCCAAGGTTCGAAACCCGCCCAAAAGCGCCACCTTGCTCCCCATCCCGATGGGCGGTAACCCTGATCACGGGGAAGTAAACGCCAGGCTCCGTGAATGTGAACGCAGCCTTTGCTTCGATCTTCTCCCCAGCCGAGGCGAGTGGCGCAGGCATGAAGTCACCGGCACCGAGGAAGTCCCACTCGGTCGAGATGATCTTGCCCCCCAGTTCCGGGACCTCGGCGACGGCCTCGAACTCAACGGCCGCACCGGCCGCCGTCTCGAACCGCGAGGAGCCGTTGGCCAGGAGGACGACGGCGGGCTGGACACCGTGACGCTGAGATGCGGCCTCGGCGACCAGAACCTGGCCGTCGACGACGGTGTAGTTTGTGTTCTGCGGCGGGTCGATGCCCCGTTCCACCCACGCGCTGAGATCGCGCAGCGCCTGGTGCACCATGGGCGAGGCGTCGACCACGCGTGCGGCTCGCGAGCTTTCCGGAACGAACTCGGTCTCGAAGCCGGCGGCGAAGGTGTGGTCCGCGTGCTCGTTGAACCACAGCCGGTAGTTGTCGTCCGCACGGCCGCCGAGGGCCTTCTCGACTTGGTTCTTGTACCAGTCCGCGTGCCATGGGAAGGCATCGTAGTCGAGCAGGTTGTTGATCGCGATGACCTTGCCCTGAATGTCGCCGGTGAAGCGCCCCTGGCTGGTGGACTCGGCTGCGCTGCGGCTCGCATCTACGGAGCGCTGGGGGTAAAGGGGCTGACCATCGGCATCCCTGAACTGGTCGAACCCGTAAAAGCCTTCATCCTCGGGGACCTGGTAGCGATAGTACGCGTGGACGGCGATGAAGAGAAGGTTGTCGATCTTGACATGCAGTCCCTCGGCGAGAAGCGGGAACAGCGATTCGTTCTCGCCAGCACTGATTGCGAGGTCCGTCCCCTCGAGCGAACCCGTGATTGCGCCGACACTGTCGCCGTCTCCCGAAAGAAGCTCAAAGTTGAGTCCAGGCTGTGTCGCGGGCGCGTCGTCCAGCGTCAGATGCACGGTATCATTACCGACCCTCCGAATGTTGGTGATGCGCGCAGTCTGGTTCACGACACTGGCTCTGATCACGTCTCCAAGCTCCGACTGCTCCGTTCCGAGATAACCAGGGGCATCCCAAAAGTCTTGGGAGTACGTGGGGTCCAGGCCCGCAACGTTGTTGCTGAAGAGACCCAGGACTTCCGAGTCTGTGACGAGATCGAAGGTTTCCAAGGACCCCAACGGAATCCCCATCTTGGTGGCCTCGTCCAGCATGTCCCGCTCGAGGGTGGTCAGATCACGGCGCGGATCATGCCCGCCGGGGCTGACTGCGTCTGCGATCTGGGCCGCCTTTCCCTTCAGCACGAGACCGGTCAGCGCACGAACAGCGGGGTTGTTGAGGAACGACACTGGCGTGGCCTGGAGCATCGGGACGGCGCCGTCCCACACGCCTCGGGTGTTCTCGATGGCACCGACCGTCTGCAGAGAGCCGCCGCTGGCGCCGTAGATGTAGCCGTAGATGTGCCGGCAGCCCGACTTGTAGTATTGGGCCGCAACCTTGCGGGCGACCTTGGCCGCGGCAGCATCAGCTCGGAAGCCTACCCTGCCCGAGATCTGAAGAGCGTACCCACCACTCTCCAAGGAAAATGCGATCGTCTCGTTCTTAGCATCCTCGGTAACGAGAGGGTACACGAATTGGAAGAAGCGGCCCTCCCAGCGGTCGGCGGGCGGCAGGTAAATGTTGAACTTTGTCGTCGTTCCGTTGAAGTGGCCCGAGATGAGGTGATGCGGGACAGGGCCGGTGGCATCGACGCTGTCGTCAATGATGGCCGTGGCGAATGAAGGATCGGTGCAGTTCGGCGTGATGAATCGAGAGCCCTGGGGCAGCTGTTCGGGACACTCTGGTGCGGTCGACTCAATGACGAGCCCGGCACTCTGAGCCATGCAATGGGCTGCGAGGCCAAACGCCAAAGCCAGGGTTCTGAGAGGCCCAACCGGCCTGAGCAAAGGTTAGCAAAAGTCGAAGGGCTGGGCTCACACACGTACCGACGGCTTTCTCGGTAGAGTGTCATCGTATCGACTGCCGTTTTAAAGAATCAAACCACAGAAGAAATCAACTTTGTTATAACAAGTAGCGAGAGAATGTGGCTACATTGCTTGAACTGAATTGGGATGACAGCCGCTTCATATGAGAGCACGATCACAGTACTGTAGTGAAGATCTACCCAAATCACTTGGCTTCGGCTCGTTCCAAGTTGAATGCGCAAAAATCGCATTTCGGAGCCAAGACTGGGAGGCCCAGGGCAGTGGAGTGCTCCGAATCATGGCTGTGCCCGTGCTTGATGGCACCTCAACCAAGCCGCGAATCAGCGACTTTACGGATTCAGAACGACAGTTGGCATAAGGGCTTGGCACTTGGCAAGAATGGTGACGCATACGTTGTAGGCGACATGCCGTCGGGATCTTGCCAGCATCACATGGTACCTGATGTTACCGCGGGGAAGCGAGATGAGCTCCAGCCGATCCCGCCACGGCTTAGCCAAGCCGTATCTGAAGGCAGGGAGGTGAGATGGCAGTACGTACTAGAAGCCCATGGGGCGAGTTCAATGCCGGTATTCCTCCGAATAGCACGGATATAATGATGCGTGTCTCGGCACTCCATCTAGACGATAACGCCTGTTAACAGCACCCGTCTGAGTATCAACGGCACCTAAAACTAGACAATCGCCCAAGCATAGTCCGTAGGTAGCCTGCTTCCTGGCTCATGAAAGTTCGCGATTCTTACCCTCGTGCTCTTCGCGCTTTTCGACGCCCACAACCGATTCATGGGCTTTGCACCGGCTTTGCAAGGACAATCGGAACCGCAGAAGATGGGGACAGCAACTGCACACTATCGCGTATGACACCCTCGTGGCCCAGAATGCCTCATATAACGAAACCGTCAAGGCTTGAATCTCACGGGCCAGGTGGGATTGACAATGGTGAAATTCTCATCGCTAACGAATTGGGGGAAGATCACGATTGAAGCTGGTGGACATCATCGTGGGCGGGTCTGAAATGGCGAACGCAAGTAATTCCCCGCGGGTACTTTCTACTCGCCGAGTATGACCAGGACCAACATGACTCTTTTGTGGCTCTTCTTTGGTTCTTGAGTTTCGTATCTTCTTTCCCATCTTTCAAGGGCCATGATAACAAGTTAAAAGAACTGCTGTGTCACCTTCTGGTCGCTGGACGGTCGCCACACGCCAATCTCCTACCGCCCGTCCGCCCAGCCAATTTTGACGACCTGAACCTCGCGACGCTGCCGTGAGCCTCGAAACACGAGATGACCTTGAACAAGGCTACGCCTTTGCCTACCCTGCAGAAAGTGGGCGGGAGTTGGCAGCTCCTGGTCGATGGCAAGCCCTGGCTGATACTCGGAGGGGAGCTCCAGAACTCGACCATGAGCTCGGCTCGGTACATGGAGACGTGCGGGATTTGGACCGAGCTTCAGAAGATGAACATCAACACCATCCTGGGCCCTGTCACTTGGGAGGATATCGAAAAGGAGGAGGGAAGCTTTGATTTCACGGAAATTGATGCCATCATCCGCGATGCGCGGTCCCACGGGTTTCGTCTCATCCTGTTGTGGTTCGGGTCCTTCAAGAACGGTTCGCCCCAGCTTCGCTGTCGTCTCTGCCCTCCTTTTCTTTGTACTGACGCCCTTGGGCTTCCATGCAGGCATGTCTTGCTATACCCCCTCGTGGGTCAAGCGGGATATTCGACGGTTTCCCCGAATGCAAATACGTCGGCAAGACGGATCGCTACGATACGCGAATGTGGTTTCCATCTTACACCTCGATTGCCTCGAGGCCGACCAGAGGGCGCTCACGCGGCTGGTAAGGCATGTCAAGGAAGTCGACGATGCCAGGACAGTCATCGCACTCCAGATCCAGAACGAGGTCGGCCTGCTCGGGGCGTCTCGTGATGTGAGTGACACCGCAGAAGAGCTGTTTCGAGGCGACGTCCCCGAAGAGCTGGTCGAGTTTCTGGACAACGACTGGGACTCTCTGCTGCCAGAAATGACGCGGAAATTTCCCGTCTTTGCGGCCTGGAGACAGACGCGTAAGTCGTCCGAAGCCAAGGAGGGGAAGAGCTGGGAGGGTCACTTCGGCAAGACGGTGTTCACTGACGAGCTCTTCATGGCGTACCACTACGCGCGCTACGTCGAGACCCTGGCAGCGGCCGCAAGACAGGTCTACGGCATCCCGCTCTTCACCAACGCCTGGCTCCCCATGCCTGGCACACAAGGTATCGCGGCGGGCGGAGCCGTCCCGGGCGAGTACCCGTCGGGGGGACCGACGCCGGGTGTCCTCGACGTCTGGCAGCGGTTCACGCCCAGTCTCGACTTCATCGCCCCGGACATTTATTCCGCCGACTACAGCGACACGAGTCGAATCTACAGCCGGGGCAGACGCCAGCCATTCTTCATCCCCGAGCAGCGCAGGGACGAGTACGGGGCCAGGAGGATCTGGGAGGCCATCGGACGCTACGGTGCGCTGGGTGTTGCGCCGTTCGGGGTCGATACCCAAATGGCCGGGGAGTCGAGCTTCACGCCGCACTACAAGCTCCTCTCGTCTGTTTCTTCACATGTTCTCCAGGCACGGGCAAGATCGGCTTTGATATTCGGCTTCTTTTTCGACGAGAAGAGCCCCGACGGGGAGGTTCCCTTCGTCGAGAGAGCCAGTGATTACGAGCTCTCCATCCGTCCGGCGTTCGTCCTCGGACAGCCCGGGCCGGGATACGGACTGATCATCGAGCTGGCCCCGGACAGGTTTCTCCTGGTGGGCAAGGGATACCGGGTGGAATTCAAGCCACGGTCATGCAAGTCACTCGTCAGCGGCATCTTGCGGTTTGAGGAGAAGGAGGTCGAGGAGGATGGCCGCTTGCGCACGTGCAGGGTCTTCAACGGTGACGAGACGCGCAGCGGGTGGTGGGCGAACATGCCGAATGACGAGCCCGACTATGGCGAGGCTTTCATCCCCATCACGATCCCTGCGCGGACGGGCATTGCCGAGGTTCAGGTCTACTCGGTGGAGTGAACGAGAGGATTGGAGGGTTGCAGATGACAAGGATAGTTTAAGGTGGCTACCAAGAGTTCTTTTCGATATGTCGTTTACCAGAATAGTCCGGTAGAATGAGTCGGCAATACTCAGGGCTACCAGGCCGGGCAAGCGTACGAGTGAGTGGAGATGAGCCCGGCCGGGCTGAAAGGACTCGGAGGCTGTTTGTGAATTGGACAGGGGCCCCACGATGCAGGTACTTCCGCTATAACTGTGATAGAGCTCGGGGCAATAGTGGGCGCCGCGGGGAAGCAATCCACCGTGGCAGTCCCCCGCAACGGCTAAACTCCCCACAAGGCATGTCCCCACAGCGTCACTTCGCCCCAGGCGTAAGGTAGTACTAGTACTACAAATAATCCCCGCGGAAGACATGACCTGAACAATCCTCCGCATCCACTTGCATCCACCAACACACGCGACAGCATGGCATCGCGCCCTACGGCCGGGGCATGTGACAATTGCAAAAGGCGCAAAGTCAAGTGCGACACTACCAGTCCGTGTGCCAACTGTCGCACATCTCAGATCGCGTGCCAGTACCGAGCAGTCCCCCGCAAGCGTGGACGCCCGGCCAAGGCAGCTCCTCGTGCCTCATCATGGGCCGAGTCGGGAGAGCCCGCAGAGCTTGATTCGTTTGCATTGATGCAAGAAGGCACAGAAACATCCGAAGAAGGCGGATCGGTATCGACGGTCCAAGCATGCGTGGCAGCCACGGTCCCAGTCCCGCAGGTCGAGCCCGGCCTGACTCCCCTGACGGCGGCGTCTCTTCCCACCAGCCAAGGATCACCGACCGCGCTCCGTTCCGCGTCCCGCAATGTTTTTGCCCTGAACGCCGCCCAAGTGTTTCGGGAGCTTATCTTTGTCGTCAGCGCCCAGCTGCCCGAGCCCAACGATACTGTGTCGGCCTTTGCTGGCCGATGCGTGGACGCCTTCATGCGTTACATCTTTCCTAACACGCCCATCGCTCATGAGCCCACGCTCCGGACGGCCACCAGCCTGTTCGATGCGGGCCCTGGCGGCGAACTCTTTGACGAGCATCCGACCACTCAGAACCTCAAGATGTTCACGCTCATCACCGCCCTCTGCGCTCTCGTCATCTCGGCCATGCCCCAGGAGCTCCTCCGAGGCCGCAAGGCACTTATCTGGCCGTTCTATTACGCCTCGCGGTCGATGCTGAGGATCTACGAAGAGTACGACCTCGAGTTTCCTGACTCTTCGTCCTACTACATCAGGATGTGGCAGTCTGCCGCCCTGCAGAACACCACGGGCCGGGACCGCGCTTCGTGGCATATCCACGGGGAGGGCATCCTGCTGGCGGTCAGGGCCCGCATCTACGACGAGGAAACCATCAGTCGACTACCTCTTCTCGAGGCACACCTGCTCCGTGCCAACTTCTGGCTCATGTACCTGGCCGACAAGACGGCGGCCGCCTTCGAGGCGCGCCCCTGCATGATACACGGCGACTACCTCACGGACAGGCTCACGCTGCGCGAGCAGGGAGACCACCAGGACTTGCTACTCGACCAGACCCGGGCCCATAACGGACAGTTCCTCGAGGGCCGTCTGATCATGGGCTTCCACCTCAAGAGACGTCTCTGGGCGGCAGCCGCCGACCTGATCCGGGAGATCGGACTGTTCGCGAGCCGCCGCGCCACGTACCACGGGCTGCCGCTGGACATCTCGCCGGCGACAGGCGACGCCGCCGATCCCGACGTCGCGAAGCTCACCGAGATGTACCGGGACTTCGTCGGCCACGTCGACGACCTCCCGAGCTGGCTGCAGTCCCCGGACCAGGCGCAGGCCAGCGCCCCCGACGGCTCGGTGGACCCGCACGTCGCCGAGTACCAGGCGGCGAGCTTCTGGGCGCAGAGGAGCAACATCATGACCGTGTACCACTGCATGAAGCTCGTCGTGCTGCAGAAGTGCGTCGACGCCGGCGTCCCCGGCGTCGTCGGCCTCGGCCCCGAGCCCGTCTCCTGCGTCCTTCACAAGCTCGAGATTGCGCGCGACTTCCTGCGCGAGGTGCAGATCGTGCCCTTTACGTGCTTCCAGGTGCAGGGAGAGCCTGCGGTGAGTTTTCCTGGCCTGTCCGCTACGATGCCTGGCAAAAATTGTCTTCTTGTTTCCTTTGCTGACCGGCGTGGGTGGCTTTCTGGCGCGGCGCAGGTCGAGCGTGTCCGACGCGTGGGGAGCATCCTGCTCTCGATCGTCAACGACGCGCCCTCGCAGGCGGCGGAGCAGCGGGCACGCAAGCTGTTCGAGCAGCTTCTGGATGTCCTGGCGAGGCTCGACTCGAAAGCGTCGGATGGACTGGAGACGCTGGAATGTTTCGCCAATATCTGTCAGTAGTAGCTGAACGAAGAGGGCTCGTGCCTGGGAGGATGAGAACGGCGGGAGGCGGCGGCGGCCGGGGTGGGCTTCTAGGCCGCGTTGATCACATAATGTCACGACTGTCACGCCTACAACGAGAGAAAAGAGGTTGGTGATGCTGGTTCGATGGGGAGACTGGCTGATGAGCTATCGATGCTATCTAGCTGCGATACACCACCAACGACGTTGGCGCCGCGAGGAACACGGGTCGGGCCCCTCAGGTCATGTTCTGCGGCTGGAAGTACTCCTTCCCATCGATCGTGGTGGTCAAGGTCCCGTTCGCCTGGAACTGGTTGATGCGGACGTCGATGCGCAGCTGGAACCCGTCGGCGCTCGTCTTCTTCGTGCCGTTCCACGGGCCGGTCTGCGTCAGGTCCGAGTGCCAGTCCACATAGTTGATGCCCCCCTCGACGTCGACCGACACCTCCTCGCTGCCCGACAGCACGTTGAGGCCGTCGTCGGAGTAGTCGTGGTACACGAGGCCGACGGTGCGGAGGCGCGTCCCGTCGGCGGTGCCCACGATGGTCACGTTGGCGTGCCCGGACGACGCGCCGTCGAGGATGTACCTGCCCGGGGCGGGGAACGGCCTGCCTTGGGGGATGAATCCGGGCTCGTACTTGACGGCCCAGGGGATCTCATCCGGCAGATCGCGGACCGGGGGCGTGGCGCAGAGCGGCTTGCGGCTGGTCATTCGGGCGAGCATCATGCGCTGGGTGCGGCCGCCCTGGGCGGTGGAGGGGTAGCAGGGGAGGGGGTTGTGGCCGCCGCAGGCTGGCGAGACCGTCTGGGACTGCGTCCAGACGATCATGGTCGAGTCCCAGGAGAACCTGGGGTCGGCCATGGAGTTCCACTCCGGGTCGCTGGGGCTGCCGCTGCCGGGTGTCGGGTCGTATCCGGCGTTGATCTGCTGGCCGAAGTAGTCGCCGCGGTCGCCGTGGCCGTCGAGGAGCCAGGGCTGGAAGAAGCGCCGGTACCCGTTGTTCCGGGTCGAGGATGTCGCGCTCGAGGTGACGAGGTCCGTCACGGGAGGGATGCCGCGAAGACCGGCGATGAACATCTGGCGGTCGGTGCCTCTCGTGTCCTCGATGACCATCCATCTGTCGTCGACGGAAATGTCAACGGGATCGACGTACTCCGGGTGCTCGGTCAGCCTGCGCACGGCGCCCGTGACGAGATCGATGGCGTACAGGTCAATGTTGGACGACTCGGTCGGGTAGCCCACGTAGTGCAGCTCGCGTCCCGTGCCGGTGAAGCCGCGCAGCTCGCCGATGGTGATGGCCTGGGTGTTCAAGACGAGGTGCTCCCCGTCAGGGGCCACCGCCACGTGCCTCGCCAATTCCGGGTTGAAGAGTAGCTGGACGTTTTCCACGTCGTACCGCGGCACGTCTGGGACGCCAGCCGTGGGGCCCGGAGACGGGTTGAACTTGAGGCGGCCGACGAAGCCGTACTGGTCGAGCTTGCCCGACGCCTCGGTGATCCAGCTCCAGGCAATGTGCTTGCCGTCCGGGTGCATGCGGAGCTCCCGCATCTTGCCGCTGGGGGCTGTCGGCTCAGTGGACGTGTACCAGTGAAGAGGGTAGACGTGGACCTTGTCAGGGGTGCAGGCGTCGCTCTGGAAGGGCTGGGCGCACTCGATGATGTTGGTGCCGGCGAGGATGCGGCGGCCGTCGCGGAAGACCTGCGGGTAGTCGAGGTAGTGGTGCATGCCGCGCGAATTCTCGGCGGGCACGCCACAGGTGATGCACTTCCACGAGTCGCCGTTGGAGAACGTGGTGTTGTCCGTCTTGGCCATGAGCAGATGGGCGCCGTCATAGATGGCGCTGGGCCCGGTGGTGGGCGCGCCCGTGTAGTTGACAGAGGCAACCACGTGGAGGTTGTCCGTGAGGAAGTTGCCCGTCATGAGGTCGGGGAAGGTCTTGATGCAGCCCGTGCCGCGAGGGTTGACCGTCTCGTTGCAAGAACCGGGATGGTCTTCAGAGACAGGAGGGAGGGCGAGCTCAACAACGGTGATGGGCTCAGGGCTTGGAGGTTCTGGTGCTGGGCCCGAGTAGTCGAACAAGCCCTTCGGGAGAGCATAGCCAGCAGACAGTCTGAGGCCAGCGGCGAGGCATAGCTTGGGAAGTAGAGAGCTCTTCATCGTGAGTTGAGTGCAGCTTGTGAGTCCTTCATGGATGGCAATATGACAGCGACTGCCCATCATCTGTCTTTATAGTTTTGGCAGCTAGCAGCCAGCATTCTCGGCTTGATGCCGGTCGTGATGTCCATGAACGGAGTCAGAGGCAGTCCAATGGTGGCTTGCAGGGCGACTGACTCCTTCGTGATGATCAGGTGGCCCCCATGGACGGGGTGAAAGTGAGTTGCAGTCTGTGAAAGTCGCCGCGGGCAATTAACCCTCGTACTAGGCTCGCCGTAAAAAGGCCCATTGGTCAATGACCCTGGGAATACGAACCCGAGGCGGGACCGTGTAAGCCGTCACTGTGGATGACCTTCGCTTCAACGACTAGGACCCCAGCCTCCCTCGCTTGACCCCGCGACCCCGCGACCCCGCGAAGCTACTCGGGGTTCTTCGCGATAGAGGACAACATCGTCGCTCGACTTTAGGCTACGTTCCTTGATTCCACAATATCCCCGGACTGCGGGGAATCAGAGTTGGCGAGGCCACATGGATCTCGGACCACTTTACCTCCCAGCGATGCATGCCTCCCGTGCCGCCAGAGCTTGAACATGAGCATCGGCGGCTCTCACACGCTTTCATCTCGGTTGCGGCATAATGACTCATGGGGATGTAAACCATGGTTCTGTGTTGGCTGAGTCGAATGCCCCTGAATCCAGTGCTGACGCCTGGTCCCCGATGAGGTGCCTCGTGGCGCCTCGCCGCCTAGATGACTAGCTAGCGAAAACGCCAAGCTCATAGCTCTGATAGAGTTGGGGGTTGCTTTGTTCTTTTTGAATGGATGATAGATTCATCTTAGGGATCGTGACTCGGGGGTGGGTGAAGCATGGTCGTGCATCTGCTTTGCAGACACGATGGTCGTGGTGAGGACACTTTCTCATGTGCACAACAAACATGTTGCTGGGGTCAAAGACAGCTGAAGAACAGCTGGAGCAGACGGGCCCAAGGGCGCAATCAATGGAAAGAGTTCACAGAGCGCTGTATATGCTTGACGTCTCTAGAATCAAATGAATCTTTCTGGTGATTCGACGTCAGGATTTTGTGGGTTACGTGGGCACTTGATTTATTCATTGTCATCTATGAAGACTGTCGTTTTGGTAGTTTATGAGATGTAGCACTAAAAACGCGACTCAATCCAACAGACCCCAAAAGTTGCACCAGCCTTGTAGAGTCCAGGAATCAGGCAAACCCCTGATCAGAGTGGGAAATCCTCACCGCGCCAAGCTACATGGGATGCGTCCAGCTCTGGGGATGCCGGTGCAGTTTGCCGAAGCAGCCAAATTCGAGCCCTCACGCCGAGGCCTTTTGGCTGTTCTCGATGATGCGGCCTTCGTCGTCGACACGGACCCCGGTCTTGCGGAGACTCTCCTTGCGGGGGTTCTTGGCGTCGAAGATGTAGCTGAGCTCCTCGAGGGTCTTTCCTGCGGTTTCGGGGAAGAAGAAGTAGATTATGATAATCTCGATGGCGATCCAGATAATGTAGACGAGGTAGAGCTTCCACTGGATCTCCTTGATACCGATGGAGATGCCAAATGTGTTGACGATCATGGCGATGTTGATGAAGAGGAACTTGACGGAGCTGCCCTTGGCACGCGTGCGGTTTTCGAGACACTCGGACGGGTAGAGGGTTTGACAGGGCGTCATGCCGGCGGCGAAGCAGATACCGTAAAGGTAGATAGACACGATCACGGCGTATGATAGATTATCGTTCTTCTGCGCCTCGGCGGTAAAGGCCGTCAATAGGACATAGCAGAAGAGGGAGCCAGTCAGTGCACCGATCATCATGGGTCGTCGGCCCAGGCGATCAAGAAGGGTAGTGCCGACAACAGCCGCAATCATGGACAGGATAGGGTTGATGGCGTTCAGGAGCAGCTGGGTATTCGTGTTGGTGATACCGGCATTCTCCACCATGGCAGGCTGCTTCGAGTCAGCATCTGTCTTTCCCGACATCATCGCACGGGGAAAGGACTTACCATGAAGTAGGATACGACGTTGTTGCCCGACCACTGACCAAAGAAAGACATGGCGATAACCATAGCCGTGCGGTAGCGAGCCTGGCGATCACGGAAGAGCTCACGGAAGTCCCACCACCGGTCATCCGAAGGGTTGTCGGCGCGGTCTTCGAGGATCTCGCGGTACTGAAGCTGAACGATGGGAGCCTGGTAGTCGCCGTTTCCGTGATACTTTGCGAGGACGGCCAAGGCCTCATCGTTTCGGTCCTTGCCCACGAGCCAGCGGGGAGACTCTGGGAAGAAGAAGACCATGATCATGACGATGGCAGGCATACCGGCCTGGACGACGGTCGGAATTCTCCAGGCCCAGCTGCTGTCAAAATGGCTGCAGAAAAGGTCAGTAACGACTCTATCAGACATGCATCGTTCTAGCTCAGAAAATACGCACAGATTACTTCCGTATGTGCACCAGCCAGCGACGATGTTGCCCAGCCACCAGAAGTTGTTATACCTGAGCGGTGGTTAGCCATGCGCTTTCGGATAGTGTGACCCCTGAGATGCAATCGAGAGCTGGCCATGTCTTACATGCCCGCCATCATGCCGCGGTAGGCAGGGTGAGCAAGCTCCACGGCGTAGATGGGACCGGTGGCCTGAGCGATGGCGGCACCGAAGCCGAGAAGCAGTCTCCCGGCGATGAAATGGCCGAGGGTGTTGGCGGTGGTCTGGACTGCCGTTCCGATGAGGATGACGGCACAGCCGACGAAGATGGAGACACGGCGGCCATAGCCATCCGAAAGGAATGGGGTAATAGGAAGGGTCACTAGCTGGCCGATGTTGTAGATGATGAAGACGATGCCCGTGGAGGAGCCGGCGCCGTCGAGACCGAAGGTCTCCTGGAAAGGTTTCATGGCGTTGATAGCACCCATCAGGGACCCATCTATGTAAAACACGAGGTCAGCTCTCTTGCTTGGAAATGATGTGGGTGAGCTTCCTTCTCTGCAATATCGATAACCTACCGAAGCCGTTGATGGTTGATACGAGGTAGCCAACCGCCATGATGCCGTACAGGCGGATCATTGAGGACGACCACACGTCGGGTGGACGCTCGGCGAGAGCGGCGGCGAGGGCCACCGAGGCTGCGTTGGTCTCGAGAACCCTGCCCGCGGGCTTCTCAGCATTGTCGGGCAGAGTGTCGTGCGAGACGCGCTCATCTCGGATGGAGGGGGACTTGTTTGGCTGGTTGACGGCGGCAGTCATGATGGCGGTTGTCTTTCAAAACAAAATGTTGTGATTTCGGTGGTTGCCGACCTGAAGCTGCACAGAGGGAACGACGAGGAAATCTCGGCATCCCCATGAGGCTTATGTAGTTTTCCAACAGACTCTCCAGTGTGTAAGACCCCTCCAACCTGTTCGGAAAGTTTACGTTGGTAGCCTTCATCATGAGTGATGTTTGTCGGCTGACTTCGGGCGCCCCAGGTTCTGGCCCCGAGCCCCCGCATCCCCAGACTCTTTGTGGGCTGATCTTGGGAACACGAGAAATGTGCCGCGGGAGATTTCCCACGTTAGTGCTTCGGACTACTAGTAGAAAGTGGCGGGTTGATGCTGGGTTAGGCCCGGATTCTGAGCGCGTCCAGGATCTCCTCGGGTTGAACTAGTAACCAATGCTCTCTCCGACCGAAAGCACTTGTCAATGAAGATTGGTACTCCGCGTTTCCCCGCCTAGCTACGTGCCTTGTAGGGCGAGTGTTTCCCGACATGTCCCCACGCAGGTCTCGTTCCAGCTCCGGCCTCGGGTTTGGAATGCGTAAAACTGCCGATTGGACTCTCGTCAACGGACATGTATCTTGGCGAGACGTCCTAGGTGCCGTGGAACCCGCGGGAATATTCATCTCGGTTCCAGGAGGTGGAAAGACAAACATGAAAATGCCCGATTAGCGCGCATCGCAGAGCTCTGAGCTCGATGATCAAATATGACATGAGACGGGGTAGCGTAGTACGCATGGAGGCGGATAAATAGGCTCGAAAACTATCAGCCTGAGTAGGGCCTTCACCAGCTCAAAGAAGCACACGTCTGGTCCATCAGCCTCAGTGACCATGTTTCCCAAGTCACAGCCAGACTGGAGTAACCTCCAAGTACTTCGCCGCAACACCTTGACGCCACGCGCACACTTCTTCCCTTACAGAGCCGAGCAGGACGCGCTCTCGCACGACCGAAACCGCAGCAGTGAGTGGAAGAGCCTCAACGGGACATGGAAGTTCCGGCACGACACTTCGCCATTTGAGGCGCCCGACTGGGACGCGGAGGACCAAGATGACTCGTCTACCCTGACATGGGACGACATCCAAGTGCCGGGTATGTGGCAGCTCCAAGGCTACGGACGGCCCCTGTACACCAACGTCAACTATCCATTCCACGTGGCACCGCCGGAAGCTCCCTATCTCAATGAGACCGGCTCCTATTGGCGCACCTTCACCACGCCTGCGGCCTGGGCCAAGGAGGACCAGCAGGTCCGCCTCCGCTTCGAGGGTGTCGACAGCGCTTTTCACGTCTGGGTCAACGGTGTCCAGGTCGGCTACAGCCAAGGCAGCCGCAACGCCAGCGAGTTCGACGTCACCAGCCTGCTTCATACGCCAGGCAACCGCAACACCATCGCTGTCCGGGTCTACGAGTTCTGCGACGGCTCCTATATTGAGCGCCAGGACCAGTGGCTTCTGTCCGGCATCTTCCGCGACGTGTACCTCGTCGCGTTTGCCCGTGACGCAATCGTGGACTTTTCAGCAGTGCCCATCCTCGACGATGACTTCCAGGGCGCTTCTCTGCGTCTGCAGGCCACCACGCAAGGCCGGTCCGACACGAACAGCCGGGTCATCGCCAAGTTGTACGCGCCAGACGGCGCTTTGATACAGGAAGCTGAATTCGACCCGAAGTCAGCTTATGATCTGCCGGCGAATGGTCAGCCTTTGCAGCTCTGGTCAGCCGAGAACCCTGTTCTGTATACCGTGACACTCTCCTACGGAGGGCGTGTGGTTGCACAGCGCATTGGGTTTCGACGGGTGGAAATGAAGGGCGGCAACCTACTGGTTAATGGCCGGGCCGTCATCTTCTACGGTGTCAATAGGCACGACCATCACCATCTGTATGGTCGGGCTGTGCCATACGAGGCCATCAAAGCTGACTTGGTCCTCATGAAGAGGAGCAATATCAACGCCGTACGTTGCGCGCACCAACCTAACGATCCACGGTTCTACGAGCTTTGCGATGAGCTAGGCCTCTACGTCATGGCCGAGGCTGATCTCGAGGCACACGGCTTCATCACCATCGAGAAGCCCAAGATCCCAAACCAGCACGCCCTCGCCCGGTTCGACATCATGATCCAGGCCTTGGCCATGTCCGCCAAATGGGTGTCTGATAATCCGGACTGGGAACAGGCGTACCTGGATCGTGCCGTGCAGCTCGTCGAGCGCTTCAAGAATTACCCTTCGGTTATCATGTGGTCCCTGGGTAACGAGGCCTCGTATGGGCGGAACCATGCTGCCATGTATCGTTGGATCAAGAGCAACGACCCGAGCCGCCCCGTCCATTACGAGGGTGACAGGAATGCCGAGACGGCAGACCTGTACAGCGTCATGTACACGCCTCCGGAAGACCTCAAGGCCCTGGCCAGGCGTCGACCCGACAAGCCCCTCATAACATGCGAGTACGCACACGCCATGGGCAACGGCCCCGGTGGCCTCAAGGACTATGTCGATGCTTTCCGCGCCGAGCGCCTTCTCCAGGGCGGCTTCATCTGGGAGTGGTGCAACCATGGCCTGCTTCGCCGGGACGAAAAAACGGGCGTCGAGTATTTTGCCTACGGTGGCGACTTCGGCGACTGGCCTAATGATGCCGACTTCGTCATGGATGGATTGACCTGGTCCGATCACACCGAGGCCCCGGGCTTGACTGAGTACAAAAAGGTCATCGAGCCGGTGACCGTGGAGATGACGATGGCAGGCGGGGAGAGCAAGCTGCTTCTGCGCAACCATTATAATTTCCTGGGATTGGACCATCTCGAGGCTGTCTGGTACGTCGCCGGCGGATCAGGGTCCTCGGCCGAGGCGCCTTGGGCCATTCCTGATGTTCGGCCCGGCGAGAGCGCCGAGGTCGACTACCCCGTTCCACCGGGAGAGTCCGCCGGTGAAGACGAGTGGCTCACCATAAGCTTCCGACTCCGAGACCGGACGGCATGGGCCCCTCGCGGTCACGAGGTCGCCTTTGCCCAGGTCGCCCTCTCGTCGTCCAAAACGCCCTGGTCGCTGACCAGCCCAGCCCTGTCGCCGCCATCACAGCACGGGGCTGAGGCCTTGAGCGTACGGGAGGCGGGTGCGAAGCTCTACGTCACGACGGCCTCGGCAGACTCGACCTTCACGTTTGATCTCGTGCGCGGGCGGCTGGCTTGGTCCACATGCCACGGTGCCGTATTGAAGGAGGGCCCCGAGCTGGGCTTGTACCGAGCGCTGACGCAGAACGACAAAGGGTCTCGCGGCAACGGCGCCGAGTGGAAGAGGCTGTTTCTGCCGGAGGCGCGCATGCACGTCCGCCATGCGACGTGGCGTGTCCTCGGCGACGGGAGTGTCGAGATAACAGCCCTCGTTTGGGTCGCCCCTCCCGTGTTCAACTGGTCGTGCAAGGCGACTATGACATACACCATCACGCCCTCCGCCGTCAGGATGCACGTCAAGGGCGATTTCGAGGGGGAGCACCCCGAGATCATCCCGCGCATCGGGCTCACGATGCAGGTCCCGACCGACTTCGGCGCCGCGACGTGGTTCGGGCGTGGCCCGGGCGAGTCCTATCGCGACAAGAAGGAGGCGGCGCGGTTCGGGCGCTGGTCGGCACCCATCGAGGACCTGGCCACCATGTATGAGTGGCCACAGGACCATGGAAGCCGGAGCGAGGTGCGCTGGGTCGCCGTCGAGTCCGGCGCGTCCGGCAAGGTTCTTGTAGCCCGCATGGACGCGCCCTTCAGCTTCTCGCTGCGGCAGCATTCGATCCAGGAGTTGGACAGGGCGACGCACCCTCACGAGCTCCGCAGAGGGGAGAATCACTTCCTCACCCTCGATCACGCCCAGCACGGCATCGGCACAGGCAGCTGCGGACCGGCGCCCTTCGAGCCGTATCGTCTCGAGGCTGGGCCGTTCGAGTTCTCTGTGGCCTTGTCAATCGAGGACAGCGCCCCGTGATGTGAAATTGGTTGTGGGTAGGGGACCAAGGGTGGCTGAGTAGTTGGGGAAATTCAACATGACAGCTCCTAGCATGACCATAAACGGGCCATGATGATATGCAAAGACATAAACGCAGAGACCATAAGAACTGAACATGCTCCTTGTTGTTATTAAAGTGGCCACTCAGCATTCACTTATACGCAGCTATGTCCAAGCCACGTGCCGATGTGCGTTTAGAATCAATGTACCATAAAGTCGGCTAAATGATTCTTCCCTTTGCACGTGATAGATACGATGGCTCTGTAAAGAATACCTCCCTTGGACTTTGGGAGTGTTTCCCTTCGCCGCGTGAGACTTGTCTTCTGAACGATAGCTAATACTTTCCAATAAGTAAGGCTCTGCAGCTCACGAACCGATAACGTCACTGAGCTCCGTGGTGGGCAAAATATAAGGCTTCGCCCCATCCCGCGCCTTGGTCTTTTGCTCAAAAGCATACGCCAGGCCGATGAGCGTCTCCTCGCTGAACAAGTCACCCAAGAAACTAATACTGAACCTAGCACAAGTTAGCACATGTACCTATCCCAATGGCAAGAAGCTTCACCCACGGGAATCTAGGGCCCCTCGTGACTAGACCCCGAGAATTGGTCGAGATGGCCGTGTCGTTGGGCAGGAAGCCCAGCGGCACGCTGATGATCGGGGCACCAACGATGGCTGCCCGACCCGCAGAGGACGCTGCCGGCATGACGAGCGCATCAACGTCGTTTCTCCTGATCGCCCCCAGGAGGCCGCCCTCGCCTCCGAAATAGTAGTGTTGCTGCAGCGTGTCCCAGAACCGTATGTCCGTGTTGTCGAAACCGCGCGCGAGCCCCGCGTCCCAGCTCGCCGTGTTCCTATCGGGGTACTCCTCGTCAGGGTGCGTCTGCGTGAAGCGCCTCAACTCCTCGAGGTTCGTGATGTTGTACAAGTTGTATGACAGCTCGGCGAAGTACTCGGCGACGTTGGTGAGGAAGTCGACCTCGAGGATCATGGAGCTCGTGGAGGGGCTGGGGACGGTGAAGTTGGCAGCGACGATCTCGGCGCCCTCGGAGCGCATGAGGTCCACGGCGTCCCAGAACCCGGCGATCTCCGGGGTCTGGGTCGTCGAGATGATGTTGTAGGGCACGCCGATCCGGGCACCTTGCAGCGCGCCCGGTTGGCACGCGGCTACGTAGTCTGGGATTTTGCCGCAGTGGGGGATCGCGCGGGTGTAGTTGTCGTTGGAGTCGTAGCCGGCAATGGCCTGCAGGATGTAAGCGGCATCTTTGACGGTCCTCGTCATGGGCCCGATGGTGTCCTGGTGCTCGGAGATGGGGATCACAAGGTGTCGGGAGGTGAGTCCCACGGTCGGTTTGACGCCGACGATGTTGCTTCGGGTCGCTGGAGAGATGATAGATCCAGAGGTCTACCAACATCAGCAAGCACAGACGAAAAATTGCATCACAAGGTAACATACCTCCGTTCCCAGAGTGCCCAGAGCCAGACCCAGGGCTGCGGCGACACCGCTCCCGCTGGAGCTTCCACTAGGGTCCATGCCAGGATAATACGCCCCGTAGACCTGGCCACCGTGGGCGGACCATCCACTTGAAGAGTTGCTGCTGCGGTAGTAGGCCCACTGACTGAGGTTGGCCTTTCCCAGGATGATGGCGCCCGCTTCGCGCAGCTTCTGAGCCATGAAGCTATCCTGCGGGACCTTGGCGCCCAGCAGGGCATACGAGCCCGCCGTGTTGTTCATCTTGTCGTCGGTGGCGATGTTGTTCTTGATGAGGATGGGGATCCCGTGCAGGGGGCCTCGGACGGTGCCGCTGGCGCGTAAATCGTCAAGGTCACTGGCGATCTCGAGGGCGTCCGGGTTGATCTCGGTCACGGCGTTGAGGATGTCATTGACTTCCCTGATGCGGCCCAAATACGCATTGACGAGGTCGACGCTGGTGAACAAGCCTTGCTCGAGGCCTTCGTTCAGGTCATCGATGGTTACGTCTAGCAGACTCGGAAAAGGCTTTCCTTGCACTGCTCGACTGTCAATACAATCTTTACACGAAGAGGGGACTGCGGCTTACCTGTGAGACAGGAGATCAACTGAGCCAAGTGCAGGACGAGGCACACGGCCACGGATCTGCTGCGAATGCCGATCATGGTGGTGTTCTACAGTGCCACGTGGAATATGCAGAGTACCTGATGCAGACGTTACCGAGCGAGGCACCTCAATGTCTTATATCGAGAAGATACGGGAGCCTGGCTTTTACTTCAACACGCCCGACCCCTCACGCGGGATGTACTTGGGTGCATGCATTTGATAAGGATAACGTGCAGATCATGAACATGCCAAGAAGCGATCAAGAGCTAAGGCAGGTTCCCCCCAATATTGGCGTGGTCGGCTGTGTAAACGGACCTCGCTTAGGCCCAGACAGGCAGCTGCATCTCGGGTAGATAAGGAGCTGTTTACATGCGCATGCGAGACGATGTCATACGCCAGGCGTGGTGTTGTGTTGTTATCGCGTGGCTTGCTGTATCCTACCAGTATCAGTCGTAGCATCAACAACGACGACAGGGAGGACTTTTGCCGGCGCAACCGGTATTAAACTGCGAAAGCTGGTCTCTGAACATTATGATGAGAGTCTAGTTTGCACAAGTAAGTGCATCTATCGTAATTGATATTCGTGCACCCTTGATACAGTCGTCAGCTCGGCTTTTGGGTGTTTCATCAACAACGTAAGTCTGGGCTTCACCCGAGGCACTGGGTTCTGACCATGATTGCTTTTCAAGACCCGAAACGACCCTGCCTCCCCTACTCCTCCCCCATAGACCCAGTCTCACACCTTGGCCAGAATGCTGTGGTCTATCCGGAACCTCACCAGTGCCACAAGCCCTGCTGCTGCCAGCGACAACGAGCCAGCGTAGAACATGGCAGGACGATACGCGTTGAGGCCACTGTCCTCGCCTCCGTACGCCTCGAGAAGATACCCGGCAATTGGCGCACCCTAGCCTTTTCGTCAGCAATTTTTCCAGGCTGCCCCGGGGGCGGACCGAAACTCACCATGAGATAGCCCCCCGCCCAGCCGGTCACAATCATGCTCATCGCAACCGATACCCTCGCGGACCCAAACACGTTCGCCACAACCGTGGGCATGGTCGAGAAGAACCCGCCGTTGGAAATGCCGCTGACGATGACGAAGACGACCATGGGGCCCAGCGTCGTCGACACGGGCCAGATGGCCAACATGCTGAGTGCCGACAGCGCCAGCGAGGCGCAGAGCACGTTGAGCGCGCCGAACCTGTCGCAGAGAACGCCGCAGCAGATGCGGCCAATGGCCGAGGAGAAGTTGAAGCCCGCGACCAGGCCCGCGCCTGTCGAGGACGAGAGGCCAATGGACTTGGAGTACAGGGGCAGGAAGAAGGGCGGGACGAAGAGGGGGAACGTGCCGACGGCGCCGGCGAGGAAGATGACTAGAAAGGTCATGGATTTGAAAAGACGCCTGTGGAACGATGAGTTGCTATGCTCGGCGACAAAGTCACGCGAGTGCGTCGACGTACCATTCGACGAAGCCGGAACTACGGACGGGAACGCGCTCTTTGACGAGCCAGGCGGCGGGGAGACCGGTGGCCAGGGTGGCGAGGGCAAGGACGCGGAACGCCCACGCGGAGCCCAGGCGGTTGAGCAGGGCGTTCAAGGCGAAGCTGTTGACCGCGCCGCCGAGGCCGCCGCCGGCGAACACGATACCGTTGGCCAGGCCACGCTTGCGGCTGAAGTATTGCGCCGGAATCACAGACACGGTCTACTCTTGTCAGAAGCCAAAGTGAAAGCATAGATATCATCGATTGAGACTCACCGAGAAAGACAAGCTAGACACGTGCCGTCAGCGCAAAAAGACCCGCATGATAAGGAAAAGGTGTCTCGACGTACCTGATACCCAGACCCATGACGACGCCGCTCGTCGCGAACAGGGCACCCACGTTCCTCACGGCGAAGCTGCTGAGCAGCTCGCTGAGGCCCAGCAGCGCGATGCCCAGCATTCCCGTGGCGCGCGGGCCGAGGCGCCTCATGACGCGCGAGTTGACGACGGCGAGCGCCGAGACGAGCGCGCTGGCGAGGGAGCCGACGAAGGAGAGCACGGCGGGCGTCGCGAGGCCGTCGTCGATGAGGGCGCCCTGGATGAGGCCCCACGTGTACGGGGTGCCGATGATCCACCAGGCGACGACGAAGCAGCCCGTGACGACGACCCAGCCGTAGCCGCCCTCGGGCACGGCCGAGTCGGCCTCGCGCGAGGCGCGGAGGATCGGGTCGCCATCGTCGGCGGGATGGGTTGGGGGGATGGAGTGCTGGGTGAGGGAGCTTTGGGATGGGAGGGGACGGAGCTCGATGCCGGAGGTTGATGCCGAAGACCCGGTGGCCGATGTCGTTGTCGTGGCCATGCTGGGGTCGTCGTTTGGTGTTGCTACGTGTCTTGAGTGTTCAGGCTCTGCCCCTCAAATTAGTTCGATGAAAACCTGTTTTCCGTCCCCAATCATAAGAATTGGCGGCGAGTGACTCAATAGCAATGAGAAGGACAACTAGGCTTCTTGACTCCCGTCAGACCCCCCGGCGCCGATCTGGTGTTCCTGGTGGTTGCTGATGCGGGCACCAATTGCGCCGGCCGGGTCGATGTTGCAGGGTTTCACAGCGCCAAGAAGTCAAGAATCATGTTTTTACTAGCAACGAAGTCAACGTCTTGCGTGTCGCTGTGAAAGAAGACAAGTAACGCACGTTGGCACAATTATGTCTTGGAATGCCCAAGCTAGTAGTCGATGTACTTCTGTGACGGGTGTGACATTCTGATTGCCGTCAATCCAAGAACAGGGTTTGCAGAAACAAATGGATTGAACAGGAGCCTCTGGCTTTGAGTTTATAAACCGTTAAAATTGATAAACGCCTGAATCTAGAGACTATCTAACAAAACTGTCCTGACCTCCGCGCAAATCAGTGCGCCATCTTTTCGTGCTGTGTCTGCCTATGGGCATAGTAAAGGTTTTATATTTGCGGAAGCATGCTGCTAGCTATGCGAAGCAGTAATCAACCACCGTAGCTAGAGTAATGAAATGAACCGAGTTCGAATGTGACTCCATGCTAGTCGAAGTATCGGTTTCTGATGTCACGTTTCCAGCACCGGGCCCTCTGGAAGAAATGATGCAAAAAGCAGGAGTGAAAGCGCCCCATGCCGTGCCCACCCTGGCTGGGTACCGCAGAAATAGCATGGACACTCAACTCGATGCCAGGAGAAGCAAAAGGGAGGGCTGTCCCCGGAGCAAAAGGATATTGATGAGGACGAGACTCGAACTCGCGCGGGTTGCCCCATCAGGAAAGATGTTAAGGTAACCTTAACCTGACGCCATAACCAACTCGGCCACCTCACCGGTGTTGAATGAGATATTTGGATGCTCACGGGTCTAAGAAGAGTTTTCCTGTGGTGTGCACTCCACCAGAGGCTTGGCTTCCTGGGACCCATGACTCGACTCCACCGGTATCGTGGGCTTCGGGACTGGAAGCGATTTGGAGACAGGGGTCCCGGGGCCTGTGCACTCGGCCGAGAGATGGTCAAGCTTTTTACCGTTGAGCAGTACCTGTGAGGGTCAGCACGGGTGTCCAACTGCGTGCGAGCCATGTCAATCCCTGAGGGCTGAGATTGAAGAGTGGAAACAGTCCTCCCATGCCACTTCGTCGGGCTTCCCGTAGACCACAACCCATCCCTAAACACGAGGACGACCGCTCCCTCTCCTAGCCACCTGACTAGCCAGCTGCTGAAAGGCAAACAGTCCCCGTCATCCCCCGCCCACTCAAGCCTGGGCCATCGTCGCTTTGACGCACGGTCCAGAGCCTCGGGTTCGGGGTGGCAGCACACCAGACGGCCCACGCAATGGGAGCGCGCCAGGCCCCCTGGGCCGTTTCATGTGCCAAGACACGAGCTGCCTCGAGGGCGCGAGCACCCCGCGACAAACCACCGCCGCCCGACATCACGGTGCCGCCTCAGCCGTGGCAGGCCAATGAGCAGGGCGACCTTGGTGAGCGACCATGCCGGATTCCGGTCGTGGGCGCGAGCAGGACTGAAACAGGGAGGGCATGTCGGGGAGGAGGGCGTCAGGAGTTCTGTTTTTAGATCGGGGGCGCGGGCCTGGGGAGGGATGGGAGGCGGAATTAAGGTATTGGGGATGGTGGTAGAGCGGCCCGTCAGTGAAGAAAGGATTCAGGTCGTGATAGTGCTTGCAGCCTCGTCATTTAATCTACGTTGGAAATTCCCCCGCAAAAACGTCCTTGCAACAACACAGCCACGATGTGACATGTCTTGGCGATCTGCTCGTCGCCCGCAGAGCGTCTTTCTGGTCCACTTGGCACACTTGGCATCGTGCTGCGCGGGCGTCGCCACGAGCGAGGATGCGGGCGCACTCGTCGAAACCATGGCTCGTCCCCAGCTCGGTGGAAAATCTGCACCAGACAGAGACCCGCTTGGAGACGTCCGGTGCGACGTTCTGGGTGGTGGTCCGTTGTTGGGCGGGTGAAGAGGGTCTGAGGCCCGTCTCATGTACGAGCACCTCAGACGGCTGCTGCACGGTTCATCTCGCTGACTAGTCGTCCTCGTTGCAAACATATGCCCTCTCTCTCTTACACGGCGATGCCTGCTTGTGAGGTAACGGCATGAGAACATCAGCTATTTTTACTAAGGTTGACACGACCTCCACACATGGCTCGTGAGTCGTGTGCTGCCCCCGCTGCGTCTAGAAGGCGTCTCCGCTGGGATGCCTGACAACAGGCAGGGTTTCAAGCTATCACCTCTTGGAACTCTGGTTTCTGTCAGTGTGTCACCGTCGGCGCTGTTTTCAAGGTTATCGGACTCAAGGTTGCGGTTCTGGTAGTCCTGATGGGACACGCACAGATGCCCAGCTCGCTGGTCCTGGCTGGGGGGCAAGGCCCATCGAGGGGGTTCTCTACGGACAAGGACATCACGGAGTAAAACACACCAGCGTCGTTATTCTTGGCATTGTTTTATCCTTGGCGTTCCTAAAAGGGTGATTTTACCCCGGCGGCCGGTGCTCTCACAAGCTCGTGGTCGAGAGACATAAATTAAGAAGATGCCCATGCCTCCCACCAGCTTTCTTGGCCACTCATCTCACCACCACGCTCGACTCTCCAGTCTTTACTCCTCCGAGCTACTTTTCATTGTACGCTGGTCGTCTTCGCTTATACACACTTTCTAATACATTACATCCCGAGCCGGCCTCTCTCTTCTTCCAGTCTCTCCCGTCTCATCTCACACGAGTCGACACCATGTTCGCCGCATACCTTTGCTACATGCTCGCACTTGCCGGCTTCACTGCCTTTGTCAGCGCCGTGCCCCTCAACATCAACCTTGGAGCCTACTCGCCGGCGCTGGTGGTCGGTGATGGTGAGATATCCTTCGGCGGCAAGGCCGACGTCAACACCCTCATGACGGCCCTCGAGGGCGCGGCCGTCACCACGGCCAGCAACGTAGCGGCCGAGAGCAACAACGGCGGCTCCCAGGGAACAGTCATCGTGAGTCCCGAAGGCGAAAAAGTCGAGAAGCAAGACGTAAGTCCACGTTACCAAGCCTCACATCTCCCACCCAAGCCTAACAAGCCTCCCAGGCACGAGAAATCTCCACCATCCTCGGCGGCCAGCGCAAGGAAATCGAGCCCCGTCTCCAAGTCGTCAAGTCCCAAGACGAAGCCCCCCACGCCGCCGACGCATCCTCGCCCGTCGCCAAGCGCGACATCCAAGGCTTCGACCGCGCCCTGCAGTACGCCGAGTCCGCACTCGTCAAGGGCCCCAAGGTGCAGCTCGGCACGGGCGCTGAGGGCTCTGGCGTTGGCATCATCGTCGACAACAACCAGGACGCGGCGCGCAGGCCCGGCCGCGGCGTCGAGGGAGGCCAGGAGGCTGCTCGCCCCGCGGCGCCCGTCGCTGCCCCCGTCGCACCGGCTCCCGTTCCTGTTCCCGGCGCCCAGATTCCTGTGCAGGGAACCACGCCTGTGCAGGGTGGCGCTCCTGCCCAGGAGAGCATCCAGGAACAAGAGGGCATGGGGCGTGTCGTCAGGCGCGCGTTCGATCCTGAGCGGGCGCCTGTGCAGCGCAGGGCGAAGGTCACGACCATGTACGTCCGTTCTGGCATCCCTGGAGGTAAAGTACCCCGTCAGCGTCTCTGCAGCAGCATCTTTAACTAACGATTATCTCTAGACCTTAATGGTGCCAGTGCAGCGACTCTTGTTGCTCGCAAAGAGGCTCAGGTGCCCGAGGTGTTGTCTAAGCGCGACAATGCGAATACAGGCTTCGATTCTGTTAACCTCAATGTCCCGGCCGAGGGCGTCACCATGACCTTTGTTGAGAGTGGTGATGAGGAGGACTAATTATTGTCTGTGGATCTGATCTCGCGTTCTTGTCATCACACTTAAAACCCTAATACCACCATTGCGATTAACATTCATCCTCTGACCCCTAGTTTACATGTGATTTGGGCCATCTTGACTCGGCAATCTTACATTACATCCCAAACGGTGTGTTTGCTCGTCGGTGTACATCTCACCGCCAGTCGAAATGTTTGCCTCCAGGGGTGTCGATGTCTCAATCCATACCACGACTGATAATTTCAACCAGGGTGTCTTTGTCCTCGTCCCCGTTCTGGAAGGAATGCGTGATTCAGGACCAGGATCTACAGGCCGATGTAACATCCAAGTCACCGGGTCGCCCGCCGCGTTATTGCTTTTTGGCATTAGCCCATCGGCTTGGAGAGATGCCGTTCTAAAATGCAGTGACACATGAGCAAACTCTATGCGGGGAGGTCGCCGTGGCGTCGAGTCGTGTCACACAGATCACTGTCTTGCCCGGCTTGTTCCGATTCGCCCATGTCCCCGATGTAATTTGGACAGAAAGATACAATAAATAGGAACGGGTTCCAGCTGCCCGTTGAAAAGCCCTAGAAGCCGCGTCTCGTACAATCTCAAGATGTACGTCTCGGCCTGGGCACTCGGTGTGGCTCTTCACCTGCCCCTGGCGAGGGCCGTGGCCACTCGTGAACCTTCAACAGTAAGTCCCCAGCACCCAACTCCTGATCCTTCTGACCCTCGCCCCTAGTGTGAAGCTCTCGAGGGCGCCCTGCCAGGCAGGATAGCATACCCCGGCACGCTCGACTACACAACGTCAAACCACTACTGGTCCGCTCGACAATCCGAGCTCTCCCCGCCCTGCTTCGTCCGCCCAACCTCTGCCCTCGAGGTCTCCGAGGCCCTCAAGCTCCTGACAGCGTCCAGGAGCCCCTTCACCGTCAAGGCCGGCGGCCACACCGCCTTCGGCACGGGCTCGAGCACCCGCGACGGCGTCACCATCGACCTCGCCGCCATGAACTCCATCACCGTATCCCCAGACCGCTCCACAGTCTCCATCGGCCCCGGCGCCCGCTGGCTCAACATCTCCCAAACCCTGGACCCCCTCGGCCTCGCCGTTGTCGGCGGCCGAAGCCCCGACGTCGGCATATCGGGCCTGATCCTCGGCGGCGGCATATCGTTCCTCTCCGGCCGCCGCGGCTGGGCGTGCGACAACGTGCAAAACTTCGAAATCATCCTGGCGTCAGGCGAAGTCGTCAACGTCAACGCGCGCGAGCGAAGCGATCTGTATTGGGCTCTTCGCGGCGGCGGCGGCTCGAGCTTCGGCGTCGTCACGCGCTTCGATCTCGATGCGTATGAGCAGGGGGCTGTATGGGGCGGGTTGACGATTTGGCCGGAGAGCGAGGCGCCGGATGTCATTGGCGCGTTTTTGGAAATCTCGAGGGATGTGTTGCATGCTGATGAGGACGCGCATTTGTTCATTGTGCTCGGGTATCTCCTTGGTACGAATGATCCGGTGGTCGCTGCTTTTGCATGGCATTTGAAGTATCTGGAGCCTCCGAACGGCTTGTATGATACCTTTGAGGGACTTGCGCGGTTTCCGGGACAGATGAGCAATCAGACTTGGGTCGCGCCCATTTCTGACCAGATCAAAACTCTCTGGGAACCGTATGGGAACAGGAAGACATGGTGGGACACGACGGTCAGCGACGGCGCCGGCAGCAACATTCTCTTCGACGAGATCATCGCCCTCTGGAAAACATACGCGAAGGAGATACGGGCGGCAGGAGAGGAGAGGGGCACGGTTGTCAACCCGGGCTTGGCCATACAGCCCATCACGAGCACCACGAGAGAAGCCATGAAGAGGAATGGCGGCAATGCGCTGGGACTGGAGCCGGGGGAGGCACCTCTTTTCCTCGTGCACGCGCCTGTGTCTTGGACGGACCGTTCGCTGGATTGCCTCATTGAAGAGCGGACCAAAAGATTCATCGCGGCTGTGGATCAACTGGCTGATGAGAAGGGTTTCGGGAATGGGTTCAAGTACATGAACTATGCCGGGAAGACGGAGGACGTGTTCGCGAGCTACGGAGCTGAGAACAAGCAGCGATTACTCTCGGTTGCGCAGAAGTACGATCCGGACGGTCTGTTGCGAGATCTCTGGAAGGGTTATTTCAAAGTGTACTGAGTATCACATTCAATGTATTACTGCAGGATGCCAAGACAATAGTCAACAAGACTCAGTTCATCTGTACCTCAACACAATCTACTCATCGTCCTCATCCTTCAACACCCGGAAGATAGGATACTCATGCCCCTCATCCACCGGCACGATATTATACGTAACCGCTGAAGCCACATTCTCCGGCTCCAAAAACACCAGCGCAAAAGCAGCATTCACCTGCCTCGTCGAGACCCAGAATCCCCCGGCGGGGATCGTCACATTCCTCTCCGACGCCGTCGTCGTAACCGTCGTGGCAGCGACGCCCTCGAACTTACTCGTCGCCAGCTCGGCCGTCTCAATAATCAGCGTCTCAACCGTGCCGTGGAAGTCATAGTCCAGCGTCTCCACCTCGACGCCCGACACGCGCAGGCGCTCCGCGACATCAGCCCACGCGCGCGTGAAGACGTACGCCTCCGGCCTGGCGCGCGTGACGTTTACCTCTGGCGGCGTGCTGTTGAGGAACTGCGCGGGGACGGTGACGACGCTGCCGTTGTTGGCGTCGATGAAGTCCCACGTCACGTTGTGCCGGCGCGGTGTGTCCGTGACGACGATGTCGCGATCACTCGTGATGAAGTCCGCGCGCGCCGCCTCGATCGTCTCGTAGACTTCCTCGGCGTTGTCGACGGCCGTCTGCACGATCTCCTCGACGAGAATGAGACCCGTGGCCGTGCGGCGCTGGAAGTGCTGGTCGCCGAGCCGGATGCCGCGCGTCTCGGTGAGGAGGGAGACGGTCTGGTAGAGGCCGGCGGAGTGGTGCGAGTACTGGCTGTGCGAGTCGGGTTCCGTGAGGACGAGCTCCTCGCCCTGGGGCGCCGTGTAGTAGTAGTTCGTGCGCAGGTCGTTGCGCTCCATGGAGGCGGCCATGGCGTTGAGGAAGAGGCCGTTCTGGAGGGAGAGGATGTCCTCGTGGATGTTGAGGTTCTTGACACCCGAGATCTGCCCGTCCTCGGACTTGATGAGGTTGCTGTCTGGGCCGTAGAGGGGGCTGGCGGTGTATTCGTGGCAGTCGACGAAGATGTGCGGGGAGAAGGATGAGTAGAGGGACTTGAGGTCGCGTGTCTGCTGGCGCTGGAGGAGTGCGAAGTCGCGGTTGGGGTCGAAGCTCGTGGCTAGCTGTCGCTGGAAGTAGGCGACGCCGTCGGGGTTGTACCGGGGGAGGACGAGGATATCGGCCTTGTCGAGGACTGACTCGGCCCAGGTCGAGTTGGCGTCCATTTTGCCGAGGAGGGCGAGGAGTGCCTGCTCTCCGGCCGGTTCATTGCCATGGACGTGGCCCTGTAGGAAGATGCGCAGCTTCTCGGACGTCGAGTTACCCGTGCTGGGCTTCTTGTCGCTTGTCAGGTAGACGTAGGGGATGGCGCGGCCCTCCTCGGACAAGAAGTCTGGGGTCCGGTAGGTCATCCAGTCATTGCGACTGGCGAGAGTGCGAAGGAAGTGATCTGTAACGTTTAGGCACGGTAAACCCAATGATGCATGGGACAAGTAACTCACCAAGCTCATCCAGAGGTGTCGACGTGCTGGTTCCATTGGTGAAATCCTCAGGGACCGAGTCAGGATTGATGAAGGCCGGGGAGAGAAGTTCTATATCCTCAACGTCAGGGAAGTTCTCCGCCACGACATCGCCATCCTTCTCAAGGGGTGCCAAGATGTTGGCATAGCCCCTCTGGCCAGCAGCCAGGGGAAGACCAACGGCAGCCAGGCAGGCAACGGTAAAAACTTGAGAAAACATCCTAGCGATGGAGTGCCCGACAATCTAGCTGAGCGCAGGGAGAACAGCACCCCCGCCGTGAGCAACATAGCCTCGCTTTTATACATGAACGACAACACATCGCCAAGCACCTTCGTCCACTTGGCCGAACCTATCTACACCCAAGCACACAAGAAGCAAGCCATCTTCCCCATGACGATCACGATACCATCAAATCCCCTCACTTCAGCAAGCTACCCCTCCAAACTCCAAGGGCAAGCCGTCTGGCATGCGGAGACAGGTCCACTCGGCGCATGGCTTAGAGTCCTTGGCGGTCTTAGTCGGTAGTTTATTGCCAGAATCGGCAGGTCCAAAGTCCCGTGGGACGGGATCACCAACGTCAGCCCAGCATTCCCGTCGATGGGAAAGCCAGCTACTGCGTGCGAAACGTCGAAAACCGGTTGCTCTGCCTGCTTGGCCGACGATCATTGCGCGTTCGAGTGCCGTGAGGTTTGCCGAAGCTTCGGCAGCGATGAGGGTGGGTTCTAGGCCCCGGCCGAAGTCCGACGTTGTTGGGTATTCCCGGAGACTGGGGACATCGCGGGGTTCGGGAATGGAATCATGGGTTCTGACGGTCAGACGCACTGCTGCCCACACGACCCAGAAGTATTGTGAAAAGAACATCCGTTAACTCCTAAACATGCTACATTCTACATCCTTTTATCTCAAATACTTCCCACGGACACGGCCCGCTCAATGCGTTTCCCGACCGTGATGCTCCACGCATCAATCTTGCGATGCCACCAGCTCGTCAGGTACATGGTGACGCTCATGAGCACAATATAACCGACAACATACCCAGCCGGCCGCCCCAGGCTCTCGAAAAGGCGCGGCATGATCCAGAATCCCAGGCTGTGCAGGACGGGGCCGTGCACGAGGTACAGCGAGAAGCTGATCTTGCCCAGGTACTGGGGCACCGGGCGCTCGAGGAAGCCGCACAGCATCGGGCTGCGCAGGACGCACGCCATGAGGATCATGGCGCCCATGGCCTGGTAGAACATCCAGCCCGACAGCTGGCCGTAGTAGCGCGGCACCCAGGTCGAGAGGTACTGGAAGCCGGGCGTGTACTCGGCGCCGGCGTCAGGGTAGGAGAGGAAGTAGAGCGCGACGAAGATGGCGGTCCATCGCATCGTGCGCAGCGCCCGTGGCGAGCGGAGGATACCGCCCTGGCGCGCGTCCGTAGTCGGGGGCAGCAGTGGGCGCTCGGAGCGCCTGATGTCCAGCTCGGACATGACGGTGCCGCCCATGAAGGTCGCTATGTCCCAACGTCCGAGCGTCAGGCAGTAGGCGGACAGGACACCCGCGAAGCCCAGCCTGAATCTCGCTTTGATGGCCGCGGTCGCGAAGAGGAAGATGTAGATGACCATGGACCCGCGCAGCTCCATCGGGATGGTGAAGGTGTGCGGGTCGTACCGGGGATGAGCGTGGCCGAAGCTGAAGGGGTTGGCCCACTCGGCGTAGGCGCGCGTGAAGTTCTGGAGGGCGTACGTCAGGTTGTCGTGGATGAAGGGGTGTTCCTCCCACGAGCCGCCCATCTGGAAGTAGACCGTCTTCAGGCCGCCCTTGACCTTGGTTGCGTCTGTCGTGTTGGCCAGATTGATGGGCGCGGGGTTGAAGTAGGGAACGACCCAGGGATAAGGCGCCAGGATGTCCAGCGAGGAAGTGTCATTCGACTCCCGTTCCGGGGTAAGGTGCAGCTTGTAAGTCGACGAGGGGCCGAAGAGCTTGGATGTGTCGTTCAGACAAAGGGGCTCGGTGTAGTGAGTGAGGTTACCCAGGTACATGTGGTCACGTAGGCCGAGGAATTCGGCGATTCCCACCCCGCCGTGGACGAGATGAGTGTCGTTGGCACATTCGACGCCCAGTTGGGCGACGGTGATGGTGCCATTGATGTGCACCGAGTCGGGTCCTTTAAAGATGTCGTCCTCCGATCTGAAGACGCCGACTTGTGCCAGCATGGCGACGATGAACATGCTGATGGTGGGTGGAAGGTAGAGGCGGAAGACGCGGCGAAATGCCGCAGAAGCGAGGCTCTGGTAGGCAGCTTCAATGCGCCTCTCGTGAATGGCCCGGAGAACATGTCGACATAGGACATAGCCCGAGATGGCGAAGAAGATGGCGACCATCGGACGGCCTCGCTGCAGGAGGCAGATGATGGGCAGCGTGGTCCAGTTGAAGTAGGGTTCCGGTGAGTTGGGCGGCATGGCGCCATAGCCCATCATGATGGCCGGGGTCCATGGCCAGAGGAAATGGTAATTGAACACGAGGAGACAGGCGATGCCACGGAGACCGTCGAGACACCGGATCTTTTCCCTGGTCTTCCTCGGGCCCGGAGCCGGGCTCTTCTCGCCGATGGGGCGGTCTTCGGAATACGGCAGCAATTCGGCCTGGACGTCATCCTGCGCCCGCGCAGGATCCTCCCGGGCGGATGGGAGCATGGCTGGCGCCTACTCGAAGATGAACTGTGCGGAATGGTGAGCGCACATCAAGCTGGCGATGATGATGCGCATTGGAAGACGAAGAAAAGAGGGCGAGATGAGATGAGATGAGGATGGTGAAGCAGGTTTCCCAGAAAAGCAGCCACCCTGGCAGTTTGAGGTGACACCTCGACCTGTGCCTGCTTACATAAGGAGGCGTGCGTCATTCCCAAGACCTTGCTACCCCTCATTGGTGCTCTGTCTCAGGGGGCGCACCATTACAGCGGGTACCGTCAGGGGCACAAGCGTCAACCCGAGACATTCCAGCCCCCTATCGACCTATCGACCGCCTGGCCTCTGCCAAAGGGATGCGCCAATGCTCCCTTGGCTCCCTCGAAGTCTGTCCACGAAACTTGAAATAAGCGGCTTTGGAGGATCCCCCGGAGCAACTTGCCGATAGCGAGTGGGCTGTTATGGAGATCCCCCACTAAACAAGGCAAGCTTGAATTAACGACGCTAGTGATGGCTAGCAGGGGTCATCTGAAGCTCCACGGGGAACTATCGTCAACTTTGAGACACAGGTTCATGGTGTTTTCGCATCAAATCGACGGACACTAGTGGTTCGGGTTGCCCTTGTGAGTGCACCTGAGATAGATAAGCAATGCAAGCGAGCTTTCCAGAGAAGAAAAGGCTGTCTTCCCAGAGACATTCGACTCGTTCCAATCCACTAAGGCTCATTCGCCTGTCTACCTGGTGAGAGTACGATAGCAGTTCCAATCACATGTCCCCATCATTCAGCATACTGCAGCCAACAACCGAAATCGTAGAGGGCCATCTTACTGGTGCCTCAAGTTTATTCATGTGACACTACTGCCAAATGTACACCACAGAGACGGCCATGGACACAACCAAGGCCCAGCTCGCTCGCAGGCGGTCATTCGCTGCGTCCTCTTCCTCCTTCTGACATGGTGCCCTCATGGTCTGCCACTCACCCCCTTCACATCCCATGTTACCCAAGATGGCATCCGACACGTTGGCGGCAACCTCCTTGGCTAGATCCTTCGCCGCGCATGTGTTGGGCTCCACGTTCTCCTCGAGGACAGGGCAGTTGGTCACCCCCCATACCCCTTCAGGGACCGCTTTTAGCTCCGTGATGCGGACGACGCCAGTGGTGTTCCGGCCCGGGGCCGCACAGGCGGTGATGGTCTTCTCAATGTCCGGAAGCTGTGCCCCTGGCTCGGTGTAGAAGATGACGCGGCGAAACTGCCAGTTCTCAAAGTAATCGCGCGCGTGCGTCCAGAGGCCGTTCTCGTCGGTCATGTTGGCGGTTTGGTTGGCTTGGCAATGCGCGAAGAACCCAAATCTCCACCAAATGATGAATTCGCTGCTTGTCTCGTTTGTGATGCTGGTAAGGGGTGTGTGAAAGAACATTTGGTCCGGTGCAAGGCCGTCGGTTTTCAGATTCAGGGTGTCTGATGTGCCCATTCCGAAGTCTTTCCACGTGACATTGTCGGGGTCTTCTGGAGACTTGTTGATCATGACATAAAGATGGAACGCATCATTTGGCCAGAAGGCGTCGAGGTTCTGTATGCTGAAAACGAGAGGGAACCATTGAGTCGGCGCGTACGTCTCGTTGTCGCGGGGGAAGAGGAGGTCGACTTGGAGGTTCGCGGGCTCTTGGCGCTGTGCGTGTGCAAGACCTATCCAGGCCCAGAAGGCGAGGAGCACAGCAGGCTTGTAAATGCAAAGGAGGCGCATGGTCGCTGCATTGAGCGGGCGGTATGCAGCTCAATTCGGGACGACTGGCAGGGTGCCAGATGCTTGAACGAGAGGTCCGAATGGAAGCTCGAGAGCGCGATGCCGAAGATGGGCCTCATTTTACATTTCTGAGGCCTCATGCACGGCCAATGTTCAATTGAGCCTAGACCTCGACAAACATCTCGTGGCCTGGATGGCGGGGGTCGCTTGACCAGGGGCCAGCTCGGGATCGCAGGCTTATGGGGCCGGGTGTCCTGGAAAGGAAGCTCGCTGCTGCCGGTGAGCCGAAGTGATGCTTGACGGCAGCCTTAGCCAAGTCCCCTTACCCGTCGTGGCACGATGTTGCACCAACCGTCAACGCCAAGGCCTCATTTCACAATGCGGGCTTCATTGCTCTCCTTTTGCGGCCTGCAGGCTCTGCATCCTACTTTTCTTGGCAGGGAATCAACTTGTTCCGGGCCATGATCCAGTGGCCAAGGTATATTGTAATCCTGCACATGACGAAATTGAAATCTCAAGTCGAGTATTCATGAATTGTTGTGATGCTCCGAGTTTAGTTACGTGATGATGGTTAGTGAACGTTGACACATGATATAAGAAATAGCCCAAATACATCAAAAATATGAGCGATTGGCTATAACTCATCATGCGCCCGCCAATGCAAGAGTAAGATGGAAATAACTCATGTGTCAGGAGTCGACGCCATGCTCGGAGAAAACTGGTCTCAGATGTTGTAGTTGCTACGTATCAATAACTACAATGGCCGTATGATTATCAAGCACCACAAGGTGATGACCTCGCAGGGCTTCGTAAACCTGATAATATTGAGAGAGCTTCGTGTCTTTCCATCAGAACATTAAATATCTATCATCAAGTCATACCGCAGCTACATATTCTAATCTTCATAACATCATAAAAGCCCTTTCAAGTCACACTCTCAACCCCTGTATCATCCCGAGCAATATTGGCTCTTACTCCTCAACCAAGCCCCATACCTCCACATGAGCGTCGGCACCACAACCCCCAACGCAAACGCAACACCCGCCATAACCCCATTCCCGCCCGCGATGCCCAGCGCATCATACATCCCCGGCGCGAACAGCGGGAAGCTGAAACCCGCCATGGTGCGCACGAACGCCGCGGCCCCCGTCGCGCTCGCGGCGTACCGCTCGTACGTGTCGATGGTATACGTCTGCACGCACTGGAAGGACAGGATCAGGCCCGCGGCGAAGATGGCTGCGCCGATGTTGGGCACGATCCAGTGCGTGCGGAAGTGTGCCGATAGGCCGTAGATGATGAGGCCGATGGGGACGATGATGGCTGTTGGGTACATGAGGGGGACGCGGAATTCGGGCCGGCCGGGGTGGGAATATCTGGTCTTGAAGTAGGCGTAGGTCTGGGATTTGTGTTGGTTTTGCGTTGCAGGTTGGGTGGTGCGTGGGAAAGCTTACCTTGTCGATTAGGGGGCCGGAGACCTGGAGACCGATAACGAAGCCGACGCCGAGGGAGATGTAGTTCAAACTCGCCGGGCCAGGCTGCTGGCCGTATTGCTGCGAGAAGACCATGGGGAACGAAGCAAGTCTTCACCAAGTCAGCATAAACTTCAATGTACAGACTTGGCGACATAAACTTACACAAGATACATCAGCCCGTAGAGGTACGCCCTGTAAAACGCCGTCACCTGCAGCGCCGGCTGCGTGAACAGCATGACGAACGGTCTGACCAGGTTCTTTCTGAGTGTCTGCATGAACGTCCTGTCGGGCCTCTCAAATTCTGTACGAAGTTGCTTGTTGCCCGTCTCCTTGCGGAGCTTGCGCGCCTTGAGGAGCAGGATCTTGGGCGGGTAGGTCTCGGGGAGGAAGAGGCAGGCGACGATCTGCACGAGGGCGTCGGCGATGCTGACAGTCCAGAAGATCCAGCGCCAGTTGAGGTATTGTGTCAAGTAGCCGGCGGCTGTGCAAGGGTTAGCATTCTGGTGTCAGGGCCAGGGGGTGGACTTGGACGTACCAATGGGGCCGACGGCGGGACCGAGGAAGGGGGCGAGGGAGTAAACGGCGTGGGCCATGCCGCGCTCCTCTGCCCTCCAGCAGTCGCTCAAGACGCCACCACCGAGCTGTTGATCCGTTAATCATTTATCCCGAGATGAATTGCGCTGTGTCACTTACAGCCTGGGGTGCGCTGCCTCCGAGGCCGCTGAGGAAGCGAAAGGCCAACATCATCTCCTTGTTCGTCGACCACCCAGCCACGGTGTTGAAGAGGAGGAAGACCATGTTGGCGCTCTGCAAAACGACCACTCGGCCATACATCTCGGAAAGGGGTCCGAGGATGAAGGGTCCCACGGCGTATGCCAGCAGGAAGATGGACATGAGGAAATAGGTCTCGATGGAGGAGGAGATGTTGAACTCCTTGGCCAGGACAGGTAGGGCCGGGGCCAGCATGGTAGAGGAGACTGGAGAGATGAAGGTAAAGCAAGAGACCAAGACAGTGGCCGTCCACTTCTTCGATTTCGGCCAGTTCTTCGGGTTTGAGGGGTCGTCCGGGGAATCCCAGGTCACCTGGATTCACCAGTCAGCTCGTTTTCCTGATGCAGGTGTCAAGCATGTAACTCACCAGGTTCGGGTCTTTGTTGTTAGGACCATCCTGCTCATTCGGCCCATGCTCCATCACGGGTTGCAAGAGTCTCTTGTCATCATCCTCGCACTTTTCCCCGTGGGGAACGGCAGAGTATCCACCCTCGATATCCTCGTAGTTGGCGACATGGTCTGAGTCAGACTCGAGCCAGGGGTACTTGTACATGGACCTCTCATATTCATTCAGAGACGCGATTGCAGGGCTCCACGGCCGCCAGAGGGTCGAGTGTGACCGCGTCAGTGTCCGCCTCAGAGCGTCCTCCGAGTTGGGCACCGGCTTGCGAGGAACGGAGTAGGTACGCGGCGGCACCGACATGATGGTATTAAAAGCGAGCGACTGAATAATGGAACGGAAACAGACTCCGTCAAATAAAGTATAAGCGAGTGTCAAGCGAGCGACTGGTTTGCGGGGTGTTAGGGATCTGACAGACGGGACGATCGACCGGCCGACTTATACCATCACCGTGGTTCAGCACCGAGCAACGTGGTGTTCTATTTCTGGCAACAATTTCGCCTTGCAATTCCACAAATCCACAGCGATACAGCAAGATACGAAGATCCGGGCAGGAACCGGACGCAAGGAACAGCTTCGCCCACCGTCCCGTCGGGCTCGGCATGGCTGTGCGCTGTACCTGGGCGGGCACCTCGACGCAGGCGCCGGGCCAAACAGGCACGAGCGCTGCCTCTTGGGGAAATGAAGCACGAGAAAAATCGACTCTTGGCTTTTCTCCAAGCTTTCTTGGCATTCATCATTAGGGCGTGGGGGGGCTTCCAGCCCGTGAGCGGAATATCCTCGCGCTACGTCAATCCCAAGGTGGCTGTGCCGGGACGGTCCAGTCGACTCGGCGCGGGCTGTGCCACTCGTCTCACAGCGCGACGAGATGATTGTCTCATCATGATATGATGCTTAACTGGACATCCATTGGCTCCCTGGTATGCCCCTCGTGGTCTTGGCGAAACGGTTTCATGGCGACTTGTACCAACGTGGTCAAGCCTCAGGGCTTGTCCTCTGCTATTCACCGCCCTCGCCAAGAGATGAAGCAATGCCTCGAGATGAGCAGGCCCAATGACATTCTCTCCTCACGTGCCCTGCCTCACAAGGGGCCCGGGGTCCTTTGGGGCGATCACCTGCCAAGTGGCTCGAGGAAGGGCTGTGTCGTCGAGCCACGGCTTGAGACCCTTTGCCAGACGAGGCCCGGCGCCGGGGTAGTGCCAGCAGATCACAGGGCCTGAGCTGGTCGTGGCACATGTCATACCCCTACAGAAAACGGGAGATGATGCTCTCACACGAGCAGCTGCCGCTTGAAGCATGGCACGCCCGTTCTGTAGTGTCTGGCAGTGCCCCGTGGCGGAACGTGACGAGATGCCGCTTCAAGTCAAGCGGCGGGCTGCGGCCACAAACGAGGATCACTACTCTGGAACGAGAGCAGGAGATTCCGCGATGTTTCTAAAAGAAGAACATTCATGCCTTGGCCTTGTGCCTTGCTTCAGAATTGCGTTCAGTTCAAGGAATGCAAGATGGCTATAAAGCTTCCATGAAGACCAGGAGATGATGGAGTTCAAATCATCACAACAGCCATCACTACAATCATCATCACACTCGCTGATACCCTCACAATCGCTTCTTACCAACACTCGCTCTTCTCCAACGTCTTCACTCGCTTACAATCCTCCTTACCATCATCTCATATCATACGCTCAAGACCATCACCAATGAAGCTCACCATGTCCTCCAACGCCGCTCCCCTCGGCATGAAGATCCTCGTGTGCCCATCGGGCTTCAAGGGCAGTCTCCAGCCCGAGGTGGCCGCAGACTGCATCGAGTCGGGCATCCTGTCCGTCCTCCCCGAAGCGACGGTCCGTAAAGTACCGCTCGTAGACGGGGGCGAGGGCTTCACGCGCGCCCTGGTGGCCGCTACCGGCGGCCAGATGCACAGCGTCACCGTCACAGGCCCAGTGGGCGCCCCCGTCGAGTCGTACTACGGCATCCTCGGGGCGAGCTCCACGGCACCTCGCACAGCCGTCATTGAGATGGCGGCTGCCGCCGGGCTGAGCCTGGTGCCTACGCACCTGCGCAACCCGGGGCTTACTACGACCTACGGCGTCGGCGAGCTCATCATTGCCGCACTCGACAACGGCGCGAAGCGCATCGTCGTTGGCTGTGGCGACTCTGGCACCTGCGATGGCGGTGCCGGTATGCTGCAGGCGCTGGGGGCACGTCTCCTCGATCACGACGGCAGGCCCCTGCCCGACTGCGGAGGCGGGGAGTCCCTCGTGCACATGTCCAACATTGACCTTACCAAGATCGACGAGCGGGTCAAGACGACCTCGATCGAAGTCGCGGTCAACTGGACCAACGTTCTCTGCGGGCCCAAGGGCGTAGCCAGGGTCTTCGGCGCGCAGAAGGGCGCCTCGGCAGAGCAGACGGAGCGCCTCTCGGCGGCCATGGACGTGCTGAGCGTTATTTCAGGGCGCCTCCTCTGCGACGCCAAGGTGGGCAGGGCGGCGGGCGGCGGCGCCTCTGGCGGTCTGGGGACCGGTCTCCGGCTGATTGGCGCGAGGCTCCGACCGCGGTACGAGGTGGTGGCGGAGTACGTGGATTTCGAGACGCTCTTCGACGACTGCGACCTCGTGCTGACGGCGGAGGGCGGCATCGACGACCAGACGCCCCGCGGCAAGATCCCGGCGGAGATCGCGAGGCGCGCGAAGCGTTTCGGGCTGCCGGTCATCGCCATCGCGGGCACCATCGGGCCCGGCGCCAGGGTCAACTATGACGTGGGCATCGATGCTTACACGTGCATCCTGCAGCGGCCTACGACGCTCGAGGACGCCATCAAGGAGGCCGAGAAGCTGACGCAGGAGAGTGCCGAGGGCGTCATGAGGATGGTGGTCGTCGGGCGCATGCTCGCCTCCCGCAGTCTGATCAAGGCGGTGCAGGTGGATGAGTGCTGGGCCTGAGACTGGCTCAATGGATTCACGAAAATGACGAGATGCCCTGATGAATTGCTATGGTTGCTTTTACCTACCTAGTTAGTCTCTGTTAGCGGAAATACAAGCCTTGTCGATCAAGTGTTCTAGATGTCATGCCAAGGCGACTGGTGAAGGCTTGATGATGGGAAGCGAGATTCAGCTGGGAGGGGCGCCTGGGGACACCAGTGCGAAGATCCTGTGTTGCTGCTGTGCGGGAGAGTGGCTGTGTTGTTCTCGCGGGCAGGAGAGAGGAGATGAAGTTGGAATAAAGACAAAAGTAAGCAGGGGTATGAACACGAGATGTGCCGAGAGCTGAACCAGAGCCGAGGAGGAGGAGGAGGAAGACAGGGGGGGGGGGGGGGGGGCCAAGCATTGTGAGTGATTAGATAAGCAAGAATGGATAAGACAGAAGAAGCTTATCTTAGCGCCCCGAGGCACAGCCCCGCCCCCGCATCGAGCCAGCTCATTGCTCAAGCACCAGTCCAGCTCCCCAGGAAACAAGTGGGAGACTTCTGAATTGCATCACCACACTCAGTCGAGAAAGGACAGGGTCTTGGACACAGCCTCTCTTCGGCCTGAGTAGTGGGCACGCAACACCAATTGATCGCCTTATTGGGGTCTCGCCAAGCATCACTAGCAACCTTCGTCTCTGCCTCATTCCTTGGCACGCACTTTTTCTTTGGACAAGACCAGCCACCTACCTGGATTCTGAACACTTGCATCTTGCATCTTGCTCCCGTTGTTTCTATTTTCATCCTTCATTCCGCAGCACTCGTTGATTCCTTCTTTCAACCTCTCTTCACCCGTCACCGCCTCCCGGGCGGCCTCTCGGACACCTCGGCCCCCCGATCCGCAAGATGGGCCGAAACCCGCCAGCCGAGGACCGTCCCACCGTGACCTACGGCTCTGGTCGCACATCCCAGGACGGATTCGCTTTTTCCGCGACCGCCGCCCCGCCGGACCTGCGCCTCGTCCACTACAATGATGTCTACCACCTGGACCCGTCTAGTGCCGAGCCCAAGGGCGGCATTGCCCGCTTCATGGCGGCCATGAAGCAGTACCGCAGCGATGACCGGTTTCAGGGGCAGCCCGAGCTTCTGACGTTCTTCTCCGGGGACGCCTTCAACCCCAGTCTCGAAAGCGCCGTGACCAAGGGAGAGCACATGGTGCCTGTCCTGAACGGGATCGGGACCGATTGCGCTTGCGTTGGCGTATGTTTCGTCCGGATTCCAGGCACAACGAGTTCACTGACACTCTTCAGAACCATGACTTCGACTTTGGCGTCCGGCAGTTCGAGACGCTGACGGCAAAATGCGACTTCCCTTGGCTGCTGGCCAACGTGCTGGACCCAGCCCTCGGCGACGACGTGCCCCTGGGCAACGCCAAGCGGACGCACATGATGACGTCGTCCAACGGGATCAAGATCGGCCTCATCGGCCTAGGCGAGCGCGAATGGCTCGAGACGATCAACTCGCTCCCCCCGAACCTCATCTACAAGTCAGCCTCACAGACGGCCAAGGAGCTGGTGCCTGAGCTCCGCGCTCAGGGCGCCGAAATGATCATCTGCCTGAGCCACCAGCGCGAGCCCAACGACAACAAGCTGGCCGAGAAGACGGACGGCCTCATGGACATCATCCTCGGCGGGCACGACCACTTCTACGCGCACAGCCTCATCCGCGGCACGCACGTCCTCCGCAGCGGCACCGACTTCAAGCAGCTCAGCTACATCGAGGCGCGCCGCAAGCCCGGCGGCAGCGGGTGGGATTTCGACATCCTGCGGCGCGACATTGTGTCTTCGATCCCCGAGGACCCGGCCGCGCTGCGCATGGCCGAGGACCTGACGTCCAAGCTCAAGCACAAGCTCTGCAAGCCGATCGGCTGGACGGCGACGCCGCTGGACGCGCGCTTCTCGACGGTGCGCATGCGCGAGAGCAACATCGGCAACATCGTGTGCGACATCATGCGGCACTACCACGACGCCGACGCCGCCATCATGGCCGCGGGCACGATTCGCGGAGATCAGATCTACCCGCCCGGCGTGGTGCGCGTGCGCGACATCACGAACTGCTTCCCGTTCGAGGACCCCGTCGTCTTCATCCGCGTCACGGGGCGGCAGCTGTGGGACGCGCTCGAGAACGGCGTGTCGGCGTACCCGGCGCTGGAGGGGCGGTTCCCGCAGGTCTCGAACATTGAGTTCGAGTTCGACGCGTCGCGGGCACCGGGGTCGCGTCTGAACTTTGCCAGCGTCGGGGGTGAGCCCGTGGACATGGAGAGGAAGTACACGCTCGCGACGAGGGGGTACATGGCGCGCGGCAAGGATGGGTTCGACTCGCTGCTGGTGCGGTCCGAGGGGGGCGAGGCCGAGGACATCGTGGACGAGGAGAACGGGATCCTGATCTCGACGATGCTGCGGCAGTACTTCATGGGCTTGCGGACGGTGGGGCAGTGGCGGAACCTGAGCGAGCACTGGGTCAAGGTGGCGGACAGCGCGACGACGCCGGCGACGGAGCGGAAGCCCCGGGCGCCGTGGGACGGGAGCGACGAGGTCGATGACAAGGGCGCGCTGGAGGGCGGGTACGACACGCGGACGGACAGGGTCGTGGAGAGCCCGTCGTGGAGGAGCTGGATGCACAAACGGCTCGGGGTCGGTTTGAACCCGGCGGACGAGGACGAGAGCGACACGGACGTGGACGTCAAGGAGGAGATCAGGGCGGTGCACGACATGGAGGCCAGGGACATGGCGGCCATCGACCTCGAGCTGCTGCTGATGCGCAAGTTCTTCGGGCGCTGGGCGAAGAAGGCGGGCATCATGTCCAGGGAGGTCGATCCGCTGCAGGAGGGCGACTTTGCGGTGGACTGGACGAGGGTGATAGCCCCTGTCCTCGAGGGGCGCATCAAGATGGTGGGCGATCCGGCTCAGGGGTAGGAGACAAGGGCGATAGACGCATGAGAGACATGAATTGATGATAGATAAAAGACATGAATTGTTCAAAGGAAGCTTGAGATGTTTCAAAAGAAAAGATTCTACCATGGCATTCCTAATAAATGTTCTTGGGTGGCATCGGCAAAAAGGAATTGATGAGGACGAGACTCGAACTCGCGCGGGTTGCCCCATCAGGAAAGATGTTAAGGTAACCTTAACCTGACGCCATAACCAACTCGGCCACCTCACCGATTGATGTGAAATCACGATTTGCAAAGATCTATGTAACATGCTCCAACCCCCACCTTGCCCTTCAATGCATACCATCGACGTCTTCCCATGCATTCTAACCCATGTGCAGCCATCTACTGGCTCTAGAAGAGTCTATTCAACATTACAAAGCTGAAAAGCGCAGACATCGTTTACAGCGGGCTGTGTTGTGCGCGGTGCCTCTGGTGTCTGTCCCTGCCTGTTAACAAGGCACTTCAACATGCCCGTCTAAAAGCATGGGGTGGAGAAAGATGATGGAAGCCGGATGGGATGTAGGATTCGGGAGAGTTCGCGTAATCGAATCTGTCATAAAACGTAGTGTCAAATCTGTGAATGCTATAAGTCCGGCATCCTCCTGTACAGCCATCTACGGCTCACAACCAGATGAACTCCCCTGCCGTGGCCACGATACTCTCAACTAGATTACCAGATCGATCACCTCAAGCACTTCCATCTCTTCAGAAAACAGTAAGCTCATGAGAGGCAAATTCTTGTAGAGATCGAAGTTTCTTTTCACTACATCACATCATAAACAGGTATCACGCAGACCAACTTGAAAATCAACGCTTGTCTAATTCATCATCTCATCTCACGCCATCCTCTAAGGCTTCCAAGTCTGCCCGGGCACCTTGACAACCTCCTGCGCCACAAGCTCGCCCGCGCTCTTGCCCACGCTGAAGTTATACTCGCCCTCCTCGACGAACCACCTCTGCTCCTTCTCGCTCCAGAACGCAAAGTCGCGCGCCCGCACCGGCAGCTCGACCGTCGCCGACGCGCCCGCCTCGAGCGTCACCTTCTTGAAGCTCACGAGCGCCTTGACCGGGTCCTCGGCCTTGGTCTGCTTGGCGCCGACGTACAGCTGCGCGGCAATGGCGCCCTTGACGGCGCCCGTGTTCTTCACCGTCACGCTCGCGACGTACTCGCCAACGCCGGCCTCGCGCACGCTCAACCCCGAATACTCGAAGCTCGTGTACGACAGGCCGAAGCCGAAGGGGAAGTGCACCTTGTCGGCGGCCAGGCGGTCGAAGTGCCTGTAGCCGATGAAGACGCCCTCGTCGTAGCGGACCGTGAGCTGGCGGCCCTCGTACGTGCCCGGGAAGTTGCCGTGCGCCGGGCAGTCCTCGAGGCGCTTGGGGAAGGTGCACGTGAGGTGGCCCTCGGGGTTGACGGCGCCCGTGAGGACGTCGGCGATGGAGTTGCCGCACTCCTGGCCGGGGAACCAGGTCTGCAGGAGGCCGTTGATCTGGTCGAGCCAGGGCAGGGCGACGGCGACGCCCGTCGAGTTGACGACGACCGTGTTGGCGTTGACGCCCGCGACGGCCGAGACCAGACGGTCCTGGCTGCCGTCCTTGGGCAGGTGGAAGCCGGCCTGGTCCTGGCCCTCCGTCTCCCACTGCACGTCGTGGCCGGTGAAGACGATGGCGTAGTCGGCGGCCTTGGCGACGTCGATGGCCTCCGTGAGGATGTCGCGGTCGTGCTCGGCGCCGGCCATCCAGCCGAGGCGCACGCCGACCTTGCCAGCGAGCAGGCCAAGGTCGACGCCCGGGATGGGCGCCGGCGGCTGGCTGACGATCTGGATGCTGTAGGCGCGGCCGGCCTCGAGGGGGAAGTCGACGCGGGGGACGGGCACGCCGCCGAAGAGGAAGCCCATCGAGTCGGAGCAGTTGTCCGTCTGCTCCGAGACGACCTTGCCGTCGATGATGAGCTGCGTGGGGCCGAGACCGGACAGGGTCGTGTAGTACGTGCCCGTCTCCGAGGGCGTGTAGGTGCCCGTCAGCTTGACGCTCTTGTTCTCGATGTTGTAGTTGAGCAGGCCGATGTACGAGTCGGGCAGGCCCTGGTGCGTCTCGAGCGCCTCCGAGTCGGGCGTCTCGTGCACCGTGAACGTGAAGCCCGGCTTGCCCGTGAGGTCGACGACGCCCTCGGAGAGCGTCGGCAGCTGCCGGAACGTGTGCGCGCCCTTGGCGTACGTGAACTCGACGTCTTGGCCCTCGAACGCCTTGTGCAGCGCGTCCCACGGGCTGACCTTGTAGTGCGAGTTGACCGAGGCGCTGCCGCCGCCGTGCGCGAGCGCCTCCTTGGCGTAGCCGAGCAGCGCCACCTTCTTGCCCTTGAGCTTGTCCTTGGTGAGGGGCAGGATGCCGTCGTTCTTGAGCAGGACGATGCCCTTGGCGCCGGCCTCGCGGATGAGCGCCTCGTGCTCGGGCTTGCTGATGGCCTTCTCCTCGGGGATCTCGGGGTCCTTGAAGCAGTTCTCGCGCTCGAGGAAGCGCAGCACGCGGATCGCGCGCTCGTCGATGGTCGCCTCGGTCACCTTGCCGGCCTTGACGGCCGCCAGCACCTCGTCGACCTTCCTCCAGCGCGTGGGGCCGGGCATCTCGAGGTCGAGGCCGGCGTTGATCGACTCGGCCGTCGAGTTGACGCCGCCCCAGTCGCTCATCACGAGGCCCTCCCAGCCCCACTCTCCGCGCAGGACCTGCTGCAGGAGGAAGGGGTGCGAGTCGGCGTGGCAGCCGTTGACCTGGTTGTAGGCCGTCATGACGGCGCCGGGGTTGGCCTCCTTGACAGAGAACTCGAAGGGCTTGAGGTAGATCTCACGCAGGGCACGCTCCGAGACGATCTCGTCGACGCTCAGGCGCTGTGTCTCCTGCTCGTTGGCGGCGAAGTGCTTGATGGTGGCGGAGACGCCCGTCGACTGGACGCCGAGGACGTTCTGCGCGGCCAGCTTGCCGGCCAGGAAGGGGTCCTCGGAGAAGGACTCGAAGTTGCGGCCGCCCAGGGGGTGACGGTGCATGCACATGGTGGGCGCCAGGATGCAGCGGGCACCCTTGGTCAGGGTCTCCTCGCCCAGGGCAACACCGATGCGCCTGGCGAGGTCGACATCGAAGGTAGAGGCGACGTTGCAGGCGGCGGGGAAGCAGGCAGCCGTGGTACCGCCGGTGAAGGTGGCGCCACGGGCACCGTTGGGACCATCCGAGGTCTTGAGAGCGGGAATGCCCTTCTCAGGGATGGGTACCGTCTCCCAGAAGTTGGCACCGGCCAGGAGGGAGATCTGTCCGCTGGTGTTAGCGAGGATAGTCTGGAGGTGTTTGGGTAGCCTGCTAGTCTGACGAAGCAAGCTCTAGAGTCATCATTACCTTCTCCTCCAGCGTCAGCTTGGACAGCAGAGCGTTGAGGTCGGTAGACATGTTGGGTATATGAGGAAGGTGGGAGAAAGGGGATGAGGAGAGAAGGAAGCCAGAAGCCCGGATCGAGGAACGGCGTCCAAGTCAAGTCCTTTTGTAGCTGCCCCAGAGCTGCCAAACTAACACTGAGACGGACCTCAAGTCAGTCCGCAAGTGGAGCATCAGGACAACAGGAACGAGGCAATGGCCAAGACCATCACAGTAGCCGCCATTTCCTTGATCTCGTGGACGGTTGGAGGGGTGAACCTGAAGTGGTGTGCTGTATTTTACTGGGGAAGGAGACCCGCCAGAGAGGTTTGGCGGGGGCGGGGAGCCCCCAAGTGCCCCCCAAATGAGCCCCTAGACCCCCCGAGACCCCCCTAGAAGCAGTAAAAGGGCCCCTGTCCGCCGAGATGGGCAACTCCTAGCGCCTCCGAGGTTTCTCCCGCCTCGCGCCCGGACCATCCCATTGGTCATTATTCCGGTGTTTCTCCTCCAGTAGCCGGGCTTATGCCGAAGAAATGCCACCAAGACGCCTTGATTGGCTTGGAAGCCTCCGCTCACCGGCCGGCCTCCGTCCCTTCTGCATCGCTTCAGGTCTCGGAGGAGGGGGACGCTCTCGGCAGACCCGGGGCCAAGGTGACTGGCACGGAGTCTCGGGAGGCATTTTCATTACTCGTATGCATCGTGACGAGTTGTCACGGCGCTCAAACTTGGTATCCATCCATCAAGGGACTTCCCTGACCCCCTGCTTCAACCGATGGCCTGACTTGACTGACCCCTCGCTCACCAGTCTCCGTGCCGCCTCTGCCTGGGCAACGGGCTCCGATACTCGATATGTCACGGATCTTCCGTCATGGTCATGGTGTACGTGATGGACAGATATTCACGCAGCAGGATCAGCTGTCGTCCCGTTGTTGCCTGGTTGTATGTGGGCATCGTGCAGGCGGCCCAACATCCACGATGCGCCGTAAATGGGATGGCGAACTTCGGCCTTGTCGACGCCCACCTTCATGACCGTGCCCCGTTGCCTGGAGACTGTTGCATCGATGATCTCTGATCTATAGTCAAACAAGTTCCTCTGGTGGACGTGGTCCAGGACGATGTGGTCCATTACCCTGTCCTTGCCTATCCCTCGACTTATATGCTCTGCCCGCGAATCGCCGAACACGGGCCGGAACAAGGCAAAAGGCTCCAGGGAGTAAAGATCCATCCTGACTGCCATTGCGGCAAGGGATAATGGTCGACCTACACAGCAACATCCTCGTGGGACCTCTGTGTGTTTCAAGACACACGTTGGCGTGTCAGTCACTCGACATGGTCACCCGTCGCCTCTCCGCTTCAGATTCCAAAGACCCCAAGCCCCTGCTCCCCTAAAATTTCCCTCAATGCCTAAAGGGTTCAACATCAGCAATATTTCTGCATAGGCTTGGTTTCCGAAAAAGCAGGGCCCGGACGCGAGCTATCTTGGCCGAGTGGTAGAACTCAACGTCCTCCGTTAGGACCAAGACCGCCCCGGCCGACACGTAAACGACCGGCTTGACCACCGAGCCGGCTGTCGTCGACCGCTCCGCCGGGGGCCGGCGGCATGTGGACCAAACCAGGGACTCGCCCCGGGCCCAAGTAAGACGAGACCGAGGCGGCCATGCTGACGCGCGCCCCCCTCCCCTCGGGTTCCCCCCGTGGCCGAGACACAGGGGTGAGGATAGGGATCGGCAGGTACGCGACGGCCCTGCAGGGCCCGGCAGGCGTCCCGTAGCGAGTTGTAGAGAGAGCTGGGTCTTGGGTGCTGGCGCGGACTGGGCTAGAACACCCTTCTCTGCGGCGGCGGTGCTTCCATTGTGATGAGGCCTTTGACTCGCACCTACTGCAGCTACAACTCGGGACCTTGTAGTTACTGTGTGACGGTGTCTTCCTCTTTCTATTTGTTTCTCAGCCTGGTGCGAATTCGAAGTGTCTTGGTTCTGGTCCAAGTAGTGGTACGCCCTTTCGTGGAGAGTGGGAGATGGCCTGGGCTGCGACAAACGGGGCGTGGGCAGATGATGCGGGACAGACGAACGCCACGAAATCAAGCAAGCAACAGACGGTGATACCAGGATACCACTCCCAGTTGAAAAATCACCCTGTCAGTTGCCCGGCAAATGTTCACTCCTGCCAGTAGTCACACTTGCTGTATTTGAAATTCCCCCATGAAGCCATTCCCACTGGCCCACTGGGTCTTGGGCCAAGATGATAGTGGTGGGGTTTACAATACAAAGCACCTCGCAGACGCAGGCAAGCATCGGCAGTCAAGCGTACATCGGAGAGTGCGTATTACTAAATTAAAGTCCTGAATCATCAGGGTGCTGCAGCCATACATATCGTACCGAGCGGCTCCAGGTCAAATACCCATCCAGAGCAAACACGCCCCAAGAACAACACATCGCTCAGACAAACCTCCATCGCCGGTCATAAATCGTCACAAGCCGTACCCCAAGCCCTCACACAGTCGCATCGTAATAACACGAAAACACCGGCCCAAGCTCCCTCTTCCCCAGCACCGGTGACTGCCTCACCGTCACCACGACGGGCTCCTTGCCCTCGAGCCCCGCGCTGCAGTCCATCTGTATCCCACTGTCCGCCGGGCTCAGCGGCAGCGCCGCCTCCCGCAGCCTCTCCGACTCGGCGGCCCTGATGCGTAGCGTCGCGAGCCGCGCGAACGTCGCCACGTCGTCGAACGCGTCCGACTCCTCCTCGTCGACGTCCCGGCCGCCAGCACCGCGCCGGTGCGTCGCAAAACGCAGCGGCGTCTGCTCTGCTTTCACCTTGCGCACGAAATCCCGCCGCCGCGCGTGGTATCGTTGCGACCGCGGGCTCCAGAAGTCCTTGGCCATCTCGCCGAGCTCCTCCGTCCTCGCGGCCGCGAGGCACCCAAGTGTCGTGCCCAGCCCGACCCTGGCCTTCCACGGGGCGGGGGCGTACGAGAAGCCGGGTGCGCAGACCAACGCCCGGACGTGGTTGCGGACGCGCGTGTCCAGCACGGCGCCGAAGCCCGGGAGGGTATGATCCACGAGGCCCATGGCCCTGGCGTCATATGGGGACAGAGGCAGCATGTCCCGGAGGAGACGTCTCGCGCCTTCCGTCCCGCAACGGCCGGTGTAGGAGAGGGAGTGGTACTCAGACCCGTGCAGGCCGAGTGCCCGGTAGGCAGGGTTCAGCACCGTCTCGGAGCCTGCAATAACAACATCGCAGGCAGCCGCCAGGGCCACGCCGCCAGCGGCGCAGTTACCCCTGATGGCGGCGACGGTGGTGATGTTGCGCCGCGGGAACTCCTCCAGCAAAGCCTGCACGACATCGTCGATGCGGTTGATGTTGCGCCACGACTCGAGGCTGGGGTCGGCAGCGGCCTCGATAACGTTGAGCGCGATGCCGTTGCTAAAGTACGAGTCGCCGCCCATCATAACCACGGCGCTCAGCGGCCTCTCCTCGGTGTGCTGCGAGGCCACGTAGTCAAGCGCCTCGAGCAGTTCCGAGCACTGATCCGTGCTCATGGCCCCGTTGTAGAACTCAAAGTACACAAGAGCCGCGCGCCGCGGCGTTGGCCCCGACGTGAGCTCGACGAGGTCCACCCAGACATCCTGGCACGTCGAGTGTGACGGCCTGATCCAGTCGGGCGGCGCGCGTGGAACGTCGGTCCGCTGCAATGTGTCCTCGTGCAGCAGGCCCAAGCTTCGAAGACCCGACACGGCAGGCATCTTGGGCCACAGCATCGCGTCACACTTGCGCTTGATCCTCCTCACGTGGCTAACCCAGACGCCCTTGCCATCGCAAGTCGCGAAGCAGACGGCCTCGCCTCTGCACGCCACGATGCGGCCCGGCTCGAGGGCACCCGATGCATCGTCATTGCCCCCATCCTTCTGATCGGCCGAGGAGGCGCCGCGACGCCGCAGCACGTCCGGTCCCTCCTCGATGGTGCCTCCGTATATGTACAGGCTGACATTACCAAAGACCCGGCTGAGGCAACCCGGCTGAGAGTCGGCGCATCGTATCCGCCTCGAGATCTCGCGCGACGGGTGCGTTCGAACGTCAAAGTCGCGCTGAGCCGCTTTGAGGAGCGGGCGGTGGTGGGTTGCGCCGCCGAGGAAGGGGACCTGGTGTGTGACAGATGTGGTACAGTAGGTCGGGTCGGTCTGGAGGCGAGGTGAGATGCCACTCGCAGATGTCTGCGCTCGATGTTGAGTTACGTCGTATACCGAAATAGCGTCTGTGTTTCCCTCGATCTGTTCGGGGACAGCGCTGTTGCCGTTCTGGACTGCTGCCGCAGAGGTGATGCGCTCCAGCGCCGCCAGGGTGGCCGTGAGCGCGGCTCGTGTCACGGGTCCCCGGTAGAGGTTCGATTTGGTGGCGTCCGGGGCGTCGATGTCGATCTGGAACTGCTCAAAGGCCCAGACAGGGCCAGCATCGAACTCCTCGACGGCTTGGAGAACGGTAACGCCCCAGTGGGACCGGCCAGCTTCGCTCAGCGCAGGTCGGCTGAGCAGGGCGTCCGCATCGGCTTCTGTCCCGTCATCGCCCATGAGAACCCAGTCGAGGGCACTAGGGCCGGCGTCGCCCGGTGGCCCAGGGTGGATAATGAGCGTGAGGTAGTTGTTGTAGATTTCGTGAGGAATGCGCGAGGTCAGGAACGGGCAGATGACGATGTCAGGCTTGGCCAACGTGGCCGCCTCGATCATGGCCTCCCGTGATAGTGCATATTCAACGGTGACCGAGTGAGTCTGTCCCAGCGCCAGGGACAGCCGTTGAGACAGTGAGTTGTGCGCCGTACAGATGAAGAGGACCCTCATTTTGCTTCGTGCGGGGGACGCTGGCGAGGGCAGGCGAGACCGGTTGGGATGTTGGACACGCTCGACCCATTCCCTCGGGATTCTGGAGAGACCCATCTGATATAGGGTCCTGTGATTGCCGTCGGGTGCGGCTATCATGTTTGTGTACTTGTGGATTCGCCGGGAACGGAACGAGAGCTTGGTGGCGGGATCACTGAGGAATGTCTTGGAATGCAAGACAAGACCCGGGGCTGTCGATGATCCAAACGACTCCCTCCAACCACCCAGACAAGGTGCGACTTAAGGTTTAAAAGCAATCTCACACCCTCTAGTAGACAGACGGTGCTGCCCTTGCCTTGTCGGATGCCGGGCTGAGGGGCAAGCGCGCGTCGCGCTCTGGTCCGGTCACGCCCCGTCCTAGGAGCGGGCTCATTTCCACGCTCCACCGTCTGGGCGCGCAGTCAAGGCGCCGTATGGTCGAGGAGGATGGTCCGACCGCCAATGACAAGCTGCACTCTTTGACAGAGTTTCGTTGACAGCTAAAACATTGGATGGCGTCGTTTAGTCTTCAGTCTCGGTCGACCTTGCTCTTCCCAAGACCCCCATGCGAATGAGGACCGGCCATGAATAGGATTTCGCGCGGCCTGCGACATCATCTTTGCTTTTTTTCTCCAGAGCGGATCTACCTTGCATGGCCGCCCGCCCTGCGTTCCCGGTCGATCATCCACTCGGAACCCACGTCCACAAGGCCGAAGACCCCGAGTCCGTGGCTCCGTGATTCCGACGACGCTTTGATGCCCTGATCCTCGAAAGAGCCGTGCGTTCGACCTTTTTGGGACTACAGTTCGTCCCGTGTCAGTCTGTACCCCACGAGTACCTGAACTAGACCCTTTGAGATGGCTAGAGGGTATCCCCAATGACTCGTCGTCAGTTGCTTGAGGTGTCAAGAGGTCCAGGGGCTTGCTGATCGTTAGCCTGCGCCTTAGCCTCGAAATGGCGCCGTGGTTGCGCCCTCGACGCGGCAAGTCGTTGCCGATACTGGTATAGCCGTTGTGACCAAGATGGACTCAGCTCGACCCCGCCGCCCACCTACCGAGCCCAGTTGGGATCAGTTTTCTTTTTCCGCAGGTGAGGGAGCAACTCGCTCATCCAGGATACGGCTAAAACCGTACGATCACGGCCAGAAATGATGCGACCCTTGCGCCGTGGACCCTTCACCCAAGCGCCCATGTCGAGAACTGGACCCAATCACCGACACCGTGTTCTCCGCTGTCTCAGATACCAAAGGCCTCTCGGACGCCCTCCCCCTCATCTGGCGTGACGACGTACTCGCAAAGCTCGCGAGCCATGTCTGCAGTTGACTCGTCGATCCCCGCTTCATACACCAGGTCCTCCTCAGCGAAATGGATCCGTGATAACGCCAGAATGTAGCGCTGCGGCCCTCCAAACGAGAGGGTCAGCTTGGACTGTATGTTAACCGCTTTTGCCGTGTCAGCATCCGTCACCAGCCCGTGAAGCAGGGAGACGATCTGCTTGACCAATCGATGCAATCCGACCCAGTCCTCCTCGTCCTCCTCGTTCATGTCGCGCTCGGGCCCCTCGAGGTTAGTCCCCAATGCCGCCCTGTCCAAACTCGCGAGCGGGTCGGCCATGTCATACAGCTCGTCCATCAGGCAGCTTAGAGTTGTTACAAGCCTAGGGATGACGTGGACGTGACTCGCGATCTGTAACGCCCCGAAAGTAGTGCGCGCAAAGGCGGACAGCGCGCGCAAAACAGCCAAAGCGATGGTGTGCTTCTGGCGGGGGGTCGATGCAGCCTTTGGCAGGTCAATCAGGTTAGCGGAGACCTTGTCGAGGACCATGCGGGCGCCTTCTCCGGGGTCCGCGACCAAAGGCCCGAGGGATCCTGACAAGGCCGAAGTACAGAGCAAGTCGAGCATGATCATAATGTCGTCGAAGCGCTGGTTCGACGTCAGGAGGATGAGGACAAGATCCAGCGGAACCATGGACCAAAACTCGGCCTGCCGAGTCTGCACGCCTGACTCGGTGCGTTCGGTGCTGGTCACAGAAGCCATGGCGACTAGGTGGACTATCGAAAGGAGGTACGTTGTGTCGATTTGTTGTTGTAATGCGTCTCCAGCCGGATCAGATGAAAGGTCTCCATTTGCGCTCTTGTATCTGCGATCGGCAACTTTGTAAACAGACTGTTCGACGACGTGGACCAGCTTTTCCATGACGTGCGGCGCCACTGATTGTGTGTCGAGTTGCAAAACGAAAGCCACGAGCGTCGCCAAATCCCAGATCGGCCGAAGGTACTCCTCGCCCAGGCATTGCTTCCACATGATGAGAACAAGCCGCGTGAAGTCTACAAGTAGCTGCACAGGGTTATGTGGTTTTCCCATCAGAGGCAGCCTCTGGTATATGTAGGCCGCAAACGACGTGCCGGGATCAGAGGGAAATGCGTAGCGAGAAAGCACGTCGAACGTCGGGGGCTCGCCGTAGGTAAGACCATGGTCGAGAACCAGAGGGAGGAACTAATGCCAGTTAGCGACGTCCAAGCGGGCGAAGATATGGTACTTGCTTCACAAGGAAGTATCGACCCTGCAGGTGCAGCTGTCGCCGAAGGCGCCATCGTTTCCGTCGCCTCCTTCATAATTACCTCGGACTCAGCTTCATGGGTTTCGAGGGCCAAGACGGGGCTGTCCATAATAGGGCGCTTCCGTTTGTTCCTTGTTGGTGTACGCTCCCCCAGAGGCCCTGCTATGCCCCCAGCGTCTCTCGACTTGCCCTTACTCTTGCTAGGGCTGGGGATCATATCGAGATCCTCAAACCCATCGGCCATGGCCCAGGTCTTGTTACCCCGTTTAGGTGTGGACTGGCCGGTCACTGGACCCTTGGAGGGTTGTGTTGGGTCATTCCTCTTCGTCCGTACAGTGGTCTCTTGGATGTCACGCTGGAGGAACTCCAGTTCTGTCGTTGCATGCTTTTCTTTCATGACGGCAGCCTCCAGGAGGCGCTGGTTCCTGGCTTCCTGCTCTGCATTTTGCTTCCTTAGCCTGGCGACTTCGGCAGCATGGTCTTGTTGGGCTTTGGTGGAATTGGATCGTATGATGGCAGACTCGCCCCTGGCCGAGTTAAGATCAGCCTCGAGGGCATGGATTCTTTTCTGCAGAGCAGCCACGACATCGTTCCTCCCATCCGTGGGCAATTGAGAAGCTTGGCCGAGGCTTGGTCCAGGCCGAGTGTGGGGGACGAGCGGCCGTGCGAATTGGCTGGGGCCGGGTCGATGTATCGCGTGAGCTTGTGATGGAGGGGCTCGCTGAGTGTAGCCATAAGGGTCTCGTTGGGGTATCGGCGCAGCATTTCGGTGGGCTTGTGAGGTGTTCGGAATAGTGTTAGGCTGTCTCGTCTGTGGAGGCAACGGGTGATGTTGGCGTGCCACCGGCTGCTTGTTCGGATGTGCCGCCACGAACGGGGCAGCAGTGGAAGTTGGACCCGCGCCGACACCGAACAGGCCGTTCACCACTTCCGTGTCGTCGAGATCATCGTCTTCAAAGTCGAAACCGCCATCATTAAACTCGCTTGCCGGATGCGAGACCGCGGGGGCTTGGGAGAGAGCATTGGTTCGGGCCTGGGTGAACTGGATGGCGTTATTCTCAAGCTCTTCCAGAGCATTGACATTCAGTCCGTCGAGGTCATCGTCGGAATATTCGTCCATTGCCTCCAAAGTATGGGGATGCTGAGTCTGAGGCCATGGAGGGGTGGTGTCCGCTTAGGATGCATTCGAGGTTGAGATGTGCTGGATTCAAGGGTCCTTCTGCTTGAGAAAGTCTTATCGCTTATCGGGGCGCGGGATGCACGAGCCACCTTCGACGCGTCGCGTCGTCCAGTTCAATTAAGCGAAAAGGGAAGGCGGTCTAGTCTTCTTTCTCGCCTGGATGCATCATGGTGAGTATAGTGTCGATGACTGATCTTGAGAAAGCCCATAGACCCTTCCCGAGCCGAGGCCAGGCGCTCACTGCCTTACTTCTTTATCAATCAGCCTACGCGGGTATATTTCTGATGATCCAGTAGGATCTCAAGATTCCAAGAGGCGTGCATACGATCCCCGGCCGCCAAGCTTTGGGGCTGAACTCTTCACCAATACAGGACTGCAGTGAAAGCCTCGTAATGCGACCTGTCTCTCGGTATGGCGTGAGGATGCCTTGGGGGCCATACAAATTTCAAATTGGAATAGACGGGGGAAGCACGGGCGCCATCCGCTCGAGTATATAGCGAGCCATGACAGTTGGTTCCCGCTCTGCCCCTACTTCGAGGCACTGTGACCTGCCGTTATCTCTGGACCCGAGCTCCCAGAGACTGTATTGCCTCCCGCAGATCAGTCACTGGATGTTCTTGGGCAGTCGAACGCGTATCAATCTTGAGCAGGACGAGGATACCCAAGCTGCCTGAGCAATTTCTGGCCAAACTGCCACGCCGTCTTCGTCATCCGAGCTCGTCATGTCAGGCTGGACGCCTCAAGAGCGGTGCCTTGCGGAATGCCCTAGTCTCAATGATATAGATTGCGTATCGGAATGTCTCGATGTAAGCTCTTTTTGAATGATACCTTCTTTCCATCGTATGTCCAGCAGAGGCTCAGCAAGAACCCCTTCGGTGCTGGCGCCATGATTCCCTGGAGAAGTCGATGTTCCAAAATCTACCTCTAGTCAGAATTGCAGCAGTGGCTTATGCTTTGATACTTGGACAGTTTTCATCTCCCCCGTCGGCGGAAGAGGAATCGCTCGCTTGCGTCAGTGAATGTGACCAAGGCGACGGAAGCCAAGAAGCATCCGAGGCCTTTGCCGAGTGTCTACAGAATTGCAGATTCAACGCCGTATCATCTTTGGACGCGGGAACGAGCGCAACAGAGGCCGGCGCAAGACCAACCACCGATCTCAACGCTGTTATTACTTCAAGCACGCCTAGCACGACCTGGGAGGCTCAACGTACAATCAACACCGACGACCCGAGCGCAATCAACTCAACAGGTACGTTGCAGGGTGGCGCAACCTCCTCAACCCCCTCCACCAGCGCGGAGGTACCGGGTTCGGACGACGGGGAGGGCTCTTCGGGGCTGTCTACCGGGGCACAGGCGGGAATCGGCGTAGGCGTCGCCCTCGCTGTCATCATACTTGTGGTGGGCATCTTCCTGCTGATCCGTAGGCGCAAGCCCAAGCCCAAGCAAAGCCATAGCACGATATCTGCGGGGCCTCCATTCTCGATACAAGGTCAGCCTGAGACGGCGGAGCTCGGCGGCACAGGCATCAAGCCAGGTGGGACGGCAACGATAAGCACCACTCGGCAAGAACACCCTTCGTGGACCAATCCAGTTACGCGCCACGAGTTGGCGGAACTGTTGCCGCCGGAGTTGGACTCATCTGCCCCGTCGCCGTATGCCGAGCTGCCGTCGAAGTAGCATGGTTCTTCTCACGAAGCTGGAGCTAGCCCGGCGACTTCACGTGCCAGCCAGGAGCAGGTGGGATGACTCCATCGCGTTGCCGAGTGTGTAGTTGGTCGTGACGGCAGCGGCTCAAGATCTGACTTGTCACATTCTTGGTACACTAGATCGAAGAGCTTCAATGAGGAAGAGACCCTTAATCCCAAGACTCTTCAATAGGTCCTCCAATATGCTTAAAAGCTTATCAAGGCTTGTGTCTCCGTTCGTGGCGCATGCCATGACCTCATTGTTGGTGCGTGGCTTCTTTCCTCCATTGTGGCTGAAGCTGTACGAAAGCGGAGCTCAAGCTCCCAAGCCAGATCCCGAAACAGCATCCGCCCCAGGCACCGTAGACATTAGAAGATGGGCCAGGCCCGGCCAAGGGAGGTATGCCGGTTCAAACAAGATCAGAACATATTTTGCATGTCTACACATCGCATTCTCAAGATGTATCCGAGAACATCCGGTGATTGATGCCTGATCTCAGTCAATCAAGATACGCAGCTGTTGTGGCTGATGGGCCTCCCGCGCTAACCCACAGTGGCATAGCTCCCAAGCATGTCTATCATCCCGGCCCCTAAAGCACTATGACGATACATGCGGCCGCAACCGAGAATGCGACCAAAGGGACGGCATTTTATCGTACCTCCTGTTAGCGCCCCTTGCCTGGGTCCTGGTCTTCTCCGCGATTCCGGCCAATGCCAGCGGGGAGCATGAAGCAGGGCCCCACCCAAATCTAAGCCCGCTTTTCCAGACGTACAAAACTATTCTTCGTCTCGCTCCCCTCCCGTCCACTCCGTCAGCTGCCAATTTCAAGCATCCAACTCCTTGATTTCACGTCACGCCCCCCCGACCATGGGCAAACGACACGTCAAGCGCGACGACAAGGTCGCCAACGCGAACAGCAGCGAACCCTCGTCGCCGTCGCAACCAGATTCTGCTGCCGCCATGGCGTCGCCGCCGCGGGATGAGAAGCGCGCCGCGTACGAGAAGAAGAAGGCCAACTTCCTGACGCGGACCTTCTGGACCTTCGTCATGTTCGCCGGCTTCTTCACCGCCCTCCTCATGGGCCACATCTACATCCTATGCGTCATCACCGTCATTCAGGTCATCTCTTTCAAGGAGGTCATCGCCATCGCAAGCGTGCCTAGTAGGGTGCGGCAGCTGCGGCCGTCCAAGAGTCTCAACTGGTACTGGCTGGCCACCACCATGTATTACCTCTACGGCGAATCCGTCATCTACTACTTCAAGCACATCGTCCTCGTCGACAGGGTCCTGCTGCCCCTCGCCACTCACCACCGCTTCATCAGCTTCCTCCTGTACATTTTTGGTATGCCACGCACCTCGCCGCCCGCTCATCGGGCGTGCGCTGGATCCCCCTGCTGACGCGCTCATCAGGCTTCATCTTCTTCGTGACCACCCTGGAGGCCGGCCACTACCGCTTCCAGTTCACTCAGTTCGCATGGACGCACATGGCTCTGTATCTCATTGTCGTGCAAGCGCACTTTGTTATGAACAACATCTTCGAGGGCATGATCTGGTTCTTCCTCCCGGCCGCCCTCGTCATCACCAACGACATCTTCGCCTACATCGTCGGCATCACCTTTGGCCGCACCATGCTCATCAAGCTGTCTCCCAAGAAGACGGTCGAGGGCTTCCTCGGCGCATGGATCATGACCATCCTGTTCGCGCTGGGCCTGACGCACATCCTGATGAAGTCGCGATACTTCATCTGCCCCGTCAACGTAAGGGACTCGGTGTTACCCGTCGGCCATCTCCGCTAACAAGTCACAGGACCTTGGTGCCACCATCTTCACCGGCCTCGAGTGCAACGTCAACCCCGTCTTCCTCCCCAAGACCTACGTGATGCCCCAGTACCTGTTCCTGCCGCACGGCACCACCTTCTCCTTCACGATGGCGCCCATGCAGTTCCACTCGCTCGTCTTCGCCACCTTCGCCTCGCTCATCGCACCCTTCGGCGGCTTCTTCGCCTCGGGTCTGAAGCGCACCTTCAAGATCAAGGATTTCGGAGACTCCATCCCCGGCCACGGCGGCATGACCGATCGCATGGACTGCCAGTTCATCATGGGCTTCTTCACCTACGTCTACTTCCACACCTTCATCGCACTCAACAAGGAGGCCACCCTGGGCGAGATTATGGAGTTCGCCATCAACAGCTTGACCGTGGAGGAGCAGAAGGACCTGATCCGTGGCATGGGGCGCTACCTCGCCAACCACCACGCCATCGACGGCAACCTAGTAAGACCGGACGGAGATGCACACTCGGAGGAAAGACATCGCTAACACCGCCACAGCTCACGACCTGCCTCGATACCGCATTGCTTCCCGCCTCGTCGTAGTGGCCGAGCGACGGGGTTTGCTCGCTCCCGGACGAAGTTGACGATATCATACCAACCAGGCCCTTCTTCTAGCGGCCCGGGCCTCTCATAATCGGTAATGCCAGTGGGCAGTTATATTTCCAGAAAGCAACAATGGAGCGGGCACACACAAAAAAGCGACTTGCATTACATCATTAATATGCCCCAGTGCCGCGGGGGTCTCTCTCTCCCCCCGGACGACGCACGGCATTGGGCTCGTTTCTTTTCGGCATCCGGCAGAGCGTGCGTCGCCATTTGGCTGTACACCGAATAGAGGCAAGCGAGGCGTTGGTGGCTGGCGAGGGGTATTCGCCGCCCTCGGCTGTTGTATCATATCCCGACTCTGCCATTCTACAATACATGACTCTCTTCATTACGGATTTTGTCACTCGCGACTGTTTGGTACGGGGTGGGCGTGATGGGCCGACATGATGAGGAGGGCACTGTAGAGGTCGCCGTGCTGTCGGGCGAAGCTGCTATAGCAGGTCGAGCCGCTGCTTGTTCTGATCCAGCATGGCACTTCCAGCTGAGGCCTCCCAGGACCGGAGTGGAGGGAAGCTGCTGCTAGTCTAGAGGCGGACCACGGCCCGAACGCATCAGTCCTGGTACCCAACGGCGCATTCCAGCACACGAACCGGAGGGGTGGAACATCGGAGCACTTGCAGCCTGTATGCCCAGTGATAGAATTCATGAATCAGGACTAACTGGACACATAACCATCTTCACGAACTGCAACCACAGCTACCTCCCTCCAGACCTGCTTCGCGTACACGCCAAGAAAGAAGCAAAACCACACACAACAGCCTTCGTTGCCTGCAGACCGTCTACCTAAAGCAATGAGACTTAATGTCACAAGATGGTCGGTCGTTCAACTTGGGACATCCATAGAGGGGGGGCGCAATGTACGGTATCGAGAGAGCGTGACTTGTTGCACCATGTACATTAAGGGAAACATCGCAAATGGGTATCATTAAACAAAATCGTGTCCTCGTCACGCATCAATCGTGCCGCATCACGCAGCCCTGTCCACCAAGCCGGAAACCAGCCTCCGCACCGCAGCCGTCGCGACCACGTCGTCGCCGTCCTTGGCCGTCAGCGCAAACACCTTCAGCCTGTTCTCAGCCAGCACGAACCCGCCGCAGGCGATGCGCGCGATCTGGACACTCGGGTGGAAGAGTTTCAGAGCGAGGTGGTTCCACAGATACGTCGCGACAGAACGCGTAAACGGCATCTCCGGGCCCGCGGCGCCGCTCGATGGCTGCATCCAGCCCCAGCCCTCCTCCGCACTCCCGCCGGAGAGCAGGTGCCTCAACCTCGGGTCCTTCTCCCATTCTTTATCCATGCCTCCCCTCGTTGCATCCGGTGTGCTCTCGGCGCGGGCGAAGCGTCCAATGTCCTCTGCGGGGATGATGATGTCGAGGGTCCGCAGCCCTGCTTTCTGGGTATCACCTGTTTCGACGCCGGCGGCGTCTGCGGGCGGCGGTAGGTGGAACGCGAGTGTCAAGACGAGGTCCTTTGACAGCGGCCCGCGACTCGGCGAGCCCACGTCCTCGATCCAGCCTTCCCAGGCCGCGACTAAGCTTCTCGTGCCGAGGCCCAGGGGTCCGATGCGGCAGTCGAACGTCCGGCAGATGAAGTCGATGACGAAAGACTTCAGCTGTGTCGGCATGCGCGTGAGGAGAAGCGGGAGGTGCAGGAACTGCGAATCGGCGTCCCCCATCGGTTCGTCGAAGGTCGCCGGCATGCCGAGCGAGTTTCGTGCCTGAAATGGTCCCTGTATGCCGCGGGAGTCGCCTGCACCAGACCCGATTGTTCTCGGGAGTAGAAGCGCCGTGCAGAGTGCGTTCTCGTATGTCATTTCGAAGCAGAGCGCCCTCTTTCTCTCGCGTTCTGATCTCTTTCCCTTGCCTTTCGGGTCCTCGCCGATCAGGTCCGCGGCATCGAACCACCGTATCGTGACGCGCTCCAGGGAGCCGGCGCGGCCGAGAGAGGTGTTGTCGCCTTCAAGGCCGACCTGCACGCCGCGTACCACATCGCCGACTAGAGTGTCCCGAAGTCGCTGGGCAATGGTGTCCAGTCGCCGGGGTGTCAGGGCCTCCTCCCCGATGAATAGTGGCGACGTCCTGTGCGTGGAGAAGGAGACGTTGAAGAAAGGGGGCGCTTCGTCGGCGGATTCGTTGTCGCTTTGGTTTTCTTCGTCACTCGAAGCGGTTCGGGCCGGTCTCCGGGGTTCGTCTGCCTGCTGCTGTCTCTTGCGCTTCGGGGGCATGTTGGCTTCGGTTGATGAACATGTGTGGTGGGGGTTTATTCTCGACGGTCGGCTGTCAGGCGATGACAATGGGGTCGATGGGAAAGCCTGAGACAGTTGTCGTTCTACCGAGGGACAGCAGTGACCAAGGTAGGCGTCGAAGATCTGAAGAGAACTGAATTGAAGGCATCAATAGACGAGAATGACGACGATGGGCGAGACGCGTTCTGACGCGTTTCTGCGAGTCGCCGTACTCAGTTGAAAGTGGGGCGCACGAATCGCGGGGTCGTGCCCCTTTCGTCGGCCCCTGAGCCCATCCTGCCTGATCACCGTCAACATCCCAAGGTATCAGAGCACTGCTACAATTGGCGCGGAGATAACATCTTGTTTGTACATGGCTTTCATACTGTCTGGCAGAGCTATATCAGCATGTACGCATACTTATGTAGGGCCTTGGTACCTTGAATCAGACACAATGCAACGGCATGTAGCCATCGACTCTGGCTGCGAGTCTTAGGATATCAACCTTACGCAAAACTGATGCCTTAGTCTCTACATTTTCAATCATGGCTGCATCATCTGCATCAATCGTCTCTTGCGGGTCGAGTCGCTGGCGCGATTTGCGGCATCCTCTCCTGGTCTCAAACCCGACGTGACAACGACCCCCCGCCTCACATGCACTTTTGACCACCCTCGGCATCGAATAAGCTCTCAGCAGACATGGCTTGCATCACGGATCTCCCTGTGGAGCTTCTGTTGCAGATACTCAAGTACCTGAACAACGTTCGAGATCTGAGCTCTCTCAGTCGCTGCAGTCGTTCCATGTACTGGTGGGTTTCCGGCGACCTCTTCGGCATTGCTTTCAAGGAGCGATCCAATAAACAACGCCCCGAGCTGGTCTTCAAGGACCTGGCTCTTCATTCCATCAAGCGCAATTCTCACAATATTGCTCAACACCTTGTTTGTCACGAACTTAGCTCCAAGTTGAACGGGTGACGTGTTGCCCACAAGGTCTCCTCATCACAACATTCTCTAACGTGCCTCTAGATTTGTACCCTCAGACTATTCCACCAAGTTGACATATCTCCATCTGTCTCTGCTTGTGGACGCGCCGCGAGTAGTAGCCCAGCTCGTCAAGCACGGTTGTGACATATGGACCGGAGTCGACGACTACCCCGATCTCACACCTCTGTATCTCGCCATCGCACGCCCACAAGATACCCAAGATCTAGACGGTCCCCTTCGCATCGCGTGCAGCTACGCGTTTCCGAGGACTTGTCGGTATCTACTGACGAGAGGGGCCGACCCAAACAAAGTCGGCCGACTCGGCCTCGCACCAATCCACGCGGCGGTCATGAAGAGACTGCCGTGGCGCAACGTCGCCCTGGTCTCCAGACTTCTCGGCGTAGGAACCGGCATCAAAGACTGCTACGTTACCAGGGCACTATGGACATGGATGATGGGCCGAACAGTCTCAACTCTGCTATGGTTCGGCGCGGATCCGAACCTCCCATCAGAGACGTCGCGGGTGCACTCCTGTCGGCATGAATGCTGGCGCTCGCCGGACTGCAACCACCGTGGTCAGACAGCCCTGAACTTTGCGTGCGGTAATGGCGACCTCGCGGTAGTCAAGCTAATATTACGGCACGAAGCTGATCCGGAAGCAGTTGACGACGAAGGTTATCTCCCCCTGTTCTCCGCCATATGCCAGGATCACACTGATCTAGCAATGTGGCTTCTGCAAGATGTTCCCAATCCTGCGGGGCTCGAGATTGTCAAGCCGCACCGAAGCACGGCTCTCCATATTGCCTGTCGCTTCGCTGCGCCGGGGCTCGTCAGGTTCTTGCTGGAGCGTGGCGCTGATGCGAACGGCACCGACCGATTTGGGCGGACACCGCTTCACGAAGTCATGGGCCAGACTTCCTGGAAACTGGAAGATCGTGTTCTCGAGACCCTTCATCTTCTGGCCGAAAACGGGGCATTACCCGATCTCATATCAGGTCGGGGTCGGGGCAGAACGGCCCGCGACATGGCTGCACAACACCCGTTCTCGAGGGTTCGGGAAATGTTTTGACTTGGTTCCTGACGAGCACCCTGGATCGGACTCTTGTATGATGGTCTGTCCAGATGTCGATGGTTCAAGGCGGTGGCTTCTCAGGTGTGACAAGACGCAAATGTGCATCGGCAGACCTTGAGCGATAGTTGTCTGGTTGCCAGCGGTCACCCAGACCACGCAGAAGCACATGAGCTTCAAGATGCCTCCATAGTCAATTATAGCTCGGCCGGTTCGGAGTGACTCGTCCTCGATATGCCTCAGTCTTTGTGTTGCTTGCACAGCTGGTGCGCCATGCTTCTCGGGCATGCGAAGTATCATATGAGTTGACTACTCTGGCGCATTCCAATGGTCCTTGGACCGGGTATATTCTCCTCAAGTGAGTAGGACTAAACTCCAACACCTCCATCAATTCTGTTATACAGTTCAATACAAGTAAACCCAACTCCCTCACCGCCATCCCCCAGAAGGCCCTCCCAAATACCGCGCCACCAGGTTTCTCCTCGTAACCCCCATCTTCGAGATATGCCTCCCGATAGCCGGTATGGCATTCTTGCTGCCCCCCTCTTCCTTGGCATGCGGCTTATGCACCACGATCCTCCTCCTCATGTCCCTAGTCAGCGGCAGCTTACACGCCTCTGTCCGGACGACAGTGTACGCGGACCCCTGCTGCGGCCGCATCAAGAAGCCGATGGCCGCCATGGCCTTGGTCACGTCCATGAAGCTGCACGTCGACGGTTTGCCCAGCAGCACCGCGAACGTGTCCCAGTGGTGCGTCGCCAGCTTCTCGCGCGGCACCGCGGGCACGCGCGCGTTGTGGGCTGGCTGTCGGCGAGCGCGGCCGCGGTCTGCCCAGGCCTTGTTGCGCTGGGAGCGGGCAAAGGCCGTGTCTTGTGGGCGCTGGCGTTCTGAAGGCTGGATCGCCGTGCGAGGCTCGTTGTCGGCGGTGCCGTTTTGCTGTTTATCGGCCGGTACTGGCGTCGAGGGCTCGGTGGCGTCCTCGCCGGCATCGGTCATTTCGGCGTCGGCCTCCCCTTCCTGGTCAGTCTCTGCGGGCTGCTGCCCGGCATCGTCGCCGTTCTGCTCATCTTCGCTCTCATCGTTGCCCAGCCACGTCTCGGCACTGCCCATCCACGCGTCCTCGTCGCCAGGCTCGGAGAGCAGGAGTCTGCAGAGCCCAAAACCAACCCTGCCCTCCTCCACCGCCCTGAGCAACTTCTGCGCGTTCTTCGGCTGTCTATAGGCCTCCAGGCTACCTGCCGTTATGCCCGTGATGCCATTGATGGCCGTGAGCCAGAGGGTCTCGAGGCTCTTCTTCCCCAACTTCGGGTCCAGATGATCACTGCTCTTTTTCTTATCCTGCTTCTTCCACTCATTCTTTTGCTTCTTGCTCATCTTCGCCTTCTTCTTCTCCGGCAAGTCAATCTCCTCCATGATTTCGCCAAAGATGGACCTCCACAGCGACTTCTTCTTCCTCAGCACCTCAGGGAACAGCGCGTCCTCGTCCAGGCCCGCCAGCATGCGCTCACTCGGGAGGTCGATCTGATCCGCGCAGAGACGCATCTGCCTGAGCTCCCACGGGCTAGAACGCCGCGTCTCCTCCATGTGCGCGACGAACTCGGACAGCTGCAACATCTGGTCCGTAAAACGGGCCGTGAACGGCGTCACGTAGCCCTTCTCAGCCACCAGCTCGAAACCACCATTCGCCATGCGCGCGAGCCCCGTGATGCCCGCGTAGTGGAAGAGTATTGGGAACCGCAACACCATGAAGTACGCGTACGAGACGAAGCCCTCGCAGAACCATTTCACATCGGCTTCCACCGGCACCCTCTCCTGCCACTCTATCCTCTCTTTCGTCGGCACGGTCTCCCAGTGCCCGAGCCCCGGATGGGGGTGCAGGTTCCTCGCCGCCTGCGGGTCCTCGTGCTCATGCTTGACGATGCGCCCGAAACCCTTCCTGTACTTGGGCGTCGACTCGAGGCAGAAGCGCTCCGAGCACTCGGCGTACGTGAAGCTGAACATGCGCCTGACGGCGTGCTGCAGCTGCTTCCAGAGGCCAAGCTGCTCTGGCGCCAGCGCGGCGCCCGGGTCACGAAGGTCCACTCCGCCGTCTCGTAGGCTCGCGCTCATCTTCTCCGTCAGCAGCGCGAGCTCCTCCCACGCCTCGAGCTCGCGGAGGTCGCACCACATGACGCGCTTCGTCAGCTCCTCCATGAGCTGCGTGTCGATGGCCTCGACTTCGCCGGCCGTGCGCTTCCGCTTCTTCGTCTCCAGGTCGTCAAAGTGCGGTAGCCGTGGCACGAAGCGGGCTTGGTATCTCTTCTCCTTGCACGGCTCGATGTGCGCGTAGTGGTGCTCGGCCTGGATCTCGGCCTGCTTGCGGAACGAGGCGAGGTCGCTCATGTGTTCGCGGATTCTCTTGAGGGACTCGTCCCGGTTGTCCTGGAAAACAGCGGCCCAGCTGTCGAGGTCCACGGTCAGGGGCTTCGCGTACATGTCCCACTGGCGCGAGTGCGCGAGGATCGCGCCGCGTTCGAGGCCTTCGACGTACCATGCGGATTCGCGCTCGCGCCTGTCGGCTTCCTCAATGGACTGGAGGAAGGCCGGCCAGGGGTTGGCGTCCGGGGTGTGGAAGTAAGAGGGCTTTGTTCTGGCGGGGGCCAGGGTCCGGTCGTAGGTCAGGTCGTCTCCGCCGACGAGGTGCTTGAGGAGCTTCCAGAGGAAGCCGTAGATGTACAGCTGGGTGCGAATGATGGCCCTGCCCTCCGCGTGGCTGTACAGGCGGCCCCGGGCCTTGCATTGCTGGAATACACTATCGTCTTCTTCAGCGTAGGGATACGGCTTCGGATATAGCTCGTCCGCCTTGTCGTCAAATGCCAGGTACGCGTGCACGTAGAGGGGATTGTAAAGAATCCTGGCCGTTCTCGCGTGGTAGGTGCAGTGGAAGTCCCGGCTCGCAAACTGCGAGGGGTGGTACCTCGCCCTGTTGTACAGGAGAGACGACATGAAGGCGTAGACGTTCAAGCTTTCCACGTCGAGGTAGGGGGCCAGCATTGCCACTTCATGAGGGTTGATCCTCTTGTCGAAGCCTTCCGCGAGGGGCTCCTTAGACGGAGGTTCTTCGAAGACGTCGGAGCTTTCGGGCTCGACGTGGATTATCGGACGGTGGCCAGAGTTGTATTGAAGGCCATGGGTATTAGCATGCATAAACCGCCATTCCGCATTTGACGGCTCACAACCTCCAAGACCCTGCAAAAATGCCATGGCATACGTGTGCCGGTCCTCCGGGAGTGGCGTGGGCTCTGTCGTCTCCGGTGGGAGCGATGCCAAGGCCGACCCCAGCTCGTGCGCCCACCGACTGAAGAGCATGCCTCGTTCCTTGTCCGTCCCTTCTTTCATGAACGCGGTAAGACGCTCGTGGATGTTCGGGTGGTTGTCCAAACAGTCTCTGATGCTGTGCCACCATCGCAGCACGTTGCTGCCGTCGGCGACGGCTCTCGCTTCCTGTCGTGCCATCTCTGTCGTGGTTGCTGTTCTCATGGGTTCGCCGATATTGCTCCCATATCCGCACTTCATCAGGAATATATCTGCATCAGTTCTGCTCACGGCATTGTTGCTTATGTTGAGAAGATCCTTGTCCGTATGGTGTTCGTAGAAGGGGTCCCAGCTCGCCCTGCCCATCTGGTATGGTTCCTTCGACTCCGGGTTGTACTCGTTGACTTTATACCTTGCTCTCGGATCGAGAGTGTTTACTGTTTCTATGGCTTTCGAGATTACTTGGTCGAAGGTGTTTTCCATGGCGGCCGAAGCCCCTTGCTCGGAGTCTGTGATAGCCATCGAGCCAGTCTTTCGTGTCGTCTAGGGGCAATGACGTGTGGCTTGCTTGGTGATGATCCAGAGTCTAGCAATCGTCGTCTGAGGGTATCACAGTATTTCCTAATCAATCTTGTGGTCGAGTGCACAATGTCATGCGAGGGCGACTTGGGTACTTTGTATGGCTGCGACGGTTCTTTGATGAAGCGTGTATCGTACAATCCCATTCATGGCTCTCGAGTCTATCTTAATGTGGTCAAAGGACGAACATGATTCTTTGCATTACAACGGGGGCCTTTTATAGTCTTTGTACAGACATGTAGAACAGCCTCACCACCCGAGCTGGCGAGATGAGTGATCTTGACGCGGTGTGACTTAGTCTTCATCACAGTGGATAGAGTCGTGATGATAGACGCTACGGTGTCAGGCAAGGGTTGAATCATGGAGCTTCAATGACATGGAGAGAGTGCAGCGACACGTCCAAGACTCATGGGCGACTCCTCATGGTTGCGAGAAAACTGTCCTGTAATCTCTCGCTCTTACGGGGACTTGGGTGATGATTTGGAATTATGTGATTATACTTGACGATGGCCGACACCGACCCATGCCAAATCATACCGAGTCGATACTGGCACAGCCGATGATCGAGTCAAGGTCGCACGATGGATTCAGCAGCAGTAATAACGAGTCAAAACTATCGACAAGTCTTTCTTCCCTCGAATCCATAGTGAAAGGCATTGTTTGCTCGGGCTCCGAAGAACGAATTCCCAAAGAAAGAATCCTCAGAAGAAGTCGAAAATCAACAGTCAAAAGACACCCTCCGAAGAATGGCATTGATCACAGCCAAGAAATCACCACGAACATCACAAAGAAGCCAGATACCAAGTTTGAGTCAAGCAGCCGTGTCTCATTAGCAGTAGGCCAGTACTGTACAATCTAACCCGGGGCGCCGGCCGTGAAATCTTGCGCGCGGCGCATCACATCGCCGCGCAGGAAACCGGCGCCCCCTGTGCTATCCTCTAGAAAGGCAACACTCCCCTCCATTTCATCCTTCATCTTCCACTCCCCGTTCCTTTCCGTCCCCATCATCAAAAATCATAATTAGTGTACCCTTCCTGGCCTGAGAGGGTGGGGAGGCGGTTGTGCGCTGACGGGCTCCCTCCCGAGAAAGGGGCCCGGGGGCGTGAGAGTTGTGGCGGATTGTGCGAAGTCCCCGAGGGAAATCGCTTACTCGCCACGGGCCTCCTCGAGCTCCTCCTCGAGCTCAAAGGCCTCGAGCTCCTCGCGGGTCTGCAGGCTGCGCTTGCGCATCTTGTGCAGCTCCATCTCGGAGTTGAGGACGGCGCGGGCCAGGAGGCGGCGGGCCTCGGCGGGCGTGGTGGTGTTGGCCATCTGGACGGGGACGACGCCGCCGAAGGGACCGGCGCGGGCGGCGTTCTCGCAGCGGACGAGGCAGACGTTCTCCTGGCCGGCGACGGAGCCGGTGCACTCCTGGTTGGCGGGGATGGCGGCGACCATGGGGAAGTCGGTCTGGGCGCCGGAGCGGTTGCGGGAGTTCTGGCCGGGAGGGGTGGTGGTGACCTCGATGTTCTGCCAGTCGCCGCCGGTGCCGTCGGCGTTGATGGCGCAGGTGTAGGGGCCGCCGCCGTCGCCGTTGACCTGGTGCAGGGTCATGTCGACGCTGCCGCCCTGGGTGACCTGGGGCAGCTGGTCGCCCATCTCGCTCATGATGGCGCGGGTGCCGGCCTCGAGGTTGTTGTCGCCGGCGCCGACCGTCTCGCCGAAGGTGTCGGCCGAGGCGCCGCGGAAGCGGGTGGAATCCTGCTGGAAGGGGTCGCGGCGGGTTCCGTCACGGGGGGTCGAGGTGTCGACGCCGAGGGCCATGCCCTGGCCGCCGGCGTCACCGGTGGCGGCGATGATGGCGCCGTGGCCGGCGACGAGCTGGGCCGAGGCCAGCAGGGAGGCGGCGAAGAGGGACTTGACGACAGACATTGTGAGGTGGGTTTGGGGGGGTGAACCGATTATGGTGATGGTGATGAGACGAGAAAGACTGAAAAATAGCTCCTAACCAGAGGAGTAGAGTAACCTGCCAGAGGAAGAAAGAAGAGAAGAGATGAGTGGAAGTGGGGAGTTGAGAAGGCTGTTGATGCTGTGATGAGGAGAGAAGAGAAAGGGAGTGTTTGGGACGACGGGACGGCCAGTCTTTATAGAGATATTCGGTCATGTCGGCGGCCTTCCCTGAACCTCGCCTTTTTCCCTCGCCTCTCGCCTCTTACGCTGCAGGCCCGCTGCCCAGGAGGCCGGCCAGCCTCTGCCGAGACGAGGCCTTGGTCACGAGCCCGGGCGTGCCTCACAGTGGGGATGAAGTTGGTGAATGGGATGAGGCTCAAACGAAACCATCACGAAGGGTTCCAGTGACCGAAACCCGACCTTACTCCTTTGGACATGGGATGAGGCTCGCCTGAGAGAGCGCAGCCGGGGGGCAGCCAGGGCAGCCAGGGCAGGGTCTGTGTGTTTGGGCGGCCAGTCGCGAGAGGCCCCGGGCCTGATGACGGTGTCGCAGATCATCAAACCTCCCCACGGCAAAGGGGCCGCTTTTAGTTTCTCTAGATCCCCTCGAGGAGCCCTTGTCCTGGCCGCACTGACGCCCCGACGCTCGTGCGAGATGACCGCCTCTTTCGGCGCGGGCTGGACGGTGTACGCGGCCCTCCTGGGAGCACGCAGAAGGTCATGATGTACGTTCGTCCATTGTCCTTCAGATGCTGTCATGTCAAGTCGAGGTTCTCGTCTACTCTTAAAACTGGGCTTCATCTTATGGTGCGGTGGGTAAACCAACGGCGTCGTTGACCGGCAGTTAGGGGCCTCGTTTACCATGCACATGGCTCACGTCAAGGGTGGCTAAGAATTAAGGTCCTGGTCTTGTTGGATCACCAGCACGTCTCCCAACAAGCTTATCTCAAACTCCCAAGACTCTCCAAGCCTGCAACAGGTCGCGGTCGCCACGACAGTGGCATCGCGGGCTGCGTCCTGGAGGGGCGGCAGGCCCGGGACCGACAGCTAGCGGCCCCTCGGCGGCGCCACAGGTTGCGTACGCTATGTTAAAGCGTCAGGTCGGGCTGTCGAGACCCTTGCCTGGGCATTTTCGCCTTCGCTTCTGAAGCCGGCCGCGATGCCATGCCAAGCCGGAGAGCGGCGCAACGTGAAGTCTGTCCTGTCTCTCATTGACGAGGCCGCTCGCGAAAAGCACTGCAAACTCATCCGTGGGACGTGCAAAGGGGGCTGGGGTTTCTGCTCGCTGGCGAGAACTCAGCCCGAAGACAAGCCGCCCGTCCCTGATGCTCGATGGTGTTTCGGGCATCACCAGGGACCCCGGCCCTGGGCCTCGGCAAATACACCCGCTGTAGATCCGTGATTGCCGTGTTGTACAAGAAACGCATCTTCGTGGGGCGCAAGGGGCAGCCCGAGGTCCCAGGCTCGCGAGGAAACCCGTGGAGCCGTAATCACCGCTTGGTCGCCGTAGACACGCCCGTCTTGCGGCCGAGAGAGGGCTGACTCAGTCTTCCGACACTCTTCCAACAGGTCTGAGGAGAGGGAAGCTCGAAACGAGTTGTGCGCGGTGAAACGCCTCCGCCGATTCTGCCCTGCGGAATTCAAGACGATGGTCATGATTGTCCGGACATCGTCCACTGCCTTGACTACGACCAGATGCGACATGGGCTGGCACGATGCATTGCTTCTTGGCGTCTGTCTTTCTGCTGTTGTTCTTCTCGACATCTGAGGGTGCAGCTGTAGGTACGGCGCAGGCAGTGCAACACCTCCCCTGACCCAGGCCTTCGCATGAACACCGGGGATGGCCCCGGCCCGCCTGCGATCTCGCAGACTCGCCCTGCAGGATCCCCGTGCGCACGCCGCATCCCTGCCGACGATCAACCACCTGTCGAGCACCAATCGCAACTCTCCTGGCGCTTGACTCGCATGGGGGCATGGTCCCTTCGCCGCGGCCAGCACTCACCTTTCCCACGGGCAGAGAGCAGCGGTTGATCCTCCCACAGCTCGACGTGTCGCAAGATGCCCTGTCGCATGAAGCCCTCGTCGCTCTCCCGCCCCTCGTTTCTTCTCCCTCCGCATCCTGTTTCTCGCACCGCCCAATGCGACCTGCGACCTGCTGCACCCCAACCCGAGCCCCTTGAAAATTGGCAGCCGCAGCGCAAGACAGCGGAGAGGCCTGGCCGGCCTTGGTATTGCGCCCCGGGCGGCGCGCGCCAAGCGCGCTCTGACGGCGGCCGGGGGACGACGCGTGGCCTGCGGATTGCAGTGCACAAGCGCTGAGGTCCTTGGCTGCGTCCATGCTGCCCGGGAGGCGAGATGGCGGCTTGCTTGCCGCGGCTGGCTGCGATGAGTCTGCACAAGGGGACTTGCTTGGAGCTGTGCAGGCTGAGGCACACTGATGGACCTGTGCAGACGATTCTGGTCAGTGTACTTTGTGCAACCAGTACTCACAGCTGCTGTCCTTGATCCTGTTGGAGCACTATGTATGTATCTGTGTATCACTACTTGTGCATCCGGCGTGATGATGCCGGCCTCTGTTGCTGCCGGCTCCGGGTGGAGCTCCGTCTCCGGGCCACAGCCCGGAGCGCCGGGTCATGGACTACAACGTAGACGGCCTGTGATATGTTAGACTCCTGCTCGAGTTGATCTCAAATTGGAAATTAGCGTTCTTTTTCGAGTTCTTTCGCCATGCTCAAGGCGCATCTTCATCATTGTATTTTGCGAGTCCTCACAGACGTGCATCTGGACAAGACTTGTGTCCATGCCATGTTCCCCTCGCTGCGTGATCCTGCACCTTGCTTATCTCTTTCTCATCCCCATCCCTTTTTCAGGTATTCACAGTATATATTATATGCTTGTGATTAAACCGCGGGGTCAACTCAAACCTTTGTACTCCCCGCCTGTTGTTGCGCACGGTGTTCAGCTGGGCTCGTCTGACGTCAGATCAAGAAACATCAGCTACATGCTATTTGCCTGGCGATTGGGAGTTCTTAAAATTAGACATTCTGCATAATCAGCTTACTATGGTCTTGATGGCACCTCTCGTGAGCATGGTTGGCTGGCTGACATGTCTTATACGCGGAAGCGCAGTGGCTCGGGTCGACCCTGGCCTCATCAAGCGGGAGCTGATCTGCACAAGATTCAAGATGTTCTCAGACTAAGATGAGTACTCATTCATGTGGTTATATTCATCTGAGTGTCAGTTTTCTTGGCCCTCCATCATGCCATCATGTCGCTTCTTTCGCTGCCACCCGAGATACTCGACAAGATCGTCCGCGAGTCGATGCCCGATGGCTTCGAGGGACTCATGCTGGCATGTAAGCCCCTCCACCACATCGGCACCCGCTTCCTCCCCGAGTACAACATCAAGCGAAAGCGGTTCCGGCACTTCCAGTTCTCCTCCATGCAAGGTGGCACCGGGCCCTGGGACGACTGCACCAACGAGACGGGCTACGTGATCCCAACCCTCGAGGACCTGATGCAGGCGTTGGCCGAAGACCCATCCCTCGGCCGCTACATCCACCACGCCGACTTCAAGACAGCGCCAGCAACGGCATCACACTACCGCGGCCTCGACACCGAAACCCGCCAGGCCCTGCGCGCCCTCCTCACCTCCTCCCCCCACCTCCAAGAGGCCCAGGTCGCCGCGGACGAGTTCACCAACAGCCTCGCCTACTACCAGGCCGACTGGGTCCTCCTCCTCACCCTCCTGCACAACACCACCCGCCTCTCCCTGCCGCCCTACTGGCGCTGCCCGGCCCACGCCACCGGCCCCCACGACGCCGACGACCCCCGCGGCCGCTTCATCTGGAAACTCCTCTCCGCTCTCGTCCGACGCGCCAACGACGACGCACTACCCGATGCCTCCCTCTCCAAGCTCCAGCGTCTCGACCCCGTGGTCCTGCGCGGCCGCATGTGGAACACATCGCCCCTCGACTCCCTCCTCCCCTTCCTCGCCATCAACGCCGTGCACGAAGCGTCCCTCCTCCGCATCGACGACACCTCACGCCCCCTATCCCCGCTCTGGCCCTCCCTCGGCGCGCGCCTCTCGCGCCTCGACCTCGTGAGCTGCAGCTTGGGTCACAGCGAGGTCCACGACCTCCTCTCGCGCCTCCCCGCGCTGCGCGCGTTCCGCTACGCGTACGGCGACGCCCTCGCCCCGAACCACGGGGAATGGAACGTGTCCGCCATCATGGACGACCTGTCGCGCCTGTTCGCCGACCAGCTCGAGGAGCTTTCGCTCGTGGCGCTGCGGGCGCCAAGGCACGTCATGGCCTCCACGCGTACGCTCGCGCACAGATTCCGCGGCCTGAGGCGCCTGGAGCTCTCGCTCGACGTGATGATGGGGTCGTACGTCGAGCCGTGCGCGGGCCACGAGTTACGGTGGCAGGATGACTTGTCGCTGGGGGAGTACCTCCCTATTTGCCTCGAGGAGTTTCGCCTGCATGTGAGGCCGGGGTCGTGGGGGGATCCGGCGAGGAGGGCGATGCAGGTGGGGAGGCTGAGGCAGCTGTTCGTCATGGGGAAGCGGGAAGAGGAGGCGCGGAGGGGAGGGGGGAGGAGGCCGAGGAGCGTGAGGGTTTATGTATATGGGGATCCTGGGGTGATGGGGGATGATGTGAGGGAGGCGCTGGAGGGTGTCAGGGCGTGGGGGGCTGAGGTTGTTCATGATGGCTTGGGGCTGGAGTGGGCGGATGTTGAGCATCATGGGAGCGGCGAGGGCGTGCTTGATGGGTACAGGAAGGGTTGGGACGAGGACGAGCCTTCCGGATGGTCATGAGTCGGGAGATGAGTGAGTGCTCATGTCTTGTCACACTTTGCACGCGCTGTGGATGGTGGATGTGAAGGTCACGAAGGCCTCAACGACCCTGTCAACATGCTGTGAGGATGAAGGAGCCTGGCAGTCCCAGGGCTTGGAGAGTGGTATTGAATTACTACAAGAAAACATCGCTGTCTCAATTTATTGAGGCTTGCCCGCCGCCCGCTTCTCTGCCAGCTTGTCCGCCTCAGCTTGCAGCTGGCCGATGGCCTCGGCGCTTTCCACCTTGGACTCCTCCGTCGTGTCTGGTCCTCGTCAGTATGGTTTTCCTTTTGGCCGCCGCATCACGGGCCTGACTTACTCGGGTTGTGCAGGTTGGCCCTGTGGCCGCCGATCTGGTGGGAGATGTCCTCCTTGCCGTGGGTGAGGTTCTGCATGGCGTCGGAGACGACGGACTTGTTTCCCTGCGACATGGTGTGTGGTGTGGTTTGGCGGGTGATGGGAGGGTTTTTGGTGATGCTTCCGGCTGGTTCTTGATGATGTTTCTTCTGTTTCTTGTCAAAGAAGCAAGGGCACTGGTAGGTGAGAGCAACAGTTCGCGCCCGTCTTATATATCAGCCCGGCTGCCAACAACCTCACGGGCAGCAGGTCTGCAGTGACGTCTCGGTCGACGGTCATTGGGCGCCGAGAGCTTGTTTTCCATGCAATCCGCCAAGGGTCCTCCCCTCCCGCACCTCGCTCATGTGTGTGGCACATGGTGTGGCATGATGTGGGTGCGGCTACGTCAATCTTGCACGCATCGAGATGCTGGCTGCTGGGTTGCATGGATCATACGGGCAACAACATCCGCAATAACTACCAGGAACTGCCAAAGCCTCTGAGACACGACACCACAACAGTACTGGGATGTGGGAGTGCCAGACAGCAGAGCCTTGAAGCGCAGAGTTGGAAGACGCCGCGGGGAAGCAGACCGGGATGGTGTCGGGCCTGATGTCATGTATGATCTCACACTGACCCAATTAATATCTTGGCGGGCTGGTGTTGGGATCCGAGCGAAGCTGATATGGGACAGGATATGCCAACATGGTAGCATTTGGTCTTATGGGAGACACATGTGTGTGGATGAGCAGAAGGTGGAGTGGCACAGGTCAGACTGGATGGGTTGCTTGACGAGACTGAGTGCCATGGAAGCCGGATGAGAAGGCGTAGGTGGTGAGAACTGGCACTGACTCGGTCGGAGAGGGTGTGCTTGGCTGAGGCTTGAGCAACTCTGCCAAGCGATGTGTATGCGCAGATGAGAACTCACCCCCAAGCGAGACTGAGACTACAAACCCGAGTCTCGACGTCGACAATGCTTTCTAAACTATCAGTTGGCAACAGGTCTAGGTACAATTTCTTACATGCCCTTGTCGTACGATATCGGAGAGGAAAAGCAACTCCAGTCAAGCTGACGCTCGGTGATTAACGTTATCCCCGACGTTCGGGCCCCTGAGAACCAATCAGAAACAAACATGTCTCGGTGAATTCCTCACCTTGAAGCCGAGTCTTCACGAATGTCAGACTCGACAACTTGAGAGTCCGACATGGCCTCCGACAGGGCCCTCGAAACGATGACAAGATTTCTCTCTCTCTCTTCTTTATCTGATCATCTGATAACTCGGCAGGTTCAGGTTCGTCGATGGCCGTGTCACACCGCTGTGTGACCGACCACGTACACCATCACTTGAGTTTGAATATCCCGACCCCGAACCGCCGGGTCCTCTCATAACCCGCCTTACCCCTGACACTTCAAGTTCCTTGGCACTCACCTGCCCGTCATGTCTTCGGCCGAGTCGACGCCGCCGCAACCTCCGCCGGAGAGGAAGAGGAGACGCCCGGCCTTGGCCTGCGAGCAGTGCCGCTCACGCAAGGTCCGCTGCGACCGCAACCTGCCCTGCACGACGTGCAAGAAGTCCAGGAACCAGCTATGCACCTACGCGCCGCAGCCCACGCCCAAGAGGCCAGCCGCCAGGAAGCTCACCTCCTCGACCTCGACCTCGTCGCCGGGCTACGCGAGACATGAGCCGGCCCTCCTGCCGCTCCCTCCGGAGCCGACACACAGCCACGCGACGCCCGCGGCGGCCCCCGGCAGCGATGCCTTTGGCGACGTCTTCTCCGTCTTCCCCCGCCAGAACCCCCTCTCGTCCAACGATGCCACCGCCCTCACGCCCGAGAGCCTCCACGGCTCCGGCTCCGGCACCGGCACCGGCACCGGCACCGCCATTAGCCACCTCGTCGACAGGGTCAAGCAGCTCGAGCACCAGCTCAGCACCGCCCTCGCCCAGCAGCGCCGCGGCGACCCCCCCGAGTGCGCCGCCCTGTGCCGCGACGAGCCCCGTCCCGCCGAGCACCTGGACCGCGGCTTCGTCAGCAAGACGCGCTACTTCGGCCGTACGCACTGGATGACCACCGCCCGTCTCGTCTTCTTCTCGTGCAACTTCTTCGGCATGGTGCGCGAGAAGGGGTCCGACATCAACGTCCGCATGGAGCGCTGCAAGGCCCTCGCCCGCACCATCAAGTCCCGCCGCGTCCCGTCCCTCGGCGACACCGCCATCGGCCGCTGCGTCCCGGCCCGCGAACTCGCGGACGACCTCGTCGACGCCTACCTGCGCACGAGCGAGAGCGTCCTGCGCGTCGTCCACGTGCCGTCGTTCCGCGCCGAGTACGAGCGGTACTGGGCCGCCCCCTCGCAGGCCCGAGAAGACTTCGTCGTCCTCATGCAGCTGTGCATGGCCATCGGCGCCACGGTGCGCGACGAGACCTTCTCGCTCCGCGCCGAGGCCACGCAGTGGGTCTACGAGGCCCAGCTCTGGCTCATGATGCCCTGCGAGAAATCCCGCCTCACCGTCGCCGGCCTCCAGGTTTCCCTGCTGCTGCACCAGGCCAAGCACATGACCAACATCGGCGCGGACCTCACGTGGATCGGCGCCGGAAGCCTCCTGCGCATGGCCATGAGCATGGGCCTGCACGAGGACCCGCGCTGCATCGCGCGCATGACGGCCTTTCGCGCCGAGATGCGGCGCCGTCTCTGGGCCTCCGTGCTCGAGATCCAGCTGCAGTCCTCCCTCGACTCGGGCGGGCCACCGCTCATATCACCCGATGACTTTGACACCGAACCGCCCGCGAATCTCGATGACGCGCAGCTCGTCGACGGCGCGGAGACCGCGTACCCCATCGCAAGAGACCCGGCCGTCGCGACCGACATGTCCGTCCCCCTGGCCCTGCACGCGACCTGGCGCGCGCGTCTCGCCGTCGTCCGCGCCGTCAACGAGGTCCGCTCCACGGCAACGTACGACGAGACGCTGCGCGTGAACTCCGACCTCACGACGGCGCTGCAGAACATGATGCGGCGCCTCCGAGCCCTGGGCCCCGCAGTCTCTGCCTTCCAGCTCCGCCACGCCGAGTTCTCCGGCTACAGGTTCCTCCTCGGCCTCCACCAGCCCGTCATATCGCGCGCCCTGCGCAACCCGGTGTACTACTTCTCGCGCAAAGTATGCGTCGACGTATCCTTCCGCCTCGCCGGCGTCGCCTTCCTGCAGTCTCCGCCCACGTGCCCGTCCGAAGTCGACCTGCAGCGCCTCTTCACCTGCGCGTCGGGCGAGTACCGCACCGCGCTCGTGCAGGCGGCCATGCTTTTGGGGTTGGAGCTTCTGCACACGGCCGCGGACGAGGGGGGCGGGAGAGGCCGCCGCGCGGAGCTGCGCGATGTGCTCGAGGCGTGGGCGGGCTTGTGCCTGAGGCGCGTCGAGGCGGGCGAGACGAATGTGAAGGGGTACATGGGTTCGTGCGCGCTGCTGGCGCATGTTGACGCTGTTGAGGCGGGCTGCGGGGGCGAGGAGCTCGAGGCGAGGGTGTATGCGGCGTCGAGGACGAGTCTGGATAGGGGGGCTGCGATATTGGAGGCCATGGCTGGTGAGGGGCCGGCGCGGAGCGAGGATGTGCAGAAGCAGGCGGCCGTGCCGGAGTTGGATCTGGAGCTGGATGATATGGAGATGCTGGATGATATGATGGGGGACTGGAGCTGGAGCGGCTTCGAGGGCATGGTGAGTGCTGACGAGGATCTTTCTGGTGATGTTGACTGACTTGTGTAGACGCCTGGCCAGATGACGGATCCGATCTGGGGATTCCAGAACCCGTTCCCGGAGCCACCGGCGGCGTGAAGCTTGCCGTGGTGTTGGTGTATGAATAGGTACTGCAAGCATAGAGCTGTACCGTGTCTGACTTGGGACTACTAATTATTCATATCATGGAGATGTACTCTACTCAGTCTATGCCCGAGGGTGTATGTATCTGCATTAAATGACGAAGACATGAGAGAAGCTTCCCAGCTGGTGGCTTGAGAGCATAGATCTCCCGGAATTAATGACATAATTATCAATCTCCTCACCTTGTTGAAAAATACTATGCAGTGAGACAAGACAGCCTGATGAAGGTGATGAGGTGAGGTGTGAATAGGGGCTTTCAGTTAGTGCTAGTCTCCAGGGAATCGGGCCCTGTGGATTACAGCGGTGGAGAGCTGAACCCCTCATCGACCCCGCCAAAGCCTGCCAAAGTTCAGCGCGCCCTTTGTGTCTTGCGCAGACCCACCGATGTCTCGACTTGCACGGCTCGACTACAAGTACCGAGGCTTCCTCGACCAGTATGTCTTACACTTGTCTGACCTCTACATCCTGAGATACCTACTAGTAGCCCAGCCTCCAACATCCCCCCCTCACCATGCCTGCTGCTCCCGCTACAGTCCGCCACGCGCGGCGCGAAGGTCAGTAACCCAGGTCCCCTCAAGACCCAGAACCCCTAACCCAGCTAACACGTGTGACCCCAGACGTCCCCACGATCCTCGAGATGATCAACGAGCTGGCCGACTACGAGAAGGAGCTCCACAGCGTCGAGGCCACCGTCGAATCCCTCACGGCGACCCTCGCCTTCGCCCCCTCCGACTCGGACCACAAGACCCCAGGCGGCGCCGACCCCACGAGCCCCTCCCGCGCCGCCCGCTGCCTCCTCCTGCACAACGAGGCCGGCAAGCCCGCCGGCATGGCCCTGTACTTCTACAACTACAGCACCTGGCGCTCGCGGCCCGGCATCTACCTCGAGGACCTGTACGTGCGGCCCGCCGACCGCGCCAAGGGCTACGGCAAGCGCCTGCTGCAGGAGCTCGCGCGCGAGGTCGTCGCCATGGGCGGCGCGCGCCTCGAGTGGAGCGTGCTGCGCTGGAACGAGCCGAGCATCCAGTTCTACCGGAGCATCGGCGCAAAGTCGCAGGACGAGTGGCTCGGCATGCGCGTCGACGGCGAGGCGCTGCCGAGGCTGGCGGGGGTCGAGCAGTAGCTGATCAATACAAGCAATGTCCAAGACCCTATAATGTACGTGGCCGTGGCCTCGCTGGTGCTCAGGATGTGGTCTTGCCGTCTCTGGCCGGCTTCTTGGAGTTCCGTTCGCCCAGCGCGAACAGGCGAGCCTGCTGCGCAGAGGCCTTGGGCAGTGCGGCCTGCCGGTTGCCTCCCCAGTGGATGCTGGGCCGCCGCTGGCCGGTCCCGTCTTCCTGGATGTAGCTCGTCGCCTTCCAGATGTGGCCGAGCTCGCGGCGCATGCGCCTCGCGCTGATGGCCGTGTCGAGCTGTGGCCGCGGGACGTAGGGGCCCTCGTCTTGCTGGGCCATGAGCCGCCAGTTCCTCCACGAAACCCGTGACTCTGCCACGAAGGCCGGCTTCGAGGCGTGTGCGGACCAATCCCATTTTGCTGGTTCCTGTACGACGTCGCCCGTGTTTGCGCCTCGAGCTATCGTGCGCCGTGGATGGAACGTGTAGATCGCTTCAGGTAGCTGGCCCCGAGCAGCGGCGGCGAGCCCGTCCCATTCCGTTTTGCTCACGGGGGGCGCTGTCTTGTCGGCCGCGATTTTCCAGAACCTTTCCTCCATGTTGCGGATTTTCCGCAGAGGCGTTGGGTTTCCCCATATGTCCTGTTTTGGCAACATGCTGGCCATGCTCCGGGGCGTGGCGGAGCTGAGCTGGACGCCGCTGGGCCAGGCGGTTGAGAAGAGTTGCTGCTGATTGACCTGAGATTTTAGATAGGTTCCCAGCCTGTCCGTATCCCACTTATCGTGGGCTTTGGGCTTAAGAGGGTGTCCCTTGATAGGGCCGGCTGGCTTGGACGCGGTCTCGTCGACATTGTCGAGGCGGGCTTGCAGTTCGGCCGAGTTCACCGGGGCGCTTTCCTTGAGGAGGTCCGAGACCAGTGCGCGACGTCTCCGTCCTTGCCTCCCAAAGACATGACGGAGGAGGCGTGCCATGCGTTTGTCGTCGCCTAGGTTGATGGCTCGGAGGGCCCGGAGCTGCTTCAAGCCCTCGCGGAGGGTCTTTTGCTGGCGGTCATCGGGACTGGGTACCGAGGGATCTGGGCCGTCTGACTGCTTCCGTCGAAGTTTGTTTAGGGAGATTTTCACGGCCTCGAAGCGTGATCGGATCGAGCTGTCGACAAAGTGCCGGCATATGTGCGGGAGGTACGAGGCTTCACGGAGGAGATGTCGGTAGAGGTGGCGTGGTTGGATGGGCTGCGGCAGCTGTATCCGGGGTATCATGATGGTGTGTTGGTTATGGTGCTGGGGGAGCACTGCCAGAAAACTCCGATTGACATGATACGTAGATGATGGGAGCTGCAGAGGCCAATCTCGAAATCATGACCGAGAGCTTCTTTCCCATGTCGGAAATGCGGCTGCCATATCTGCTTACCTCAGCAACTGACACCCGGACCTCCCAGGTCCCTTACCCTGTCTGGCTTAGCGCCCGTCGGCTCACATGCACGCACTTTGAGGCCCTTTGTGCCTGCCCCGCCCCTTGTTTGCTCCCGGCCCCAGTGAAGACGCGCTACACGGTTCACGACACGACACGACACGAAAACTCGCGAGACAGACACGTCTCAACGCGAGGCACAATTAATTGAATTCCCGGAGAACTACTCATTAGAATCCCTGGCAATTGTCATCTGAGGGCCAAGGTACTTTATTCGGCTGCTGTCTCTGCTGCTCCTGCGCGACATTAACGGCTTGTTCATTGCGAGTCTGCATGTTTCTATCTTGCATTATTCGGGGCCTCCTCTTCCATCCAGGTTCCCCGTCTCTTCAGTTTTCCCCTGAGAACGTGTTCATTTCCCGCTGTGCATCACCGCACCTGCCGGGTTTTGAGCTCGAGCTGCATTCACCTCAGGCCCTGTCTCATTCCTGTTAGGTACCTCACTCACTATAGTTCTTCCCATCTTTGGGCATCCCACCCTGTATTCCCCCTGTTGGAACCCCTCCGCGCCCCCAAAGGAGAAAGGCGCCTGATTTCCAGTTCCCACTCTCTCGCTCGCTACCTTCCACCGGCCAACCCCAATTCTTCCAATCCACCTCCCTCACTCGCGCTGAATCCACGAATTAATCACCACAACCTCGACGTCGCCGTGGCCCTGGAATTACCCCCTCGGAACCCTTCATTCGTACGGTCGCGCCCCTCACTTCGGTCACCAGCCCGATCAGACATATCCCGACGGGCGACTTGTCCCTCGCACCAGGCCAAGACAACCCCGAGGCCGAGGGCTACACCGAACCCTCCATCATCTTGATACGGACAGCAATAAGCGCCGGCGTCCTGTCATCCCCATCCACTGCTCGAGTCAAGTCCACGCCGAGGACGTACTTGTCTCCCTTCCCATGCGAGTGTAGCGGTCAATGTCTGCGGCCACCTTCACAACCACAACCGCTCTGCCTCCTCGACCTGGCCCCCATCGGCAGACATCCTCCCTCTCCGCCCACTCTCGCGGCACTCCCTCTTCCTACCCCTCGGAGCAGAGCACGGCTCCGACCACAGCCACAATGTCGCAACCCTCATCACAGCAGTCATTTTCCATGAGCCAACAATCCCAGTCAGGCATGGGCAATGCCAGCTTCCGCCCTTATGATACTAGCCAGCGCATGGCGGAAGCTCCCCAGATTTACTCGGTAGGTGCAACCAGGCCACACCCCTTCGCGCGCTCACCTGCTGACCCGCTGACCCCTTGACAGGCCGTCTACTCCGGCGTCGATGTGTACGAAATGGAGGTCCAGGGCGTCGCCGTGATGCGCCGCCGCAACGACAGCTGGCTCAATGCCACCCAGATCCTCAAGGTGGCCGGCGTCGAGAAGGGAAAGCGCACCAAGATCCTCGAAAAAGAGATCCAGACGGGCGAACACGAGAAAGTCCAGGGCGGCTACGGCAAATACCAGGGCACCTGGATCAAGTTCGACCGCGGCGTTGAGGTCTGCCGCCAGTACGGCGTTGAGGAGATGCTGCGCCCTCTCCTGACCTACGACATGGGTCAGGACGGTGGCGTCGCCGGCCGAGGCGACTTCAACACCCCGACCAAGGAGCAGGCCATGGCCGCGCAGAGGAAGCGCCTCTACAACGCCAACAACGAAGCGAGAACCAACGGCCTGAGCGGCACCTTCTTCAAGAACATCTCCAGCACCGCGTCGCATGCCGTGGCCGCCATCAGCAAAGCGCGCTTCGAGTCGCCGGGACCCAGGAGCCGCAACGGCCCGACCAGGGCACCCAGCTTCAGTCGGCAGACGTCGATGCAGAACCTCGATGATCTCCCCCCGAACTCGCAACAGAGCTTCGCTTCTGATTATGGCCAGCCTGTAAACCAGTCGCAGTACTCGACTCAACAGACTCAGGCCATGTCGGAGGCACCCGAGCCTCCCCGGAAGCGCCAGCGCATGACCATGACGCCGGCCGATAGCTTCGGCGGATACAACACAGCCCATGCCGCAGAACTTGCACAGGAGTTTCCTGGATCACCAACGGAGCCGAACGAGTCTTTCATCTACTCCAATGCCGGTGCCAACCTGCCGCCCCACGACGGCCACAGCCCCCTCCCGCCCCTGCCCTGGGATGCGTCCCCTGATGGTGACCTTAAGCGTAGCATCCTCATGGGGCTATTCATGGAGTCGACGGAACAGACACAGCAGGATCTCCTCCGCAGGCTGAGCTCCATAGACCTCGACACGCCCATTGATGCACAGAGCCACACGGCGCTCCACTGGGCCGCCACGCTGGCGAGACTACCTCTTCTCAAGGCGCTCATCGCGGCTGGCGCGAGCCCGTTCCGCGTCAACTCGGCCGGAGAGACGGCCCTCATGCGGGCCAGTCTGGTGACAAATTCCATGGACCACGCGACGTATCCCGACCTCCTCGAGGTGCTCGGCTCCACCATCGAGGTGCGCGACTCCAAGGGCCGCACCGCCCTCCACCACATCGCCATCACCAGCGCGGTCAAGGGCCGCAACGCAGCCAGCCGCTACTATCTCGAGAGCCTGCTCGAGTGGGTCGTGCGGCAGGGCAGCGTGCCCAGCGCGCAGAACGCGGCCAACGGCAACGGCGAGGCCCCCCACAGCTCGCAGTCCCATAATGGCCTCAAGATGGGCATTGGCCGCTTCATGACCGAGGTGGTTAACATCCAGGACCACGCGGGCGACACGGCGCTCAACATCGCCGCGAGGATCGGGAACAGGAGCATCGTCTCCCAGATGCTCGAGGTGCACGCCGATCCGAACATCGCCAACCGCGCCGGCCTCAGGCCGATCGACTTTGGCATCGGGCGCGAGGAGGACGCCGCGGACGGAACGAACGGGGAGACCTCGGCCGACAAGGACGGCGTCGTGGCGGACAGCCAGCGGTCGAGGGAGAGCAGTGACGAGATCCTGTCGTGTAAGTTGCCCTGCAGCAATAACCCTCCAACGTGAGCTGACACTCTTCTCAGCACTGACGCACCTCGTCAACGAGCCGCACCTGCTGGCGCAGGCGGAGATCAAGGCGAAGCAGACGGTCCTCGACTCCCTACACGCGACGCTGCGCTCTGCATCGGCGCAGCTAGCCGAGGCACGGCGCACGCAGGAGATGATGCAAGAGACCGTGCGCAAGCAGCAGCTCGCGCGCCAGCGCGTAGCGAACCTCTCGCACGCGCGCGAGGACGAGCAGATGCGCCTGTCGCAGGAGCAGAAGCGCCAAGGCAAGAGCGACGCCTCCATCTCGGGGGCGTGGGAGACGGAACTCGGCGCGATCCTCGAGGCCGCGGGCGAGGAGAGCGGCGGCGACGTCGCGGCCGGCATGCTGCCGAGCGCGGCCGTCATAAGAGCGAGGCTGGCCGCCGTCGCGGCCCGGAGGGACGTGACGCGCAAGATGGCGGGCGCGCTCAAGGGGCGCAGCAGGGACGTCGAGGTCAAGTACAGGCGCGTCGTGGCCATGTGCACGGGCGTGCCGGAGGGGGAGGTCGATGCTGTTGTGGACGGGCTGCTGAGGGCCGTCGAGAGCGAGAAGGGCGAGCTGGAGATTGGGCGCGTGAGGCGGTTCCTGGGCGGTGTTGAGAGCGTCAACTGAGCTCGTGATGGGGGGGGCATACACATACCATACACCTGGGCCACGCTGGGGAGGCAGGCTGGCAGCCAGTATGGGACTCGGACCCGCGGCACTGGGGTTTTCTGTTTTGTTTTCATGGCGACGGTTATAGGCCTGGCTGGCTTTGGAGTTCAGGATGGATGGGGACTGCTTTTGTTTTCTTCCCTGCGCGCGCGCCTTTGGCCGAGGCGTTGGACGTGATACCTCGAGTTGGCGAGACTCGGCGATTGTACGGTAGAGGAAGGTCGGATTGTGGACATGATTCATTATGAATGAGTATTGGCATTGTTGCGACAATGGGTTTCATCATCCTAGGTGTATAACGGGCACAATGGGCACAATCAGCACAATGAGCATAATGACCCTACCTAGTGACTGTTGACTTCGCAATGTATTTAGCGCGGGCTTAAAGCCATGATTGACTGGACGTGATATTCTGTGCAGCTCTTCATATGGACGTCACCTTAAAAATGCACTTGGCAAGCACCTTGATCTTTGGCTTCCCAGGCACAGACTGTGAATCGCCAAGGTATATTGATTGACCAACCTCGAATAAATAAAGTAAATGCCCCTCCCGCTCCCTGCGCCTCGCAATGCTTGATCATAAAGATAGTGAATTCTCCCATCGGGCATCCTCACGTCGGCGTCCCCACGACACCGCTCGCATACAGCCCCTCCCACCTCGACTCGACATCGCCCACGCGTTTCCTGAGCCCCTCAATCTCGGCATCGAGCTCGTCGACATTGCGCGACAGCGCACTGACCTCCTCAAAGCGCCTCGCGCCGCGCGCCGAATCGACCATCTGCGCGACCATGAATCGCTGCTCCTCGAGCACGACGAGACGCTCGCGCAGCTCGCGCTCCTCCGTCTCGAGCGCCGAGACCTGCGTGCTCGCCTCGCTGCCGGCCTGGCTGGCGGACTCTGATGCATCGACGGGCTCGCCGTTGCGGAGCGGGGAGAGGGCGTGGCCGGCGCTGCTGCCGAGGGAGGACGCGGAGCCGTTGCCGCGGTGCTGCAGGGCCAGGAGGCGGGACTGCGAGGATTGCGAGGAGCGGGAGCGGAGGATCTGCGGGACGGACTTTAGTGTGAGCATGTGCGTGTGCAGGAAGGCGGTGGCGGCCGCGTAGATGGACTGCTGGAGGCGGAGCTGGGCCTTGGAGTCGGATTTTAGGTCGCGTAGGCGGCGGGCCGCGAGGTCGTACTTGGTGAAGGCGTCCGTGAGCCGCTTGCGGATCTTGGACGCCTCCTGGATCTGGGCGTGGGTCGGCGGGGGGCGGTTGGGATCGGACGCGTCGCCCTCGGGCTGGAGCGTGAGGAGCGCGCGCTGGAAGATGGGCATGAGCTGGCGGATGCCGCGCTCGAACTGCCGGAGGGTCTCGTAGGCTCGCTGGTCCGGCGGCTTGGCCGATATCGTCGCGTCAAAGTCGCGCTTGGAGAAGATGGTGTGGTTGCAGTCGCGGCACATGCGTATGTCGATGCTCGTCTGCCCGGGCGTGGCGACTGTGGCCTTTTCTGTACCGTGCGAACTTGCTGAAGGAACGTTAGCGGTGCACTCTGGTGCTCTGGGGTGGAAACATACTGCTGGCGACGGTCAAGCCGACGTCCGACGAGCACGCTGTCTGGGGATCGGCGCACACCACCCTCCCGCATATCCTGCAATGGTGTCTCCTGAACGTCCAGGCAAACTCCTGCTGGCAGAAGGGGCACTTGGGTACGGTGGCGTCCTCCTCCCAGGTAATGACCGACTGTTCCAGCAACTTGCGCTGGCTCTTCTGCCCCGTCAGGTTCGCGACAGATATCGTCCTGTCACTGGAGGTGATCTCGTCGGGGCGGCTCGTCAACAGCTTCGTCAGGGTCGTGAGTCGCTTCTCCAGCCGTGATACCTCAAGGTTCTGACGCTCCACCCTCTTTCTCCTAATCTCCTTGAATGCTTTGGTGTGGTCGCTCAGCACGCCGTTGTGGTCATTGTATCCCTCGCGAGACTTGTAGCAGGTTTCGCACACTCTTGCCCAGTACCCGCGCACCGGCTCGTGGTGCGCCGACCTCGACAGCTTCATCTGGTACATGGTGTGCTCCTCGCAGAACAGCCTCCCGCAGTGCCGGCAGTTGATGCTGCCGTTGACGGCGCCGAGGTTCTTGCCGCAGAGGGGGTCGGTGCAGCGGTCGCTCATCGTTTGTCGCTGCCAGTGCGATCGCGTGAAGAGCTCGTCGGGGTCGACCGGGTCCTCGGCGACAACGGCCCTCGAGGAACTCGACGGCGGGGGCATCACGGGGGCCGACTCGTTAGATTCGAACACGTCGAGGCCGCGGAGCTTCTGGTTGATGAGGGAGAGTGGCTGGAACTTCTTCGCCTTGATGACCTGCTTGTCGAACCACGTCCTCACTTCGTCCTGCTCCACCTCTGGCAGCTCCTGGTGAGCATCGTCGATGTGTCTGGCAGAGCGGGGTTAGCCATGGTCGCAGCACGCGAGTTGTCGGCGGTACCGGTTCAATTGAAGAAGGGTCATCTGGCGATTCATGTCAGCTGAAGCCCTCGTGTAAGCCAGTACAAGATCCGCATACCATCTCTTCCTCGCATATTGGGCAAGACAGCTTCGAACCGGAAGCAGCGGGCTTGGTGGTGCCAAGGCTGATGTTGGAAGTCAAGTCGCCAGGGGCGGACAGGTTGGCGAGGGCCGGAGGACTGGATACGGGCGGCGATGCCGACGAAGAATCGATCGAAAGGGTGCTCTCCGAGGGCGCAAACGGGCTCGTGGCCCTCTGCTGTACGCCTGGCGGTGTGGGCGGAGCGAGGCCCTTGCCGCTGCCCAAGATGCGGCCGCCTCCCAGCTTTCTGCCGGACATGGCGAAGAGATGGGAGTGGCGGATGTAGGTGTATTACGAGGTCATCGAAGAGGGTCGCGTAAGTCGGTGGGCTTGTATGTGAGTTCGATTTCGAGGGAGGGATACGCCGTGTCGAGTATGCACCCCAGGAACAACTGCCGCAGCTTCACGATGCTGATTGAAGAGTGGGAGACTGGTTGACTGTCCTGTCCCTGCGGGAGTCTGGAGGAGAGCCAAGGCCAGCCCCACCAAGCAAGCCTCTGGAGCGCCACGGGGGGTGCCTGGCTGCTAGGGTGGACTTGTCTCCTTGTGTTCTTATGGTGTGACGCGTGGTACCTCTTTATCTCGATCCACCCCTCTTGCACTGGACCGGCCTCGCGGGTATCAATGGATCCTCGTCTTCTCGATTCGCGACTGGAAGGTGCCACTGCCGTTTGTTATCTTATCGGAGCTTCTACAAGCTAACTTTTGACCCCGAAGCCGGCGAAGGGCGACTCATTGTCCCTCTCGCCGTCATCTCTCCGTCGTCTGCACGTTGGAACACAATGGCCGAGTCGAAAAAGTTCCCAAAGGTGCAAGGTGGCGGCAGCTTGATCCTGGCATGGCAGATCAAGGGGAAGCACGTCCTCGTCGTCGGCGGTGGTGAGGTCAGTATCCTACCTGACAGTCGCCTTGCGCATCATCGCCACCAGTCGCTAACAGCATCATTGGCAGGTCGCCGCCGGCCGCATCCTCAACTGCCTTGACGCCGACGCCAAGGTCACCGTCGTCTGCCCCGCGTCCGGTCTGAACCCCGAAGTACGACACCGAGTAACACAAAACGAGGTCACGCACGTCGACCGCGTCTTTGAGGAGTCCGACCTCGACGACGCCGACATGGTCCTCGTGGCCATCGACGACCCCGCCGCCTCCACCGTCATCTGGAAGCTGTGCAAGCAGAAGAAGATCCCCGCCAACATCGCCGACGTGCCGCCCGAGTGCGACTTTTACTTTGGCAGCGTGCACCGCGATGGCCCGCTGCAGATCATGGTCAGCACCAACGGCAAGGGCCCGCGGCTCGCCGCCATCATCCGCAAGTACATCGCGAAGCAGCTGCCCAAGAACGCCGGCAACGCCATCGAGGCCATCGGCGGCCTGCGGCAGAAGCTGAGGAAGATGGTGCCAGACCCGGAGGCGAGCCCCAAGCGCATGGGATGGTAGGTGGCCCTTTTGGTTCAGGAGGGAACAATAGCTGATGAAAATACAGGATGATCAAGGTCAGCAACGCGTACAACTGGGAGGAGCTTTGTGAGCTCACCGACGAGGACATGGAGAACCTGCTCAAGTTCTACGACAGCAACAAGGTCCCGACGCTCGAGGACCTGTTCGCGATGCGCAAGCACCCGGCCGTGAAGAACGACGTGTTTGATGGGTCTTTCGGCTTCAGCGTGGGGGCATGAGTCTGACGTTCTCTATCAACTCGAATTACGGTTACGGAATGGATACTAGGAGGGCACCACTTGGCGCAGAAAATTTGTTGCTTCGTCGCCAACGCGCGACGTGTATGAGATACCCGGGTCATGTTCACTCAAGGGTACAATGTATAGATCGGTACAACAAAAATGGCCCAAAAGCAAACCGGTTATTGTCAGTGATATTTAATGGGCTGTGAGCAGATGTACTCGCCGATATCGGGGAAAAGACTGGCACAGTGGGCATCTCCCTCAACGGAGTCTCACAAACTCCTACGAGACATCAGCACCTGGGCACAATCTTGAAATGATAACATTTGGCATCCCGTCGACATCTCGTCACGATACACAGAGTGACCGAGATGCCCGGTAGCATCAAGCAAAAAGCGGACTTAGCTCAGTGGGAGTAGCGTTCGACTGAAGATAACTTCAGAATCATAATCGAAAGGTCACTTGTTCGATCCAGGTAGTCCGCACGCTCTCTTCATTCAATTTTTGCTTTTTTTTTTTTGGTATCAATTGGGTGTTCGGTGATGAATAATGCCGGCTTTTATCTTTCCTCTTCCCGTGATTCGCTGCGCGAGAGCATCAAATTGGCGTCGAGTTTTGATCGCTCAATCTCGTCCTCGTGCAGAGCCATGCCATCAAAAACGTCTAGAGTGCCACCGTACAGCATAGGCACTCCGGAAGGCCCATTCTCGGTGCTAGGCTGAGTAGGCTCGTCCTTGGCGAGGGGTGGTACACGTGTCGTCGATGGCCTCAGTGGCCACGGATGTTTTCATCTCGACTTCGACATCAGAGATACTATGGCGCTGAAGAGCCACTTTACAGTCATGAACTGTATGGTACAGGGCGGTCGCGTCGGACGTGATTGTTGGCCCAACACTGATGAGAAGAACCGGCTTTGGTGCGGTGTCATCTAAGCCACCGAGACGCACAATATCGATGGCGAGCCAGTCGCAGCCGGCCTCGCCGAGGATAGAGAAAATCTCTTTCGGCAGGGGGTGGTTTGGATGCCACATGTCGTTAATCGGATGATTGCCGATCTTCGTCATGTAACGGGCATTCATGCCCGGGCTGCTGGTGGCGGCAAGGAGAGTTGGTCGAGATGGCAACCCGGCGTATGCCATTTTTCGTTTGCATTCGGGAAGATGGGTAAGTCTAGTTTCAGACATGATAAAGTACGTAGATTCACGTTGGAGTGGCAAGGCGGATAAGCTCCTGATGAACTGCTTTCGGATTTTTGGTGGTGTTCTCAAGCCGCCTTCGGGAAAGACGGACGTTGTTAGGGAGTGGGAGTCTGTCTTGCTTCTTATATGCGACATTGCGATGAGAGGGTCTCGTGGCTAGCCAGGTGGGCTTGATGGTGGCGTTCAGGTTCAAAATGGGCGTGTTGATGGCGGTCTGGAGGGAAGAGGGCGGAAACCAAAACGTGCACAGGAAGCAATCCGAGGCCCCTTGGGGCTTGAGCGGCTTCCGCCTGGACGTCACAATCTGCTGCCACGGCGCAGTTAGAAAGTAGAGGCGAGAACCTTACGGCCGTGACGGAAGGAGAGACTAAAGGTTGATGGCGGTGCTGGCGAGGATCCGTTGGGATACGCTGCAGACCATTTTTCACCGACACTGGTGACGACGTGAATCACACAAGACAGTGAAATTCAACCGCAAAACGAGACATGGTCTGGGACGCTCAATGATGATTGAATGGTGTATGTGCTCTTCTCAACATGCCGGGCGCGGATGCGCTGACCCACGCGAGAATGAGAAAATATCTGGTGTCTGATTGTGTGCCCGTTACATCTTGATGGACATGGAGTCACAGATAAAACCAAGTTATATGAAGCACACTCGTTCAATACTCACTCAAACTTCCAATAGGATTCCAGACGAGCATCAATGTATTGTTGAACTCGGTCAAGAGGCGACGGATATGTCTGCATCCTCGATTCACAGCATCTCTGGTAAGACTGACGGTCCCAGAGATGCTACAGTGGACGACAACATGTGAAATGATCACCGATTGTGGTTTATATCTACTGTCAAGTCGGCGCAAATATGTCTTGCATCTCTCCTATTAGCTATCAACGCACTCAAGGATCGATTTCTCACGGATCATCGGCACATCACATGCATCCGTCGTTCTTGCCGACAGATGCCTCTTGATACCCTCCCCCTCAGTGACGTCTTGACGTAGTTTCAAGACTCGAGGTCATGCCAGGCCAAGAACCCATAATGGCAGAAACACCTGAAAGATCAGCCGTCAGCACCCCAGGATATACGTGACATACCGCTTTTGGTGCTGACATCCGCATAGCTCATCGGCCTTCTCGACAAGCGCTGCCGTTCCCTCGTCGCCGACGACGGCATGCTCGTCATGGACGACCTCCGCAGGATCTGGAAGTACTATATCGTAAGTCCCTCTCTCCAGCGAACGACGTCCCGCACAGACGCTGACCTCTCCAGACCCTTCTCTCCATCAAGAACATGCTTTTCACCTCCGCCCACGACGACGAGCTGCGCGTCCTCATCGTCGGCTTTCGCCTCGCAGGAACGCACGAGGGTCTCCTGCACCTCGAGGCCTCACTCACGCTCCACCACAGCCTCTGGATCGACTGCCCCGACAAGAGCAACGTCCTCCTACCGCACGCCGTGCTCATGGCACACGCCGTGTGTACGTGGGCGCCGAGACTCCTCGATGCCCAGCGGCAATTCACACTCGAGCCTGCAGAAACTCCCGTCCTTGTGCGCGACATAGAGAAGCGCAAGGACCTGATGAGAGAGGAAGTAGCCCGCGTGCAGCGCGACATGCAGGCGCGTCAGGGTGACAAGCCACTATATCCTGTCGCGCACTCGGCGGCGACGCTTCTCGTAGCGGACTTGCAGCTTGTCGTCGAGGGCGGCGTGCCGGACTTTGAGCGCGCGCGGGACTTACTGTTGGTCAGGCAATCGCGTGACGTGACGGTGGTGCTGAGGCGTCCGGAGTGGCGCGCGTGCGGCATCGTGCTGAAGAGGATGGAGAGGGAGGTGGAGGGGTTCATGGGGGATGTGGAGGAGCTTTGGGAGGCGATGGAGGGGTGTGAGGGCTTTCCTGGGTTCGAGTACGTTCAGGGGGTAGGTGGGCCGAAGCCGAAGGGGGGCTCGGTGTCTGTTGCGGCGGCGAGGCTGATGAGAGGGCTGATGAGGTTGAGGAGCGTGGGTTCGGGACGGGGGAAGGAGAGTTCGCAGCATGAGGTGTCCCATGCCAAGGGAACTGAGCGTCAAGCAAGCTCATAGCTTTCTCTATGCAAGAGGGCGAGGGGACAGCGAGTCTCGAGCCCTAGGCGAATCCCAACCATGATATCTGGGCTTGCCGTTGAGAAAGGGGCAGCCAAGACAGTAGATAGACGGCAGAGAGACAGCACCATCAACCACAGCAACTACAGTTTCTTCGTAATGCAAGAGGTCCATCCCACAAAGAGCACAAAAGTCATGTCGAATGGTGTTGCTCCAAGTGCCCCTTTCCAAAGGGATAGGATGTGGTGACCGATGCTATGCTGATGTCCATCTAGATGGGTATGGAATGGGGATACCATCTCTCACGCAAGTGCTCACTCAGGAAGCCTTGCCTTTCCTACGTCGGTACGAGTTGCTGCAAGACGAAATGAGAGAGAATCATGCGAGAGCTCTGCAGTGTCACGACGAAGTGGCTCGACCAGTTATTTTCCGTGTCGGCCGGGAATTACCCCTGACCACCTTGGACACCTCTTCACGTGCCTATTCTCACAATCCCGAAGCCATATGCCGGCCACAGGAACGAACGGACATGATCAGATCATCAAAGATCACATCAGCAATCTCATGCAACTCATGAGGCGGCCACGATGGGCCTGGGAGAGTAACTACATCCGAACATCATCGAGCAGCAGCAACATCGATATCCTGGGTCATAACCAGGCACAGCACGAAACGAGGCGCCGGGGCGATAAAGGGGTAAAAGGCCCGACAGGCTCCAGCGCAGCCACGCGGTCCAGACTGAGGCTCGTCCACAACATCGTGCTGCGACGCCCACAGTCCCGCGGGGCCCCTTTCCGAAGCATCCCGTACAGAGTGGGATTTCCCTCTTGTCGAGGCTTCCACGGGGAAGCATCGCCCCTATCGCGACCCCGGGCCGGAGCAACTCGTCAGGCCTGGTGGACCATCACGACTCAGGCTGGACGTCGCAGCGGCGGCATCACGCTCACAAGGTCTTGCCCAGAACAGCAAGCCGAACAGTGAGGCTCTGCGCGCCGCGGGCTCTCTCGCCTGAGTCTGGCCGGAGGCTCCTCGGAGGATCCGCCAAACGGTGGAGCGACCCGGGAGTGCCGCATTGGCGGTGTGGATGGGGCCCGGGACGCGATCGCGGCCTCGCATCAGTGCGCAGCGGCCGCTGGCCGTAAATGCGTTGTCGTCGGGCCGATGGAAACGGGACCTGGTCCACCTCGTGGTGAACATTAACCCCGAAAGCTGGGATCAGGCGCCCGGGAGGCGTGGGACGAGACTTGGAGACCCAGTTGGCGCCGTGATGCCTGGTTCTCGAAGCTGTCACCGGGCGGAGGTCACTTGAATGCCGTATCGTGTCCAGTTTTTGTCAGTGGATTGCGATGCCTATTCCGTGGGACCGAAGCTTGGCTTATGTCTAGTTGACGATGGTATTGCATCTTTCCCATGGCAGCTGTAGAAAGGGTGGTCGCGTTTCGCAGGGGATGTCCAAGGCTGTGCCAGCACTTGCCAATACTACGCTGGCGTGGTCGTGGCGCGAGGTGAAGAATGGCATGTTCGTCGTCTCTACCACGCGCAATAAGGCGTGGTGGATGAGACAGGACTGCACGTGCGGCCACGCCGGCGGTGGGACGAGTAAGTATGTACGTTGGCACGATACTGAGACACACTGCTCACCGACGGTGGCGGGGACGAAGTCGGGACGAGATCGTCGATGGATCATCAGGGGCGCTGGCAAGCCGGGCGTCGAGGTGACATGGCATGCGCGGAGAAGGACCTGAAGGATGCAATGCACATGTCACCAGTCGAGGCAGGACAAGAGACGATCGTCCAGAATGCCCAGCTTCAGAAGGGAAGCACTTTGGCTTCGGGGGCAGCACAACTCATCAGGTGATGAGTGGGATGATGCTGCCAAGAGCGCCTGTCGAGAGTTTGTTTTGTAAGCGTGTGCAAAATGTGTGTACTTGTAGTAGCGGACTCGGACAACAGCAGAGCCCCGTTGGCGTGGTCTCGGATTCCGGGCGAAGCATTGGTGCCATGCTGTCAACGGTCCATCGGACTGTCGGAGTGAGACGAGACATTCAAGTCTTCAGCCAGTCGCTGAACCGAAGAACAAAAGATCTTGAAGGTGCAGCGTCCAGATCCGTCACCATTTCGTCGTCTTGCCCTTTTTTGGTGGTGATGGGCCCAGCGCACGAATCAAGCGGCTCCAAAAGATCGGTACTTGAGTCGGTCCAGGTCGTCTGATTCGCTGCTTCAGCACCCGAGCCCCCTGTTCCCCGGGGACCGGCGCAGCGCCCACACCCTGTAAGCCTTGCACACCATTCACTGTAGTCCCTGTGAGAGGCTGCTGTCCCACCCTGAAGCGAGGCCCCAGAGCGTCCTGATTGCACAGAAAAGCGGAGCCGCAACCTTGAGTGACGTTAGCCAAGACGGCGGCGGGAAGCGGCAAGGCCCTGCTTTTCTATCCTGACTTCATCCATCCTCTCTGCGTCTGCCTACCGCGACGCCCTGCACGCCCCAGCTGCCAGGCCAGCCCGGGACTTTGGTTCTGCTGTACAAGGGAAGCCAAGGGTTCATGTCATCATCGCTCGGGGTAGGCGTTCCTCGTCACGCCAGAGCCGCTCACGCGAGCAGCCACCACGGGGAAACCACAATTGAACCGCACCATGCGCTTCGACGATCGTCCGTCGAAGGCTCATCCTTGACGACGGAAGCTTGACACGCCGTGCCCCGGTCTTCGGCCCTCTTTTCTCGCTTCTTCTCTCGGGGTCTCTTCGACGTCGCGTCGGCCTCACTTCGCCGGTCCCGCCTGCTTGGACACCAACAAGATGGGACTGACCTTGACTGATTGACTGGGCCTCGATGTGCTGAAGCAGCGGACTCGCCTCGTTCTCCATCGTGGACAGACTCTGCAGGTCACGCCCGGCTGCAAAGCTCAGACAAGGGCCCGTTGTTCCTCGATCCAGCGGCCACTATACGCGATCCGGGCTCTGTTCATGCTACACTAGTAACGGAGAGACAACAGCTCCGGCTATGGCTACCGGCCGCATGGCAGACCACCGTTGACCGGGTCTTGTCTTGGCTTGAGGTCGGTGGCGCCTTTGCTGTCGTCCTTCTGCAAGCCGCAACACACCACCGTGTCTGCGCCAAGCTCCCCTGACCGAAGCCCCCAGCACAACGTCATCCCTCCCTCGTCCTCCCGCCTGTACCCCGGAAGGCCATGCACTTTGACTGCCGGCCTCGGATACCTGCCTTTCCCGTCTTTCCCCTGCACCGATTCCCGTCACTCGCTACCCTCCAGCTTGTACTCGCTCCGCCGCAATGACTCGCAACCCTCGCGCACAACGGTTCGCCGGCCCAGGGACGGCGGGACCCAACGGCCTGCCCTGCCTGCCCTTGAGGCTACCGCGGCCTCGCCGTGATCGTCGAGGGCCTGCAGGTCCTCGCCCAAGGCCTCTCATCTGACGGCGTACGTCATTGGGCTCTTCCGAGGGCTACGATACCCCTTCCTTTCATCTCCAGTTTCCGATGCCCACGCCCCCCTGATGCCCCGGCCCTCCGCCAAGTCACCCCCATACGCCTCGTCCACATCATCGAGCATCCTGGAGCACCCAGAAAACCTGGGGCATGTCGTGAGCCGTATTAATATCCTGTCGCCTGCCGATCTCTCGACTCCCGGACCTTGTTCACTTCCCACAAGGACGCCGTCACAACACTAGCCTCCTGGGTTTCCTCATCCTCATAAAGCCCATCCCGCCCTCGTGGAAGTTCGAGGTCTGGTTCTCTGATCTGACACCTTTCGATCATCCTTCCCCGCAAAAACCACCTGTCCAGGGTGAAACCACACAAAGCTTCGCCAACATGGGCCTCGGCGGAAAGTAAGACATCTCATGCCACGGCTCTGACCCGAGCTTCACACTCTTCTTCAAGTCCTTGCTAACCCCGGACCACAGATCTATACGCGTCAATGGCGCCGACTGCGGCATCGAGTCCATCATGATGGGCGTCATCACGTCCATCGGCGGATTCCTCTTCGGTTACGACACGGGACAGATCTCCAGCATGCTCCTCTTCACCGACTTCAGGGCTCGCTTCGCCACCGAGACGGACGAGGACGGCGCCCCCGCGTGGAATAGCACCCTCCAGGCCACCATGGTGTCTCTCATGAGCGTGGGTAGCCTTATCGGTGCCCTCTCCGGCGCCTACACCGCCGACTGGTGGGGCCGTCGCCGCTCGCTCTCCTTCGGCGTCGCCGTCTTCATCGTCGGCAACATCATCCAGATCACCGCCATGCAGAGCTGGATTCACATGATGATGGGCCGCTTCGTCGCCGGTCTCGGTGTCGGTACCCTCTCCGTGGGCGTGCCCATGTTCCAGTCCGAGTGCTCGCCCCGCGAGATCCGCGGCGCCGTCGTCGCCTCGTACCAGCTGCTCATCACCTTTGGCATCCTCATCTCCAATATCATCAACTACGGCGTGCGCGAGATCCAGGACTCGGACGCCTCGTGGCGCATTGTCATCGGCCTCGGCATCGCCTTCTCCCTGCCCCTCGGCATCGGCATCATGTTCGTCCCCGAGTCGCCCCGATGGCTCGCCGCCCGCCACGACTGGGACGGCGCGCGCATGGCCATGGCCCGCCTCCGCGGCATGAAGAACGACCCGAACAACGTCCTCGTCGAGGACGACATCCAGGAGATGTTCAAGGTCCTCGAGCAGGAGTCCCGCGTCGGCGTCGGCACTTGGGCCGAGTGCTTCACCGGCAGCAACGGCATCCCCAAGCTTGTCTACCGCACTTTCCTCGGCATTGCTATTGTAAGTCCCATCTGGATTCGGTGTGTCGCACAACTTTAATTAATAAATTTTTAGCATTTCCTGCAGCAGTGGACTGGCGTCAACTACTTCTTCTACTACGGCGCCACGATCTTCGAGTCGGCGGGCGTCGACGATCCCATCCTTGTTCAGCTGATCCTCGGCGCCGTCAACGTTGTGACGACCTTCTACGGCCTGTACGTGGTCGAGAAGTACGGCCGCCGCATGCCCCTCTTCCTCGGCGCCTGCTGGCAATGCGCGTGGCTCATCATCTTCGCGGCCATTGGCGTCGCCATGCCCCCGGAGGACAACACGTCGACGGGCATCGTCATGATCGTCTCCGCGTGCATGTTCATCGCCTCGTTCGCGGGAACCTGGGGCCCCATGGCCTGGGTCGTCATCGGCGAGACGTTCCCCGTGCGCACGCGCGCCAAGCAGGCCTCGCTCGCCACCGCGGGCAACTGGCTCGGAAACTTCCTCATCGCCTTCCTCAGCCCGATCGCCGACAGAGGCATCGGGTACTCGTTCGGTTTCGTGTTTGCGGGCTGCAACGCCGCCGCCGCCCTTCTTGTCTGGTTCTTCCTGTACGAATCGCGCGGCCTGTCGCTCGAGAACGTCGATCGCATGTACGGCCAACCCGAGATCAAGCCGTGGACGTCCAGCAAGTGGGTGCCTCCCGGCTACATCACGCGCGAGCGCAGGGACGAGGACGAGTTCCGCCGCGCCAGTACCGTCGTCGGCAGCCAGGCTGGCGATGGCATTCCGGCCATGGAGAAGTCGGAGAAGAAGAGCGTTGAGGACAACGAGGGCTTGTTCAACGGCCAGGCCGACCGCGAGGTCAGCCATGACGAGAGGGTCGCCAACGGCGTGCCTGAGGGTAATAACTCGGGTGTCACTGGCGGTCACAACGTTTAAGGGAGGGGTGCTGTATTAGTAGCGTTCAACTGTAATAATATCATGATTACATGACTACTTTTTCTTAACCTCGTATGATCCTGTGATGAATCTGTGTCTTGTTCATAAGTTATTCCTTGACTGGTTGTAGCCAGGTGAGATTTGAGTTACTACCAGTTGCGCTTGACTGTTATTTTAATAAGAATGAAATTCAAGTTTGATTCTTGAAAGAATTTAAAGAGTACTTGCCGAGCCCCTTTTTATATAGGTAAAGTCAAGTTATCCAAAAAGTACCTTCTACTATTATAATAAAAAAACATAAGAGCTATAAATTCAATAGCGAAAACATGCTTTAAGAGTTTGAATCTCTTGTCTCCTGTGAGGCGGCATTCGCAACCACCCCGCTGCAGATTTAACGAGACAGTGAGGGCAGGGTGACTTCAAGGCCAACAGTTCAATTTAACTTGCTTCCAAATCATGGCACGTCTATTTTACACCTAAATCCAACACACTTCCATGCAGACCACATGTGATCTAGATAATGCAAACACTTGAACACAAAACATGTCCTCATCCATGCCTAAACCATCAACGCCGGATCCCAATGCACACTCTTCCGCTTCCTCCCCTTCGTCCCATCCGTCAACACACCCCCAGCAGCCCTCCTCCTCGCATCCCGCAACACGACACCAGGCCCGACACTCTCCCGCCTCCCCGTCCCCGTAACGCCGTCCTCGATCCTCCACTCCCACCTACACCTCTCCACGACATCCCCGGCCCTCCGCAGCCTCGACCTCCACCCCTCGACGAAAACCCACGCGAGCCTCGCCTCGCTCCTCATCGCCGGCGGCTCAACCTCCCTCTGTCGCACCCTCGCCCGAACGGTACGGACACCCGCCCCGCCCGAGCGTGGTCAATACCTCGTCTCCTCCAACCCAGCCCCGGCGCGCCTTAGCAGCGTGACGCGCTCCTCCGGCGCCTCGCCCTCTGTCGTTTTGTGAGTGCTCGCCCTGCCGCGCTGCACGGGGACCCAGACGCCGGAAACGGGGCGCGAGCGCGCGGGGCTGCCGCTTGACTCGGCGCGGGACCGGCCCTGGACGGGCGTGGTCTGGTTCTCGAAGATGTTGCGCATTTTCGTGAAGATGCTTCCCGGCGAGGCCTGCGGCTGCTGCTGAGAGGTCCAGGAGTCGCGGATGGCTGGGTCGTGCTGGGCCTGGCGCGCGGGCGAGGGAGGCGAGTTGGAGGGCAGGGTGCTCGCGGAGTCGGTGCGCAGGTGCCATGGGACGTTTGTCACGTCGCGGGGCATGAAGAGGGATGGGTCCAGGTCCGGGGAGCGCGCAGGCGGTGTCTGCGGGCGAGGTTCGGGGCGAAGGCGCAGGGGGCTCGGTTCCGGGGCGCGGGTTGCGGACTGCGGTGCGAGGAGGGGTGTGGGATGGGATGGTTGCGGCGTGCTGTCGTCGACGACGCGGATGGTTTGCGTCTTGTTGTAGCCGTCGAACTGCGAGCCCTGGCTGCCGTTGGAGCGCCGCTTCTGGTCGCCGTAGTCGCTCGCGTCGTCCGAGTCGGAGGCGTATGTGTATTCTGAGCGTCGGTAGTGCCCAATGTGACTGCTCGTGGACACCGGGGGCTCGAGACGGGCGGATGGCAGGCCGCTGTATTTATCCGTGTAGACGTCGTCGTCCTGGCCGCCCAGGCGGGCCCAGGCCTGCGATGGCGTGCCGTAGGTCGGCCGAGCGGCGGGCGACGTCGAGGGCGGCGGCGTCTCTTCAGGGGTCCAGGATCTGTTGGAGGTGCGCGTGTCGTCCTGGGCCGCACCCTCGCCGTCGGATGAGCGCTGGCCGTGGCCCTGCTCGTCCTTGTCTTCGGACGAGGCCCGGCTCCACGTGTTGCGGGACGGGAGGCCGCCGTAGATGGAGTACTTGCGGTTGTCCCATGTCATCCTCTGGCCCCTGGGCGCCGGGAGCTTCTCAGCCTCGTCGTTCTGCGAGCCGGCGCTGCTCATGGCGCGCCAGGACGCAGGGGACATGCTCTCCGGTCTCGAGGCGAGACTCTGTCGAAGCCTGATCTCCTCCTCGCGGACACGAGAGGCGTTGCGCTCATACTCGGTCTCGGAGTCTGATCCCGAATCCTCAAAGTCGCCATCTGTCTTTGTATGGCCTAATCCCACGCCGGCCGAAGCCACCTCGTCTCGCTCTCCCTCATGGTCATCGGCGCCCCGGGCCTTCTCCTCTCGCCACTCATCGGCATCGTCGGACTGTCCGGCGGCGAAGGTAACCCCAGCGGCCTCCCCGGCGACGCGGGCGTCCTGGCCGGACTGAAGAGCGGCTGTCTCGGGGCCGGGGGATGACCTTTCGGGACCGCGATGGAAAGAGACCTCTTCGACCTCCTCTTCTGCCTCGGACTCAGATTCATCCACGTGGTCACGAAAAGTCGGGAACGGGCCGTCGGCCTTGGCCTGGGGCCCGTTGACGAGGGTGCTCGCGTCGTCTAGGAGGGGTCTGTCGTCGTCATCGTAGTCGACTTCTGGCAGGGGCGAGAGGGGGCGCTTCGTGGTGAAGTCTTCCGTGACCAGGTCTTCGAGGTCGTAGGGGGATTCGATGAGGGGGCTGGACAAGGGGGACTCGGGGATGTCATCGGCATCTTTGTGGGAGGAAGGGAGCTGGTGAGAGATGTCCTGGATCTGATCCCTGCCGTGGGGGCTGACGGTGCTGTCCCGTGGCGATGCGATGTCCAGGGAGCGATCTTGGCTAAAGCCTCGAGTGTCATCTGTGGTGTCCACAACTTCTGCGGGCTCAGTGATCACTTCGCTGACTGAGTTCAAGAAAGGAGAAGACTCGCGCGTCTCCGAACGCTCAGAGACCGCAAGGTTCGACTCGTCAGCCGCAGACATGTCGAACGACATGGACCGGTCTGCCGTAGTCGACTCAGGGGCGGGTGTCTCATCCAGGACTGGCGCTTCCTTTCCTTCATGGGCAGCCTCAATGACCGGCTCAGAGTCTCCCTGGTCATGTTTGTCTGTTCCGTCACCTGCTAATTTGGCATCAACCTCAGGCGGCTCGTCCGCTGCGATACTGCTCAGGAGAGGGGCTCCGTCCGTAGTCGGATGTTGATCCCGGCCCTCGCCAGTTGAGGATGACGCTTCGTTGATGCTGGGACGAGTCTCTGGCACGGCTTTTGCTCCGTCGCCCAAGGCGCCACCGTCTCGTGTCCCTAAAAAAGAATCCTCGTCCGTGTTGCTCGAGCCAGACTCGCTGACGGGGGACATGAGCATGGGCTGGTTGATGTCCTTGGCCAGGGTGGGCGAGGCCGCTGTCTCGACCAGCGTGAGCTGGGAGTCGACGGTGTCTGGCTGGATTTGCGTGAATGATTCGTCAGCTTCGTCGTCGGCTTGAGCAGCCGGTGGTGTAGTTGGAGCTGTAGAGTCTTCGGCGGTGGCGATGCCCTTGTCTTCGTCGGGCTGGGACTCCTGCTGAGTCGGGACGGCAGTGGATGCGTCCAAAGTATCGGCCAAATCCTTGTGAGCGATGGTCTCTGAGACTACAGGATCTTCTGTCAAGACTTCACCAGAGGCTGGGGCAGAAGGCTCGGTGTCTTCTGGCAGCCCCGAGTCTCGAGGAGCTTCCTCGACGACGACCTCCGAGAGCCCCGGCAGCACCTCGCTCTCCTTGGCGTTGCCTTCATCTGAAGCGTCAACATCCTTCGGGGCAGACTCCACGATATTCTCGGCCACCGCAACAGTCGCTGCGGCTTTGTCTGTTTGAGCCGAGACATCCTCTTGAGGCAGAGCTGGCTCCTCAGCGGCCGATTCTCCAACAGCAGCAACTTCGTCCTTGACCGACAAGAGTCCGATGCTGGTGTCCGCTTCATCCTCAGCATCGACATTAGAGGACTCCGTGGGGTGAGTTGCTTCAACTTCTGGTTCGTCCTTGTCCACTTTGGCCGCCTTGGTCGGGGGCGTTTCGATATCGCCCCGTGCCTCGTCATCGTCTTCAGCGTTGGCAGCCAGCTCTTTCGGGGCTGTCTGATCTCGCACAGTCTCAGATGTTGCCTCGGTGTCGACGACCGCCTCGACAGAAGGAACGTTGGCGTCTTCTTCAGCCCTCGAGGATACGTCCACGGGATCGGCTGCCTTGTCACCCTCATTTTGGGCTGTGTCTGCCGCTTCCTCCACCAGCTTCTCGGCAAGCGAGTCGCCTCCGGAGATCTGAGCCACCGCTTCACTGCTCTCGGCGGTGAGCGTAGAGTCCACAGGGATAGCCGCATCTTCTGCATCCTTGCTTTCAGTCATCGGAGATACATCCATCGCAGCGACGACTGGTGCCTCGTTGCTGTTCTCGGCAACTTGGGCAGGATCTTCAGAGACTGGATCCTCTGCAGGGCCTTCGGAGTCTACAGCGGCCCCTTGGCTTGATGACAATTCGGGGTCAGGCAGGTTTCTAGTGGCCGTATCGCCCGCCTCTGCTGTTTCTGCTGCTTGTTGCGGGAGTTCCTGGTCTTGAGCTGAAGCCTCTTCAGGGGCGGGTTCTTCGACAGAGGCCGCTTCGACAGCGGGCTCGAGGGCTGACTCCTGAAAGGGGACCTCTTCGATGGTGAGGCCTTTGACGGACGAAACCTCGACGGCAGGCTCTTCTACAGTCGTCGCTTCGATGGTAGGCTCCGGAGTCGACTCCTGCGCGGAGGATTCCTCGACAGAAGGCGCTTCGGTAGACGGATCGACGGCTGATTCTTGGACTGGAGGTTCCTCGACTGCAGATTCTTGTTTGACAGGCTCTTCGGCAGCAGGCTCCTCAACAGTGGGTTGGTCGGCGGCTTCGGCGACGACCGACTCCTCGATGGAAGGCTCATCGGCTGCAGGCTTGTCATCAGAAGATTCTTCCGCAGCAGCGGCCTCGAGAACAGGCTGTTCAACTGAGTCCTTGGCCTCTGGTTCCTCAACCGGGAGCTCTTTGATGGTTTGCCCCTCGACGACAGGCTCTTCGAATTCCGGCTCCTCGACAATGGGTTTAACGGCGACCTCTTCAGTCTTTCCGTCCTCTTCGGCGTCAACGTCCTCGGCCTTGGCCGCGACATCTTCCGGGATCTTGAGAACCGAACCTTCCACGGGCAGGTCGGCAGCAGCAGCAGCATTCGCGGCCCCTTCAACCTCGACATCCTGTGTTGGCAGCTTGGGAACAGTCTCGACGGGCTCCTCGGCCAGAGGAACCACGTCCGCCTCCACGCTCCGGGAAGCGCCGTCTTGATCTTCATCTGCGACAGTTGCATCTCCGGCAACTATCTCAGGGACGTCGGCAACCTCCGCAGAGGCAACCTCCGTCTTCACCTCTTCATCGCCATGGACCGCCGCCTCGGCAGCATCGTCGCCCGGCAGAGTCTCGTCGACAGCCAGGGCGCGGCTTCCTTCCTCCTCTGATGCTTGCTTCGCATCGCCGCCTTCGTCTGCGGCAGGGGACAACTCGAAGTCGTCGTTCGGCACTGGGCTGGTGTCGGTCTCGTGGGGGGTCGGGGATGTAGTATTGTAGTAATCTGGCACCGCCTCCTCCTCTTCTTCTTCCTTCTGGGCAATTTCCGGCTTGGGCACGGCCAAGGCGCGCACCGCGTCCGCGGCTGCGTTGGCATCTTTATCTTCGGCGGCCTGGGAGTCCTCGCGGTCGATGTTCGCGGGGTCCTTGGGCTCCTCCTCGGCGACGGCCTCGGATGCCTCGGGCTGGGTGGCAGCAGGGACATCTCCCACGGACTCAGACACATCGTGCTGTTCGTCCTTGGGAGTCTCATCGTCTGCCTCCGGCTCACCAGACGCAAGATCGTCCGCCTCTGCCTTCTCCTCCTCCACCACGTCCTTCACTCCCACCTCCGCCTCCGCATTCCTCACCACTTCCTTTTTCTGTTCTTCTTCCTCTTGTCCGGGGGATTCTGCATCGCCCGCTTCTCCAGGGCTGGGGCCTGCCTCGTCAGCATGCTCCTCCTGGTCTGCCGCCGCCGCGGGCGCCTCATCGGCCTTGTCATTGTTACCGCCTCGCTCGTCGGGTTCGTAGGATGGGGAAGAAGAAACCTCGCTCTTACTGTTTTCCTTGGGGTCGGCCGCGTCGTCTGCTGGGGGGTCGGCGGGGGCAGCGTCCTCGGGCTTGTCGCCGTCGGGGGCGGGAGCCTCTGCGGCGAGAGGCTCGATGGCGGCGTCGGCGAGGGGCTCAGGGACGGCTTCGGCGGCGGGCGCTGTGTCGGCCGGTGGCTCCTCTGCGGGAGGGGCTTCGGCTTCGGCTGTCTTGTCGTCTGCCGCGGCTTCGGCAGGCGCATCTGCAGCTGCCTCTGCCGGAGCATCAGCTGGAGCATCAGCCGGAGCGTCGGCCGGAGCGTCAGGAGCTGCCTCTGCTGGAGCTTCTACCTTGGCATCAGCCGGCGCATCGGCGGCAGGCTCTGCCGGTGCCTCCGCTGCGGCCTTGTCCCTGGCCCTCTTGCGCGGCACGACCGTCGGCAGCGGCGTGCTCACACGCTCATCAATCAGACGGTTGATCTCCTGTGCCAAAAGTCAGCCCGTCCTCGTCCAGGTCACCCAGGATCCCATACCTTTCGCTTCTCCTCGAGCTCACGGAGCTTCGCCTGCCCCTCCTCGAGTATCTTTTGAATCTCTTCCTCAACGCCATCGAGCCCCTCGTCGGCCTCCTCCTCGACGCGCCGCGTCTCCTCGGCGTACTTCGTCTGGCGCTCGGCGTCCTGGCCCTCGTTGCGGGCACTCAGCTCCTCGTCCTCCTTCTTCCGGCGCGCCTCGCGCTCCTCGTCTTCCAGACGCCGCTTCTCGGCGATCTCATCTTCTTCCTGCTTGCGCTTCGCCGCGAGCTCTTCCTGCTCCGTGTCGAACTCGTTCTTCAGGTCCGAGAGCAGGGTGTCGCGCTTCTGCTCCAGCTCGTCGAGCTTGGCTTCGTGTTCCGTCGTCGACAGGCTCGCGATGGTCGTGTGTATCGCCGCCAGGTTGTCGCTCATCTGCTGCACGAGTTCGGACACGTCCATGGTGGCCGCCATGCTTGGTTCCTCTGCCGGTGGCACGGGGGGAGGGGATACCTGTGTACCTCAGTCGTAGTAGATGTTCAGAATAGGGCGGGGGTTTCAATCGTGTTCACAGCAAGCGCCAGACGCCTCGCTCCGTGGTCATAGAGGGGTTCGTGATAATCGTAAAACGTGTCCCGCTAAGGGGGGGAGGGGAGAAAGAGTATGAGACGGGATGGAAACAGACGTGTTCGTTTGAAGGTCAAAACACCAAACATGAGACCCGTCGATGCGCACACGTCTCGACTGATGGTGCTCATATACCATCTACAGTGTCAGCCAAGAGGGGGGCCCATCACAACAAGAAGAAGCACGACTGCGCCCGACGACAGCTGGCCGTCGTCGCCGCGGTGAGAGGGAGCGAGGCCAGGGGGTCCCCGGGGTGAGGCTGCCCTCACGACCGACAGCTTGCCCCTCTGCACCCCCGGCATCCCACGATTCAGGTTCGCGGGTGCGAAAGAACCAAGGACCTTTGAATCGGAACCGTCGAGAGCCGCGACATCCTCCGGGGTTCAACGACCGCCTCGCGCCCATTGCTCGGCCGACCGAGGGCGGACGGGCCCCGCGGCGGTCTGCGCGCCGAGTCGGAAGATTGCTTCTTCAGGCGGATGACGTCGCGAGAACTGTTAGTGAATGAGCCCTTTTGCGTCGGGCAGCAAGCCTCACGGTTTCCGTCGCGAGGGCAACGGCGGCCAGCGTGACGGGACACGTCAGGCATGGCCCCTGGGCCTGTGGGAACCGGCGAGAGAAGCAAGTCGACGTGGCCGTCGCTGATAGCGCTTGAAGCCCGGGCTTGCGGGGCCATTTTCATGCGCCGTGACCCTGGGCCCCGGCTTTTGGGGATGATCCTCGGCCAGCCCGGGGGTGCTACGAAGTGGGAGCCATCAGCATGAAGACGCTGAAGAGATGTTTGTTTCATGCGCTGCTCGCACGGGCGGAGGAGGGACGAGGAGGGGAGATCGGTGAGAGTGAGGACATTGCCGGGTGACTAAGCCACGATCGATCGTCGTGATTACCGGACGGAGATGCGGCATAGTGCTATTGTGTGTGTTGATGCATTATTGGAGAAGTCTACTTCGTATGGTCAAGTTGGCGGCCGGAAGAACGGGAGAGCCTGGCTGTTTGGTGGCTCATCCGCGTCGTCTCGACTCGTAGTTCTTCGGCATAATCCTGTCCACCAAGTCTGTATGCTTTGATCTACGTAATAAATCGAATAAAACACTGCGAAGCGAAGGCAGATACTGATGTCTCGTCAATATCATCTAGGTGATCTCCAGTGTGCTCACATGGCCTCATGCTAGTGATGAACTTCGAGATGAGATTATGCCCCTACACTTCAACCGCACCATGCTTTCACCCCAATGAAATCCTGAATACACGATCGACAGCTTCACCGAAGCGACAACGACCACTAACTTCCTCTCGAGCGGTATCAAGTCAAGACACCAAACGTCCCGTGCAACAGCCACCTCTCAGCACCTGCACCATGCCACGCGATGCTTCTCAACGCCAGTGCGTAATAACATTCTATAGGTACCAAAGGCAAGTCGGCCGCTCCAGCCCGCACAAGACGGCCCTTTCGACAGCACGACAAGATTGAGAAGAAATAGTCAAAAGAACCCCAAGCCTCCCCATGCCTCGCTTCCGAAGGGCCCCCCTCAGATGGGTTTCCTCGTGTTGCCCGCCACGGCCTGCCTCCTCCTGAAGCTCTCGGCGTACCCGATGCGCTCGTACGTGCCGAAGCCGTAGAACGCGAGCCCCACGAGGAGCCAGACGCTCGCGATGATGAGGCCGACGGGGAAGATGAGGATCTGCACGCCCGGCAGGACAAAGGCCACCTCCTTGGCCGCCAGGCGCTGCGTCATGTTGTTCACGGCCTGCTGGGCCAGCGCAAAGTCGGACAGCACGACCTCCTTGGAGAAGACGCCCGTGAGGAAGGCCGCCTCGTTGGAGGAGACGTTGGTGCGCACCGTCTGGCCCGTGGTGTTGACGGCGGAGAGCGTGAGCGTGGGGATGATGAGAGTCTCGATGTCGGCCCTGGGGTTGTCAGCAAGAGGTCATATTCTTTCAAGATACACGATGTATAGCGAGGGCTGGATCGGGGTCGAAGAGTGCAGGTGAAGCAGCAAGGGAAATCAGGGCTCGAGAGGTGCAACTCACATGCTCATCCGCCCCTTCATCTTGTCCTGGTCGATCTGCCCGATGAACATGTACGACTGCAGCAGCTGCGGCTGCTGGGCCTGCCGCGGCGCCAGCTCGCCCGACATGCCGCCGCCCGTGACGCGGTCCATCTCGACGGGCGACACCGAGGCGCCGGAGAACGACAAGCCAACATCGATGTCCTGCGGCGCGATGCCCGCCCAGTCGCCCGAGGGCTCCGAGACCTTGAAGACGCGCAGGTCGGCCTCGAAGACGCCCGTGTTGGTGTCGAGCGCGGGCAGGTTGTAGCAGAGGCCCGCGCCCGACGGGTTCGTCGCGGCGTTGAGGCGCGCGAGGGCGTCGCGGCACGCGGCCTCGGTGTCGGCCATCCACGCCTCCATGTCGGTGCCCTGCTCGGCCGTGGCGTTGCCGTCGGCCGCCGCCTGGCGCCGCGAGAGGTACCGGTCCGCTACTGTCTTGTAGTCCTCTTCCAGGACGTCCGGGGACCGCACGTGGATCAGGGGGTCCATGGCGAGGGGGCGGATCTCGGCGTGGGCGTGCGTGGCGAGGAGGGCCGTCGCGATGGCTGCTGTGAGGAGCATCGTCTTGCCCAGAGAGAGTAGCTCGTGCGTCGGCTACTCGAGTATATCGCTCGGTAAATGGTATAGATGTCGTAGGAAATCGTGTATATTTATTCGCTCGCTTCAATTAGGGGGTTCCGTCCGGCGGGAAGCGAGGTAGATGTTCGCAGAGCACGGTCGAAATGAGGGTATCGTCAAGCGTATGTAAAAGTCCGGCTCGTCGGCGGTCGCTGTCGAGCTGATTCGAGAGGCGTCGACTATGCCTCGAGACGTACAGTAGAATATCCAAGGGCCCGGCCCGGAGAAGAGAAAGAAACGCACGCAGGCTTTGGCGAGAAATTGTCGAGATGGCCCGGTTCCCTATCCAAGCAAAGCCTCGCCGGCAGATCGTCAAGTGAGTGTGGGGGGAGGAGAGTTGAAGGGCGGCGAGAGGCGAGGGAGCGATTACGAAGAGATTAAACTAAACAGTAGTAGGCCATGTGGTGTAGGAGGGACGCCGGGATGGTGTGGTGGGAAAGGGGGACTCCCGGAGACCGTCGTCGACCCGTGCGACTCTGGAGACTGACAGGTGGGGGGCGAACGTGGCTCGATTTCAGGGCCAGTACAGGGCTGAGCCTCCGAGGCGAGCGAGAAGAGCGAGCGAGATGGCCTGATGATTGTCGGAGGGTCGCAGTGGGAGCAAGGGTTCCGAGGCCGAGGCCGACGAGTGGGACGAAGCCTTCGGAGAGAAGCGTCGGTGATGAAGCAGATGCGCGACAAAGGGCCGCCAGCTGGCCAACTTGGCGGTCCGATGCTTGACTTGCCTCGCTGGTCTGTGGTAGTACGAGCGCGAAGAGTCTGGCAGAGCCGCAGGACGGCCCTCGACGGGCTCAAGTCTTGAAGCAAGGCATTGTGTCGCAAGACGGGAGATGCAACGAAGCGTGTTGGAGAATCGGATCATGTCGAGGCCACTGATTGGGCCCTGGAGAGCCGCCGCACAGGCGCCAGGGGTGCCGCTGTCCGGGTGCGACAGGGGACTGTTTCAGGGGCTGGACGGATCAAGGCTTACCTAACCTCACAGGCCCGGGGCAGTTGGAATTGCAGTGCACTTGGCTGCAGGTACAGCGCTGGAGGGGCAGGTGGATGGACTCGAAGGCGCCTGTATTACCTCATCATTGAAGTCCCACAGCATCTTCACCTCGGACTCGATCCATCTTCCTCCAAGACTCAACACATCCCTGTGACACAGTGTTCTGCACAACCATCGCGAAACCTCACCAATATCCACAGACCAAACACCAGCACACGAAAAACCACGTCGTCGCGTTGCCGAACTTCCAGCAGTCGGATGAACTTGGGAAGAACACGGCATCACCACAGCATCACCCGGACGATTCTCGCAGCACCTGATGCCGAAACACCAACTTTGGATGAAGTGAGGGTATGATTAATAAGTTACGGCAGATGCCTAGCCGGGCAACGACCACCACAAACCTCTCCCGCGCCGCAGCCTCGTCCCATCGCCATCCTACGTCTACGCCCTCTCCGTCTGCTGCGTCTGCTGCGTCCGCCGCACGACCATGTCGATGAGCGTGTCGTACGACTCGCTCGACTCGGTCGAGTCGAACGACGTGCGCCTGTCCTTGACGAACTTGGGCCAGGTGTTGGTCAGCACCAGGTACTTGATGCTCCGCTCGGCCTCGTCAAACACCGTCTCGTCGAAGCTCTCCGGGATCTCGCCCCAGTAGTACACCTTGTCGGCGATGGTGCTGGCCGCGTCGTCCGCGTAGCCCTCGCCCTCGCCGCCCGATCCCGAGGAGGACACGCCCGTCATGACGATGCCCTTGTCGCTCGAGCACGACGCCGACCCGGGCCGCCGCGGGCCCGACCAGTCCTCGAACGGCGTCGCCGAGCTCGCCGCCTGCTGCCTGTCGCCGTGCACCGCGCGCGCCGCCCGCTCGAACACCTCCTCGAGCGTCCGCAGGTCCGCCGACGAGATGTTGATGCTGAACTCGGCGTCGCGCTGCGACACGAACTCGGTGTAGATGCGCAGCGCCTGGTTGAACTGCTCGCGCACCTGCTCCTGCTGCGCCTCGGGCGTCGTCGTCGTCGCGCCCGCCCCCGCCACGGAGATGCTGTCGCGGTCCTGCGCCGGCGCCGGCACGTTGCCCGCGCGCATCGCCGTCTTCCACCGCGACACGGACGTCAGGAACGCGATGTTCTCGCCCGAGAAGTCCTTGAGGGCGGAGAAGTGCTGCAGCGGGTCCGGGTTCTTCTTGAGCGCGTACTCGAGCGCGTCCATGGTGAGCAGGCCGCCCGCGACGGCCGAGTCGAACGACGACCCCTTCTCCGCGTCGCCCATCTGCTTCCACGACACGAAGCCGTTGGTGGACCCGACCGCCGTGCTGCCCGAGGACCCGGACGCGAAGGACTTGCCGGACCCGTTCTTCTTGTTCTTGCCCGTCTCCCAGAGCGCGATGAGTTCGAGGGTCTCCTGGCGGAGCGACTGGTGGCGCAGGACCTGCCAGCACGGGATGAAGATTGTGAAGATCTCCAGGAGCATGATCGACACGGCGATCCTGGGAGGTGTTAGTGGTCCATGTTCCGTCACACGGGTAAGCTCGGCGGCCGCATTCCCCCCCCTCTTCGGGGCAGCCACCAGAAAGTAAGCAGGCGCAAGCGGGAAAACTCACCACTGCGGCGGGATGAAGTACTGGTTCACCACCGCCATGGCGTCGACGTTGAGCGCGACGATCCACATGGGCGCGGCGTGCAGCGACGACACGCAGCAGGCGACCGTCTGCACGCGCCAGCCCTGCGTGTCGTGGATGCCGCGTGACTGCCACAGGATGACGGGCGCCACGATCCAGGCCCAGAAGACCTGCCAGAAGATGGACGGCCACCTGTAGGTGTCAGTACCTGTTCGCATTGCGGCCCGAATGCGAGGGTTCGAAGCCCTCCCAGGGTCAGAGACTCACCATTCCCATCCTCGGGCCTGCTCCGCGACCTGCTCGTCCGGCGTTCCGGTGACCTCGGTGCCAGGAATGCCGAACGAGGGGTGGAACTTGCGTGAGACAAGGAACATGACGAGTGTCAGGAAGAACTGTGTGTGTGGTCAGCAAGTGCTTCTTCCTCCCTTGACTCTCCCCCGCGCTGCATGCCGGGCACCGCAGCAAAAGGGTCCCGCCGAGAAGGAAGCGGTCACGTACCTGTACCGCCATGCCCGTGACGACGACAGCGAGCATCTTGGTGGTATAGTCATAGCGCCTGAACCTCGCGACGAGCGGCCACCGCGAGTTGACGGGCGCCGTCTCGGTCCTGACGCGGCCGTGCCTTGCGTACTTCTTCTGCGCCTTGGCGACGTGCAGGAAGCGGCTGTTGGAGGCGTGGAAGAGGGCGACGCCGAAGGGCAGGTAGATGCCCATGATCCAGAACTCGATGGACTTTGCCATGAAGGCGCCGTAGAGGTAGCCGAGCTGGACGGCGATCCAGTAGACGTGCAGCATGATGATGGCGGCGAAGGAGAGGGGGAGGCCCCTGATGCGCAGGATGGGCATGGCGCGCCGCGTGTGCAGGAAGAGCATGCCGCCGGCCAGGAGGAGCGTCCAGGCGACGGCGAAGGTCGACCAGAAGATGCCGACGCCGTCCATGGTGAAGGCGGCCATGGCTGCGGTTTGGTTTGTTGGCTCTCGGTCTGGGTGAGATGACAGCAGGAAGAAAGGAAAGAAAAGGCCTGGAAGGTGAGTGTGTCGTCCGATGTGCCGATGCCTGACTGATAGCTTGGCTCGTGTGTCGCGTGGATCCCCGGAGGGCAGGGTTATGGGATGGAAAGGAATGTGGTGACGATCCGGATGATACACAGATGCCGTTTGAGGTTTGGATGGTGAGGCGGGTGGAGGACGATGTTATATCATGCCTCGAGGCCTCTCTTCTTCCTCCCTGGACCCGGCAGCTGGATCAGTCAGTAGTGTCAGTTCACCTGTCGTGCTTGACCGGGGTCTACACATCTATCGACGTAGCAAGGAAAAGGAAAATAGAGATGGACAGAGGGTCCGGCCAGACATGACAGAGAGAGTCCACCTGGCTCTCATCACCTCCCACGCGCCGCCTGTGTCGCCGGCTCCCCGCCCGCCGCCTCGAATTGCTAGTCTAGTTAGCAGACCCTAGGGCTTCTCTCTGTCTTTGCTTTGTTTCCCACTCTCGACCTGGTGGATGGTGTCTCGAACGGCCCCAAATCTGCCACGCCCAATAACACGACGGGCCGGCCTGTCGATCTGCTGCGCGCCGGCACGCCTGCAAGGGCCGCCTCGGTCATCGGTGGGGAGGGCCCCCCCCTGGCAGCGGTACTTGCACGTCCCGGCGCCTTGGCGTGACGGGCACCCGGCTCTTTGCTTCTTTCGATTCTCTGTCCTTGGCCTGCCTGGTCGTGCGACCGGCCGTCGCACAAGGTTGTCGGCTCGCCACCTGGCGTACAGTACCTCGCGAGACACGTTGCTTATTGTTGCCCTTGGGAAGGGGGGAGGGCTCGCGTGGAGGGGAGGCTCCGGGGGACATGTGTCGGCCGTTGCACACGGGGTTCGACACGGAGGCTGGCAAGGGATGGCATGGCGGGACAGGTGGCGGTCCGAGTCGTCACGTACTAGTAGAGAGACGGAGAGGTGACAGGGCACCGATCGTCATCAAACTATCAGACGGCGCGGGCAGGCCTTTGGAGGGCATTTCCAGGTCTCTGCTGTTCAGCTGACGGTCTGACGGTCCACTGTGATATCGTCGTCCCGCCGGTGACGAGGGGCATGGACATGGATGCTTTTCGCGAGCGGCGCGCGGGCAGATCATCTCGGCAGATGTGATCGCCGCACCGCGGCCTCGTCACACGAAGAGCGCGGACCCCTGGGGACGTGATGGCCCGTGTCGGGACCAACTTCTACCCAGCAGGCCTGCTCATGAACCGGCATCCCAGCGCCCAGGACGGCGACCGGTGGAGGAGAGCTGAAGTGCCGGGGAAAGAGAGAAATGAAGCGGTCCCAACGGGCAACGATCTTCACCGTGGCTTGCAGCGCGTCCGCTGGGTGGTGGGAGTCGGCCCTACAGCGCTGAGACAATGGCCCATGGGGGTTTCTTGACAAGAGGTGTTCGGATCACATATCCGGCTGATCAGGCAAGGCGTCGTGAGCCGGAATGTTTCCCAGAGCCTGGTGAGAGTGCTCGGGCTCGGACGACGGAGTATGTAAACCGGATTATCCCGCTCACGGGAGCTGTACTAATAAGAAAGTGCGTGTGGTGATCACGACATGGGCGAGTACTGCGTACTAGCAGGCTTGGGTTGCAGAGTCTTGGGAAAAAGCAACCATCCCCCTCGATCAAGTGGTCACACAAGACGCCCCTGGAAACTCTTCCAACCCATGCACGATAAACATCCTCAACCCCTCCGGATTGTCCTCGATGCGACGCTAAAACAAAACTGATCTGCTGGGCCTGGGACAGCCATCTGCAGGTTTCTGCTGCTGTACCTGCGCCTGTGCAGCTGGTGAGGCCCGGATGTCAGCTCGGACTTGGCATGACAAGAGCGGCCGCGAACGATGGTAAGATCGGCATCAACGTCCCCCTGTCACGTCCCGGGATCTCGCCTACCAACGAGCGCTGGTGATCGGCGGCGCTCAGATCGATAGATCGTGTTCCTAGCCTCCCGTCCAGATTGCCGGCCAGTGCGCGCGCAGCCAGCATGACCGGAAACGTTGCATCGTCGACTCAAAAGTCCGGGTCTTCAGATGCCTCACGTGAAGCCTCACAGGATATCAGGCACGGCCTCACGGTGATGACCCCTGGCAACAGAAGGCATCGCGCCGTTGCGCTGTCGCACCCATCACACCCTTAGCTCGGCGCCGGTCTCACGCCGCGCCGAGGGATGGTTTCGGCCGATCACGGCACCAAGGGCTGTGGCTTCGCGGGGGGGCAGGCAAGCTGTCAGTTTCGACTCAGCGCCCCTCGGCCGTGTCTGGTTCCCATTAGGCCGAGCGGCGCACGGGAAAAAGGAAGGCATCGGGACGGGCAGCGCTGAAGGACCGTTTCTCGAGTGCAGGACGAGGTGAATCGCCGTGTTCAGATATTCTGATTACGGAGACTCATTGTCTCTGGCATGTACAGCGTTGAGCCTGACTCGTCCGCGTGGTTTGGGGGTCGTTGCTTCTGCCCTGCGTGCTGGTCTCGAGAGTAGGAACCACGGCCGATTGTCCACACACTGATCCAGGACGTCTTATCATGTCGAGATGTGACAGCGTTGGTCTTCCGCCGCCTCGGGCTTTTTTTGCCACGGCTGGCGTTGTTTGCGGATGGCCCGCGGTGTCAGGACGAGCTTTTATCATGACAAGTCATACGGCTAGTTTGGCCTTGCAGCTTCCCAAGAGCCTGGACTACGACAGCTTTGCTTTTGCGGAGTGGCGAGCGGCCTGGCTGCCACATGGATGTGTTCGAGGGTGTACTCTGTCATATGTATCGTGCTTGGAATCAGGTTTGCCGCCTTCCGTTGTCCCCGGCGATGGTGATTTCCCTGGCTCAGGGACCGTCGCTGGCTCCAGGTGCCATGCCGGCCATCTCGATGAGGTTGGTGAGCTTGTCGCTCAGATGACGCCGTGGTCGTTGGTCCAGACCAGGGCCATGTAAAGCATGCACATGTACAGGCACGCCCTCGACATGCTTTGAGGAAAGAGTTCTGCTCCAATGGCGAGATCGTTGCGATCCCTAGCTTGTGGGAGCCAAAATGGACAGATTGAGAGGAGACAGTAAAAAGAACGCGGATCCAGAAGACAACGAAGCAAAAGGTTGTGCACGTGTAGTGTTCGCAGGATTGCATTGCCTGGGAATCGAACCCAGGGCTCCCCGATGGCAACGGAGAATTTTACCACTAAACCAGCAATGCTTGTTATCCCGATTGATGGAAGGATGCCGGCGACAGAGGTCTTATGTTGTCTGTGTGTCGTGGTCTAGAACATCGAGAGGTGGAGTCGTGGGTCGCGATGCGTGACATTTCACCGTTTGATATCCGCCAGCCGACACTTCCACCCTCCTCCATGATGGATACAACGTATAGCATGCGAGTAGTCAGGTCAGAAGTGATTCACATGTTCAACATGCACGATACCAACGAGCCAAGTCATGCTGTGAGAGTCATTCATTCATTCATGTACCCCTATAAGACATCGCCGGGACTTTTGTAACGCTGCAACTGCGCCGTACCAAATAAATCAAAACACCCCGTAACCCTTCTCGGGTTTACACATCCTCAATATCCTTCTTCTTGTCCACGCCCATGGCCTTGTTCATAATCTCATCAGGGTCGCCCGCGCTGGCATCCAGCACCTCGAGGTTTCCGTTCTCATCCCTCTCGCCCGTGCGGTACCCGGCGTGCGAGCCGAAGACCCACCACGTGTAACCCGTCATGAGGGCAGCCAAGATGAGGAACGCGAAGATGGTCCAGTTGCCCATGGAGTACATGGGCCCCGTGCTGCTCGGGAACAGGAAGGGCGCCGTGATGCCGCCGCAGTTGGCGATGGAGATCATGCCGCCCGTCGCCAGCGCCGTGGCAGTCGACCCGGACACCGTCGCCGTGCGGTGCGCGACGAAGGGAAGCACGGCGGCGTTGGTGCACGCGATGATGCAGACGGCGAAGTACCGGACGCCCCAGTTGTTGACGACGGCCAACAACAAATAACCCGTGCCGACGAAGACGAGGGCGCCGATGATGTGGCGCGACCGCTCGCGCGTGCGGTCGCTGTGCAGGCAGTTACTGACGATGACGATCATGGCGACGACGTTGGGCGGCACGGTGAGCAGCTGCGCCTCGTAGCCCGTGAAGCCGAGCGAGGCGACGATGGTGGGCGCGAAGTACCCGAAGGCGTTGAGCGAGTTGGTCATGAGGAAGTACTGCGCGGCGTAGAGCCAGAACATGGGGCTCTTCAGGGTCTCCTTGGCCACCTCCTTGTCGAAGTGCTTGTCGTTCATGCTGGGCGCGTAGGGGCCGAGGCGCTTGACGGCGAAGGCGCGCTCCTCGGGCGTGAGCCACGACGACGTCTGCGGGTAGTTGGGCAGGAAGAACCAGACGAGGATGCCGACGAGGACGGAGGGTATGCCCTCGAGGATGAAGAGCCACTGCCAGCCGCTGAGGCCGGCCTTGCCGTTGAGGAAGCTGATGCCCGTGGCGAGGAGGCCGGAGAAGGCGCCGGCGACGGCGATGGAGCTGGCGAAGATGGCCATGCGCGTCGCGCGCTCCTCGGGCTTGTACCAGAAGCACAGGTACATCATGATACCGGGGAAGAAGCCGGCCTCGGCGAGACCCAGGAACACGCGGACGGTGATGAGGCCGCCGTACGTCGTGACGGCGGCCGTGCAGATCGTAATAATACCCCAGCTGACCATGATGCGGGACACGAAGCGGGACGGCGAGAAGTACTTGAGGAGGATGTTGGAGGGGAACTCGGCGAGGACGTAGGGAACGAAGAAGACGGCCACGACGACGTTGTAGCGCTGGCCCGTGAGGTTGAGCTGCGCGACGATGTTGTCCTCGGGCGTGTCGTTGTTGAGCGTGCGGGCGTTGCCGAGGTTCACCCTGTCGAGGTAGTCTGGGGGTCAAGTCAGCATGTCGTCCGATCTCTCCTCCCAAAAAAGGGGACGTACTCAGGAGGTAGCAGACGCAGATCCACGGCAGGAGGCGAATGTCCTGCTTGCGCACGATGCGGCGCTCCATCTCCTTGTCGGCGAGATCGACCGTCTCGAGGCCCGGCACGTCCAGCGACGGCTGGGTCGCGAACCAGCTTTTCCAGTCAACCATGGTGAAGAGTGTGCTCTGGTCGAGATGGTGGTGTGAGGTGTTGAGATGTCAGGCGAGTGTCACAACATCACCAGAGACAAAGGGGCAGGACATCTCGGGATATATGTAAACCACGCCACATGCGCCATCCCGCACGCATCCGCGGCCGACTCTCGGCTTTGCGATGTAGACACGCGATCCCTTATCGTCAGCCAGGTGCACTTGCAGCGTCACGGCAAACACGAAACCCCAGACGACCCATTCCGGACGCCCGCTGGGCAGCACGATAGAAAACGGCAACCTTCCAATGAGGAGAGGCGATTCGCGGCCTGTCATGCCGCCGCCGGCGGCCCTACGCAGTGGACCGGCGCAGGGCATCGGCAGAGGCATTGGCCAGGCCCCGTGGGCACGCGGCACTGTTAGCCAGGGGATCTAGTCAAGCATTTCGAGGGGCGCTGTGGTTGGTCGAGGGGGGGAAGCCATGGCAGAGATAAGCATGGTGTTCGGGGTCGATCCGGCGCCGCCGTGGACGGAGGTCGAGGGCGCGGCCGGCGGGCAGGCTTGGCCAGGGCCGTCAGGCGATGTGAATGGCTCGAGGGGCAGAGATGCGAGAGGGATTTCTCCGAGGCGCCGGGCTGCGGAGGGCGATATTGGTACGATAGCATGCGAGTCATGCCCCAGATATTCACGGTTGATGCCGTTGGCTGGCGCGGGGAGGCGAACAGCAGGAAATTATTCAGAGGGTGGGTCTGGCAGCACAAAGAGCGGAGGGGGGGGCCGAAGAGGACCGGCGATGATGTCCGACTAACTTGGCGTATGTCTGGGCTGCGTCGGCTCTTGGTCAAGTATCGTCAACTCTGATAGTAGAGTATCTTCGGCAGTGGGCGGCGTGGCTTGGTCGACCCCAGCCAAAAGCGGGCCTCCGAAGACCGGCAGATGTGACCTCACGAGTGTTGTAACTGGATGCATTGTAATCTGGATGCATGTGTCGCTGGGTTGAGTTTCGCGGTGGTAGACTTCTTTCAGACTGTGGTCGTGTCGATATCGATGTTGCAGCCGACCAGTATAGACTACGCGTATGCAGCGACCTTTTATGGGTTTTTAGGGGACATCGTATTAACAGACGAGCTCCCTTCACAAGCTTACTATTAGTGCTCTTAGTAACTTGAAGAGAATCTGGCTCTCTTCTTCTCTGACCTGGACCTTGGAAGCATTAGTAGACCAGGAAGCTGTCGAGATAGACAGGCCATAGGGCTGTACCCCAGGGGTACATGGCATGTATCGTACTGATCCCAGAAGTGCCAAGTCTTTCCTCTTCACCATTAATTCTTGTACAACACCATGGCATCTCACAACGATGCATCTCGAGTCGGGCCACCCACGAGCCTACAGCAACTTGCCTTCACTGATAAACCGAGACAGATATCATTACTCTCATTAGCTACTACATCTCCATACTAAAATCTTCCAAGCTTCCAAGCAAGTCGTTCTAAAGGTATCATGAACCACCATGCAACACCGCCAACAAATGCAAGGGAAAAACAAACTTCCAGTCCGCCCCTGGGCTCGAGATAAGAGACTCGGACAGCCCGAAAATGCCAGGCAAGATGCTCACCCCGGCCATGCCGTCGCCCAACCCAGCGGAAACATCCGTGTAACGGCCATCCCTGAACTCCAACTCATTATCATGATACGAACCCTCCCGACCTCCTTACTCGCGTCCCTCACGCCGCCAGGGCCGGCCCAGGCACCGCCGCCCTCGGGAACCGCCCCTTGACATACAGCGCCAAGTCAGTAAACACCAGATACAACCCCGTGAACAGCCAGAATGCCACGACGACACCCAGGCCGCCGGCGAGCTTCGCATCCACGAACCGCGCCACGAGCAGCTCCCTCGTCGCATCGTTCATCACCGCCCACCCATCCACAGGCGCCACCTGCCGCCGCTGCTCCGGCGCCCGTCTCGGCGACATCGTCACCACCTCCTCGCCCCCCTTCCTCTCCCTCTCCCTCGCCGCGATCGTGTCCGCCATCCGCCACGCGACCTGGTTATTAATCCTCTCCCACGTCGCCTCGCACGCCATCTCCCGCGCCCTCCTCCCCATCGCCGCCCTCCCCTCCGCATCCCCCGCGAGCCCCATCACCCTCCCAACAAAAGCATCCACATCCCCCGGCGCGACCAGGTGCCCGCACCTCCCCTCCTCTATAATATCGCTCGGCCCCCCCTCGTCGCGCGCAACGACAGGGACCCCGCTCGCCATGCTCTCGAGCACCACGAGCCCGAACGTCTCCGTAACCGAACAGTGCAGGAACAAATCCGCCGACGCGTACGCCGCCGCCAGCGCCTCGCCCGTCCGGAACCCCGCGAAAACCACGCGGCCACGCGCCCGAAGCGGCTCGAAGAGCTCGTGCACGCCGCGCTCGACCTCGGGGTTCCGGTTCCCGCCCACGACGTACAGCACGAAGCGCAGGCCGCGGGCATCTAGCTCGCGCGCGGCGCGGGCCAGGAAGTCGAACCCTTTCTCGCCCGCGACGCGCGAGACGCACAGGAGTATGATCTCGCCGTTCGGCGCGATCTGCGCCCTCAGCTTCTCGGAGCGTTTGGACGGGTTGAAGAGCGCGGTGTCGACGCCGCGGCGCAGCGTCTCCATCTTGGCGAGCTGGACGCCCTGGGCCTCGAGGTAGCGCCGGACGGAGCGCGAGGGGTAGAAGACCGTCTTGACCGAGTCGTGGCGGAAGAGGTAGCGCTGGACGGCGGCGAAGGCGGCTACGGCGAAGGCGGCGAAGGGGGAGGGGAAGAGGATGGCGCAGTAGCCGGCGAGGTCGGTCTGGAAGTTGGCGATGATGGGGACGCGGCGGGCCGCGGGCTGCTGGCGGACCTGGAGCATGACCTGGAAGCCGAGGGAGGCGGGCGAGGCGAGGTAGATGAGGTCTGGGGGGTTGTGGGCGCCGAAGGTGCGGGCGAAGAGCGTCGAGACGCGGACCGGGTAGACGACGGAAAGCTCGGGATTGAAGGGGAGGGGGTACCCGTGGAGGCGGACCTCGAGGAGGGGGTCGCCCGGGGAGGAGGAGGGCTTGTCGGCGTGCGCCGGGGCGAAGGTGTTGGTGTTTGTGTGGTTGTGAGGCGCGACGACGGCGACGAGGGCGCCGTGGGCGCGGAGGTGGTTCACGAGCATCAGCGTCGTGCGGCTCACGCCGTTGACGGGGCCGAAGGACTCGGTGCACAGGAGGATGCGCTTGCCGCGCAGCGAGGGAGGGAAGGTCGAGAGGTCGTGCGCCGAGTAGGAGGGCGTCGGGCCTTCGTGCCGCGGCAGCAGCGTTTCTGTTTCCATGCTGCTCTCGGTCGTTGTTCGAGGGGACACTCCTTGGTCAGGGGCAGCAAGGCGTCTGGTCGTTGCTGTGATCAACCTCACTGCTGATGAGGAGACTGGCGGGGTGCTCTCGCCGAGTGTTCTCGGTCAAATGACAAACGCGCAGGCAAGGTAGGTGGGATGATGGTCGACGTCGAGTGGCGTTACCTGCTTTCTTCACGTTCTCTTGGTGAGAGAGATCTTATCCAGTGATCGGGTGGTGAGATAATCTTTGCCATTGTCGAGGAGGGATCAGAAAGGGAGGCCAGGAGTGTCAGAGAGCAGCCATCCAGGACGCGGGAGCCGGGCGAAGATATTCGATCCGGGCGAGGGGCACGAGGGGCACGCGCGCAGACCACCGCCATCTCTGTCTGCCCCCCGAAAACGGGCACCATCCAGATGGAGGGGCCAGGAGACACGGCCTGAACAGGTAGAGAAGCCCTCCATGATCCAGTGACTTGTCGATGGCGGGGTGTAGTATGGCACGACAGGTACCGAGCCTGCACCCTGGCCCGCCCTGTTCTGGAAAGCTTGTCACTGCCCATGTGAGGGCATCTGCATATCGCAGCCAGTGAGAGCGGCATCGTGCTGCAACGGGAGGACGTGAAAGGGGGTGTGTGTCGAGGCGGGGCGAGGCCGGCAGTCGTGGCGTCCTGTATCCGCGAATCAGTCGGCCACATGGGTCCAGCTACAGGACCCTGCAAGGGTCTGCCGCCGTCTCACTGGGTTCCGTGATGACGGAAACTTAGTAGCGCATCGTGGCCCGTGATCTGCCAGATGCGTTCGTGGGAACTGACGCGAAACCAATGTCGAGAATCTCCCACGGGACTCCATCTCGAGTCAGCGTCGTGAAGAGTCTTGTCGATGTTCGGTCTTCCAGGACCAGTGTTCATACTGTGTACGCGGGAGGGTATCATCCCCTCATGTAAGTCGATGCCATGCCAAGAAAGGGAGGTGCTTGATAGGGGAAGGCTGTGCTCGGGGTTGGTTGCATGGTGGCGTTCCCCCTCAGGGTGGTCTGATGGCGATAGCTTCAATTCGAGCCTTGGAGTTCGCGTCTGATTGGAGATGCCCCCAGGGTCGTCAGAACAAGGCTCGGCCTACATGTGATCCAGAACAGGGGAGCGGGTGGCGCAGGTCGCTCTTGGGACTTGGAGTGGTTGTTGGGTGGTACGGCCGTGTAAGTCACAGTGCAAGCCGGGAAGCGTGTGTCCTGAACGAGGAATTCCCGGACAGACATGGGCAGAAACACAGTCCACCGAGTGTCATCGTCAACAGAGCCATCCATCACAGCATCAAGATGTGAACGGACAGAGCAGCGCGCGTTGCCTTGCTGAAGCTGTCTTTCCCCTTGGCGGGTCGCCCGAACAGTGACCATCCGCGGCCAGTCTCCCGTCGTGGCCCAATCAGCGCCAGCCCTTCCAGCACACTCTCGGCTTCGTGGTTGGCAGCTCTCGGCACTTCAAGTTGTCTCGTCTCTAGCCTTACGGTAGCAGCTTCACATCTCGCGAGACTTGCAGAACACGAGTGAGAGCACGGTATGCACCAGGTCACAGGATTCGCCATGGGATCGGACGCATGACTTGACTGGATTCTCATCGGGGCAAGTCTTTATTTGCCGTGGCCGATCGCGGGGATTCCCATCTTCTGGATGCACTGCGAATGGCTTACACTCGTGGCTCCCTCTATTGGTCCCTGTCGCGTCTCCCTGCAAGGATGAAAAGTCAGAGGGAAAAGGCATGATGGAGAACCTGAATCGTGATCATGGTCATCTGAGACTCTTCCCCGTCTTCCACCGACGGCAGATCTCATCGGATGGACCGCGCTCTTGACAAGGCACCCCGGCCCGCGGTCTTCAACCTTGAGATGTCATCGAGCATCCCAGAGATGTTCAGGGCCCCCGACTCGATCCTAAGAACCACTCAGACAAGGCACCGGCCCGGTTGTGAGTGCTCTGGTGCGATCGCGGGGTGGACAAGCTGGCCACGAACCCAGCACTCCCTCCATCTCGAGGGGATGCACCATCAACACCGCCTCGGTACATGGTCAAGTCAGACATGGTGAGCAGGGCCCTGCGATGCGTGTATTCTCTCGCTGACTAACTGCCGGTTGCCGACTCGGTTCCGACTTTAGTTTCTTATTCCACAAGCAAAGCCGATGTCGTTCATCTATAACAGTATCTTGAGAACTCTCCCCTCATGACAGCAATAAGGCGTGTTAGGCCTCAGATCCTACCGCAGAAAGATAGCACCCGCCGTTCCTCCCTTGACAATGAAGATGTGCCTCTTTCAGGCGCCATTGGCAGTACCGTGTCACGATTAGTCCCCGAACTGGAAGAACTCGGGTTGCTCATCAGCAAGCTCCCAGGCCTTAAGCCTCACGACGGTGGCGTGTGGTTCCTCCTGCTGGGGCTGACGGACCCTCCAGCTTGTCTGTTGTATCTGGACATATGCCAATGTCGGACAAGCCTCGGCCATCGCAGCCGCCATGTCGTCGTGTTCCTCCTCGCTGAGGACACCGTACCCGCGAACGGACGTTATCCTCACAGCCTCAAGACGTACCAGTGACGAGAGCCACTCGCAGACGAGGAGCATGATCGGCGAATCTCTCGCCCGTCGCATCGGCCAGGCCTCCCACCAGCCGAATGACAGGTGCGTGAGCCAGTCGCACGTTTTGAGAGCTTCCAGATTACTCTGAAACCCAGTAGATTCTGTTTCCCCTGGAAGCGATATCATGGGGACGGGGCCGAGCTGTGTGCACATGTCCAGTATGGACCATGTTTCCGACTCTGACTCGTCCAGAACTTCAGTCACTCGATCCTCGTCGGCGAGAACTCCGACGACGCTCGGAGCTCCCGTGTCTTCCGTCGCCTGCACACGAGCGCGGATGATGTCTGGGATCTGAGTCCATGCGTCCGGGTCCATGTGGTAGAGATGGATGTACCGCAGATTGGGCATGATGTCGGGCGACAGGACATCCCAATGGACCCAGTACAAGTCACCCGTCGGCCCAGAGATCCGATCATTGTGGAGATATACATGTTCCATCTTTGATAAATCCGTCAAGTGAGCGAGGGAATCGGGCGAGGGAAACTTGAAGCCATCGCGCAATAAAAGTGCGCGGAGTTGCAGTCGCGGGATCTGCGTCTCTGCCGGTCGGTCCTGATTCGTAAGAGTCCGCAGCTCGTCATACGCCTCACAGATGGAGTCCATACAAGGCAACATCGCAGATCCCCGTTCTATGCGGGTTTTGGCATCGCTGTCGAGGGACAGTTCAAGGTGCTCCAGGTGAGGGTTCGCCAGGAGGGTCTTGGCGAGGTTCTGCTCCCAGGAATGCATGTTGCCCCAGATACTCCGCAGAGTCAGCGTCTTCAGAGCCGAAAACGCGCTGAGATGTCGCGCCGGATGGCCAAAGTGCCGTTCAAGGAGCTCGCAGAGCGCTATTGGTGGATTTGACACGACGTCTGCCCCGAGAAAGGTCTCCATCTCGTACAAGAAGTCAAGACGTAGCGCGGTTAGGCTGGTGTGCGCCGCGAGAGCATCGATGAGGTCGTGGCTAACACGGAAATTGTGGCCACTTGGGTGTGGTTCATGTCAGTGAGCATTCTTAGAATGATGCTGGCCAGATAAGAACGTACTTGAAAGAATGCAGCTCAACGCAGTGCCGTACCGTCTCCGCCAAGGCGTCGCTGACCCTTCCAACCCAGTTTTCTTCGTCATCTTCGTTGTAATAACGCCCACACCGGGCGGACATGCTACCACTGTCCCTCGCGTGATGAGTGTACTCGATTTCTCTGACATGGGCCATGTGTCTGCTCTTCAGGAAACACCGTCGTTTCCGTGGATCGAGCCAGAGGCTGATGTTTGCCGCATCCCAACGAAGGGTGCTCCAGAGGCGCGGCGAGAGAATGTCGTGAAACATTCGGTTGACCGAGGCCAGACTTTGCATATCGCGACGCCCGCATACCTGCAAGGGAGGTCAGACGACTGGTCAGGGTTTGAGGCCGAAATATTGCTGTTGTTCAGCTTCTTTCATACTCACATAGTCGCTCACCAAGCTGGCAAGCTCTGGGATTCCGAATACCCGTTCGGCCATCATGGGGTTGATACTGAGAACCTGCGAATGGTGGTAGACTGTTGTTACGTGTTGTATGTGGTAGACTTTTTGGGATCCCTTGAACATGGGTGGTCGACCTTTGAAAGATTCTACGGCTGCGGCCTGCGGCACAGGCGCATGTGCAGGAGCAGGCGAGCATGTTGGGTACCTTATAAGGTAAAAACAATTCAGATACACCTGGCTGGCATACACCTGATTGAATTCAGGTTTCTGACCTCATAAAGCACTACAAAGGCCTTTGCACTTTGCAACATAGGGACACTCATGGTGGGGATCAGAGCCAGCAGCACATCATCAGTTATTGGTACCAGGAAGGCAACCTCTTCCTCCTCGTATGAAGGCGTGCTTAGCCCGCTCTGGTGATCTTGGCTCAACCAAGTCGAGGATCTTACCTGCAAGGCAGGCCTTCAATGCCAGAGGGGCGGCTTCACTGGCATGCAATACGGAAACTACAATTGTTGCGTCCTGCTTCTGCCTTCCGCATGACACTGCAAGTCTGACAGCGTCTGAGAGCAGCTCGTTCAGCATTTCACCACCCGCAACATCAATATCAAAGAATATATCATGACCATAACGGAAAGTCCGTCCTCCGCTGTCACCATGAATATTTCTTTTAACAATTTCCAAAGTCGTTCTAGGACTGGGGATGGGTGTGGAGCGTGATGAGCCTCTCACGAGCACATGTAGAGGAGTGCATGTCCGGGATCATTTTGCGCTTTACACTCTATGCAGCAAAGATGGGAAACAGGGCGCGACATTTACGACCATGGTGATTCCCAACATATACCCATGCCATATGACATGTTTGTCTGCTACCACTGGATGCGCGCCACGGTTGGGCTCGGCCTGGTTCGCGAGTGTGCGTTTCGCGCGGCACCAACATAACAGCAGGCCTCGTTTCCTCAGCTCACCGAGACACTCTTCGGCGCCCAGTGCAAGTGCGCCAGCGTCAGGTGCGATTCTCGTGGTGCGCATTGGTCGCCGGGTGTTCATCTCTGCTTCGTCCGGTCTCTGACGCAGCGGCGGGTGCGCGCGAGCTAAGTTTTCCTTTCCCATCCTCGTCCGGCTTCCAATCGGATTACGGATTTGCTGTCATGGTAGTTGATGTGCATATGCTCGCTCCATGCCACTCGATCATGCTCGTCCAGACACGGGTGTCGCTGAGGTTGCGATTCACAGGTACACCTGCCGTCGGTGTCTTGGCAGCAAGTGGATATGAGGGGGTTGTCGCATTTGTCGGGTCCTTCATTGTCTGCTCCCTTTGGACTGTCACTCACCTCTCGAGTAACAATCCTTGGCCTCGAGTCTGGCCCAGCTTGGCGTGAGCGGCGATGTTTCTACTCATGGCCGCATGAACTGGATGTACAACACTGCGTTTTGGCAGCCCGCTGCACGTCGACACTTGCAAGTGAAGTCCCGGGGCTCACCATGTTCATGCTCCCCGGGACAGGAACGCATCGCGTCCCTCGGCAAAGGACTCGTAATGTGCTCATGCGATTGGCGAAGCGAACTCTCTCTCGCCGTGTTTCAGCACTGGAAGAGGCCTGCACCTCCGGTCTCACCAGCCGGTGGCGGCGGGAGCCCCTTTGCCAGGGGGGCTCTGACACGCCAAGAGTCATGATCCTCGTCCCCCGTGGTCCGTGACCTCACGATGCATCTCGACAGCGCCGCGAACACACATGCGGTATCGTTCAACCTGGGATCAGGTATCGTTCGACATCGTGGCAGAGTGTCCTCACGTCAAACCTGGGGAATAGATTGCTGTGCATACCCGCGCGTCGTCCACGCAAACCGACAGGGAGCAGCAGCACCATCCACGGCTACACATTGCCGCTGAGCACAGATATCTCGGCAGCGCAGAGATTCACGAGCATCGACGTTTCAGACGCGAGGGGGCACCGCGAACAGTTCGCCATCCCGTATCTCTCTCTTTTGACCCGCAGATCCCCCCCCAGAGCGAGCACAGCCCGTCTGATCCCTTCCCTTCCCGCTTCCATTCCTGGAGTCTCGAGAAGACGTGTCGTCCTTCGCTCGTCTCCTTACACTCTCGTTACGCCCATCGACAATCTCGCCTCGCGCAGATCTCATGACCCCTTGCTCATAGTCGAGCCCGGTCGGCAGGACGAGCATCGACGCACATCGCCTTTTAAAGCACACACACATCAATCGACCGAAGATGAGAAAGGAGACATTATCGCTCTTCGCCCTCGCGGCGCTCTCGCTCGCCGAGGAGCTCGGCATCAACGACGTGCCCCTCGCCTGCGCCAACATCTGCGGCCCCGTCGTCGAGCTCTCCGCCCTCTGCGACCTCGACGGCTCCCTGCAAAGCCAGGAACTGAAGAAGAGGAAGACCGCGCGCGCCCTGCCAAAGAGAGAAGACAACGACGACAGCCAGCCGCTGGCCAAGCGCCAGATCGCCCCAGACCCCATCACACTCGGCCAGCCGCGCAACGGCATCATCGGCGAGTTCAAGACCATCACGAGCGGCATCACGCCGACGACGGGGCCACCCGTCTTCAACAGGCCGCCCGCGACACCGTCACCCGCCGCGCCCCCGCCGGCACAGCAGCAGCAGCCCGGCGAGGTCAACAACGCGACGCCCCTGGCGCCCGCCATACCGGCCACATTCAACCTCCGACCCACGACGACGCCGACATTCATCAACCCGCTCTTCCCATCCCTCGTGCCGCCGCAGACGCAGCCCACGACGCCGCCGGCCCTCACGCCGCCTCAGGCCCAGGTCCCCACGACGCCCTCGGCAAGCACGACGAGCACGATCATCGGGGGCGGCGGCGTGGGTAACCTCCCCGTCGGCGACGGCGGCGGCGCCGTAGCCCCGAGCCGCGGCGTGCCCGATGACGGCGGCGACGGAGCAGCAGACGGCGGAGCAGACGGCGGCGCGGCGGATGGTGGTGCAGCGGACGACGCCGGCGACGGCAAGGGCGACGTGGACGACGTGGGCGACATGCGCGACGGCGCGGGCACGCTGTGGCCGCACCAGAAGCAGAAGCAGGACGAGGAGGAGTCGGAGGCGCAGTGCTTCTGCAGCAACGACAGCTTCGACGTGGCGAGGGTCGCGGCGCTGTGCGCGAGCTGCATCGTGCAGATGCGGGACGAGAGCAGTCGTGAGTGCACTTCCAGCCTCCTTGAGATGAAGACGTTACTGACGCCGAGCAGCGATGAAGGACATCATGTCCCGGTGCAACTTCACGGCGGAGGAGTACGAGCCGGCGAAGGACAGTGTCGTTGCGAACGTCAGGGTGCGGTCGAGCGCGGGCAGGGCGCTGGCGGCGCCGGCGGGGGTCGTTCTGGCGGGTGCTGTGCTGGGCGTCCTGTTGATGTGAGGATGTGATGAGAGCGAATTTTAGACGATGCCGCCGGGCGGTGGGCGTTTCTTCGGGGCAAGCTATGGAATTTTTTCACCTGTGCATATTTTGAACGCGTCGTATTTAGATCTATACCCAACAACATTTCAAGACTATCGCTGGGAGGGCGTCGGTGCCAAGAGACGGGAGGCTTTAGTGCATCGTGTGGCTTGGTGGGACGAAGGGCAAAGTGAGGCCGGCGCGTGATGCACATTCTCAGGTCATCATCTCCCAGGCTGCGTTCATATAATATGGTAGCGACTTGATGAAAACTGCACATTGGCCATTTGGAAGTCTGGTGAGATGCTTGTGCTGGTTGAAATTTGTACCGCGAGACCATGCTGATGAGAGGACGCCAAGATGGTCAGCCAGCCGTGACTAGAGATGGCCGACTCACTGTAACGCGCTACTAAGCATAGGTACTATAGTACTCTTCTACTTAGTGATTACAGGGCATCCTGAGCCCCTGTCTGCGCCCTCGCTCTCACAGCGCTGAGCCGTGCCCAAGTATTCCCATCTTACCACGGGCGTATTTTAACGTCCCTGGCCCATTAAGTTGCGCTTTCGATAAGAAGTCAAGTCACTGAAATAGAAGTGAGCCAGACACGTTCCACAAAGGGTGACCAGGGGCCTCTGGCTGCGCTGTAACATCTCTCTACCACGATGCAGCCAACTCGACCACACGACAGCTTGAAGTGCAGCGACGATGACTCGTATGTGAACGCCTAGATGACCGCCTCGTCCCTTGCCAATACTCCCTCTCACAACAGTCACACGTTGCCCCCAATGTCATAGCATCAACGTCTTAGGTCCCTCATCAGCTTGGGAGGATGCGACCGTTGGCTTGCCGCCTCAGCCCTAGGCAAAGCCGATGTCTTCTGCGACCTTTCGTGGCCAGAGCTCGTAATTGTACACAGCGGGCACATGGGAAATGCGCAACCGATACGGCCCATTATGAATACATCAGCGACGTCGAGCGACTGGACAGATACCGACCCGGCGGCTATCATCCAGTCCAATTGAACGACAAACTCCAGGAACGATACTCGATTGTTGAAAAGTTTGGCCATGGGTCGTATTCCACCATCTGGCTCGCACGAGACGAGAAGCTGAGCAGATGTGTGGCGGTCAAGATTGGCATCGCGGACTACAGTTCCAAGGAAGGCCAGATACTGGAGCAGCTTTCATCGGCAAAGGACTTAAGGAGCAGTCTCATCTCCCCCGTTCTCGATCGATTCGAGGTCAACGGGCCCAACGGGACACATCCTTGCCTGGTGACGGCGCCGGCCAGATGTAGCTTCGCTGAGGCCTTGAAGGATTACGACCTCTTTCCAATTGATGTAGCAAGATCCCTCGCTGCCCAGCTGGTCATGGCAGTGGCTCGCGTACATCAGCTGGGCATCGTTCACGGAGGTCCGTCGCGATGGAAGGATACCTTGAGATATCGCTGACATCTCCCAGACATCCATCTCGGCAATCTACTACTCCACCTGCCAGGCAAAGAGATCGACAAGCTTACCATCAAAGAGCTTTACGAGAAATATGGTGATCCAGAGCCAGAGCTTGTAGTAAGGACTGACAAGCAAGCGATCGCATCGCCCACGGTCCCCAGATTCGTCTACACGCCGGCTTGGTTCGGGAAACACGCGGAAGATGTGACGCTCCCTGAAGCTAAGCTCACGCTCACCGACTTCGGCGCTGCGTTCTCGCCTGCCCATGAGACTCGGCTGCAGTCATTTACACCTCGTAAGACCCGTCCGCCGGAGACGCGCTTCGACCTAACGAGTCCCTTGTCGTATTCATCTGACATCTGGAGCCTCGGCTGCATCATTTGGGGGATTGTCGGTGTCAGGCCATTTCTCGATGTCTTCCTCCCAGAGATGGACGACGTAACGGCGAACCAGATTGATGCCTTGGGCCCATTACCGGAAGAATGGTGGGACGCTTGGGAGGGCAAGGGCAAGCGCTTTACTGGGAACGGCCAATCGATCGAGGGACGGGAGCCCTGGACCTTTGACCAGCGATTTGAGGAGGCCATACAGGCCCCGAGACGGCGCAGGAAGTGGGACATGATGGGCGAGAGGGAGGGCCGGGCGTTCTGCGATATGATCAAGGCCATCTTGAAGTTCAGACCTGGGGAGCGGCCATCCGCGGAAGACATCCTGAGGAGCCAATGGATAACAGAGTGGGCGATGCGGGATGCCGAGAAGACGTGGGAGTCGTGAGACTGACCATTCGTGGATGCATCAACCATACCTTGCGCAGGCTTCACCTACCAGCACGAAGACTGCCCGGTCTCAATTTCGTGACCGAAGAGATTGTGCCACTTCTAAACCATCCCTAACAGGCACAAGAAAGGTACCGCCCACAGACCGACCACCTGGTGACCGGACATGGCCGCTGCACTTGGACTCCGCGACAGCGATAGAGCGTCTTGGCAGCACGGAGGCGCAGCTGAACTCGCCTCTACCAGCGCTCTATCGAAGCCGCCGGACGAAACACACCGCGGACGGAGTGCAAGCCACCACAAATCTCACGAATCTCACGATCCCACGCATCATGCACTCTCGTCAATACCAAGCCGCGCTTCACCCGCCTCGTCGGGCCTGGACCACGACAACGGATCATTTAAGCATGGCCAAGACACGGTCCGGCCTCGCTCACACGTGTGGCCCGGGGCAGCTGAACACCATGCGACCAATCGCAACCGGGGCGAAGCTGGAATAAGCAAAGTCGCGACGTCCCACCGATCCCGGAAGATTGGGCTCGGGAGATTCAGGGGCCGTGCCTTGCCACGTCGCGCGCCTCCACGAGGTAAGGGGTCTCTCCATGAGCGTGGCCTTGCCGTGACGAAGGACGACTCCGTCCCGTCCGCATCGTGAGAAGATCCCGCCCCGGCCCCTGCGCAAGCGCGCCATGGCCCGCTTCGCGTGCGGGTTGGTTGACGATGGACTCGCCTCTCCGTCGCATAGCGTCCAAGGCCATCTTCTTTTCGGGACGACAGGGCTGGGCGCTATCCTGGTTCTGGGCGTGGCGTTGACGCGCGACGAGCTGAGCGTTTGTAGATGGAGTCGTGCCGCCTCTCTCACCGGCGCTGCAACGTCGAGCCAAGCCAGAAGGGGAATACTGTTGTGATGCGGGTACCCGCTGGCGGTGCGGTCTTGACGCTATTCACGATGCTTCTGCGCCTCGGAATCTGTGAGGGATGTCGGAGTTGAGGAGCCATGGGCGGCGGAAGATGAGCTGAGGGCGGAGTCAGGGGCTTCTATGAGGGCCTGAGGAGGATCGTGAGAGCCTCGCCTCGATGGTTTGGGCATATATAAGTGCCAAGTCGACCTGGTCAGATCTGCAGTCCTCTCTACTCAACCCTCAGTCGCTCTCTGCCTCTCCTCACCGGATCCTTGGATCCAGCCACTCTTTATCTTGTTTGTTCCCTCTCGTTCACTCGAACACCACGGTCTTTACCCATGTTGAAAAACTACATCGCAGCCCTTCTCGGGGCTGCTGCCACCGTGCAGGCTCTTCCCACCCTGGAAGGCACAGCACCGGCCGGCAATGCCTCCATCGAGACCGCCCAGAAGGGCTTCGAGGTGGTCATCGTCTACGCCACCCCTTCCAACTGTCCCACGAAGCCCACCCAGTGCAACGTCTTCGAGGACACGCCCAAGGCCACCGGGTACCCTACTCTCCCCGAACCTTCCATCAAAGAGGGCTCGCACGATGGTGGGTTCAAGGAGCAACCTACCGGCACCTTCGAGCACGACGCTCCCGTCGACACTCTGACTCCTGGCATCCACTGGAACTGCAACACCAAGCCCGCCACCAACGTGATCCCCGTCCCTCCCAAGAAGGGCTCCGAGATGTACTACGGTGTCACCGGTTAGTTTTATCAACATCGATTTACTTCCTGGCTCCCTCTGACCCTCGCAGACCCCTCCAAGCCCGGCCACTACGCCTTCCTCACCTACTTCTTCAAGAAGCCCTCCGTCAACCTCGACCACTGCGACCACATCTCCCTCGTCGAGTACGGCGCCGGCGGCCTCACCATCTCCTTCGGCACCGACGAGGCCTTCAAATACGCCCTCGACACATGGAAGGCCAACGGGGAGATGATCCTCATCACCTACACCAAGGGCTGCGGCGACTACGCCAAGGGCGACCGCTGCTTCTTCAAGGTCACCACCCTGCAGTACAAGAAGGGCGATCTCGTCATCATCGCCGACGGCAAGCCCTGCCACCCTGACGACATCATCGACAAGGGCGAGACGGAGTGGGGATGGTGGCACCCGAGGCCCGGCAGTGGCAACGGTCCCTCGACGCGCACTCTTCCGGGTGTGGGCGGTGCGACGACCGTCAGGACTGCTACGACTTCCACGCCTACGACTACCAGGAAGGCCGGGTCCAGCTTCACCTGGGGCCCATCCGCCACGGCGACCGCTCCCGCAGGTGCTGGTCCCTCAGGGGCTCCCTCGCAGTCCCCCGGCGCATCTATCATCTCCTCTGCCACCCAGCCCTCCGGCACCGCCACCCCCGAAAACGAGTCGTCGGGCTTCTCTGCCAACAGGACCCTCTGCGACGCCCCCGTCGACTCCAAGTACGGCCTCCCCACAGCCTGCCTCGGCGAGCTCTTCGACTTTGACCTTGACACGGACCTGGGCCGCGACGCGACGAGCGAAGAATACATCAAGTTCCTCGACGAGTGGGCGCCCCTCGACGACTACGCCGACATTGACGAGTCCGCCCCCGACTTCGACCCCTGGAAGAAGCGCGCCCTGAAGAAGCGCTTCATCGGCGGCCTCTGGAACAAATACGTCGCCCAGCCCCTGAAGAAGGGCTGGGAGGCCGCGCAGCAAGCGACGTCCATCTCCGGCAGCATCAACAAGGACATGTCCTGGGCCCTGCCCGACGCCTCGTCGCCCGACGCCAACGCCAAGACCCTCAAGGACCCCGAGGCCAAGCAGGTGACCTCGCCGTGGGGCGACTCGATCCTCCTCAAGGCCTTCGGCTCGCAGGAGGCCGACGACGAGAAGAAGCTCAACGGCTACATGAACGTCTTCTGCGTCGGGTGCGGCGTGTCCGGCAGCGCGCGCGTCGCGGGCAAGGCGTCGTGGACGCCGCTCGGCGGCTTCCTCGAGGGCCGCGTCGACCTGAACACGGACGTGCGCTTCGTGCTCAAGCTGGGCATCGACGCGCAGATGGCGTACAAGCGCGAGTTCAGCACGACGCTGCTGGACGTCGGGCTGCCGGGGCTCGAGTACGGTGTCATCTCCATCGGGCCGCGCATCACAGTCGGCTCGCGCGTCGAGCTCGAGGCCGAGGCGAAGGGCAAGTTGCTCGCGGGCGCCGAGATGGGGCTGCAGGACGCGCACGTCACGATCGACTTTGTCAATCCGGGGAACAGCCAGAAGGGCGGCTGGGACCCGTACTTCAAGCCGGTCTTCGAGGCCGAGGGCGAGCTCATGCTGGCTGCGACGCTGGGGCTGCCGATCGGCATCAAGTGCGGGCTGCGCATCGCGTCGTGGGACAAGTCGGTCGGTATTATTGACGAGCCTTCGATCAAGGGCGTCGCACAGGTCGCGGCGTCCATCGGGCTCGAGGGCGGAAAGTTCGGCGGCGGCTTCAAGGAGACGGATGGTTGCACGGGCATCAGCACGCAGATCAGCTGGAGGAACCGTCTCTATATCGACATCCTCGGGGATCAGAAGCCGCTCCTCGATACGGATGACCGCCCGCTCGCTCGTGGGTGCATTGCGTGAGTTTTCTCTTAGGTGGTTCTTGTGGCTTGTTACTGACGGTGTGTAGCTTGCCTGGTGCTTCGAAGCCTAGTGATACTGCCACGGCGAGTGATACCGCTACGCCGAGTGGTGGTGCCGAGGCGACCGATGTCGCGCAGCCTACTGGTACTCCTGCGCCTACCGGCTCTGGAGATGGCGATGATGAGGATAATGGCGTGTCTCCCACCCCTACGCCCGGCCCCAGTGAAGATGGCGAAGAGGAAGGTGGCCAGGACGATGATCAGGACGATGGCGAGGGCTCTGGCGAGGACTCTGAAGGCGAGACCCTCCCCGAGGATGGCGACGAGGAAGATGACTGGGAGTCTGGAGATGACGATGACACCTGGAACGAAGACACCGACGACACCGAAGACGAAGAAGACATCGAGGAGTGGTTCCGCCCCATCGCCCGCAACCTCATCAAGCGCCAGACGAACACCAACACGACCGGCAAGGTAGTCGACCTGACGAGCAAAGTCAACAACACGGGCGCCAGCAGCACCCTCTCCTACACGCCGCAGCCCCTCGACAACCTCCCCTACAACCTGTCCAGCGGCTTCGAGTACGCCCTCATGGTCGACGAGTCCCTGAGCACAATGGTCGTCTCCTGCGCCAACGGCAACATGTACGCCTTCACGGTCGAGGGCGAAGACAACCCCAACTGCTCCGAGATGTGGGCGCAAAAGGACGACGTCCTGCTCACCGACGGCGCCCGCCGCGTCATGCACTACTACAACAACACAATGTCCGCCGTCGGCGTCTCGCGCCTGCGCGTCGAGGACAAGGCGCAGATGCCGACGTCGGGCGTGCCCGTGGCCCTCGTCCCGTACACGGGCGACAGCGACGCCCAGGAGGGCGAGGAGACGGAGGACTACTACTACCTCGCCGTGGACCCGCACGAGAACGTCTTCTACCCGATCGTGTGCGACTTTGCCGACGGCAGCGGGTCCAGGCTGTTCCTGGCCGAGGACCCGGTCAAGGGCGTCGAGATGCTGACGAGCGAGGACCTCATGCACACGGTCACGGGCGGCAAGGTCGCGGGTTGCTACGACATGGTCGTCATGCAGGGACAGTACGAGGAGGGCAAGGACTGGATGAGCCTGGGCGAGGATACGGAGGACTGGGAGTGGGATCTCGAGGACTGGTGAAGGAAGGCCGTCGCCCGAGGGTGCGTCAACGCACGATGTACAGATGGGACAGTGAGTCCTTGGACTTGCGAGTCTCCTCACCTGCTCCAGCCTAATAACTATGATGTATTCCTCATGTAATGTGCTCGACGGTGGTGCCACAACTGCGACCTACGGCTTTAGCGCAGCACCAAGACCGTGATCGCCCGAGAAATGCCGCTCTCAACACCACCAGATTGGCTCGGGTCCAGGGGCCGAGAGAGGGGAAGATGCAGGGTGCCGCAACCGATGCCCCGCCGAGCTGTTCGCGGCCGTTGGCAGATTACCCCTCCTTGGTCTTGGTCTTGAGGGTATATATCCAGGGCTGGGTCGGGTCTCTCGGGAGGAAGACTTCCTTCATCATCACCATCGAACTTACACGACAAATCGTACACCAAACACCGACACCAACCAAACCATTTTGGTGAGGAGACCGTGAAGGTCGAAGAGCAATGGCATCTTTCGTTTCGGATCGAGGTAAAGTTTGAAAAAGAACGCAGCCGGGTGTTCGGCTCGTCCCGCCACGTCCACTTCACGTCGCCCTCTACACTTCTCCCTCAAGAGGGGGGCAGAAGCAACGGGGGCGTCTGCGGTGGGCGTGTCGGGACGGTCGATCTGAGATTACACCGGTGAACTTGATCTGGTTAATACCAGCGAAAGGACATGCTTCTTTGAACTTCCCACCCCTCCAGGCCCCCAGGGCGGTTGCAGCTAACCATCGCAGCGTCTCGCTCGATCCGCCACCATGTCGACTGATAAGATCACCTTCCTTACCAACTGGTGCGGCACGAGACGACCGCCTGCTTGGAGAGAGACGAGACTGACGCGGCCCCAGGCACGCCACGCCTTACCATGCGCCGCTCTACCTGGCGCAGGCCAAGGGCTTCTTCAAGGAAGAGGGCATCAAGGTCGCTCTCCTCGAGCCCAACGACCCCAGCGTATGGAGCATGTACACCATCAGGTTGCGGTCGGTTACTGACCTGCGCAGGACGTCACCGAGATCATCGGCACCGGCAAGGTCGACCTCGGCTTCAAGGCCATGATCCACACGCTCGCCGTACGTCCGGGCCGCCTCTCATCCCAACCCTCGCAGCATCACTGACACGCACCCAGGCCAAGGCGCGCAACTTCCCCGTCCTGTCCATCGGCAGCCTCCTCGACGAGCCCTTCACGGGCGTCGTGTACCTCAAGGACTCGGGCATCACGACCGACTTCCGCTCCCTGCGCGGCAAGCGCATCGGCTACGTCGGCGAGTTCGGCAAGATCCAGATCGACGAGCTCACGTCGCACTACGGCATGACGCCCGACGAGTACACGGCCGTGCGCTGCGGCATGAACGTGTCGCGCGCCATCATCAAGGGCGAGATCGACGCGGGCATCGGCCTCGAGAACGTGCAGATGGTCGAGCTCGAGGAGTGGCTCGCCGCCCAGGGGCGTCCCAAGACCGACGTCCAGATGCTGCGCATCGACGAGCTCGCCGAGCTCGGCTGCTGCTGCTTCTGCACGATCCTGTACATCGGCAACGAGCGCTTCGTCGCCGAGAATCCCGAAAAGGTGCGCGCCTTCATGCGCGCCGTCAAGCGCGCGACGGACTACGTGCTGGACGAGCCCGAGGCCGCGTGGGCCGAGTATGTCGACTTCAAGCCCGTCATGGGCACGGAGCTGAACAGGAAGATCTTCGAGCGCAGCTTCGCGTACTTCTCGCGCGATCTGAAGAATGTCAACAGGGACTGGGCCAAGGTCACCAAGTACGGCAAGCGCCTCGGCGTTTTGGAGGAGTCGTTCGTGCCCAACTTCACCAACGAGTTCCTCGGGTGGCCCCTCGATGAGGAGTCGGCTGATCCTACCGGCGACCAGAAGCGCATTGCCGAGCTGCAGCAGTGCGTCTCGTGCAGCGGCGGCTTCCGCAGGCTTCAGCCCAGCATTTCTGCTCAGGCTTAGGCGTGGCTTTCTCTCGGATTGCTCGTCGGGCGTCTGTGATTGCGAGATGCATCGTCCTGGCTCGTCACTCCTTCAGCTGGGCGGCATCAAGTCAGTGGTCGGGTCTCTAGGACTCGTCCGTATCTGAAAAGAGGGCTCGAAATAAACGTCAATGTTCCCTCGACTCGAGTTTCCCATCGTGATGCATCATTTCGGAGTGCTCTAAGAAGCTGTTTATCGTGGCTTGGTATTATTAGAAAATTCCAATAGCTCGCGGGGACAGTGGTTAACGCCGCATAATACTAACCTACACATGTCGTATCGTACAGTTTCCAGACCTAGCTTCTATCACTTCATATTCGCCATCCTCCGAAGGGCCGAATTCTCCAGCACCCTCAACCCCCCATTCAACGTAACAATATCCCTCGCCGGCGCCGCGAGCGTCTCATCATGCTTCCCCATAGCCATCTCCGCAAACAGCCGTCCCATCGGCTCCGTCGGCGTCAGGTAACTCCTCGCAAACAGCCGCATGGGCGGCAGCAGCGTGGCGAGCGTGATCCTCTGCAGGAGGTACGGCTGCGGTATGAACCCCTTAATAGCCTCGTGGTCCGAGGCGTCGACGCCCGCGGGCCGTACGGACTCGGCGCGGAGCCGCGGGTTCTCGGCGCGCAGAGCGGACAGCGCCGTCTCCGTCTCGCCCTTGACGCGGGCGAAGATGGCGCTAAAGCGGCCCGGGTCCTGCGTCGCGCCCATGCCCGAGACGTAGATGAAGCGGAAGGGCTCGTCGGGCGGGGCGACGGTGGCGAGGGCTTTTGCGCCGGCGAGGGTGTAGTCTTTTGTGATCTTGACGTAGTCCCTGGGCTGGGTCAGCAGATGCCGTGAGAGTGATTAGGGATCCTCACTCCTTGGATACTTGGTTCTGGCTGATGCCGAGGGCCCAGACGGCGCCGGTGGCGCCTTGCAGCTGGCGCAGGATCTCGGGCGGGTAGGCGTTGAAGTCCTTGTGGATGATGACGTTGACACGGGGGTCTTTCGCCTCGTCGGCCATGGGAACGGGTCGCCGGCTCAGGATGGAGATCTTGGTGATGTCTTTCATCTTGAGCATGGCGTCGAGGGTGGCCGAGCCGACGAGGCCGGTGGCGCCTGTCAGGATGAGATGCATGGTGCTTGACAGTACAGACTGGTCAATTGGGCAACTTTCACAAGGCTGAGTGTTTCACTCAGGTTTGTCGATTGAGGAGTGTGAATTGGTTGAGGGTATCTACAGTTTTATTCACGTTGGAACATTTGCGACATGGACGCGGACCCGGAGTTGGCGGATTTAAGACCCTGGACGATCCTAAGTCCAGCGCAGTGCACCGCTTGGCTTACTGTTGCCAGGTTGACAAGCTGCGCGGTCAGAATCAAGACATTACGCAGCGGAATAACTGCCTGGAATGTCCAGCATGGTGCTGGTGCATCGTATGTTGAAGCTCAGAATCAGGGAGTCCGAGAAGCTTCAACATCGCGGCGGCATCCACGCCAAGATTGAGAGCCAAGTTCAGGGGCCTGGAGCAAGGGCCAGTACCAAGCCAACATCAATGACCAAAGAATGGAACACGAAGAGAGGACGGACGACAGAAAGGTAGGGACTCAGGTCCCGTGGAATGGCCCCAGGGATATCAATATGGAAGAGGAGGACGTGATAAATGCCGACGGCAGAAAGGAGAGGACGGGGAGAACGAAGTGCTATTAATGACAGAACAGCGACAGCGATCTCCAGGCTTAAGACGCTGAAGATCACGTGCACCCGGAGACCAGCTGCCGGGCTGACGCAGTCCCAAATCTCGTCGAGTTCCAGCTGTCATCTCGTGATCATCACTCGACGCCCATCCCTTGCAACCGAGCGAGACCATGAGTCGGGCCCCAGCAGCTTGATGCAACGGCCCTGCAGCGACGAGGGATTTACCAAGATGATGTCCAAGATGTGCACAAGTCATGACTCGCCCCTCGTTCAATCGTCCCTCGTCATGTCGCCGATGACATGAGCGAAGAGGGGCAAGTTGCATCGCGATCAAGATCCTGGAGCAGAGTCTGGAGTCACACCAGACCTTCGCAATGCAGTGAAGAAATGACAAAAAGCATGAGACCCAGCAAGACGGTCCAGCCACCTCTAGAGTTCACCGAACCACGTGCTTGATGTCTCGATGGCTTCACGTTTTTGTCACGCCAGGGCCGAAAGAATGCGGCACTCTGCATAGCACTGCATAGCAATGGCACCTCAGCTCGACGCGCTTGTTCCCTGCTACTGCACCGCCAACACCAACACCGGTCGCGGACGCCGTCACTCTCGCGATATCCATCCCACCAGGAGCTACCGGCCGCCGGTCTGGATCGACGAGGCTGGCCCTGCGTCCCAGGTGGGCGTAGAGCTCGAGCAACGGGCCGGTACACGGCGCCCAACAAACGACGGGCGCACCAACGTGCAGCAAGCGTCCTTGTCCGCCCCACGACGCCTGCGACTCCAGACCGAGGCCATCGCCAGCCTCTGGCCTCTCCTCGGCGAGACCACCCGGCCCTCCACCACCGGACTGCCACTACGCCTTCTAGCGTGCCTCATGAGATGCTTCGACGCCTGCCTCGTTCCGTGCAAGTTTCATCGGCACTTGTATGATGTCTTGTTGCTATTGGATGCCGCACCCGCCATAGGGAGGCCAAGCTCATGACTAGTCGTCTAGTCGTGGTCCGGTCCCGCCCCCCGCACGCTTCCCTCCGCGGCCTGGCCAAGACGTGGTGACGCCGTGTGAATGAGCGAGGGTTTGCGCGAGGCACGCGCGAGGGTGCGTGGGGGCGGGCACCCCGGTGAGCGCCCACAACGGGTGCGGTCTGGGTGCGACGCCGTGGATTCGCTCGCCGATTTTCACCTTGGTCGTTGGTCTAAGTGACCTCCAGTTTGAGGCATGGTCTATCTGCTAGCCTTGGCCCTGCCCATGGAGTCCCCGATCTCAGACTGCCCCAGGCCCATCCCGGAGAGCTTCAGCTAGTGCCAGCTTCTCCAGCCGGGGACGGCAGCTCCAGGACCAGGCCCCAGGCCCAGAAAGCTCTGCGGGTCTGGTCCTGGTATCAAGAAGGGGTAAGGGGGCCAGAGGTGTTGTGAGGTTGAGGATAAAAAGAAGACGACAGCCGCGATGTAGTTGTTGTTTCGGACCATCTCATCAGCATCCAGCTTCATCACCACTCCAGCACAGCAAGACCTTCTCCGAAGGCATCCACTGCATCACTTCTCTCTTCTTTCTTCCCTCTTCTCTCCCATACAACTCTCACAATGGCTGGCGGTGCCATGCCCACGGCTGCCCCTCAGCTGGCAGGCGGCTACCTCACGGGCCGCGCCCTCATCTACCCCCTGAGCCTCATCATCTCCCTCTTCTTCCTCTGGGGCTTCTCCTACGGCCTCCTCGACGTCCTCAACAAGCACTTCCAGACCGTCCTCGACATCTCCCGCCTCGAGTCCACCGGCCTCCAGGTCATGTACTTCGGCGGCGGCTACCTCCTCTTCTCCCCCGTCGCCGCCGAGGTCCTCAAGCGCCGCGGCTACAAGCAGACCATCCTCATGGGCCTGGGCCTCTACTCCCTCGGCGCCATCCTCTTCTGGCCCGTCGCCGCAAAGGCCAACCCGAACAACGGCCGTGCCGCCTTCGGCGGCTTCTGCGCCTGCACCCTCGTCATCGCCTGCGGCCTCGCGACGCTCGAGACGGCCGCCAACTCGTACGCCGTCGTCATCGGCAAGCCCGAGTCGGCATCCGCCCGCCTGCAGTTCTGCCAGTCCTGGAACGGCGTCGCCTCCTTCATCGGGCCCCTGATCGCCTCCAAGTTCTTCTTCACCGGCGCCAACCAGAACTCCCTGACGAACGTGCAGTTCGTCTACCTCGCCGTCTCGTGCGCCGGCGCCGCCGTCGCCGTCCTCTTCTTCTTCGCGCGCCTGCCCGAGGTCTCCGAGGCCGTCATCGAGGAGGAGTCCCACGGCCAGGCCGCCCAGGGATCCATCTGGAAGCAGTACAACATGTGGTGCGCCTTCGTCGCGCAGCTCTGCTACGTCGGTGCGCAGGTCACCATCGCCACCTTCTTCATCAACTACGCGCACGAGAACGGCGGCTTCTCGACGGCCAAGGCCAGCACGCTGCTCAGCTACGCGCTCATCACGTTCACGGTCGGCCGCTTCATCGCCACGGGCCTCGCCACCGTCTTCCGCTCCGACTTCATCATGGTCATCTACTCCGTCTGCGCCATCGCGCTCACGGCTTATGTTTCTGCCGGCTCCGGCCCGCCGGCCGTCGGCATCCTGATTGCCATCTTCTTCTTCGAGGCCCCCATGTACCCGACCATCTTCGCCATGGGCACGGAGAACCTGGGCCGCCACACGCGCCGCGGCGCCGGTATCCTGGTCATGGGTGTCTCGGGCGGCGCCGTCTTCCCCCCGATCCAGGGCGCCATCGCCGACGCCAAGGGCACGCGCATCAGCTACCTGGTCCCCATGGTCGGCTTCGTCTTCGTGCTCGGCTACGTCGCCACGCACTGGGTGCGCAAGGGCATGGGCGTCATGCGGCCCAAGTCCGTCGACGCGCCTGCCGTCGAGGTTGTTGGCGAGAAGGGTCTCGAGGAGGAGAAGAAGTCTGGCGACGTTCGCGTCGAGACTGTTTAGAGGCTTGCACATGGGCATGTGGTATGATTTTCACGACTGGGATGGCGAGGGCGTTACTGGTGATGATGCTGGGCTTTTATAATAGAGCTAGAGTCGCAACTGAGCAAGACTTTTCACTTCATTGACTGTCCGACGTGATCTATCAGTGCTTGGTATTGCAGTCCCCCTGTTTTTGGATGCAGCCCGGGTCGGAACGAACTCATAGCAAGCAGGGGGTAATGGTGCGATAGATCTAACTGACTTCATCCTCCAGTCGCTCCCCTTGATGCCCTCCCTCTCCCATCCACGAACGCGACGATGCCCCGCATCCCCATCATTCGATGATGCCCAGATAATGCAAGACAACACCAACAGCACAGACGACAGCAACGCTAAGAATAACGAAGAGGCACAAGGCCGCCGCACCCAGCCTACAGTATAGAAGAACCCTGAGAGCCTCGCGGGTGCGGGGGTTCATGCGCCGTTCCTGGGCCACCGGACGGGGCGCAACTCCGTTGGCCGGCATGTCCTTGAGGACTTCCCTGAGATTAATCATGTCGCGCGTGATTTCGTACATTGCGGCGTCGACGCGACGGCGATACGCGGCTGCGCGATCGACGGGGTTTCCGGGGCGGGGGTCGGCTTCTGGTGAGGCCCGTGGGGTGTCGACTTCGGTGTCTGAGTCGTACCACCGAGCGAGAGGGGGCAGCTGTTGGCTTCCGGGGCCGGGGGCTTGGGTTCCTGCTTCAGGCATTGTGTTGTGTTTGTCAAGGTGGAGTGGTGGTTGGTGAGTGTTAGAGGTTGGTTGATGGGTAAGTGAGACGTGACGTGGGAGTCAAGTTGGGTTCGTCACTTTATAGCACCAGGTCTGGAATCAGAGTTCAGGATAAGTAGGTTTTGGGATTCACAGCGATGTGGAAGTTTTGTAGCTTGAGATACTTAGGTTTCTGAGTTTAAAGGTCCTGTCTTCACGGGTACAGCGAGGCAGCGATGAGGAGTACGCCACCATCATGCCCGTGATTTCCATGACAGCAGGTTCACTTTCTGATTTCGAAAGTGATCATGAGAGTCACCGTGGCGCTGCAAAATTTCATGAGAAAGCAGGACTTGATTAAAGTAAGAATATGAAAAGCTGGTCCTGTATCATCCCACGTCCATCTCCAGAAGTCCTCCATCTCCAGAAGTCCTCCATCTCCAGAAGTCCTCCATCTCCAGAAGTCCTCCATCTCCAGAAGTCCTCCATCTCCAGAAGTCCTCCATCTCCAGAAGTCCCTACCTTGTCATCGCGAGAGTCAAGTAGTAAGAACCCCATCTCCCGTAACAACGATGGNCAGAAGTCCTCCATCTCCAGAAGTCCTCCATCTCCAGAAGTCCTCCATCTCCAGAAGTCCTCCATCTCCAGAAGTCCCTACCTTGTCATCGCGAGAGTCAAGTAGTAAGAACCCCATCTCCCGTAACAACGATGGTTCGTGAAGACATGGCCTGTTGCTCTTCAATCAAGAGGAATATCCTCCATCCCATCCTCATCAACTTGTCTCGTACGCTTCCGCGGCCTCACGATCGCCTTTGCATGTCGCGCGCGCCGCGAGAGACACACGGTCAAGCCCCCGATGACGGCGACGATCATGAGGGTCAGGGCGAGGGCGCAGAGGAAGAGGAAGAGTATCTCGGGGAGTCCGATGTATAGTTGATCAGACTGGGGCGATGCAGGTGCGAAGAGGACTCTTTGCCCGAAGAAGTTGGTCATTTTGCTGGTGGTGGTGGTGTGGTTTGAAGATGAGGTTCTGGCAAAGGCGTATGATGCGTCGAGGTGGCGTGGGCGTCGAAGAGATGAAGTGCATGCGATGGATCATCGAGAAGGACAAGAACAGTCGAAGGGCCAGCGATTAAATAGCACGAAACAGACAGTCGAATGGCCCATCAAGTGCAACATGTAAAGTATAACCTTGTCATTAACTTTCCCCGGGTATCGAGCACACAGAGCAAAGCCATCCCGGCGCCCTCGAAGCCAAAGCTGCCCGCCAACGATGCGCCACGTTTAGTTTCGCACCCAGCAACATTCGATGCAGCAGCACCCTACTCGTCCTTCTTCTCGGCCCGCGCGCGGCGCGCCGCCTGCCTCTGCTCGAACTTGACGGGGTCGACAAAGTCCTTGTAGATGTCGAAGAGGCGCCACAGCAGGGCGGACAGCATGAGGCCCATGGTGAACATCATGAAGTAGCGGACCCAGGGGGCGAAGTCGCTGAGGGCGGAGACGAAGTCGTTCTCCCACTGCGACCAGACGCGCTTCTGCGCGGGGGTGATGTTGTCCGCGTCCGCCATGGTGAGGTGAGGGTGGTGAGGTGAGGGATGATGAGGAGAGCTGTCCTTTGCGATGAGGAGTGAAGGCGTGTCTGTCGCGTGTCAGCATTGCAGTCAAATTACGCGCCCGGTTCCAATACTCCCAGCCGACTTACAGTGGAAGTGGTATCGGTATAGTGCCCCGTCTGTGATGCGCACCGCTGAGACGAAGTCGTGGAGATGAAGTCAAGATGAACGAGGCTGGCGGAAATCCGGGGATCGATGGAGGATCGACGAGTTATAAAGTGGAGCGGCAATGCCCAGACAACCAGGGGGCGAAGGAATAAGATTGACCAGAGAGAAAGGCGGCGGGGGGAAACGCGGTCCGGCGGTCCCTTGGGTTGGCATTTGCCGCGAGGGCTTGGCATCCCGGTCGCGATGCACATGTCCCCATTCGGGCCAGGGATGGGCTCGGAGCTGCAGTCGACGCGTCCCAAGATGGCCAAGGCCGGGGTCCGGCGATGGACACGGGGCCGGGGAAGCCGGGGAGACCGGGTCTGTTTTCCTTCGGGGCCGTGGTAGCGACCGGGCGGGCTGTGTGCGAGTCGGGTCTTGCCGGTGTTTCGCGCCCGGGCCGTCTTCAGGGCCCTTACAGCGGAGGGGGTTGAAGGTCAAGCGCTAACAGCCCGGGACTACGGTGAATCTAAGTTCAGGGTTCGCGCTGTACTTAGGCTTCCGAAATCCATCACCCTTCGAGGTCAGAATGGACTACTTACTATTATGACGTCTTGGAATTTTCACGACGACAACACTACGTCACCTCGGATGGGAGATGATTTGAATTAATTCAATCCGTAGAAAGACCAGCGGTCCCCTCCTCGTCTGGACACCTCCCAACTCACATCTCTCCAAACTCGTCTCATCTCACATCATCATCACCGCACATACTCATATCGCCATCATGTCCCTCGACTTCCGCTGCGCCCTCATCACCGGCGGCGGCGGCGGCATCGGAAAAGCCTTAGCCAGCTACTTCATCTCCAAGGGCAAAAAGGTCCTCCTCGCCGGCCGCACAGAGTCCAACCTAAAGTCCACAGCCGCCGAAATAGGCGCCGCAGCCTACTACGTCCTCGACACGGGCGACACCTCCTCCATCCCCGCGACCATCGCCCGCATAACCTCAGACCACCCGGACCTCGACTGCCTCGTCAACAACGCCGGCGTCCAGCGGCCCCTCTCCGTCCTCGAAACCTCCGACTTCCTCGCGCGCGCCGACCAGGAGATCGACATCAACATCCGCGGCCCCATGCACCTCGCCCTCGCCCTGCTGCCGCACCTGCAGAACCAAAAGTCCCCGCTCATCATCAACGTCTCCAGCGTACTCGGCTTCGTGCCCTTTTCTGTTATCAACCCCGTGTACAACGGCACGAAAGCCTGGCTGCACGCGTGGAGCGTCAACCTGCGCACGCAGCTCGCGCAGGCCGGGTCGCGCGTGCGCGTCGTCGAGATCGCGCCGCCGAGCGTGGGCACGGATCTGCACCGCGAGAGGAAGGACCCGGATGATAACAAGAAGCATAAGAACCCCGGGGCGCTGTCGGTGGAGGAGTTCATGGGGGAGGTCGCGCCGAGGCTGGAGGGGGGCGAGGAGCTGATCTCGGCGGGCATGGGGGTGGAGATTGTCGAGCAGTGGCAGGGGACGTTTGGGGCGAGGTATGATGAGATGACGGGGGGGAAGTCCAAGTGAACTTGCCGTAAAGACTCGATTCGAGGCATTGTTCTGTCACTGGCGTGGATGTCGACGTGAGTGTGCCTGGGCTGTGTGTGGTGCGGTGCTGCCGGCCTTGTTGCGTCGATGAGTGTTCTCGTCAGCTCTCGAGCGTCTCATCGCCCTTGGAAAGGCGGAAATGTGACGGAGCCCCTATAGACGGGAAGCAGAAGCGAGACACAGGCCGGATATATTCGATGTAATACTTCGTATCTTCGCCTCTCGTGAGGGATCAAACTAGCCGAGAAGGTCGTACTTGGTCAATGCTGCTTGATGATGCTGCAAAGGCAAGGGACAAGCGACATTGACAGCCGCGTCCCAGTGCGGTCGAAACAGCGACTCGGCATGCGGCGTCTCCAGCCAGAGAATCCGCCGAATATGAACCAGAGCGTCCTCCCAGCATGTATTACGCAGCGAAGCGGCCAGGCTCTGTGTTTGCTCGGTGAACCACTGGCGGTGCGTGGTGCCGTTGGATGCCACGATGCCGATGGCCAGGAGCCACACGTCCAACGAGCCCTGGGCACGGGGCAGTGATGCGAGGTGTGTGAGGTTCTCCACGAGCCGTGACACGATCGTGTTGCATAGGACGGCGTGGGTGTAGTATGTCGGGCCCTGGGTGATGAAGAGGAACAGGACGATGGCGTAGCGGATGCATTCGGTGGCTGGATTCTTTTGATGGGACATCTCTGTCGAGGGTGCGAGGAGACGATGCAGGACGAAGCAGATCATATCGTGGAGTCGTGTCGGTGGTAATGGTGTACTCTCCGCGCATTGGAAGATGTGTCGAAGACGAACAAAGACATTCTTGACGTCTGCGTCCATGTCGACACCAAGCTCCGATGTATCGTGATCAACACCGAGATCTACTTGCCATTCCGGAATAGGGGGGATGCCATCCCCAGTACCCGCGTCATCCTGGGCCTCGAACTGAGGATAGCCCATGACTAGCATCGAAACCCTAGAGAGTCAACATGAGTTCCAGTCACGATGCACCAACACCCAGAGCGATGACCTACCAACTGACCATGCGCGCCGTGAGCGGACTCGTCCGCCTTACCTGGTGTATCCCTCCCCTCAACTGCACCAGCCTCTTGACACCAAGAACATGCATCTCCGTCGTCTCGACGTTCCCTTTCCCAAACTAACCCCCGTCAGTAAGCCCTCCCACTCGCATCCGAGATGGCCTCACCTCGATAGCCGCCAGCGTAATAACGGAGTTCATCGTCCCATCCTCGACGGCAAGCGCCTCATCCCCGACCTTTCGCCGCAGCAGCGCGACCGAGTCAGCCATGAGCATCTCCGAGGCCTGGAAGCCCTTCCGGGCCCTGAACTCCTCATTCAGACACGCCGTCTGCAGCGAGACGTGGAACAGCGCCGGGTCGCCGAGGGCGAGCGGCCACCACGAGACGAGGAAGGGGTTGGACGTGTTGAGGTCGAGGGGGTAGTACTGGAATACGATCTCGTTGAGGACTACCGAAGGTGAGCGCCCGGGACGGCCAGCACGCACAGGCGGGCAGACTCACAGCTGTGGATGAGGCGTTCGACCTGGGGCCGCGGCAGCCGGGTGGGCGGGTACGTGTCGAAGGGGTCGAAGGAGGCCAGGCCGTAGTAGTTGGGGACCGCGGGCCCGCGGGCGTGGGCCAGCCCTGAGCTGTTCGTGCTCGTGCGTGTCCGGGATGCCGTCAGGGGTTCGTTGGCGTAGAGGCACTGGACCTTGCGCCTCGTGCAGCGCGAGCAGCGCGGCGTGCCGAGGTCGCAGCTGTGTTTCGTCTTTGCGCAGGCGGCGCAGGCCCTGCGGAGAGTCTGGCGCATGGTGAGCTTGGTGGGAGGGGGCATGGGAGATTGAGGATTCGGGGAGTGGGAAGAAGTACAAGATGGAGAGGCCCCCGGATGAGGGAGTAGAGGAAGAGAGATGGTGAAGATGAGGGAACTGGCAACGCCCGAAGAGGACTAGTCGCCGCAGGACATGCAGATGCCAAGATCACCAAGACCCAGATGATCGGAGTCTAGTCCTTGTTGGGAAGTGTCATGCTTCTTGTCCGGGATGCCGGGATCAAGACGGGGCCGGGACTTTGGTGATGGGGCGGTCTTGAGCATGGCAGCAGCCCGAGAGAAGGCGTGGAAGGCATGGCGATGGGGAAGAGGGAAAGGAAATTATACAAGCTTGGGTCCGTGGTAAGGTCAAGTATGAATAAATACCGACATTCTCCTTCGTCCGCTCCTCTCCGTCTCCCTCCTGAGAACCACCAACACAGCCAACGAGAGCAGCCCACGACATGTCTTCCAACTCTGTGGCTGCCAGTATTCCCTCTGAGCTGCCACAGCTCTGGCCCCTTGAGACAGCAGAGATCCAGCGTGCCCTATCCGACCTGCTCTCCGGCTGGTCCACCTGGCAATATGTCGTGACCCTCGGCCTCGGGATCGTGGTCTACGACCAGAGTCAGTATCACGCAAAATGTCTACACCTCGACATACTAACCTCCAACAGTCCTGTATCTCTGGCTAAAAGGCTCCCTGCCTGGCCCGACCTTCAAAATCCCCCTGACCGGCCCCTTCATCCAAGCCCTACACCCCAAGTTCGAGTCCTACCTCGCCCAGTGGGCCAGCGGTCCCCTGAGCTGCGTCTCCGTCTTTCACAAGTTCGTCGTCCTCGCCTCCGACCGAGATATCGCCCACAAGGTCTTCAAGTCACCCTCCCACGCCGAGCCCTGCATTGTGCCGCTGGCCAAGGACATCCTCGGTCACAAGGCCTGGGTGTTCCTGCAAGGCAAAGCCCATGCGGAGTATCGACGGGGTCTGATGCCTCTCTTTACCAACAAGGCCATCTCTACCTACCTCCCCGTCCAGGAAGACGTGCTGGCGGACTACTTCGACAAGTTCGTCGCCGACAGCGTTGCTGCCAACGGTCAGCCGATCCCCTTCATGGCCCGCTTCAGAGAGATCAACTGTGCCATCTCCTGCCGGACCTTTTTCGGCGACTACATCTCGCAAGACGCCGTCCAGAAGATCACCGACGAGTTCTACCTCGCCACCGCCGCCCTCGAGCTCGTCAACGTCCCCTTCTCCATGTACATCCCCGGCACCAAGCCGTGGCGCGGGAAACGAGCCTCGGACGCCGTCCACGCCGAATTCGCCAAGTGCGCCGCGGCCTGCAAGGCCAACATGTCCAAACCAGGAGCGACACCAACCTGCGTCGTCGACCACTGGGTCCTGCACATGATGGCCTCAAAGCGCTATACCGACGCCGTAGCCGTAGGCGAAACCAACCTCGAGGTGCCCACCAACATGATCCGCGACTTCACAAACGAGGAAATCAGCGAGACCCTCTTCACATTCCTCTTCGCGTCGCAAGACGCCTCCAGCAGCGCCACGACCTGGCTCTTCCAGATCCTCGCGCAGCGCCCCGATGTTCTGTCTCGCCTCCGCGCGGAGAACCTCTCCGCGCGCAACGGCGACCCCCGCGCCCCCTTTGACCTGCCCATGCTCGAGTCCCTAACGTACACGCACGCCGTCATAAAGGAGCTCCTGCGCCACCGGCCGCCCGTCATCTTCGTCCCGTACCTCGCGACCAAGTCCTTCCCGCTCACGGCAGACTATACCGTGCCGCGCGGCGCCATGGTCATCCCGTCTTGCTACCCGGCGCTGCACGACCCGGAGGCCTATCCGGAGCCGGACGTCTTTGACCCAGACCGCTGGATCACGGGCGATGCGGAAGAGAAGAAGAAGAATTGGCTGGTCTTTGGCGCGGGGCCGCATGATTGTCTCGCGAGACGGTATGTGCCGCTGCAGATGGCGGCGATGATTGGGAAGGCGGCGCTGGAGCTTGAGTGGACGCATCATGCAACGCCTAGGTCGGAGGATATTAGGGTGTTTGCGACGTTGTTCCCGGAGGTGAGTTGTTGTGGACGGTATGTGTCGAGTAATGCTGACTTTTTGTATAGGATGAGTGTCCTCTGGTCTTCACCAAGCGGGCTTGAAGCATGCCCGAGATCGAGCCCCTGGATATCAGTGAGCATACTGAAGGTATCTGTATGCTTGGACATACCCAGTCGGTGAACGTGGTCTGACCGACCTATGGAGCATGCTTGGCCTCGATGAGCCGGCTACAATCTTCATATCATATCTGCATGAGGGCAGGGTGAATGGTCCGAAATCCCAATATGTAACTAAATTACAAAGTAAATTGCAATCTACCTTGTAAGTGGTAGTAAAACTCCTAATTCCGCTCCTTACTATAATACATCGATGTTAAGCTGCTTGACATCGGCATCGCCTGAATGATTTTGTACAAGTGACATCCAACCCCCATCTACCGCCAGACTGGCGGCGCAAATCCAGCGCTGTTCCTGCGACTAGCAGACGGCGTGCCCCTCGGCGTCTGCCGCGGCGTAACGCGACTCTCGCCAAAGAACCGATTCTGCTGGCTGAACCTCCTGTCCCCGGCCCCAGGCCTCGCCGCCCCAGCGCTGGCCGTCGAACCTACCACACCGTCAGCAACGAATACAATCTCACACGACAGGAGGCACTTACTGCGACGCCTCTCGGGCGGCCGGTACACGCTGAGCCTGCGCCCGCCCGTGCCCTCGTCGGAGCGCTGCTCGGCGAGCTGCTGCGCGAACGGCGAGCGCTTGCGCAGCACGGGACCCTTCCAGTAGACGACGTAGACGGCGACGACGAGCACGAACGAGATGCAGAAGAGGATGGTGCTCGCGTACTCGAGGTTGCGGCCCGAGGACGCGCCGATGTTCTGGAAGAAGGGCGTCGCGGGGACCGTCAGCACGCCGGCGAGGAAGTCGCGCGCGAAGCCGTTGCCGCCGGTCGCCGAGGCGCTGTAGGGGCCGTAGGCGGATACCTGGGGTACACTTATTAGCCTTGCTTTTCAAGTTTGACGGTGTCAAGTTTGACGGTGGTGAGACTTACCATGTAGTCGATCGTGGCCATGTAGATGGCGTAGTTGGCGATGCCGACGATGGCGGCGAAGATCATGGAGCCGATCCAGTGGATGGGCGGGCCCTGGATGGTCCACGCGAAGCCGATGAGGCCGATGGGCAGGCACGGCGCCGTGTACAGCAGGAACCAGAGGCGGGACTCGTACTGCGCCCTCTCGTCGTTGGGCTTGGCGGCGCGCTCGCGCTGGTTGCGCCAGATGGCGGGGATGAACGCCATCCAGGCGATGAGGTAGCCGACGCCGATGGGAATAAAAGCGAGGCCGATGGCGATGGTGGAGAAGTTCCACTGCCCATACACCAGCGCGAAGGACTGGATGAACATGAAGATCAGGGCGTCGGAGAAGCCGGACAGCAGCGACAGCGTGAGCACGATGGGCTCCGTGACGAACATGCGGAAGGGCCGCACCCAGGTGATGAGGATCTCCTTGGCGGAGAAGCGCTGACGGAAGGGCACGAGCTCGTCGGGGCCCCAGATGTTCGGGTTGCCGGCCTTGCGGCGCCGCTTGGCGATGCGGTTCATCATGATGGTGCTCCTGGTCTCGGGGACCGTGAAGAAGTGGACGGCCTGGACGAAGCCGCCGAGGATGAGCTGGATCCAGATGGACCATCTGGGAAGGTCAGTCATTGTCAAAATTCCATGTCAAAGACAGCATACCTCCAGTTCAAGAAGTGCTCCGTGAAGCCACCGACGATAGGCCCCAAGACTGACCCGCCGACGGACGAGAACACCACGTAGGCGACGGCGTACTGCTGGTTATCCGCCTCCCACATATCGGCAATCATACCCAGCGTCACAGAACCACCGGCCGAAGACAAACCGCCCAGCGCACGCCCGACCATGATGGACGCAAAGTTGGGCGCCAGCGCAACGGGCAGCTGCCACACATTGACGAGGAACAGCGACAGCTGCATGATCGGCCACCTGCCGAACTCCTCGGACCACGGCGCCCACAGCTCGCACCCGAACGCGTACAGCACGAGGAAGATCATGGCGCCGCAGCGCGCGGCCTGCGCGCTGACGCCGAACTCCTCCTGGATGCCGGGGATGGCGTTGGAGTAGAGCGACGTGTTGAAGTTCATGGACACCTGGACCCAGAAGATGACGGTCAGGATGTACCACTTCTTCCACTTGGGGAACCCGAAGCCGAGCTCGTCGTAGCAGTCGTCCTCGGTGATCTCGTACTTTTCGTTGGTGCTGAGCTTCTCGGCGTGCGCGCCGTGCGCCGCCTGCTCGTTGCGCGGCGTGGGCGTGCTGTCGCTCTCGCTGTGGCCGTGAGACGGCCGGGGGTCCTCGGGCGTCGCCTCGGACTGCAGGTTCTGCGTGAAGGCCCGGTCCAGGCTCTCCTGGTTGATGACCTCTGGCGGGTCATCGGAGAAGTGCGTGGCCCGCGTCATGGTGAGGGTTGGAGTGAGGACAATATGAAGGGTCGATGTGGGTTTTCACCCGTTGCAGTACCGTGTAAGGAGACCTGGAGATTTATAAGGTGTGTGCTCTGCTCCTATGGCAACGTTCTTGGAACGCATCGACAGGATAAACGTGTAAAGCGCGCTGGCACCGCTTTATAAAGCAGCCGACGGTCTCACCGTCCCACGGGAACCACCCCCGCGTAAGCAAAAGTCTAACATGATCATCTCGTCCTTCCAGTCCTCTCACCGGTCATTTCACACGTCAATTGACCGTTCTGGGCATCCACACTGACATCAGATCCCCAGAGTTGGTGCGCGTGTCTCCCGAGTCAAGGTGGTGCTAGAGTGCCGCCGTATCCGGAGAGGCGACCGCCGGGCCCGGCCTGCAAGCGTCGCGGCGCTAGATGACGACCGTTCGTGGTCTTTGCGGAGGAGAAGGGCAGATGAGGTGATATTATAGGCTTGGGCTTTTTGAATAATCGGGGGCCCGGGGAGACTGTTGGTGGAAGAGGTGCTGGTCGATGACCTGGAGGTTACGTTCAGTGCTAGCAAGGCGATCCTCACGAGACCTAGTTTAGGTGACTCTGGAGCTTTGCACAGTAGTGTAAGTCGTAAGAAATATTGGGTATCCGCTGCTGTGTGCTAATGTAAAACATTGACAGGAGATGTTGGCAAACACGCCACAGGACGAGCGGCCTCGGCCCACGAGAACCGCCACTGTGAAGCCATATCGCGACGCTGGACGATGAGAACAAAGCCCCCAGTGACCACAATCGACTCGTTTTCCGGTATTCCCATGGAAAGTATCCCAGAAAAACAGCCCATCGAATTCCTGCCGCCCCCACTCCCGCCCTACGGAACGAGTCCTTATCCCCGGAGCCGCCGAGAGATCGACCAGAGTCAGTGACATCACCTCTGCCACAACCGCATTCCCGCCCTTCGCGCAGCCCACCCGCAACGCCCTCGCAACCAGTCACCAGCACGGGACGTCGCCCGCTAGCACCGAGCCAGCGGGAGACGATCGCGGCTGTTCGGAAGAGACAAGCTTGGCGAAGCTTGAATCCAAGCTGCCGTCTTGGCCCCTCGCCTTGTTCCAGCCCCTCCGCTTTAGTAATGACTGTCGAGGGTCTCGGCCGAACGCTCGGCGCGTGCACTCGTCCTCCGGTGGCGCCCCTACAGCAGAGCAGACAGTCGTGACGAGGCGCCCTCACGCCAGTACAGGCCCTTCACGTGATGTGGCACGTCGCGCAGCACGGCGGGCCACTGCGCCACTGTGCATCCGCTCACGACGACGCAGGCGGCCAGATACTCCTCGCAGTCCCTCTCGAAGCGCCGCAGCTCCACGTCCGCGACACCCCGTGCCGACGCCGGCCGGCGCGCGAAGATGCCCAGGCCCGCGATGTAGCCCTTGAGCTTGCAAAAGTCGTCGATTCTAGCCTTGCACTCCCCGGCGTCCGCCTCGGTGACCGTGTCGAGGCCGAAGAAGCGGCGGCGCCACCTGTCGCGGCGGAAGCGGTGGCAGCCCTCGCCGCCGGGCCGGGAGAGGCCGAGGACGGCGACGAGGTAGTCGGTGCGGTGGATGTAGCGGAGGTGCGTGTCGACGTGGCGCGCTGCGCCGTCTGACGCTGGTCGCCGGCCGAGGGCTTCGGCGGCCAGGCGGAACTGGGCTCTTACGGCGGCGTTGTCCCTGCGGTGCCAGTCGTTGCGGGAGAGGGAGTCGCGGTAGAGCCTGGCTTTGTGGACGATCATCTGCTCTTCCGGGGTCGGGAGGGGGACTTCTGCGTAGAGGTGGTTGATGTATGGTAGGCCTCGGAGGTAGTCGTGCATCGGGGGAGTGTAGGTGCTCCACCAGAGAGAGATGCAGGACAGGATTGTGGTCAGGGCTTGCGTTGCTGCTGACTTGAAGCTGTGGTAGAGTTTCGAGGGCTCGGACATGCTGGCGCGGTGACGGACGGCTGCTTCGTTCGAGGCGCAGATTTGGCGATACATCCGATCCGTGACGGCGAGGAGCGGCTGGCCTTTTTGATGCCGGTATCTCTTGAGGGTGTCGTTTCCGAAGTAAAGGCGAGTGAGTTCATCGATGGAGGAGGGAATCGAGGACCAGGTCTCGATCTTCCCATCGGGGGACTGGATGGTGATCTTGGGATTGGAGCGACGACGGCGGCGGCACGTTGTGGTTTGGCCTTTGACTTGATGATACACGCCAGAGGCCTGGACGACAACGACGCTCTTAAGAGGAGACATGTTTGAGACTTGGGAGGACGATGGGGTGATACACTTGATGACTGGACAAATGTCAAGTTGATTCTAGGGATGTTGGTCCTGTGCTTTTGTGTCGGCGGCCCATCGATCACGAACTCTACCAGCACGAAGCTTTCTGATTTTTTTCCCTTGCGCCACAACGCAGCCTTGACAATTCATGGCTGAATCTTCTGGTCTTCTCATAGTGCAATACAGGCAAAAATGAATCTTGAAGGCTTTTCAGGCCATTCGTTGCCATGTTCATGCAGTATCTTCCACATTGAACGCCACATGGCTGGCCATCCGTCGCTGTTCTCTCATCACCACATCATCCAGCCACTGGCCAATACCTATACTTTCTCGATTCTAGACGGGGAAATGAAGACTTCAGCTGGCAAAATCAACGTCTAGCCCTCGACAGACGCAGTTCTGAACCCTCCTCAAGAAGTCCACCACGTAACCACCATCGTGATACCGCGCATCGTAGACGGCGGACAATTCAAATTCTCCAGCCCACGTGCTCATGAACAATGCCACGCCGGCACCTATAGGTTCACTGGCAACCCATACATTACGAACACCGAACTCGCCGTACTGATCAGCCACAAGGGACGCCACGTTCCCGACGGACGTGAGGGAGACCGAGCAGAACGGCGGGTTAGATACGGCATGAGGGTCTACGCCCTCTGGCGCCGTGAAGTTTCTGAAAGTCGACGGGGCGAGGAAGACCTGTTCATGCATGTCGGAAGAGGCGGTGGGACGGACTATTTCGAAAAAATCACGGACCTGAGCCGCGAGCTTAGAGAGCTCGTTTGTGTTGCTCGTGTCCTTCTCACCAGAGGCACAACTGACCACCACGTCGATGCCCAGGGCCTGCGGCGAGATGGTATGGTACGGCACGGCAGCATGTTCCGGGCCGTTGAACGGAGGACGGCAGACGGGACGGAGATTGATCATGCTGTGGCTGATGAAGCGAGCTGTATACGCTTCATTTTTCCGTGGCTGCAGCTCGGCGAGTGTCAGGGCTAGTGCCGCCCTGAAGACGTGCGTGACGCTGATGCCGGGACCGATGACCTTGCAACCGCTGAGGACTTTGGCCGTAGTGGCCTTGTCAAAGCTCACAGAGCGGCGCTGGATCTTGCTTCGGTCCGAGGCAGTACGAGCTGCGCTTGGAGGGAGGCCCAGGAGAGCAGGGTGGCGGTACACGGTCCCATTCCGGGCTTGTATCTCCTCGTGACGCCTGGCTTGGGCTAGGGATAAGGTATCCGGAATACCGACGGCAACTCGAAGACAGGGAGATAGTCTAGAGAAATTGATATCCCAGTCTCGCTGCGTCTTGCCAGTGGACCCGTACGCCGACGCGGCGTGCTCGAGAAGTTGGTTGAGCAAGTGCAAGATGCCGACGCCGTCCGTGACGTCGTGAGGGCATCTCAGAAAGACGGTATACTCCCGTTTCTCAGTCGCAGCCCGACCGCCAAGGAGGTACAAGGTCGAGATTTCTGGGTAAAGTGGCTGGCTGTTGAACCATGCTACGGCATCCCCGTCGTATTCAGCGACTTGGAACGTTGTAAGCAGCCACGCCGCCTCATCGTCGATTTTCTGGAACGGTATGTAGACCCGTTTCCACTTCTGACTGATGTCGTCATATCGAAGTCGGGAGTTCAAAGTCGGGTGCTGGTGACGAAGCATGGCCCAGCCGCTTCGCAGTGCTGCTTCGACGTTCTGTTGTTTCTCGACCGGCCCGTCGCCATGAGGGTGTACTGACAAGACGCCACAAGCAGTGACCGGAAAGCAGCCGGCGTTCTTCTTCTTAGAACATCGGTAGAAGTCCTCGCACTCGTCGGCGTCGCGTTCCCAGTGCCCTTCGGGCGATCTTTCCCATGCAAAAGGGGACGCCGATTCAGGGGCTGTCATGGCTGGTGTTAGTGGACGGTTGGCTGGTTGGCTGTGAGATCTGAAAAATTCTTGGAGAGAGTAGAAAGAGAACACAAGGGGAAGAAAGTTCTACTCGCGTTTTGATTATTTCATTTGATAAACATGAAGCCACGCGACGCGCTGTTCGTCGTTGGCAGCAGGTTGTTAGCGTTGCCTAAGTAGGTGCGCCTATACACTAACAGCTTGGCTGGCATCGCGCACCAAGTTCCATCAGGTACTTTGCTAAGGTCCACCATCAGACGTCGCATCGAGCCAAGATGCGTAGTCCATAAGACGGAGCAGTTTTTCAGGAGAGCAATAGCATGACATGCAGTGATGCTGTCGTCACCCATCACGAAGACGTCATAAAGCTTCCAACGCATGAACAAAGGGGACCATCTGTCCCGTCTCTATTTTGCTGGTATCATCCAAGATTGTCCTACGCTGGCCGTGTAGATGAAGACATTATAAGAGAAAGAAAAAACCAAAACAAAAAAGCCAAAATCGCTCATATCCCAACCCAGTCATGAAAAAAGTCATCCACCCTGTCCCAATCACCACTTGATCACCTTGCTAGGGAAATACTCATCAATGAGCTCCATATAATACGGCTTCAGCTCCTCGACCGACGGCGCATCGTCGCTCTTCGAGTAGAGGTCGTACGGGTTGAACGCCAACACCGCCTGCAGCAGCTCCTCGTCGCCCGGCTTCATGAACTCGCTGTACGCCCCCTCGCGGTGCCAGGGGTAGAAGCTGTGGTAGCGGATCATGGCCAGCGCCTCGCGCGGCAGCGTGCTCTGCGCCCGGCAGACCTGGTACATGTACTCGTCGTGGCCCCAGCTGATCATGAGGTTCTCGATGCCGCAGCCGGGCTCGTAGATGCCGTGCTGCGTGCTGTAAACAGGATGCGTGCTGTCCGGGTTGGCCGCGAACGTGGAGGGCAGGATGTTCTTGTCGGAGAAGGCGCAGCCGACGGGGAACGTGTCGCCGACGACGTCCCACTGGCCCTCGGCGCCGTAGAAGTAGAGCAGCTTGCCGAGGTCGTGGATCAGGCCCGTCAGCTGCATCCAGCGCGGCTTGCCGTCGCGGCGCATGGCCTCGGCGGTCTGGAGGAGGTGCTGGATCTGCGAGAGCTCCGTGTCCGGGTCCGAGTCGTCGACGAGCGTGTTGAGCTTCTCCATGGCTTGCCAGATGGTCATCTCGTCGCGGGGGGCGACCTTGGGGTTGGGCGAGAGGTCGATGGCGAACTTCTCGCGGGCCGCGAGGTTGTAGGCCATGGTCTGCTTGGCGTGCTGCTCCGCGTAGAAGTTCTTGACGCGGTCGCAGGCGTCCTCGTACTGGCGGAACGTCGTCTTGTCCTTGTCCTCGTCGAACTTGGAGGCTTCGTTGTACGTGTCGTTGTCCTTGGGGGCGGGGGGCTTGCCCTTGATGATGTTGACGTGCTCGATGTCGTCTTCGACCTGCTCGAGGGCGTGGCCGTCGACCGGGGTCTGGAAGAAGGCCTTGGTGGCGGCGACCATGGTGGGCAATAAGCAACAAATGTGTTCGAGGTTCAGTAGGAGGATATGTGAATTTTTGGTGTTTGCAATATGAACTCTGTAAAGTGAGATCGATGCTGTTGATGATGATGATGATACACAAGAGCAAAACAACAAGAGAACTACCAGACTTTTAAACAAATCCTCCAGAACCTCAAAATCAGTCTGCCCCAGACGATGAAAAATGGAACACACGACGATACACGCCGGGGAATCTTGCCAACTCTGGCACCTTTGGCCGCAACTCCTCGTGGCGTGCCATGACGATGGATCCCCGCGAGGGCAACGGCGGCGGAAAAGGGAGCGAGGGACCATATGCTGTGTACCCTGTGACCTTTCTACCCCCTCTGAGTGGCCGGCGACACAAGTATCGTCCCTCTGCAACGGGGAAAGAAGACGATCCGTCGCTCGGCGCGAGTCTAAACGTGGATCGGGGCTGGGACCATCGTGGGGTCGAACGATGCACGGAACAAGTCAGGGCAGACGTAATGAGGATCGGGGTCGATTCGACCGAGGGCAGACTTGCTCCATTGAGGCTCCAGCTTTCTTGCCGTTTGAGGCTATTTCGTCCACAGTGGGGGGCTCTTTCGGCGCTTTTGACTTGTCACCACAAATATGGCCAATTTCCCCGAAACATGAGGCTCCAATCTCCGATTCTGGGTCAGTTTCCCCGAGCATTCGGTCATTCCCCCCGAAAGAATACATTTCTCGCGACGCCATGGCCTCAGCCAAACCCACTCGCACCCACTCGCCGTCCCACGCTGCTCGTCGCTGCCACCAACCTGTTTTCCGTCTGACGATCAGATTTTTTTTTCCCTTTCCCTCTTCTCACACTTCCTTCACCTTCCAAGCCAAAGGTCATGATGTTCCTCTTCGAAGAATACTTCCTCACGGCGTCCGATATGGACAGTGTATCGCACACGCCTGGGTCGTGATGATCGCATTTCGCCATCTGTCCACATTCACACCCACCCACCAGAAGATTGTTTCGAAACGGCTTCCATTATTACTTCTATTACGTCGCGCTGATCGACATGCTTTCTCCAACTTTCTCCTCACGAAACGAACTACCCCTCATCCAGATCTGGTACAGCTCCCGTGCCATGACTCCCTAGCCATGCGCGTCGGATCACGGGAATGGAACGTCAAGGACCAGGCCCCGGCCCAGGCGCACGGTCTTGCAGCCTTGCAGACACGACGTCGCTCGATTACGCTGATCGATCTACCAACCGGACTCCATTGTTCCTCGGCACGCTGCATGGGATGAACTCGGACATTACTACACGACACGGCATCTCCCGAAACACACGCACACTACCGACTACGCCTTCTCGTTGGCCTGCGCCGCGACGACCGTCTCCTGGTAGTTGTGCATGACGCCCGCGTCGGCGACCTCCTCGTGCCACACGTCGACCTTTGTCGTGGCGAACTTGCGCGCGGGTACGCGGTGCTCGAAGAGCACGTCGAGCTCGGCGAAGGTGCGGCCGCTGGGCTCGGGGATGCGGAACCACGTGTACACGAGGGAGAGGAAGCAGGAGCCAGCCTGTGAAGGGACGATTGTCAGCTTTCGAATCGACACCGACTGCATGGACAGGACTCACCCAGAAGAAACCGGCGTAGTTCTGCCAGTTCCACGCTGTGGGGTTCAGCATGCGCGGCGTCAGGATGTTGGTCACGATGCCGAAGATGTTGCTACGACAAGGTCAGTCACGTCACGGAGATCTCGGTCACGGGCGGTCTTACTAGAGGTTGCGGCCGAGCACGACGGTCTTGATCTGGAGACGGCGCGAGGGCAGCTCGGCGACGAGCGAGTACGCCACGGTGCCGACGGTGACCTGGTAGAACGCGGCCCACACGAGCATCATGCTGCCCGTCGCCATGGCGCCGGCCTCGCGCTGCGACTCGGGCACGAGGCCCAGGAAGCCCATGATGAGCAGCATGGTGAAGAGGCCGATGAGACCGACGAGATACAGCCGCCTGCGTCCGATGCCCCAGGCCAGGAAGGCCCACGCGACGAAGACGCCGACCATGTTGATGGCGTACTGGCCCATGGCGAAGCTGTACGAGTGCGAGACCGACAGGCCGGCCTGCACGAGGAAATACGTCGAGTAGTTGGAGAAGGAGTTGCCGCTGAGGTTCTGGATGGCCCAGACCATGCAGACGATCTCGGTCCGGCGCAGGTCGACGCCCTTGAAGCAGTCAACCCAGCGGGCGCCGGCGGTGATCTTCTCCTCGAGGGCGGCCGTGTGGACCATCATGGCGACCGTGTCATCGGCGTCGAAGCCGCTATCGGCGCCGTGGCTCGTCAGGCGGACCAGTGACCTCTTGGCCTCCTCGACGCGTCCCTTGCGGACGAGCCACCAGGGCGACTCGGGCGCAAAGTATACGCCAATGGCGAGCGGCACGGGCCACATCCACTGGAGGGCGTAGGGGATCCTGTAGGCCCACTCGGTCTCGACGTCGATGTGCGCCATGATGACGCCGATGCCGATGAGCTGCCCGAGGCCCCAGCAGAAGTTGACGTAGGTGGTGAGGTGGCCGCGCAGGGCGACGGGGCAGACGTCGGACGCATAGGTGATGGTGAGGGTCTGGAAGACGCCCCAGGGCAGGCCCGCGAGGATCTGCGCGACGAGCAGCGTCTGGACGTTCTGGGCGGTGAAAAAGATGGCGACGACGCCGGTGAGCCAGGTGAGCGAGGCGATGACGGTCCAGCGGTAGCCGATGCGCTCGGAGATCCAGCCGTTGATGAAGAGGCCGATGATCTCGCCGACGCTGACGCCGTTGGTGAGGCCCGACTGCCAGGCGGCCGAGAGCTCGTAGGAGCCGTCGGGCTGGAGGTCGCCGTACTTGCGGTTGAACTGGGGGAATGCGAAGAAGTTGGAGACGAGGGAGATGTCGTAGCTGGTGCATGTTAGCGGGCTGCCACCGCACAAGGTAAGGCGTAGACGCGTGGACTTACCCCTCCATGACGATGCAGGTCGAGATGAGCAGGCTCCAGGCGATGGCCTTGGGATAGAGGCGAATGCCCTCCATCAGCGTCATGGCCTGCTCCTTGTCGGACGCATTCTTGGCGCCCCTGACGAAGGCACTGGGCATCTTCCCAGGGTGCTGCTCATCGAGGTCCTCGACCGAGGGACGGTCCGTCGGTTGGACGACGTCGTTGTTGACGGGCTTCTGGTCGGCCATTTTGGTGGCTTGACAATCGCGTGGACGTGTAGCCTGTGAAACAGTAGACCGCTGGACTGGAACAACCTGTCAGTCGTGACTCTGATGCTACGATGCAGATATGCCGCTGGTACGCAAAGGAAGAGCACGCGAGTCGCAAAACGTCCAGATGCTCCGTCGGAAGGCGTTGCAGATTGTGGTGAGGGCGAGGGAAAAAAAGGACGAAAACTGGAGAAGAGGGAAATCGTGGAGAAGACAATGGGAATCCATCGGTCAATCAACGCCAACAGCGCCTGCTAGACCGGCCAAGTGGAACTTTGAAAATGTGTGATTGAGGAGCTCCACGGGGCGAACCCACACCGAGGCGTCTTGACCACTCACCTCTTGGAGATGTCAGCAGAGGGGGCCCTTGGAGATTACAGCGCTGGGCTTTAGGGGCCTTGGGAAGGAAATCACAAGCCGACCTAGATCAGGACTGACTTGGAAGAGTCGGTGAGATCCCACGAGATAAGGTATTTTGAAGTAGAGACGAGAGGATGAATTGGAGAACCGTGTACAAGGTCGATCGCGGGGATGCATCTCTATTTAATATTCCATTGCCACCACGTCCTCGGCTTCCCCAGATCCAGGAACAGGTGCAGCCACCATGACTAGCCATCCCACCATCTTTTGCCCATCTTGGGGATGGATCCTCGGTCCAGTGAGATGTGCTCCAACCCGCGCTGAAATGAGGGCAAGAGTCCGTCCTCCTGGTCCCTCCTTCCTCCGCTAGCCAAGTAAACACCATCCTGAAAGGGTTTGGGACGGCCGAGGTGGGGAAGGAGACGAGCAGAGCAGAGGAGGGAAGGAACGTTGTAGCTTGTCCGCGTGCCGTTTCTACCAAGTGGCCGTCCCCAAGGCCCAGCCTCAACGAAGCCGACGGGAAAAGACAAGTACCTGACCTACAATGCATCCCACGATCGCCTCCATTTGAGTGCCGCTTACCACTGCCGCACTTTATATGCAAGCCTCTCCGCGACCTTGTTCTCTTTCCCGCCCCCCGCATACGTCACAAGACCACATCCTGGTCCTCCAGCACACCCTCGCTGCCTTGAAGAAATATTCCTTCACCAGCATTGGTCATTCTGCCACTGTCAACCACAGGCGAGAGAGCGACCTTGGCAGCACCGATCCCCGACCACCACCTTCATCCATCCCCAGATGTTCCCCAGCTTTTGATCGCCTCGGAAAGTTGGGGAAAAAAAGGAAACATGCCGGCGCCTCCTGCGGCTGATCCGCTAAGCGCGACGACCTGGTGAGTTCCAGAAGCCATCTCATGTTGGAAATGTCTCGTCTCTGGGTGGTTCCTCGACCGTCGAGAGGGCTGGTCGGCGATTTGCGCCTCTTTCAAACTCTTCATCTGTGCGGATCCACCGCGTCTCGCCCTGCCCTTCTCGTCGAGAATTACCCCCTTCGGCAGCCCGCACTCCACGAGGAGAAACATCCCGATGAGCCTCAGCTAACATCGACGACTCGTCTTCTAGTGAGCCCTGTCGAGAGCAGCATTTACGGTGTAAGTCGACTGCATCCCCCGCTCCTCGTCTTGGTGCCATGCCTTGACCGAGTCATTCGCGTGATCCCTTGACCCGGTGGAGAGCATCGCCGACGACGTCGTTGGCCTGCACATGTCTCTTGGTGTTCTGTGCTCATGCCCGTGTCCAGGTGATCGCGTACTTCCGACATGTGGCCGCTGCCGCTCCACGGGGCGCGAGTGTATCAAGGGCTACAAGTTCAAGCTCGCCCGCCATGACGCTTTTGACCAGAGCCAGAAGTGGCCACGACCGCCGAAAAGACTCAAGTTTGTGCACGAGTCGGGCCTCGACGACGTGGCCCCCGAGCTGGGCAGCGAGCTGGAACTTACTCGGGGGGTCGATGCATGGCCTGCTGCTGCTGTCACGGCACCTGTAGGAGAGACTCGGCCTGCGTATCATGAGGTCAATGTCATGAACACGGCTCAGCACCTCGCGCTCGGAGACCGGAGGGAGGAGGGCCAGTATAGGTCGGGTTCGTCGGCTTCGAGGGAGCCTGCGGCGGATCTCACACAGGCCATCGCGCAGGAAACATACGAGCAGTCTCATCCCCAGTATGACCCGGCCATCAAGGCGAACATCTATCTCGACAAGCCCGTCTGGCCTATCAGCCGACGTGATGAGGCCATCCTCTTCCGCCACTACATCCAGAGACTGGCCATATGGGTATGTGTCTCCCTCTGCGAACTTCATCACCACCACTGACACGGCTCAGCTCGACCTCTGCGATCCCCTCACGCACTTCCAGACCTCGGTCCCATCGCGCGCCGGCACCTGTCCCATCCTCCTCAACGCCATCTTCGCGCTCTCGGCCCGCCACCTCTCCCACACGACCTCGCGCTACGACGCCCTCGCCTCCAACCGCTACCACGAGCAGTGTCTCAAGTACCTGATCCCTCTGCTCGACCATGCTGTCACCGTCTCAGACGAGAACCTCTTCGCCGCCACCATCATTCTCCGCGTCCTCGAGGAGATGGACGTCCCGACCCTCGGCCAGGACACCCACGGCCACCTCCTCGGCATTCACGCCTTCGTCGCCGCCCCGGCATCAACACCCTCCTCCGTCCACGCCTCGGCCGCCAACTCCCCCTCCCTCGCCGCCGTCCCCTCGGCACCCCCGCCCCGCCGCATTCTCCCCAACAGCCTCCACGCCGCCTGCTTCTGGGTCGGCCTCCGCCAGGAAATCTACAGCGCCGTCATGAACCAGCAGGCCGTCCGCATGAACCTCGCCCACTCGGGCATCGTCGACCGCTCCACGTCCCCCGCCGACGACTTCGCCTGGGGAAACCGCGCCGTCGTCCACTGCGCCGACGTCCTCAATTACTGCTTCGGCGACTCCGCCGGCGCAGCCCGCGACGCAGCCCGCTGGGACGACCTCGCGCGCGCCAATCGCGACTGGAAGGCCCACCTGCCCGAGAGCTACATGCCGCTCTTCTACCGCGACAGGCGGCTGCCCGACGATGCCGCCGACGACGTCGACGTCCTCGCCGCCTTCCCCGAGGTCTGGTACATGAAAGGCTGCCACATCATCGCCGTCCAGCACCACATCCTCGCCGAGCTCTACCTCGCCCTCTTCGACCCCTCGCACCCGCGCACCGGCCTCCTGCGCCGCCCCGCCGAGGACGCACTCGCCTCGCGCGCCCGAAACCTCGTACGAAACCTCTGCGGCATCGGCGTCTGCAACCAGTGGTGCCCGCCCGCCATGTTCACGGCCTGCATGGGCATCGCGGCCGCCGGCGACAGGTTCGACGACCGCGCGCAGCAGGACGCGCTGCTCGAGGTCCTGCGCATCACGGAGCTCGATCACGGACGACCTACGACGGCCGTCAGGGCGCAGCTCAGGGGGTGTTGGGGGCGGGAGGAGGTATAACAGTGAAATGGAGCACTGACGTGGATCAAAGGCAGCGCAGGCGTTGGTTTGGTGCTTTTTAGATACGATACCCCTGGAGTAGATGGCTAATAATCACGGCGTGCGTCGATTTGCACTACATCATCTGTCACAGTACATCATCACTCGTCACAGTACCTCAACGTGATGCAGTCACTGCATATTGCAACTACTGTAGAGTACATGTCATATCACTAATATTCGCACAACTGTCGAAGAAAACTCCGCCCGGCCACGACGGCCGGCGCAATGCAATGGTCCAGGCTAAGCGGACCCGTTCCCGCCGGCCGCTCTCTAACCACGACGCCAGATGCCCGTTTTTTCTGTCTGCTTCAACATGTCAAGAGGCCGACCACTTCGACCCAAATAGTCCACTACCTCACCCCGGCTTCCCCGACACCCCTCACCCGATCTGCGGCGTCCCGCCCGCCTTGTCAATAGTCGCCTCCGTCGCTGCGCTCGCAGCGCTATCGCGCCTATCGCGCAGGAACGGCCTCGTCGTCATCCCCTCGATGCCGAGCCCGACCTCGCCCACGCGCCTGAGCACGAGCAGCAGCGCCCCCCTGAGCTCCGACGACATGTCCTTGCTCAGCAGCTCGACGACCATGGGATAGAACTCCTTGACGTGTCCCGAGAACGCCTCCTCGGGAAACGCCGCGTAACCCTCGAGCACGTCGACGACGACAGGCCGCCACGCGACGATGTTACGGTGCTGGCTGTCCTCCTCGAGCGTGACGTAGTCGCCGATGATGTCCTTGCACAAGGGGACGAGCGCCTTCTCAATGTCGGAGCGCGCGGCCGCGCGCTCCTCCGAGTCGTCCGCGTACATCCGGAACAGGATGGCGACGTACGTCGCCGCGGCGCCCGACTCCTGCTTCAGCAGGTTCGGCGCCTGCTTCATGAACCCTTCGCGCCAGAGCCGCATCCGCAGCTCCTTGTCCGCGTTGAAGCGGCGCGCGAACAGGTACGAGCGCTTCAGCAGCGCCATGAGGCGCAGGAGCTCCGTCGACGGGATCTGCGTGTATACGTTGTCGTTGCTGAAGAGCTCGTTGACCGTCTCGATCATCAGCAGCTGCAGGACGCACCGCGAGATGATGCGGTTGAAGTAACGCCGGCGGGCTGCCGTCACCACCACCGGCTGCGTCTGGAGGTTTGAGGAGGGTTTGAATTCCTCCAGGGCCGTGTCTGCCGTGGGCGTCTTGTTGTCTTCCTCCTCCAACTTGTCTGCGGCGGTGATAATCGACGCCGTCTCGGCATCGGTGCCGTTTCGCTCGGATCCGTTGATCTTGAGCGACTTCTCGTCCACAGGCTCCTCGGCGGTGGGGCTCAGCGGGCCGGAGAAGTCGAAGCCGTTCGATGGCAGTTCCAACGATGCCGTGCTGTTGATCGTCGTTGCCGAGAAGAGCTGGTGCGCCGTCGTACGGGCGAACAGCTCGCAGAATGCACCGACGATCTTGGTCCAGTGCTCCTGCGTGAACTTGTAGACGTTCTTCAGAATTAGCTGCTGGAGGCAGTTGCTTCCGATTCGGGAGATGGTGTCGTTCTCCTGGCAGATGCAGAGCGCCAGCAGCTCGAGGAAGCGGTCCAACATGTGCTCCAGGGCGTCGAAGTAGTGCGTGAACAGAGTGATCATGTTACGAAGCGCTTGGATCATGGTCGTCGACAGCCACACCGACAGCTCCTCGTGGTTAAGGGCGCTCGTCAAGTCAGGCCGCGACCGCAGCACCATGAAGATGGGGTACAGTTGCTGGCGCCAGAGGATATCCCAGAACTCGGGAGGGAACTTGCCGCCGTGCGTGAGGAGCGCATCGAAGAAGTACTCTAGCGCGTTCGAGCGCACTTCGAGATCCTCTCCCGTCATCAGGACGTCGTGGAAAGCGAAGAGAACGGGGAACCAATAGCCCTCCTCGACCGTAGTCTTGTTCTGCTTTCGCTGGAGCGCGTCCTGGCCCTTGGCGGTCTGCTCCTTGTCGTGCATGCCATCACCCGACAGTGGGCACTCGGGAGTCTTGAGCATCTTCGGGATGATCGACTTGAGAGTCTCCAGAGCCTGCAAGCTCTTCTTCTGGAATCTCATGTTCTTGGAGAACTCGGTCAAGCAGACGATGAGGTCTGTGAAGGCGCCTTGCGAGATGACAACGCCAAATTTGGTCTTGTAAACCTGACTGACGTTCTCATATGCAAGATTGACAATACTCTCGTGCTGCTCTCGCGCCGCGACGGTGAAGACCCCAAACATGGTCCGCCAGCCGGATCGAATCTGATCGCCCCTAGCCTGGATCATCTGGATGAGGCACCTCAGCACCATGTCCTTGACTGTGATATTCCGTGCGTTGGACAGGATGTGCTCAAAGGGCTTGAGGAAGTCCTTCTGGAACTTGAAACCAGGCAGCTCCTCAATGTCGAGGAAGTTCATCGACAGCTGCCGCAGAGCGTCCAGGGCAAAGAACACAATGTTGGTGTTGTTGTGGCAGCCAACGCGGTTGAAGTGCTCGCCCATGATTTCCCATGTGCGAGTCCATTCGAAGCGCACACGTTTCATGTTGTAGTAGGCGATTTCGACAATCTTCTGTAGACTGTACGTCCTCGGCGAGTCGTTCGAGCCAGACACCTTGATCTCCTCCCAGCTGACCTCGGTCAACGCCTGTGTAAAGTGGACGACAGCCTCACCGTCGAGGTTGGCCGTGTTGGCAAAGATCCGGTCGACTGCCTTGACCAGCTCATCTGAGCGGCCCTCCTGAGCGATGGCGGCGGAGAAGCCCTGGGGTCCAGTGCCGGCTCGAGGGCGCCCCGTTCGCTTGGCTTGCATGGATTTGCGCGAGTCTCCGGTGCCCTGGCGCTCGAATCGCGCATTGGCGACATCGGGGATGGTGTTTTCGTCGACACCGCCGGAGATGAGCTGCAGTCGATCGAGCTGACTGATGCAGAAGAGGATGTCCTTCCAAGAAGAACGGAGGGTGTTTCCATCGGTCTGCCCGAGTTCCAACAGAACCTTCAATGCTTCGACGTGCTTGGCGAGCATGTCCTGTGGGTTGTTTAAGTTCGCCGTGTTTCGCAAGGCCGAGATAAAGGCCTCTCGCGGCGTTGACAGGTCGAAGGTGCAAGCGATCTTAGTAGCGAGCTTCATACCTTCCAAGCACAGCCTGTTCACGACGATGTTCTGGGCCTTCTGCATCTGACTGGATAAGGACGAGAAGTACGACATCCATGTGACGTCAAACATCGGGCCAATGTGCTGGTAGGAAGTGGCGGGGATGAACCTCACGCCTGCCCGCTGGGCGTTTCGCCGTTGTGTCCTGAGGAGGTTCTTAAACAACTGCTCCGACTTGGCCGCAATCTCAACAGACTGCGCCAGGTAGGCCTCGCGCTGCAGATCTCTGCCCATGTTCGAGAGGGCCTGACCGAGACCTGCAGCGATGCCCGTAGGCTGGGACTGCAATGTGCCAGCTGCTGCGGCAGCGTCCCGCTCACTCTTGAGTACAATCTCGTTGCTTTCGATCTCATCATAGATACCAATCAAATACTCAGGCGGCAAGTCAGCGTCGTCGTTAATGCCGCGGTTGTTCTTGATGAAGTCATCTTTGCTCATACGTCTGGCGATCTTGCTACTGTGGAGATCAGTGTTGAGCAAGATCACCGAGTAGGCCAAGACATAAGCAGTGTCGGCGTTGGCAAAGGCATTGGGGTTGCCCATGACGTATCTGTTGGCGAATTTGAGCATGAATCGATCGATCTTCTGCGCCTCGCCGGGAAGTCGGAAGGACTGGAGGAACGTGCGCAGAGAGTCCACGAAGCGCCTCTTCGTGAAGTCCATGGCATCGACGAAGGCGTGCATGATCTCGATGTTCTTAGCTTCGCCTTCACCCAGGTATTCGCCAATCTGTGCCTTGTCCAGTCGGTCTTCCGCCAACAAGAAGCGCGCGATGTCCTCGGAGCTGTCGCTAGGGATGAACCCTTCCTTGATAAGCAGAGCGACACCTCGTTTCGGCTTGAAGTTGAATTGTCTGATGGCGTTGTTCAGTGCCGTTTTCCTAGCTTTAGCTTTCTCGAGGAACGCAGGATCATCCTCCAACATGGGAGTTCCTGGTTGCGTCGGGGTGTCGTTTCTCGACGTCGTCTCTGCCAGGCTAGGCTCTATTGAAGGGCGCAGGTCTTCCGATACTCTGGCATCATCGTCTGCTTCAGGTGGTCTCAGGCTCGTATTCCGGTCGGTACGGACAGAAGCAGACCAATCAACCATGGATCGGAGAGATTCCACGAGCGCATCGAGAGATATCCTCTTGAGGACATACTCCTTTGGAATCTCGGATTCAGGATCTGGCGGAGGCACGATTTGGGCCACCGACAGTGGCGGAGGAAGAATGGGCCGAAGCTGCCAGTCTGCGCCCGAAGGGGTCCTGGCTGCCTTTTCCTCATACAGCTGTTCCTGCAGCGGTGTGATGGTGACCGCTGCTGTCGAGAACTTGGACAGGTCCTCGATGATTGACTGGAAGACATTGTCGACGTTGCCTTCGCAGTCGTAATTGAGATAGATCTCCACGAGACCCCTCGAGTCGGCGCAGAACCTGTTGAGAACGTTCAGGACAGTCATCTTCTGGTTAATGGGTGCTGTCTTGCGAGCCAGCACGGCCAGATAAATCTCATTGAGGAAGACGGCAATTTCAAGCTATGAAAGTCAGTACAAGCCAATGCATCGAGCGTCTGATGGCGCACCTTGAATTGCTCCCTCATGTACTTGAGGATAAGCCAGAAAATCTCCGAGCAGACGTCGAAAATTCTGGGTACCGAACTGGCTCCGTTTCGGGTGATGCCGAGGCAAATGTAGTACTTGATCGCCTGGATAAAGGTGGTGACCTCGTTGTTCTTGGTATTCCTGATGGTACAAATGGGCGAAGTGAAGACGGAGATGTGGTTGTTGAGGAGAGTATGGATGAGATGAAGCGAGATCAGCTTCGACCGCATCGGCTGTCCCCGAAGATCATAGAGCTGCTCGGGCGGGAGCACTTTTGTGGAAAGGTTGCAGAAGGACCTGAACACGAGGTAGGCGTCACGGATGTAGACCTCATCCTCGGCGTCCAGCTCATCGTTATCGTCGTCCTTGTCATGAGGCGGAGAGGATGATTGCGATTGCTGCGACTCGGTGCGCTTCATGGCATTGCCCGGCTTGATCTGGGACACCATTGTCGGGCCTTCGCCCAGGGCGGAATCGTCGAAACCCTTGTTGTTCTCGAGATCCTTGAGGGTCAGCTTGGCCTGGCCATCGGTGTCGGCAGGTTCCTTCTCTGACTCGGCTTCGTCGTCATCATCGTCGTCCTGTGCTTGCTCTCCATCGGCGCCGCCGTGCCCGGCTCCATTGACGGAGTCGTTGTCGTTGGCAGGGTCAAACGTGACGTTGCTCGAGCTATGTCGGCCCTTGGAAAGACGGGCTTCCTTCATGTGCAGCCGTGTCTTAACGCGCTCGAAGACTGTGCCGACCATCTGCGCCAATGTTCCCTGTGCCATCTGCTGATTTGCTGTGCTACGCGACAGCAGGAAGACATTGTAGACTTGGCGGACTGCCTTGAGCAGGCCAGCGCCGTGCACGACGATCTTGTCATTGAGCACGGCCGCCAGCAGCGACTTGACAATCTGAAGTTGGATCTCGACGGGCGTCGTCTCGCCCTGGAAGCAGTCGCATATAGTGTCGATGCATCTTTCGATCAGAGGTGGCGGCGCAGTGGTTTCGGCTCCTTCCGAGTCGGCCGGCGGGGGTGTTGCGACAGCGAAGTGGGAGTAGGAGATGAGCTTGCCAATGCAGTCGAGAGCACTGGTAATGAGCTGGGGGTAGCCGGTCTTTGTTGCCAGGTGCAAAGGCGCAAAGACGACCTCCGGGTCTGGCTGCTGTTGCGGATCCGTCTCCTTGATATGGGCGAGGGTCTTCTGGAGCGACTCGGAAAGTTGCTTGTGTCGCTGTGCATCCTTGGAGGCCGCGATGGCCTCCAGATTGGAGACGAGGAACTTGATGGAGCTCATGGGCGCACGTGGAGCAGCAATGATGCCATTCGGATCGTATCTGTGGTCAACTGTAGAACGGAACAAGTGGGAGCGTATGGAGCTCTGGAGATGGTGGAACGCGCGTGTCCTCAAGCCGTCGGCGCAGGCATTGGGTTTTGACTTCAGCTGGGAACAAGGAGCTGAGAAGCAGGAAAAGTGGTGAGCTTAAAGGTAGGTAGGTATCTAGAAGAAACCAGAGGTGCTGCTGGAAAGGAATGGATCAAAGAGACCCCTGACGTGGACTTTTGGGCACAGACACGAGATGGAGGCCGCACTCTAAAATGATTCCATGGGGGCCAGCTTGCCAAAGAGCGACCCTTGACGTGGAGCTCTGTCGTCTGTGAACCTAAAGGTACTCGTGGCGTGGACACGACGCTGAGGCCCGTGCACGTCTTTGTCATCCGGGAGGCTCCCGGATCTTATCGATAAGATTGCGGGAGCGCCAGGAGTGATTTGGCGCCCAGACCAGGACGGTGTTCCAGCTGCGGTAATAGCCCGGAACGCGCGTGTCCAGCCAATGAAGATGGGGGTCATTCAACAGAACCGTCAGTTTCTGCAACAATTCCTAGAAGCAAGAGGGTGTTCTAGAGAGGATGGAATAATTATTCCATGCATTTGCTTAGAGTCTATCATTTATCTCAGTTCAAATAAAGGTTGATTGACCGGAAACACCCCCGTCGACCCCTTTTCCGAGTACATCCGATCAGCGTCTGCAACGCTCCCGTGAATTTGTCGGGGTGCGCTAGCCCCCAAAACAGCCTAGCGCCCCAAGCTTCCATCGGACAACGGAGCTCAACGCAAAAAATCCCAAGCCCCAACTTCACTTCGCCCTCCGGAGCAAATCATCTCGATAATAATCCCGCGTCGTCTCTTTCCTACCTCAACTCCCCCAATCCGTCCTCAATTGCTCTCGGCCTACTCGTCCGAAGCAGGCGTCTCGTCTCTCCAGGGGTCCAGCATCTGCTTATTCCTCCCCTCTCCTCAATCCAACCGCCCCGGCGACGACCATCTCGACGAACCCGACAACATGATCTCCACGGTCCTGCGAAGGCGCGTCCCGGCCGCCGGCCTCATTCGCAATGGCCTCTCCTCGCACATCATCCGCTGCTACGCCAGCTACCCCCCTCACACCGTCATCAAGATGCCCGCGCTGTCCCCGACCATGACTGCGGGCGGTATCGGAGCCTGGCAGAAGAAGGTTGGCGACTCCATCGCTCCCGGCGATGTCCTCGTCGAGGTCGAGACGGACAAGGCCCAGATGGACTTTGAGTTCCAGGAGGAAGGCGTCATCGCCAAGATTCTCAAGGAGTCTGGCGAGAAGGACGTCGCTGTCGGCAACGTAAGCACAACCGACCCCTTTTGCCCGCCCGCATCGTGATGCGCGGATCTGTATCGCGCGCCGCGCTAACCCGGATCCCTCTTTTAGCCCATCGCCGTCCTCGTTGAGGAGGGTGTCGATGTCAAGGCCTTCGAGGGCTTCTCCGTCGAAGATGCCGGCGGCAACGCCTCGAAGCCCGAGCCCAAGAAGGAGGAGAAGTCTGAGGCCAGCTCTACGCCCGCCCCCGCCCCCGAACCCGAGGTCGAGGACGCCGGCTTCACCACCGGCCCCATCGAGCCCGCCCTGAACCGTGAGCCCAACGCCTCCCCCGCCGCCGTGCGCCTGGCCAGGGAGAACGGCATCAAGGTCTCCGGCGTCAAGGGCACCGGCAAGGGCGGCAAGATCACCGAGGAGGACGTCAAGAAGGCCCTCTCCTCCCCGGTCACCGCCGCCCCGGGCTCCACCTACGAGGACATTCCTTTGTCCGGCATGCGCAAGACCATCGCCAGCCGCCTCCAGGAGTCGGTCCAGAACAACCCCCACTTCTTCGTCACCAGCAGCATCTCCGTCTCCAAGCTGCTCAAGCTGAGGGCCGCCCTCAACGCCTCCGCCGAGGGCCAGTACAAGCTGTCGGTCAACGACTTCCTCATCAAGGCCATCTCGCTCGCCGCCAAGCAGGTGCCCCAGGTCAACTCGAGCTGGCGCGGCGACGTCATCCGCCAGAGCAGCACCGTCGACGTCTCCGTCGCCGTCTCCACCCCCACCGGCCTCATCACCCCCATCGTCACGGGCGTCGAGGCCCGCGGCCTCCGCTCCATCTCCACCACCGTCAAGGAGCTGGCCAAGCTGGCCCGCGACCAGAAGCTCAAGCCCGAGCAGTACCAGGGCGGCACCATCTCCATCTCCAACATGGGCATGAACCCCGCCGTCGACCAGTTCACCGCCATCATCAACCCCCCTCAGTCCACCATCCTCGCCATCGGCAGCACCCAGAAGGTCGCCGTGCCCGTCGAGAACGACGACGGTACCACCGGCGTTCAGTGGGACGAGCAGATCAAGATCACCGCCAGCTTCGACCACAAGGTCGTCGACGGTGCCGTCGGCGCCGAGTTCATCAAGGAGCTCAAGAAGGTCCTCGAGAACCCTCTTTCCTTCCTCCTGTAAAGGGGCGGATTTGCAGAAAGGGCGGGAGAACCACATCGGCGACGCGAAGGAGTCATGTTGAGAAGTTTGGAATGCTACGGGGCGCCTCCGGCGTGAGGCTTAGATATCCGGGCCAGCGGGCTCAGGGCGACCGGCGCCTTTGTGCCTGAGGGGCGGGCGGGTTTCTTCGAGCGCAGGTGGGGGAGAACGCGATGGCAGATGGCGCGCGACGCAGTCGGGAATATGGATCCTTGACTGGAAATGGGGGCTGACGGCCACCCTACCCCCTCCAAAACCCCTTGTACAGTGATCTCATGATTAATTCTGCTGAAGAGGTTGCTGTCTTGTACATTGGTTTCCTTTTTTCCCTAGAATACAAGCAGGTGCCTTTTCATCATGATGTCGTTCCTCTGTCTAGGTATCGTGAAAGCGAATCGTCGAGCCAGCTGCTGGCCTGGCCCTGTTTCGGATGACAAGACATGGCGCCGATTTGCGCATGTCCTCCGAGACACGGCATGGGGCACTCGATGCTGTGTAAGCCATCTGTACGATCAACTCGCCGGGCGGGTACAGCTTCACGCTGTTGCCCTGACACAGGAGATGGCGCACAGGGCGTATTGAATGCTCATCTTTACGCCGTGCAAGCTACCTGACGTGGCAACAGTACCTATCAAGGCCTCGAGATGCTGTCAATACCTATCAGACAATCATTCATGGTAAGAAACCCTGCAGCACCGAGCTGATATGAGAAATGTCTCGGAAAGCAGTGCGTTCAGTGTTGTACCCTCGAAGCACTTCAACCTCAGAGATGAGAGTTAGTTGAGGTTCATCGTTGGGTGCCACGATCAAATCAGCCAACAAGATTAATACTAACTCTCCCGCATGTTCGGAGCAGAGTCATGGCGCTGAGTGAGAGATACATGACTAGGGGCAGCTGTTAAAATTGACTGGGTCTCTCTGAACTCTCCACGACAGATGTGGTTTTCGTCAGAGAGTGTCGACGAGCGGGATCCAGTCCAGAACATCGGCTGTGTCAGCCTGCCAAGATGCCGTGGAACAGCGGTCCTGGCAATGGGCTGAGGACATTCCCTTGGGGCTGTCTCACGGTGATCCGACTCGCAGAGACATCTTCCAGCCCACGTTTCCTCCCATGTAAAGGCCATGGAACTGCAGGAAAAGAGAATACATTTCTACGATTTCTTCATCACTTGTGTAACAGACAACACAGCAGGCCACCCAACGCAGCTGTTCGGTCACCGAGATCATGGATGGAAATCCCTGGTCTGGCGTTTGGGCCAACAGGGCGGTGTCGGCTACCAGGTTGCTTGTCAGGCACCCAACAGATGGACCGAAGTCGCCGCGCAGGAGTTGCCTCACCAGGAAACAAGCAACATCTGAGAGTATTCCAGCCGTAATATATGAAGATAAGGCGCGATGGCATACCGGAGGTGCATCCCGACACTGGCGTTTGCGCGGCGACGTCTTTCCGGGGACAGACCAGTCGGGTACCGAGGGCTTCGGGCGTGGTATTCGTGACCTCCATGGGTGTCAGGTCATGCGCAAGTCATCGAAGACATCTTCGACCAAGCTCATGGGGGGCGGATGATTCCTGAACAGGATCGTCGTCTGACTTATCTGACGGAGATAGAGCGTCACAGTGCAAAGAGAACCTCGTCTCAGGAACCGGCCGTCAAGTCCCCGGCGTGACTGGCTCGGCCTTGGAATGGCTGAATAGATGTCTCGAAACAGATACCGCGATGTTGTGATCTGGTCTCGGACTACGGACATTGGCTAAGAGTGATGATTTGAGGGGAAGGTATTGAGCTGAGGTTGAAAGACTCCGGGTTACGGTGTGTTGTTGAGCTCCGAGGTTAAGATCAAGGATATAAATACTGCCTTCAACTTCACCCGGTACGGAACTTTTGATAGAGCCAAATAGCCATCACCTCAGCACTCTCACAGAACACAATCGCTTGCACAACCAGGTCATCTTCGTCATGATTCTCCTCAAGCATTTCCTCGCGGCCGCAGCTCTTCTCGCCTCCGCCGTCATCGCCGACGAGCCAAAGACCGATGCCGAGGCCGCGGAGTGGTTCGGTCAGCTCGACACCATCACCGTCCCCGACGTGCCCGTCCTTGAGGTGCGCGGCAAGAATGCCGACGACGACGACCGCCGGGGCCGCTGGCCCACGTCCTGGATGAATGATCCCTACAGAGGCCTTTCCTGCCCCCGTGGCCTCGACTTCAACCTCCCCAGGAGGAACAACTGCAACCGCAACAGCTGCTTCAAGTACGTCGTCATCCACAGAGCCGCCCAAGCAGCACACGACTGACCCTAGGTGATAGTTCCTTCCTAAACACCCGCGACGGCGGCCGTGTAAGTGGCCTTCCCAGCACCCGCGTCCCCAGAACCTCGCTGACAACGTCCAGCACTGCCCCTCCGAGGCCTACGGCTTCTGCTGCGTCTGGCTGTCCGCCGGCGACTACGCCAGGCAGTGGGCCGTCAGGACCAACTACATCTTCAACAGGGTGCCCTACACCAGAGACTGCCGGGGGAGGAGGGACAGCGTCCGGGACATCGTCAGGGGCATCGACGACGTCTGCGGTTGTAGCGTTGGCGGTAGGGTCCTCATTGGGAACGATTCGGAGTACTTTAGGCTCAGGGGCAGTAGAGCCGGTGATTCCATCTGTCGCAGGAACCGGGACCGCAACGACCAGAGGGTCTAGTCACTTGGCTTTACCTGTACGGGAGGACTTGGATTTTGGGTTGAGAGGTCGTGGAGCGAGTGCAGGCGTCGAGTCGCGATTTGGCGATCTCGGTCCCTGGGCAAACAGGTAGTTGCACGAGACGATGGGGCCGAGGACCCTGGCCCCGGATGAGAACGGTTCCTGTCAAGTCACTCCTTCACGTCAGCTTATGAAACGAGTAGATATATTTGACCAAGCATCAGTGCTTAACCATCCCTCGCTTGTCACCCGCTTGGTCTGGGTCGAACATGATATAACCGGGTGCATGCCTCGACCAAATGCTGGTGTGGCTCCGTGTTCACTCCATGATCTCCATAACGAAAGCCCGCAGGCCCTCAGCTTCCTCCGGAACAGTCCTGTCGGGGAGGCTGAGCAGCGCAGCCTTGAGCACATTGTCGTTCTCCGTCGCCCTTCCCACGACATCCTTGAGGGTCGAGATGATGGAGGCCCGGTCGTTGCCGCCCTGGTCCACCCGGATGCGCATGAGGCTGACGAGGGCCTCGAAGAAGTCGATGAGGCTGAGGTGCATGAGCATATCCGTCTTGTCCACCATTTTACAGCCGACGAACTCCAGCAGCGGGGGGAAAGCTGGTATTGGTGCCGATTCCATCCCTTCTATCTGCTCAGGTTCGTCGGCTACGAGTGGCCGGGAGACGTAGCTGAAGTTCAATGCCGCCAGCCTGGGAAGGAGACGCAGGAGGCGTCCCTGGGCCAGCGAGGCCTGGTGCGGCGAAATCGGCTGTTCGAAGTCCGTCGTGAAGCTGGTGGACACGTATATTAAGGCCAGCACATACAATTCCGAGGTGAGGCGTTGCCAGAGCTTGCCGGAGCCTGTCGGCCGCTCGCTGCCGTTGGCACGTCCTGTCGCGCTGCTGGACCACGCGATGCCGTCGACCGTGACGGCGTGTTGCACCTGGCGCAGGGGTGCGACCTCGGAGTCCGTTTCCAGGAGAGCATACAGCACCTTGCTGCCTTTCTCGGCGACCTCGACCTCGGGGGTGAAGAGCCATCGCCGGACGAGATTCGAGCGTACATAATAGTGCATTTCTGCCACCATTTCCACGTCCGAGGGGTTCGAGGCCGCCTTCTCCAGGATGGTCATGGCCAGGATGTTGGCTGACGGGGCTTCTGACCTCAAGGCTTTCAGGATGGCCGCCTCGCCGGTCAGGGACATGACCTGAGTGAATGATAACGGTACTATGAGTTTGGACGTGAGAGAGACTAGTGCCGTGGGATCTTGATTTGTAAGAAGGAGGGCCTTCGCCAACTTGGGCAGTAGAGTTGGCAGGAGAGGGGGGATGTTCGTTTCTGAGTACTGTCAGGATATCTCATCATGTGCCCAGGAGGTCAAGTCAAGACTCACCGTTGAGCTGAAGCACGACATCATCGAATAACTTGGCATCGTGAGGCGTTTCGCGGTCTGCAAGGATGGCATCGATATGAGCTTCAAGCTCAGTGAGCCCCGTGATGGGGATGCTGCTCATGGTGTATTCGGGGACAACGGGGAGCATCTGAGCGTTGAGCAGCCGAAGTTACAGCCCCGAAAAGGCAGACTCCAAGACTTCGTTGTCGATCTGAATGAGGTATGTTTGGTATACAAGCCGGACGGCCTCACATGGAGCAATCGGGACGAGGACAGCCTGGAAGTGATGGCGGGGAGGAGACAGCGGAGGGGCTTCAGGGCCGTGAGGTGGGGTTTTAAGGGTTGAGGCTGCTTCCCTTTCGGGGAGCTTGCTGCAGGCAGGCGGGGCTCACGTCACTGGCAGTGCTCCCGTCCCGCTTCCCAACTTGAACATGGAGCCTGGAGCTGCTCCGTCGCCCTCCCGTCTTTACCCCGCTAAAAATTTGGAGGCGGGAAGAGGTCGAACTTCTTCCGAAACAAAACGCATTCACCATTCTCAATGACTCCCTCGGCGCACTCCTGACATCTACCATCCTCTGAAACGACCGTATACAACAACACACGGCTGAATCGACTCAATTGGTTCCTCTGAACCCTACGCTCCCTCCTTGATGTCGCGCGGCGGAGGCAGAGGCGGCGGTCGCGGCGGCCGTGGTGGGGGACGAGGTGGTGGAGGATTTGCGCTCTCGTGGGAGAATGAAGAGACAGACTCGCGACCTTCGGAGCTATTCCCCGTATGTTGCGCCCTTCTGCTACCCTGTCACAGACTCGTCTCGGACAATCGAACCAGCTGACTCTTCTGCTCCCGTCCAGCCTTACCGAGTGCCACACGCGAAACCGCTGAGCGCCCAAGAACAGCGCTTCGTCAACTCCTTCCTCCTCATTCGACACCAGATCCATGAGTCACCGTTACACACGGCGCGCAAACTCGCCCCCACCAGCCTCACCGCGACCTCTGCGCAGAAACACTACGGCCAGGCGCAGCTCAACGCAAAGTACGCCGCCTCCTCGGGCGCGCTGCGATCGCGAGCCAACGTCGACCCCTTCACCGCCGTCCCGACGTACAGCCAGCGCTTCACGCGGCAGGAGAGAACACTGCCGGACTTCAGCTCCCGCCCCTTCTGCCCCGAGTTCGTCCCGAAAGAGCTCCATGCCACATTCGAAGGCACGGACGGCGAGCGGGGCGTCACCGCGTCGACGGGAAAGAGGAAGCGCATCACCCTGTCCAGGGTCACGGCGCTCCCCACGGCAGAAGACGTCTTCGGCATCAACATCAACGGGGACGCCGCGTACGACGACGAGTGGGCCGAGGGCGACGATGAGGAACACCTCGACGGCCAGTCCAACAAGAAGCGGGCCCTCGAGGCGCTCGCGAGGATAGGCGTCGACGACGAGCCCGCCGAGGGCCTCGAGGACGAAGAGCTCGAGGAGGGCCAGGACGAGGACCAGGACGAGGAATACGACGACGAGGACGCAGGCGACTATAATGCGGAAGAGTACTTCGAGAACGGCGACGACCTCGAGGACGACGGCGGGGACGACGGCGGAGGCGGCGACGAATATTAGTACTAGGCTCGCGCCGGTCCTCGTGCTGCTGCTGCCGCGCCTTTTTGGACAGAGAGGGGCGCTGGGCTGGAGTTCTGGACAAGACCTCCCGTCGCCTGTGGCGGGAGAGACGAACAAAAAAGCGTTTGGTGTAAACGGGGCGTTTTGGACATTTATTGTGTACACCAGCACCCGCACGGGACATGGGAGGTGGGCAGAGACGAACCTGGAAGTTCACAGATACCCGCACGCATGCATGAATTTCCCACGGACAGTCGCCAGCAAGAACAGTTTTCGTGATGTGGGTATCTCGTCGGCCGGCTTGCGCCGAGCTTGAATCCATTTGACTTCCCCGTACGGAGGCCCTGCGCCTTCGTGACCGGGGACAGAGCTAGCTATTCGCTTCCCATCCGCTATGCTTTTTCTATCCAGTCGCCAGCTTCCATGTCGCGAGCGACAATATCCTCCACGCACAACGGCTCGTTTGCGTCTATCGTGGGCCGTATCCACGACCGCCAGGTTCAACGCCCAACGCCGCCCATTCTCATCTCGGCTGATGGCATCTGCGGCTTTGTCAGTGGTGCTAACCTGACGAAGAACAAAAGATAGACGTACCCAGTGGTGCCGAATTTGATGTTACAAGACACGGCGCCCAAGGGGGCGCCGAGGGAGAAAACGCCACGCTCGAGAAACCCTACTTGCGGTGCGGCAGGGGCCGGAGCTGCAGCTCGCTCAGCTTCTCGCGTGTGTCGATGATGGCGCTGGCCGAGCGCACTATCTCATCGCCCAGGGCCTTCGTGACATCCAGCAGCTCGACGGCGAAGCCGAAGGCCGGGAACTGCGGCGCGCCGTCCCTCAGCGCGCGCATGCGCTCGTAGAGCCCGTTCTCGACGCCGGGCATGTGTTGCTCCATCTCCCTGATCTTCTGGACCTGGAACCTGTGCATCTCGTCGAGGCGCTCGGCCTCCTTGGAGAAGAGCGTGATGCAGTCCTCGAGGTTCGGGTCGCTCTCGTCGCGCTCCGGCGTCTTCTCAGCCGGCTTGCTGGCCGTGAGCCAGGTCGTGTGGTAGTGCGCGGGCAGCTTGAGCTGCTCGGCGCCCTTGAAGGCGGCCTTGGCGATGTCGGCGTCCGACTTGATCAGGTCCTTCATGTTGGCCACGACCTTGACGTCGTCCTCGAGCGTCGTCTTGACGCCGTCGAACTTGCGCTGGAGCCAGCTGACGTCGTGCGTGAGGCGCTCGAGGTCGCCCTTGTGCCCGGCGCGGAACTGGGCGATCTGGTCGGCGTGGCCCTTGAACGTCCGGATCACGTTGTCGCACATCTCGATCTCCTTCTGCAGCTCGGGCGTGAGGTCGCTGAACTTGGTGGTGCCTCTCACGTTGGCGAGGTCGATGCGCACGCCGGGGACGGTCTGCTGGTTGGTCGACTGGCCCATCGTCAGACCTGTTGTCTGCTGGCCCGTGGCCGTTGACTGGCCGCTGGAACAAGTTAGCGATGGAGCGTGGCGTGTAAACAGGGAGGGGCAACGTACAACATGCTGGGTTTTGCCTGTGTCTGGGCCTGGCTCTGGCCGAACAGTCCCCCTCCGGTATTCTGCGTTTGCTGGGCGCCTCCAAACAAGCCTCCGCCAGTTTGTTGCTGCTGGGGCTGGTTTGCAGTTGACGAGCCGAAGAGGCCACCGGACTGCTGCTGTTGCTGTTGCTGTTGAGGTTGTGTTGTTGTTGTGCTGCCGAAAAGACCGCCGCCTGCAGGCTTCTGCTGCTGTTGTGTGTTGCCGAAGAGGCCGCCGCCTGTTGTGCCGGTGGTAGCGCCACCGCCGAAAAGCCCACCACCAGTCTGCCCTTGCTGTTGGTTCTGCTGTTGGTTCTGCGTGTTGCCGAACAGGCCTCCCGTTTGACCCGTCTGTTGTGTGGTGGTGCCGCCAAAGAGACCGCCAGCTTGTGCCGGTTGGGAGGTGCTACGGGACAGGTCGTGTTAGCAAGCGACCAAATACATAGCTTTGCTATTTTGCGTAGGCGGCCGAGACACTCCACATACCTGGCATTGGCCGAGGTGGTGTTGATGCTGAGGCCAAGGCCTCCGGGCTTGAACATGGTGCCGGCTGGTCCTTCTGGACAGTCGCTCCGAGAAAGGGTCGTTTCCTGGCCGGGGTGTCAGGCAATGAACCGGCAAACGCTCAATGTGTGAGCCGTGGACGACGGGTGCGACAGTGGTTTCGTTTGCGCCGGTGAAGCTTTAAAGAAAGATGCAGACGCGTTTGCTGCAAGACACCGCGAGCTTTGGACCTGAGCTCGAAGGGTCGTTCTGGTTGGCTGAATTAGGCGGGGCTTGGCTCCGCGCTTATCGGACCATCTTCGGCTGATAACAAAGGGAAGCTTCCATCCCCAAACGACGTCGAGCTCTTGAAAGCTTCCCTGGGGAACAACTTTCTTTGTACTCCATCAGCACGACACATTGATCGCCATGGATATCGACGACGAAGAGGATTTCTACGAGCCTGAGCCTAGCTCAACGGCGACCGCAAGCAAGCCAGCCAAGACCGAAGATGCGCCCACAGCAAGCACACCTGTAGCAACAACAGAATCCAAGGCCGAGCCGAAAGCAGAGCTGGAGGAGGGCGAAGAGGAAGATGAGGAGGGTGCGATGGATGAGGATGATGACTCCGACTCGGTGAGTTGCACGCGCTTTTGCCAGAATGCAGAGCTAACGCGACACTCATGCAGGACATTGACATCATCACGGAGCGCAAAGACGGCACCAAAGCAGCCCCTCCAACGTACGCGCACCTGCGTCAACCCTAATTCAACCTCTGCTGACGCGCATAAAGACAATCCAGATATAGTGACATCCGAAATATCCCCCAACGATCCACATCCAACGAAGCCTCGGTAAAGCCAGCACCGGCCCGTAGCAAGTCCCCGTCGACCAAGCCCGAGACCGCTTCCAAGCCACTTGCCGTTCCCAGCGCCGACAAGGCCGCCGCTGCAGCGTCGAGCTCCAAGATTGATGTCGAGGGCAACCCGGTGTACACTCCGGCAGGAAAGCGCATAACAGCAGTCAACATCGACGAGGGTATGTTCATCCCCCATCATCTCGTCAATCGTCCACTAACACTCCTCAGACCTCGGCGAGCACGACAAGCCGTGGCGCAAGCCTGGCACTGACATCAGCGACTATTTCAACTACGGCTTCGACGAATTCACATGGGCCCTGTACGCTGCCAAGCAGGAGTCTATCCGCGGCGAGTTCAACACGGACTCCCTCATGGGCGGCAACAAGAAGATGATGGAGGACTTCGGCATGATGATGATGGGCGGCGCGGGCGGTATGAGCATGCCCGGCGGCCCCCAGGCCGGCGGTGGCCAGGGCGGTATGCCAGGCATGGACGGCATGCCCCCGGAGATGCAGGCCATGATGCAGGCCATGATGAGTTCGGGCATGGACCCCAGCCAGATGGACCCGTCGGCCATGTCGGCCATGTTCTCTGGCATGCAGGGCCAGGGCGGCGGAGGCCAGGCTGGACAGCAAAACTTTGGTGGGCAGGGCGGCTTCGGGAACCAGGGGCAGTTCGGTGGTTACGATCAACAGGGCATGGGGGGCGGCGGCGGCGGCCGTGGAGGCTTCGGCGGACGTGGCAGGGGAGGTCGGAGATGGTGATCTCTGATACCTTGTCAGTCCGTGTCTTCCATAGTGACGTGCCTCGAAGAGGCGGTTCGGCGGCGTTCCGGTTTGGCTCAATCGGCGCGGGAATGGCTGCAGCAGGCGGCCCCCGCGATAGTGAACTCAAGAATACCCCTTTCATGCATTATACCGTGGACATGTGTTTTGTAAAGGCCGCAGTTCACGAGAAGTCAGTCTGATCTCATGGTGTTTGAGTGAGAGGCTTGGATTCGTGTCTTATGTGAGCCAATCTTGCAAGGCCATGGACAATCCCTTGGGCCACGGTGGTGAAAAAAGGAGCACGACTCTTCAGCACAAAGAACTACTCAAGGCATCATGTTCGATCAGCATAAACCGCGCCCCTTTACTCACTTTGTTCTGCGACAATTGAAAACAGTCTATGCCCCGAAGGAGCCTCGGGGCGCAGAAGCTCTCGAGCAGACAATCTATTGTCACGCATGTAAATCCAAGTCTTTGACGATGTCGCCCACTGGTGGCTTGCACTGATATTACTTGTATTGGTCTATCAACGCCCATCAACTGTGCTTTGTCCCTTGACCTTGTGTTAATCTGTTCTCGCGAACATGTGTCTTTCATACAGACAACGACCTTCGTGATGCGAGGGTCGGGTCTCTCACCAGAGAGAGCTTCACGATTCTGATATAAGTGAGCTTGACAATCACATCCGGAAATTCACTCGACCACACACCAGATCTTCCGCCACATTCACCGTACAGCAAACCCGCACTCCTGCTCTTGCATGCTCACTGTTTCCAAGCGTGTACCATAGACTCCAGCCCACCGACCGTCGCGACTCAAACGAGTGAAAACAAAAACAGCCACCGTTACAAACTCAGCTTCTTTGCCTGTCCCCGGAAACCGCGCGCCAAGCATCAACAAGCAACGCAAGCCTTCAGCTTTTCACAAACTCGACATCCTCACCCACCCCCGTAAACCGCTTGTCAAACCTCTCTGTATAGACAATGGCAGCAAACCCTAACCAGCATGATGACCGGACGCCCCAGGGCGGCGCTCCAGGTACAAATGACCCCGGATTTCCGAACAATTACACCAACATTGTTCACTTCAGGCAGGCCGAAGCCGCCACAAGAACTATCCTGGTCCCCAGGGGCGACTTGACTGTCCCAACCAATCAAGGACTGAATGCGTGTCACCGGCAGTTATGGGATGCCATGAACTCCTTTAATGGCTTCATTCCAGCAGCTGCATACGATCCAAAGGCCAGGAAGGTCTTGGATATCTGTGTGTGCCCACAACGCAGCGTCCAAGAAAAACTCGAGGCCATCGTGCCCAAGGAATACAGGAAGTACACCACACCAGATGCGCTTGAGAAAATCGCCTGGGAGGTCTTGGTAAGTGAACACCTGCCGCAGTGGGCTTCCACCACGGCGGCGCATGAAAATTCACCCCCTTATGTATTACAGACATGATGACTGACGATACATTGTTGCAGAGTGACTGCGTCGCATACTACCAGCGTCAATGGTACTTGCTGCCGGCGGACACACCACCACGCAACGAAATTGACGACTTCGACAATTTCCAGGACCGGTGGGATGCCATCTGTGAAGTGATCGAGGTAGGTCTATGAGCCCCTTGCGTTCCGCACAAACCGCATGTGCTGACCTACTTTCTCAGATGAATAAGATCGTCTTCAGGTCCCTCATTCATGAAAGGAGCTACAGGAAGAGGCTCATCTGCGGACCCAAGAAAGAGGACTACGTGAGTGCTCTATACATTCTTTCTCCCCCACCTCCTCTAAACCTTGATGCTAACCAGGACTTGCGTGAACAGGCAAAGGGCGCAAATGAACGCTCTAATATCCAAAAGGCCTTCAGGTCCAACGCCGGCAACGCGGCCCTGCAGCAGGCCGGACAAGATGTCGCGGGCAACCAAGGAAATGTGCTGCAGCAAAGGGCCCGGCTGGGCCACGGCGGCGTCCAGCAGAACCAGCCGGTGCCTCAGCAGAACCAAGCCGCGCAGCCCATGATACACGCGGCAGGGCCGGCGCCCCCGGCCCAACAATACCAGGAGGAAGAGGATGTGCAGATGTTGGACGACTGGTCAATGAGCCAGGAAGAAATGGACAGCATAGTGGAAAACGGCGAGAACGGCGAACTGGACCTCAACCAGCTTCTGAATTTTGATTGAGTCTTGACCGGCCAGACGAGTCAACTTACCTGCACCTCACAAGCTGCTTCACCAACACCCTCCCTGTCCGCCACCACACGCTCTCCGGCCCCCAAGCATTGTCACAACCCATCATCATCCCCAAGATTGACTGATGGAACTTCCATCTGTTACCGGGGATACATCTTTGCCTAGATGGCACATACATAAAACTATTCAAACACCATACACAAAGCTGCTGAGAACACACTACAACCAGCTAGACATGGACGGGAAGATCACCAGGTTCATAGACTGTCCTTGGCTGGACATTCATTGCACTCTAGATTAGCTTTGCCTCGTCATACACAATACAGACCGCGACGTTTTGTATAGCGTGGCTGACCGGTCGTGACATGTATCTTTGTACGGTGACAAGAATTGTGACAAAGTTATCCAAGACATCGACTGCCATGAAATACTTGAGTTTTGACCATCGCAACCAGCCGACAGCCCGTAAGTCATGCTATAATTTCAGTCGGCCGCCAACAGAAACCAGAAGATGAGCACATATCGAGTGATGACCGCGTTTCAGACGCAATTGACTCGGGCTCCTGGCATCGGCTGAAAGAGTGTCCTGCCCCTGACGCCCCTGAGGTACCTGATTCCCGTAGATGACCAGCCTGACGGGGTACCTCGTTTGGTTTGTTTGCAGAGAGTGGCCGTCCAGTGGATACATGAATAATCCTTGCACCTGGGCAATGGGTTACACCATGTCAAGGTAGATTATTTGGGGCATCAGTCAAGGAAGCAGGTCGTGAAAACCCAAGAAATGGGTTTCCGGACTCATTGTATAAATGGCCCAAGAGCCTCAGACAGGAAGAAAGACGGCACAGAATGCCAGAGCACATGGAGACTCTCTTCTCGGAGGAATTGTTGGTACATGTAATTACACATCTCGGAGTGAAACACATGGCAAGAAGGTATTTGCTCAGACACCATGCGGCCGACATGGGCTACACTACTTCTCACTCAAAGATAGTTCACCAATTCAGGGAGACACATTTAGTGGCAGATCAAGAGTACTTGTTGTACTAAAGTAGCAATAATAAGGACTACCTAAGATGCGAGCTCATATCTCCCACCTACGGCAGCTTTTGGTACAGAGTCGTAAATCAAACGCTGCTGACAACAGTCGTGTTGCCCGCGCGCTGAGCCTCCTTCTCCAGCTTGAGCGAAGCCCACTTGGCATCGGCGATCTTGACGGACAGCTTGGTGGGGTGCGCGCCGGCCGTCTCGAAGATCTTGTCGATCTCCTCGAGGTTGAGCTTGCTGGTCTCGGGGAAGAACATGTAGGAGAAGCCGACCATGCAGGTGTTGAAGATGATGTAGACGGCCCAGATCTTGTACTCGAGCTTGGCGATGCCCACAGAGATGCCGTAGCTGTGGACGGCCGAGGCGCCGCCCTGGAACATGGTGTACATGGCCATGCCCTTGGCGCGGAGGGGCAGCGAGAGGAGCTCGACGGGGTACAGGTTGTGCATGGTCGCGATGAAGGAGGCGCTGGCGACCTGGAAGCAGTAGATCCAGAAGACGGTGAGGATGGCGAGGTGGCGCGGCTCGTTCTGCGTGTTGAACTGCCAGCTCGTGATGGTGACGCAGGTCTGGGCGACGATGATGGCGCCCAGGCCCGTGAAGATGAGGGTGCGGCGGCGGAACTTCTCGATGATGTAGGCGCCGAAGAGGGTGAAGACGAAGTAGATGGCGGTAAGGCCGAGGTTGATGCCGAGCACGTCGAGGGCCTCGGTGATGCCGATGGACTTCATGGCAGGGGACAGATACTGGCCGATGATGCCACCGCCGTTCCATTGCTGCCAGACGGAGTAGATCAACAGAATGAACGTTCTGTAGATTGTCTTCTTTGTGAAGAAGATGCGGAAGTCCCAGGTGGCGCGGAAACCGACGGCGCTGGTCTCGATGGACTCGTCGATCTGGTAGATCATCTGGTTGACGAAGGGATGGTCGGGGTCCTCCGAAGAAGTGAAGTACTGCGAGATCATCTTCTTGGCCTTCTCCCTCTGACCCTTCATGATCATGTAACGGGGCGACTCGGGGCACATGAGGTAGATGGTGACGCAGACGAAAGCCGGCAGCGCGGCCTGGATGAGGAAGGCGGCCCGCCAGCTCCAGTCACTCTCCCACGACGTGAAGCCCATCATGATACCGACGATGCCGAGACTACCAACTTGGAAGAAAGCGCCGAAGATGCCGACTATCGGGGACCGGGTTAGAGATATCCAAAGTGAACGATGCCGAGGAGGACCTACCAATGTTGCCACGAAGGTGAGGAGGGGCGACTTCTGCGATGTACTGGGACGAAGTGCACAGAGCGGTGGCGAAACCGAGCAGCCAGCGGGCGAAGAGAAGAACATCGATGTTGGGGGCGAAGGCCTGAAGGATGGCGGCGACACAGGTAAGGAAGCAACCGATGAAGTTGACGCTGCGACGACCGATCTTGTCGGAAAGGCAGAGGAAGGGAGCACCAGTGAAGTTGCCAATGCTCATGAGTGCGTTGATCAACCCGTAGGTCTTTGTACTGTTAGCTGTTGTTCTTCGGAGAGCGTGGTGTCGGTCTAGAGAGGTAGGAGACGTACGTGACCAGCCATTTCGAAGCCGTAGTACTCGCGCCATCTATCGTTGGTGTTGATGGAAGAGATGACACCCCAATCGATACCGTACTATGTCGTGTTAGTCCACTGAAGACCGGCAGTCTGAAACTCCAGCATCATGGCGCGAGGAGTTGTACAAACTTACCGCAGCCTGGTTGGCACCCATGACGATGAGGATCTGAACAAGGCGCCATCCTGCCTTGGACCTCAAGGTGAAGGCCTCCCGAGATCTCTGAACGAGCTGGTCCTCATCGATACGGGCCGCGACAGCCTCATCGACTGCGATTCCGTTCTTCTGAGCATCGACCTGGACATCCGTGTAGTCGTGATGCTTCTCTTGGCCTGGGCGGGGAGCCATGGTGGGCGAGCTGGAGCAATGCTCGTCGACAGCTTGATGGAGAGTTGTCGATGTCCGATGAGACTTGCTTACAGCAGACGGTAAGACAAGTGACTGTTCAACTGGCTGGCGGGGGACATCTCAAGTCTGCAGGCTGGGGAGCGGGATCCACGCTTCCTCTTATACTCATGCAACCCGCATGCTTCCCCATATCCTCGATCGCCATGTTGAGAAGGAAAATCCGGGTGACATTGGCCGGCCGGACACACATGAGTTTGCTGCAAGGGTGGCCGGGTTCCATGCAGGCCATGTCGGGTGTGAGACTGGGGGGGAAAGGATCAGAGCCGTCGGATGAAGATGTCTCCATGGCCCAGACAGAGCACAGAACCAACAGATCAACGCACCATTCATCTCACAACCGATGCTCTCTTGTGGTCTCATGACAGGTTTTGCAGGGCCTTGTGCATTCAACTCATGTTGGTCCAGACATTGCCCAAGCATCTCCCCCCACCGGGAATGCGGGTTTACACTGCAACTATTGGACATGGTGTGGTGAACCCCTGGTCAAGCCTCCCTTTTCCCACCCTCCTCATCCCCGTACATTCGACGGATCAAGCAAGTCTTCCAGGCCTTGCCTTCTCCAGATTGGCTCCCCGCCTCACTCGCGGCAGGGTACCCCATGGCACGATCCATGGCACCAGTGGGCGTCCAGCAGGACTTTGGTCTTCTCTCAGGCGACCACCGTCCGAACCCCGGCCTCGTCCATCCGACGCCCCGGCCGCCTCCTCCACACCGGTTACTGCCCGCCTGTCGTGCGGAGGAGGCGCCTGGGGTTAAAACGGCGGTGGTCGACTTGATCATATTCGGGCGTAGAACCTTGGACGATCTCGTGAGCTTGTTGCCCATCCCACCAACGACAGGCCGACCTGGACGATCCTGCCAACCCCCCACATCCCCGTCTCTTGTCTTTGCTTGCCCCATTGCCGGCTATAGCGAGGAAGACCAGACCTCGACCGACCCTCTACAGACTTGCCCCCAGAGGCCCCAAGCTACGGCACGGCGGCACGCGGTTCCAGCACCATGGTCGATTCGCCCTCGCCCGCCGCCGATCAAGGGTTACACCTCCACTATGCCTCCCCGGCCTCCACATGGTCCGAGGCGCTCCCAATGGGAAACGGCCGGTTGGGGGCCATGGTCCACGGCCGAACGGTCACTGAGCTCCTCCAGCTCAACGAGGACTCGGTCTGGTACGGCGGCCCGCAAGACAGGACCCCGCGCGACGCCCTCCGGAACCTGCCCAGGCTGCGGGACCTCATCAGGTCGGAGCGGCACAGCGAGGCCGAGGCTCTCGTGCGCGAGGCCTTCTTCGCCACCCCTGCGAGCATGAGGCACTACGAGCCGCTGGGGACATGCACGCTGGAGTTTGGACATGCCGAGTCGGACGTGACCGACTTCAGGCGGCGCCTCGACCTTGGCACGGCGCAAATCACTACCGAGTACTGCTGCCGCGGAGTCTCGTACCGCCGAGAGGCCATCGCCAGCTTCCCTGACAATGTGCTGGCCGTGCGGTTCGAGGCGTCGGAGCGGACGCGCTTCGTCGTCAGGCTGAACCGGCTCAGTGAGATTGAGTGGGAGACGAATGAGTTCTTCGACAGCATCCGCGCCGAGAATGGCCGGATCGTCCTCCACGCCACTCCCGGAGGCCGAGACAGCAACCGGCTCGCTCTCGTCCTTGGTGTTTCCTGTGACGAGGGCACCGTCGAAGCTGTCGGCAACTGCTTGATTGTCAATTCGAAGAGCTGCACCATCGCCATCGGGGCGCAGACCACGTACAGGGTCGCAGACACCGAGACGGCGGCCCTTCGCGATGTCGATGCCGCACTGAAGCGGTCGTGGGATGACCTGCTTCAACGACACCGTGAAGACTACTCCAAGCTCTTTGACCGAACGACCATTCGCATGTCGCCCGACGCCAGCGAGATACCGACAGACCAAAGAATCAAGAACCAGCGTGATCCCGGCCTCGTCGCCCTCTACGCCAACTACGGCCGCTACCTCCTCATCTCCTCGAGCCGCGACTCCCCCAAGGCCCTGCCCGCGACGCTCCAGGGCATATGGAACCCCTCGTTCGCCCCTCCCTGGGGCAGCAAGTACACGATCAACATCAACATCCAGATGAACTACTGGCCCGCGGCGCCCTTTAACCTCCTCGAGTGCGCCTCGCCCCTCCTCGACCTCCTCGAGACCATGGCGGCGCGCGGCACCAAGACGGCCAGCGCCATGTACGGCTGCCGCGGCTGGTGCGCCCACCACAACACGGACATATGGGGCGACACGGATCCCCAGGACCGCTGGATGCCGTCTACCGTCTGGCCGCTCGGGGGCGTCTGGCTGTGTATTGATGTTGTCAAGACGCTGCGGTTCCAGTACGACCGCGCCGTGCACGAGCGCGTGGCGCCCGTGCTCGAGGGCTGCGTCCTGTTCCTGCTCGACTTCCTCGTCCCATCGGCATGCGGGAGATATCTCGTGACGAACCCTTCACTGTCCCCGGAGAACACGTTCCTCTCCGCGTCCGGGGAGCCCGGCATTCTGTGCGAGGGGTCCGTCATCGATATGGCTATTGTTCGCATTGCTTTTGAGCAGTTCCTCTGGACGACGTCGATCCTCGACAGAGACCACCCCTTGCGCGCACAGGTGCAGTCCGCACTCGACAGGGTGCCGCCCCCGACGATTAACAAGGACGGCCTGATTCAGGAATGGGGCCTGAAAGACTACAAGGAGCAGGAGCCCGGGCACCGCCACGTCTCGCACCTCTTCGGGCTCTACCCGGACGACTCCATCAGCCCCGTGACCTCGCCGGAGCACGCGGCCGCCGCGAGGAAGGTGCTGGAGCGGAGAGCGGCGCACGGCGGTGGACACACGGGCTGGAGCAGGGCCTGGCTGCTGAACCTCCATGCTAGGCTGTTCGATGCCGAGGGCTGCGCGAGGCATATGGACCAGCTCCTCAGGGACTCGACGCTGCCGAATATGCTGGACAATCACCCGCCTTTCCAGATTGATGGGAACTTTGGAGGCTGCGCCGGGGTGTTGGAGTGCATTTTGCAGTCTCGACTGAGCAACTCTAGCTCTGAAGAGGTCGAGGTCCGGCTGCTGCCTTCGCTGCCGAGTGCGTGGTCTTCGGGCAAGGTCACGGGGATCCGGGTCAGGGGAGGCTTGCTCGTGTCTTTGGAGTGGAGGGACGGGAAGGTCGTCGAGCCGGTGCTGGTCGAAGCTACAGATGGGAGCGAAAGGGGAGCGAGGGCTGCCGTGCTGGTATTTCCCCAGGATGTACAAGTGCCAGTCACGCTCAGTAGGGTTGGCACGTATAGTGTCAGTCACACTGGCGAGATACAAGAACCATGAGAGCCACCCCACGTTGGCTGGCTCTTTTCACCTTTGACGGATGATTACTCCCTGAACTCCCAAACTCGCAAGGGACGTTTCTTACAGCTATCTCGCATTCTAAGATGTCCTGGATCCTCAAGATCGGAACGCTCGCGGCGCCTGCTTCACATGCCGTAGGAAGCTGACAGTCCTCCGTCTTCAGCACCGCGGACTTCCCTCGACTGTTGATCCGGGAGGACAAAGCCGCGCCTGACGCCCCTGTCCCTGCACCCCAGATGTCTTGGACAATAGCCTGAATCCCCCGGATCCGAGGCACTGGGTTTCCAAGCCCGTCGGATGCGTGAGAGCCCTGTGATACCCGAGCGCCGGCCGGTGCTCCGGGTGTTGAGAATGACGCCAAGGATCAGGCGCCACGTGCCAGAACACCCGATGGTCTGACTCGGAGGATTCTGAAAGAATGCAGAGATTATCTGGGGTGATGGGACGTATTCGGTAACCAAGGTCAATCTGGATATGGTGAACCGCGGAATCTGTCCGTTTGGTCAGGGACGACCCATAGGATGTGCCTTTCGCGGAGACAGAGACACAATGACATACAAACAAGAACAAAGACATTTGTCTGATTGTTCCCAGACACAAATGAGCAGTCATGATATGATCTTCTACGTACTAAGCGGCTTGGGCTCATGGCCCTCAGAACCTGTTCACTTTTCGTTGGTGCCAAGACACAATATGCCACTTTGATTTCCCAGCCAAGGATCACGAGATTGATAGCAGGGGTCAAATTCCAGCCCCTGCTTCCCGTCGGCAGAGAACCGAGCAGAGCAACACCCGTCGGGAAATACAGCGTGAGAAGGGTGTGTGACTTGTCACTGCATCTCCGTGGCGCGCAAGTTCCCTTGGCAATGCACAGAGACTGGACCGTTTCCATGCAAAGCAGTGATCGTAACGACGGCCCGGCAGACGGTCGCTAAAGTGCCCTGTTCGCTTAGGGTGGCTTTAGCGGTTGACCCCCTGTCCTGCAGTGTCCAGCCCGGAAAGGGGTTACCCCAATTCTCACCTCACCTTCACCTCATCTCACTGCAACTGCACCCTGCAGTGGGCTGTCGGGAGAGCATCACCCGACTCGACTTTCCCCTCAGATGCATTCAAATTGCATCGTCCACGAACCACACCCCGCACATCCCGCCAACATGCGGGACCATGTCCATGTTGCCCCTCACCATGTCCAATGTCCCGCTTCATCGTGAGACGCAATGGGCCCGATGGCACTGGTCGCGCTGCGCGCGTATGATCTAAAGGGGACGTGTACTTGTAGTCGAGGGTGCTGAGCGACTCTGGTGCGTCATGTGTCACGGTTAAACTTCATCTTCACTTCTCGGGACCGGCCTTGTCATTCATCATGGGTTCTCAGTCCGACTTTGATCAGTCCATCAAGGACGCGCTCCCCAGCGACTTCATCTGGGGCTGGGCCACGGCCGCCGCCCAGGTCGAGGGCGCGTGGAACAAGGACGGCAAGGGCGTCTCCATCTGGGACACCTTCGCCCACACGCCCGGCAAGGTCAAGGACGGCAGCACCGGCGACGACGCCGTGCGCTCCTATGACCTCTACAAGACGGACGTCGCGTGGCTGAAGAAGTACCGGGCCACTGGCTACCGCTTCTCGCTGTCGTGGTCCCGCATCATCCCCCACGGCGGAAAAGACGACCCCGTCAACCAGGCGGGCATCGACTACTACAACCGCCTCATCGACGAGCTGCTGGCCAACGGCATCACGCCCTTCGTCACCCTGTTCCACTGGGACATCCCCCAGACCCTCGAGGACCGCTACGGCGGCATGCTCAACAAGGACGCCTACACGCCCGACTTCATCCGCTACGCCCGCGTCTGCTTCGAGGCCTTCGGCGACCGCGTCAAGAACTGGATCACGTACAACGAGCCCGGCGTCTACACCCTCGCCGGCTACGCCGCCGGCGTCCACGCCCCCGCCCGCTCCAGCTTCCGCGACCTCAACGCCGAGGGCGACAGCAGCACCGAGCCCTTCATCGTCGGCCACACCGAGCTCGTCTCCCACGCCCACGTCGCCGCCATGTACAAGCGCGACTTCAAGCCGACGCAGAAAGGCACCATCATGATCACGCTGCACGGCAACTGGTCCGAGCCCTGGGACGCCGACGACCCGCGGGACCAGGAGGCCGCCGAGCGCGCGCGCGAGTTCGAGGTCGCCTGGTTCGCCGACCCCCTCTACAAGACGGGCGACTACCCGGCCTCGATGCGCGCGCAGCTCGGCGACCGCCTGCCGCGCTTCACGCCCGAGGAGAGCAGGCTCGTCCTCGGCAGCTCCGAGGCCTACGGCATGAACTCGTACAGCGCCTTTTACGTGCGCCACCGCGACGGGCCCGCCGACATCAACGACCACAAGGGCAACATCGAGCAGTTCGACGAGAACAAGCAGGGCGTGTGGCGCGGGCCCATGAGCGACACGTACTGGCTGCGGTCTACGCCGTGGGGCTGGGCGAAGCTGCTGCGCTGGATATGGGCGCGGTACGGCGTGCCCATCTACATCACGGAGAACGGGACGACGGCGCAGGGCGAGCATGACTGGAAGCCCAAGGGGCCGGATGACGTGCTGGAGGACCCGCACCGCGTGGACTTTTACAAGACGTACCTGACCGAGGTCGCCAAGGCGTCGCAGGAGGGCGTTGTCATCAAGAGTTATTTCGGGTGGACGTTTACGGATAACTGGGAGTGGGCGGCGGGCTTCTCGGACAGGTTCGGGTCGACGTGGATTGACTACGAGAGCGAGGAGAAGACGAGGTACGCGAAGAGGTCGGCGTACTTCCTGGGCGACTTCTTTGATCACTTGATTCGCAAGGAATGAGGGCATGTCACAGGAACTAGACAAGGCATCAATATGTCTTGAAGTCAAAGAAATACAGTGCTATTGGGTCTCATCTTGGAGAGACCTTGCACCGCTGAAATCCAAAGCTACCCGTGTACCATTGCAGCTTCAGTATGAAGCGGTCTTCCGTGATCCCAATTGTACCCTCTCTGGCTTGAAACCTGGTGAGCAGCGAGCTGAGCGTCTGCTGCTGCTCGACGACTTCCCTCACAATGTCCCAGCTTCAGCGCACAAGTATTCCTGCCTGAACGATCATGTCTCGATGCCAGTTTCTTTACTCCGGCGCCGAGGGTCCCTTTGACCCGACAGACAACACCCCTCCTCTCCATCAATAAAGGCCCGGTAAATCAGCACCCAAGCCATCAGGGAGCCTCTGCCGTGCTTTCGGCCTCTGCCGTGCCCTCAGCCCCTGCCGTGCTTTCAGCCCCTGCCATGCTAGAAGCCCCCACCGTGCTCTCGCGGCCCTCGTTGTCATTGTCCGTGGCTTTGTCCTTGCCCTTTCCCTTGGCCCGCCGCCGAAGAGTCTTGCGTTCATCTTCTGGCCGGGCCTTGGGGACAATGACATTACCGTCCTGGTCGCGCACGCCCTCGAGAGGATTACCGACGAGGTTTCCGGAGCCCTTCTTCAAGGCATGCTGACCCAGGAGAACGTGGGCGCTCCGCCTCGAGTTGAGGGCCTCGTTGCTATCCTTTTTCTGTTTATTTTGTGAGTAGTTGGCCATGAAGAGGACAGGATCTGAAATGTACTTACATTGGCCTCACCGGAAGGGTTGCCGGCAATGCGCTGGGCCCAGCTCACATCGGAGCGGAGGGACTTTGTCAATGTCTTGACGTCCTGAAGCACGAGTCTTGTTAGCAAATAGTTAGTTGTGCATGGAAGGGTCTTTGACTTACAGCAATCGCGTCTAGCATCAAGGTCCATCGTTCCTTGAAAGACTTGTACTTCCGGAGTTCACGGAAGGACTCGTTGGCCCATTTTGGGCGCAAAACGAAACCCTTTTGCGACTCCTTCGCAGCGTCCTGTGTCTTTGTTAGCCATATGCTTCATCTCGTTGATCTAGTTTGAATGATTCAAAGGAAAGTCTTACCAAGAGCTTCCAAGCCATGATCTCGATTTCGATATCAGAGAGCATGTTCGCACCGGTTACCGCGCAGAACTTCTTCGCAGGACTCTTTTCCGAATCCAAAAGACACTTCTCATTGGTACTGAGTTCGCGTGCTTTTCTGGTTCGTGGGGCGGGAGCAGCACTGCTGCCAGCAGCGTCGTTTCTCTTGCGCTTTCTGGATGACGAGCCAGCAGCCTGCTCCTCGACCGCGTCTTCCGCGGCGTCCTCATCTCCAGCGGCTCGGGACTCGTCGAAGATTGCTTGCTTCGAGAGAGCCTTGCGACCCTCCCACGTGTCCTTAGTACAGACGAGGGCGTGTACCATCTGGCTCACGTACGCTGCGTCCTGGGCGCTGGTCTTTGGGAAAGTCGAGTCGTCGTCGACTTCAAACTTCTCCTTCTGCTCCTGCCGGATGAGGACATCATACGCGGCATTCGCTTCCTGGGAGCTGCGCAGCATTCCCTTGTATATGCCAGAGAAGTCGTCTTTTGATGCTTTGTGGACAAATTCGCTCCAGCCCGGCTGGTTCAGGCCTGGGTTCCCCGTCGGGGGATGTGGCTGCACCGTGGTCCTGTTGACGAAGAACTCAACTTGGTCAGGCGACAACCCACAGTGACGAGCAGCAAGACCATGGATCGTGCACAACTAGCGCTGGATCTCCCTGGTCATGTCCTCATTCCATTGCAAGGTGGGCCGCGTCAGCCAGTTGAGGAGGCCGGTCGACACCTGTGCATCAAAGTCGTTCAGGTCCTTGAGGCTGCCAAAGTTCAGGTTCTCTCCGACTTTGTATTCGAACGCGCCATTAGGCTTAGCCCGGCTCTCATTGATGAGACGGAAGACCTTGACTATAATGCATGTCAGCACGGATGCAGATTATACTTTGTTGTCACTCGGGCCGATGCAACATTTACGACCCGGGCAGCTTTGTGACAAAGAGCCTGTGAACACTTACTGATGATTTCGATGATGGTCATGCGCTGAATGATGGACACCTGCTGTGGGCCAGGCTGAAGAAGGTCCGGAAGCGTGAAAGGGTGAATGCCCTGAGCCTCCCCCTGGTCGCTCTGCTGGACGAAGCTCAGCTGCTGGCTCAGCTCGAACAGGTTTGGCTGCTCCTGTTGGTACTGCTGAGCACTGCTCTGCTGCTCGTTGCTCTGTTGCTGAGACTGTGGCTGGTAAATCTGAGCTTGGGTCCCCTGGGCCTGGTTTGCCGGGGCCAGGCTCGCCTGGGGCTGGTTGAGCTGGCCAGTGGGAGACAACTGAGGCTGAGCAGACGACGGCAGGTACGAGTTGTTTGGGTTCTGGGCCTGGAACGAGAGGCCCGTGTTGTTGTTGCCGCATGGGACACCAGATCCAATGTGGTACTGCTGTTGCGGCAGAGGGTTGCTGCTGTAGCCACCGGAGTACTGGTTCCCGGACAAGAGCGAAGGTTTAATGGCAGGCATTGTCGTGCCTGTGTTGGAGGGCTGGAACTGTTGCGTGGATCCGGGGACTGCTCCAATGCCGATGTTGAAGTTGTTCTGGTGACCGGAGATGTTGTTGGGAATGCCCATGCTCTGGTGCAAGGGCATGTAGTGGTTGCTAGGTGCAGGAGACAAGCCAAATTCAGCGAGGAATTCGTTCTGTGACAAGTCTTGCTGAGCGGAGAATCCAATGTAGCTGGGGGCAGATGTCGGAGCCTGGTTGATGGAATCCATCTGATCCGGGTAGGCTCCGACATTCTGGAACTGGCCCGTGGGATCGGGATCAGGGTAGTTACTGTTCGAAAGCGCGTCAGTCACTCAAGCTACCTTTGGATGTAACGATGCCATGCATTTCTTCTGATGTTGGGATGAAAGCATGTAGCCGAAATGGGATTCACAGAATTTGCAATGGAACAGAGGATGCGACGGAAAAGAAGATGTGATGGAATAGAACAGATGAAAGAAGATGGGACTTACTACTGCGTCTGATCCATGGGTTGGCCTTGGCCCATTCCATTGTTGTTCTGCTCCGCCATGTTGCTTCCGTGAACCATTTCCCAGAACTGTTCGGGATTGAGATTCGGATCGTCAATGCCGGCGAGGGGATCACTGGAGTTGTTAGGAAGGGCTGGGAGATTGTCAAAGAAATCAGGGTCGTATTGGAAGTCAAAGTCGCTGAGTACTTGGTTCAACTGCTCATCGAGAGTCAAGTCGACCATTTGGCCATGCTCCTGATTGGTGGACGTCATGGTCAAGTTTCAAGACTCGAGAAGCTGACTTGTGGGTTGAAGTTGAAATGGGGGATGCCACTGGCTCTATAGAGTATGGTGAAAGACAACTTACAGCCTTGATGTAGCTGAGTCCTTGAGGGTGAAGATGGAGATGTAAAGTGAAGACTTAAAGCCAATGAAGGAAGCGTCAAAGAGGAATGTGGTTATGGTGAGAGTGTGGGTGTTGTGGTGTTCTCGGTGCTGGTGTGATGGTCGAGGGAGAGAGGGTTGAAGAAGGGAGGGCAGGCAGAGAGATTTTAAAGAAGTAGTAACAAGGACGCGAAGAGCGCGTAGCTGTTGTTGAGTCCCACTTCAACAGTGATAACATTCACTGGGACTGAAGTTGGCGTTCTGGGCCCGGATTTGCAAGATAATGGAAAGCGCGATGGCCCGGAATATCCAGGTAATGAGATGAATTGCAGATTCACTTGCCGGAATGTGCTGATATTTAACACTACGGTATATCAAAAGTAAAACCGCATGGCTTGGCAACTGCTCCATGTAACCAGCCGCCACTTTTGGGAACAGCGAACTGAGATTCACCGGAAGCGCGTCTCGATGGCGCGGTAGTGGGAGACAGGGCAACATGCCATGCAAGTTCATGCCACTCCAGGGGATAACTCATTCACCGCGAAGAATATCATGAAACTATTAAAACGGACATCCACCGATAATGCTATTGTCAGGCGGTGGTGTATTGTTCAGGGTCGCGTAGATGCCCTGTGAAGCTCGAGGACACAAAGTGTCACCGTGAAGGCACTGAAGGGCCCGGGGCAAGGCTGCAGTTCCCGAAAGACAATCAGTATGACCCATGTGTGCTTCCTCAAGCTATCAATGATATCTGTAATATGACAATGGGTCTTCATGTCTTGATATTGAGCCGGCCCTACAGCAGAAGTCTTGTACCAAGGAATGGTATTCGCAGCATCGCGGGCTGTATCCCATGGCAGCATTTGACATATGGTGATGAGGTATCGTGACATGATGGCCAAATCAGACATTTGGGTGTTGTTTGAAGAGAGCCATATGAACAAAAACTTCATGTTGATTTATTACACCGCCTGTTCTTGACGATCCAGCTTGTCTCAGAAGCTGAGCCAAGTCAATGGAAGATCAAAGATTTGTGTCCGTATCTAACAAATATGACATGCTGAAGCTGGCTTCATTGTTCTGTTACAAACCAGAGACTGAGCCTGACAGTAGGAAGAATCGTCTTGATGCTTGGGTCTCAAAATCATTTAGAGCCATCCAGCTCGTTGTTTTGGTTTCCAGCCAGCGCCAGCATCTCAGCGAGACTCTGGAGGAAGAGACTTTGGCGTGTTAAAGCTGCTCTCTGCTAGAGAGCAACAGTCTGCTTCCCTGAACAAAGCCCGGATGTTGCAGTCTAGAGGTGATGCCTGGTCCTTCTCGAATATTTGAATCGCGTTGTGCGAGCGACGATTTGATGTCGTTGATTCGGGCCGTGGGCTCGGTGATTGTGTTGATGCAAGTTAAGAGATTATCTCGGGGAAGAGTATTGAGGGTGGACGTCTGTTAGCACCTCACCCCCCTTGGAGTGCCAAGCCGACACGACCGGCGATGGGGCTCGGAACCCCGACAGGACGACGAATCCCCAGGTCAATGATTGGTTACAGCGGCATCACGGCACCTCAGTGGAGGCTCCAGTGCCGTTGTCCGTCCGCTTTGGATGATCCGGGCTGGCGAGAAAAAGAAGAAGAGCAAGGGTCTCGCGGTCATTTATAGATCTTCAACTCGGGCCCGTCGCCTGCTGCCTGCCGTCAATCAAACTCCAAAGGATGAGAGCACCCAGTTTTTCGGCTTGATTGACTCGGCCAACACGAAGCAAACACCACCATGTCGCCGCCGGAGCAAACATCCTGGGCGGCGCGCGTCGCCCACGAGAGCGGGCTCGCCGCCATCGTCGGGTCGTGCCGAGACACCAAGATCCTCTGCGTGCAGCGCTTCGTCCGCCTCTTCGCCTACGGCGCCACCTTCCTCATCCTCGTCCACTACCTCTCGAGCCTCGGCTTCTCCGACGAGCGCATCGGCCTGTTCATGACGCTCACGCTCCTGGGCGACGTCGTCATCAGCGTCATCCTGACCGCCATCACCGACCAGGTCGGCCGCCGCCGCGTGCTGGCCGCGGGCGCCGTCCTCATGATCATGAGCGGCGCCGCGTTCTACCTCAGCGGGAACTACTGGGTCCTCGTCTTCTGCAGCATCGTGGGCGTCATCAGCCCCAGCGGCAATGAGATCGGTCCCTTCCGCGCCGTCGAGGAGTCGGTCCTGGCGCAGCTCACGCCAAAGGAAATCCGCAGCGACATCTTCGCGTGGTACACGCTCTTCGGAAGCGCTGGCACCGCGCTCGGCTCCGTCACGTGCGGCTGGCTCATTCAGGCTCTGCAGGATCTCGAGGGCTGGTCCAAGGAGAGCGCGTACCCGCTCGTCTTCATCATCTACGCTGGGTTTGGCGGCTTGAAGCTGCTGCTCACCCTGTGCCTGACGCCTGCTGTTGAGGCGCATGCTCTCCAGGACACGTACCAGCCCATCCCCGCGCAGGACGAGGACGATGAGCACCTGGGCGTCGTCGACGACGAGGAAGAGGAAGACGACGACCCCGAGACAACGCGACGGTCCGGCGACCAGCGACGCATGAGCAACGCATCGCTGCGATCAGAACACAAACCAAGCCTCATCCAGCGCTTCCGCGCCCTCCTACCCTACATCACGCCCGCGTCGCGCCCCATCCTCCTCCGCCTCATCCTCCTCTTCTCCCTCGACTCCTTCGCCTCGGGCATGGCCTCCCCGTCCTGGATCACCTACTTCTTCACGACCGTGCACGCCCTCGAGCCCGGCGCCCTCGGCACCCTCTTCCTCGTCTCCAACCTCCTCTCCACCGTCTCCAACATCGTCGCCCTGCCCCTCGCCCGCCGCATCGGGCCCCTCAAGACAATGGTCTTCGCCCACCTGCCGTCGACAGTCTTCCTCGCCCTGATCCCGCTTCCCGGCCCCGGCAGGTCCGGCACCTTCATAGCCATGGCCCTGCTCGCGCTGCGCGCGTGCACGAATACCATGGACCAGGCGCCGCGCCAGGCCTTCATCTCCGGCGTCGTCGCGGCCGGCGAGCGCACTGCCATTCTCGGCGTCCTGAACACGGCCAAGACCCTGGCGCAGGCCGGCGGCACCGGCACCGCGGGCGTGTTGGCGGGGAAGAACCTCTGGGTCGTGGTGCTTTCTGGCGCCGGTATCATGAAGGCCGTGTATGACCTGCTCATCTTGGTGTCGTTCATCGGCGTCAAGGAGCGCGAGGAAGAGGTCCCTGCGCCTGCGCCGCGGGATGAGGAGGAGCGCTCGCGCCGGTCGTGAGGGTGCTAGCCCGAAGGGCGATGAAATAGAGGGCTTGCACGTGGTACGGTACTGGACTTGTATAACGTCGCTTTGGAAGTTGATCAAACAGTTGAAATAGGGCAATCTGGGCCATGAGCCTCGCGGCCTCGGCCAACAACCGGTATTTGTATGAATATGTACATGAATGATATACGATCGGCATCTTCCTGCCAGAAATTCCATGGCGGCATCCTATGACATGCTCTTTTTGTGTCCGATGGCCTCGCGTGATGTCTACAGGCCCTGGGTCTTGCACCTCTTCTGCTTCTTCGCCTTGGCACAAGCCGTGGCCGCGGGCGCCCGAGTCTCGACCCAGCTGATGACAGCAGTACTCTCCCCAGGCACCAGCGTCAAGCTCTCAAGTGCATCAGCCGAGTTCGTAGGCATCGGCATCTCCGCGAGCGTCGGCGACGCAGCCTCGACACCATCCTCCGCCTCCTCGACGGCATCGTCAGCCGGGCCCTCGGGGACAGCTTCGATAGACACGCCCTCCTCGCCCCATTTCCCGCTGAAGGTGGCATTCATGCTCTTGCCGTCCGTGATGGTGAGGCCGCGGCCGTAGTGTCCCAGCTCGACGGTGCCGTTGCCAGCCTGCGCCCGCAGCATGGCGTCCCAGTCGGCGTCGCCAAAGGGGAAATCCTCCTCGTCGAGCTTCTGGCACTCGGCGCTCTTGATCGTCGCTTCGTCGCCGCCGATGGGCAGGATGCCGTTGTCGATGTAGTCCGTGTCGTCCTGGACGATCTTGTCCGCGAACGAGCGCTCCCAGCCGTAGATGAAGTCGCCGTGATACGTGTGTCCTTACACCGTCAGCCCACGGTCATAAACACGTTGTCGTCTCGTACTCACCTCCGCCCGACGACAGCGTCAGGTACGCGCCATCCTCAAAGTCGAAGTACTCGTGCCGGAGATCATACCAGATGGCGAAGAACATGCGCAGCACGTTGAAGCAGCCGGCCTCGTCCTTTGTCTCGCACGCGCGGTGGCGGCCGAGGGCCTCGTCTTTGACCACGGACGTGGGGAAGCCGACGTTGGCGCGAAGCCAGCCGCCGCCTTTCTTCTGGGGGAGCTGCCAGGCCTCCTTCTCCTCGTCCGAGTCTTCAAAAGACTGCAGAGAGAACAGTCAGATACCAAGCGCTGTGCTGATGGAAGAGAAGACCTTACCCAGGATACGCCGTCGCCGCCACGGGCCTTGACCTCATCCTCGGACAGCGTCGGGTCGCGCGAGATGATGCTGAAGTCTTCAGGGAACGGCTCCCTGTCCGGGTTCTGGCCCGTGTAGTAGACGTGGAAGATGGCCACCTTGACGGGGACAGTCGCGTTCTTCGTGACTGCAGCACGAGTCCGTCAACGAATCATCCCGACCAGCGTCTCGAAGAACCCACCGTAATACAGCGTCGGGATCCAGTACGAGCTCTTATCAGCAGCGATGCCACACGTGCTACAGCCACCCGTGAGCTCCTCATAGCTGGGAACATCAGGCCCGATGCCCCTATTGCCCCAGAACGTGTGCATGTGCGCATTCTCCTCGCCGGGCGTCACGAGCGCGTCGATGCGCTCGCGCTTGAACGGCGAACAGGTGACGCGGAACCCCGCTAGGGCGGTCGGCAGCGGCTGGATGGCCTGCAGGGCGACGAAGGAAAGCAAAGCCTTGAAGGCGAGCATGGTGGCGGTTCAACCGTCGGGAAGAGAAACAAATAATAAAAGAGTGACGATTGCGATTCGATGCCTGCGACCGAGGCTAAAGAGAGACTGAATCACAGGAAAAGGAGAGACGTCCCTCCAAGATCGAGAGATGTCCATAGCGGACTTCAAGTACAACCGTCGTGGAGGAGGAGGAGGGCAGGGATCCTGGATGGATGAAACGACTTCCCCCAGCGGCTCATCCCGAATAGGGGGGTGACAGGCGCGAACAGCACAGGGATTCGCGCTGCCGAGGCGCTTGACAGGTTGACAGGACAGGACCCTCGACGGCTGTCCGGGGGTGGTCATTCACTGGTAGACTGGTGCTGCTCCAAGCACCAGAGACGGACTGAAAGACGGTCTTGAAAGGCGGCTTAGGTCAAGCATTCCTGGATCCAACCACGCAGTCGGAGTGACGTCCAAATTAGCAGCAGCCTTTATCAAGAGAACGGTTTTCCACTTCTCTGGCAGGCATTGCGTCGCCCCTGCGCGTGGGTAGGGATCGACCGGAGATTAAGGAGGGCATGGCGCGACCACGGCGTCCGGCACTTCAGGAACGGCGCCAGAGATAGCCCGACGAAGAAAGTAGACACCAGTCACGATTTCGATTGTCGGAAGGCCCATCACGTTACACTGGGAATATTGCAATTAAAAAACTCATAAGTCATCTTATTGAAAAGCCACGCCGCAACCCCGGACCTCTCGAGGCCAGCTCAGATCATCTCAGGCCCACCGTTGTTCGCCCGATTAGTGGGATCACCCATCTGGACGTTGCTTTCGGCATCTACCGCCTGCTCCACCCTCGCCTCCTTCTCCTTCAGCGCCTTCTTCTTCTTCCTCCCATCCCTAAACACGAGGAACATGTCGAGCCCCATGAGCGTCGAGCCGAGGACGAAGACCGTCGACAGCCCGAAGCCGATGCTGATGGCGATGTCGAAGGGGATGACCTGCGTGAAGCAGAGAGCGACGGAGCTCAGGTCCTTGAAGCCCGTCGTGGTCGACAGGACCGCCAGCAGCAGGAACACCTGGTTCACGCCGCCGCGAATGCTCACGAGGCTGAAGGGGCCGATGGTCGGGGGCGTCCCTCCCGTGGCGGCCTTTGCTGCACCGGCGCGCATGACCATGTGCAGAGCTACGGCTACGAGGCCGACGATGGTCGTGATTAAGCTGATGATCTAGAGAACAGGTCAGATAAGAGGCACGGCGACAACGAGAGAGTGGAAGGACGTACACCGTGCGCGGTACGGAAATGTGCCGAGCTCCCGTACATGACGACACCGAAGACGAAGACGATCAGGACAGATGGCGCGATGACGAAGAGCCACATCATGTGCGTCCACTGGGGGATCTTGGGGAGGACTTGGGTAAGTCTCGCCCTCAGCAGGAGGTTCCGCAGGCTCTCGAAGCCTAGGGCGAGCGGCAGCACGTTGATGAAGGCGACAATGGCGAAGAGAACTAAAATGCTGGTGAGATACGAAGCATCAAAGAAACCGCGGGAGAGACATACTGTGAATAACGGCAAAGGCGATGAAGGCGCCTAGGCCCATGCCGTTGACCTTGATTGCGGCGACGGCGCCGTTGACGTCGAGATTGCCGCTGACGCTGTCGCGGAGCTTCTGCCCCTCGATGCGGTACACGTTGCCCTCGTTCTTGAGCTCGATGGTGCCGGTCGGGACGACTTGCTGGATGACGTCCATGGTGGCGCCCATGTCCGAGTTGGAGAGGGCGTCTAGTGGGATTGTCTTGCTGCTGATGAGGCCAAGGAGTATGTTGCCAAGCCCCCCGCCAAAGCCCTGGCAGGTCAGGGCGTCTACAGCGCCCTGGAGGGCCATGGATACTGTCCCGGCGTTGATGATGACGGACAAGTTGAATCCCTGGGAGACGTCAACGTCGATGGCGGGATCTTGCCTGGGTACCAGACCCAAGGTGCGAGGCTGGATGGCCGGCTGCCCTGCTGGGATCTCTGGTGTCATCGGCATCTCCATACCGGGCACTTGAGGCATCTCTGGAACTGGCGCGACAGGAGGGGCAGCAGCAGGAGGGGCCACGGGAGGCTGAGCGACAGCAGGAGTGCCGGAGGGATTGGCTATGAGCATGGACGCAAGAAGGACACCGCCCCCACCAAGACCAGCACCCAGTCCAGTGGCACCTCCACCGAGGCCGTCATCGAAATTCGACCTGGCGACCGGCATGCCGGACATGGGCATGGTAGCGGTGCCGCCGACGAGGGCCTGAACACCGCCCATGCCCTGTATAGTGTCGCCCACACCCTGGAGCAGGCCGGAGCCGAAGCCCTGCGCAACGCGGGAAATCTCGACACTCTGACCGCCGATGTCGATGGTGCGCGGGATGCCGCCGCCGGCAGGAGCGGCTGGTGCCGCCATTGAGCCGCCGATCATGCCGGCGAGCTTGCCAGCCGTGCCGTTCTGCAGGAAGCTGGCAGTCAGGCTCTTCGAGAACGTCTGTGTGACGCCGCCGACATCGACGGAGCCGTCGGGCATCTGCTTCATCGGCACGGGGGCGTCGGCCTGCAGTCCGAGACCAACGGCCGCACCCTCGCCCAACCCCTGTCCGAGGCCTTTGGCGATGTCCGGGATGTTGCGCATGATCGATGCCGTGTTCTCAGGGTTGTTGAGCTGACCGAGCAGGGCCTGGGTATCGATGTTGGACGTGACGGACTGCGTAAGGCCGAAGCCGAAAGTGCCGAGGACGTTCGTGATGCTCGAGTCGTTTGCTGGCATCGGAGGCGCCATAGGGTTGATCTTCAGGCCGGCAACGGTGCCGTTGCCGAGGCCCTGGGCCAGGGACATGGCAATCGGCTGGAGCTGGTCCTGAGTTCCGTTGAGGAGGGAGCCGACGTCAACGTTGCTCAGGATGGAGCTGGTCAGGCCAACGCCGACATTCTGCAGTAGAGGATTCAATCCCGTGGCCTCCTGCTGGTTGTCTGCCGCCACCTTCTTGGCGACTTGCATCGTCTGGTCAGGAGTGGAGATGTTGAGGCCCTGAGCTGCGCCGGTGCCGACGCCGATGCCAAGGAACATGCCCGAGCCGCTGAGGTCGCCGAGAAGCTGGCTGCCGATGTTGTTGATGCCGCTCATCATCGCGCCCGTGAGAGCGTTTCCCATGGCACCATCCATTCCGCCGCCACCGAAAAGACCACCGAGGAGCTGACGTCTCCGAATGGCGGGCGACTCGATGTCGCCTCGGGGTTGTTGACCTTCAGACCCATCTGACAGCTGCGCCTGATATTCGTGTAGAATCTCGGAGGCTTCTCGGAGGGCTGGCGAGTCGATCTGGGCGGATAGTATCTCAGACAGATCTGCTGTTACCTCGACTAGGGCGAACAGGCTTTGTCGCAACCTGACATCGCTCTCGAGAGTCTTGATGGTATCTGGGCTCATGAAGGCGCCGAGGCCCTGCGCCCAGGATCCTGTAGTCTGAGCTCTCTGTTGTTGGACGTAGCTCTCATACTCTTTGCTGAGTCCAAGCAGGGACAGAAGGCCCAGAAGGCCCAACAAAACGTAACCTAGGATGCGGCGCACGGCGCCGCATCGGGTCTGTCGGGGTGTCAGCCCCGAGGAGTTGGCTGTCGTGGGGCTCATTAGGACGGCCTTGTCATTCTCCTGGAACTGGGCCATCATCGTCGATTAAAGAAGTTAGATAGGTCGCCAGCGACAGTAAAGGTCGAGAGGGAGATCAGCAAAGCATAGAAGGCAGTGCCAATGACGCCTCGTGAACAGAAGTTGTACGTCGCAGTGAGGAACGGGTGGACCGTGGTAGTGAAGTCATAGTCAGAGGCGTGCCGGGGTCCAAGGTGGTTTATACATCTGGCCAACTTTGCCGTCTGATAATCTACCAGTAGATGCGAGACACGGCGGTACTCGATGTTTCCCACCCCGACTGACGGGGAGGGGGGAACATGTGGGACGGAGTCCCGGATGCCACCTCACGGCGCACAATGGGGAGCGGGTGACGGGTTGATGAACGATCGCTCGGGGCCTGGGGTGTCTGTGTGTCCCGGGGCTAGCTTATTGAAGGTTCTGCCGTTCCTTTTGACACCCTGGCATGTGTTTCCGTGCTTCATGGAGTCGACATCATCCACGGGACGTCTGACAGGGCGGCCGGCCACTCAGCCTTGATGTGGCCACTTCTGCCGCAGGGCCGGTCCTTGCCATCGGCGATATCCTAAAGAGGGATGTTTGGGAACAACTGTGACTGGGTGGCTCTTCGTCTGATGTTCGGGGAGGGGAGGCTTGCCGCACGACCTACTCATCGCGCCTGATGATTTCCTAACTAGGACGCCAGCTCGCTCATCGTGTTTCAGAGAAGACGTCAAAATGAAACCTGTTCTTTGCTTCTCGAAATCTCTAGTTCCACCCCGAACAAGCTAGCGTCCAAAGCGTGTCTGGCTGTCATGATCCTGGAAAGCTGTTGTTGAAATGAACCGTGTGAAAGGTCCAAGGCACCATGTCGGCCGTGCATCGAGACCCGGGAGGCTCTGGCGGACCGAGCGTGATGTCTGAGGTAACATGTCAACTCTCGGGGCGTCTAAGCGGATGGACACGTTGGACTGGTTCACTCTGTCGTTCTGCGATTGTGCTCGGAGGGCCGTTGAACACCCGAAGCCGGCTTCCCAGAATATAATCGTGGAGCTACTGTCTTGTCGTCGGCCACAACGTGCTCCCGGTCAGCGATTTCCAAGCCTATTCCGACGACTTGAGGCGAGTTTTCAGGAAGCCACAGAAGCTCTCGAACATGACCGAGTCATGCCCTTCGCGCCAGGTGCAGGCGATCCCCATTGCACTGGTCTGCACGCTCATCTTGACCTCGAAGCCAAACGTAGATGCACCAGTCTCGTCCGTGTTGGCGCTGACGGGGGCGACGCCCTCCTTCTGCTCTCTGGCCTTTTTCCTCCTCCACGCGCGACTCCATACATTCTCGCGCGACCTCCCAACGCCACTCAGGGTTTGTTTGTCCCAGTCCCAGGACATGAGTTCGAGTGAGCCCATTAAAGAGTGGATTTTGACTTCGATTGTGCTCACGCCGACGTCAAGTGGCAGGCGAATGACCTCGGCTTCGATGACTGGCGGCAACAGCTTCTTCAATTTATCTCCGTGCAGTCCCCTAGCGGCCTCGTTGGACGGTCGCATGGACCCAAAGCTCCATCCGATAGCCCACCGCTTGGTCTTGTTGCCCTGGACGAATTCCGTGACGGCAAAGTTGTCGACGCCCTTGGCCCGCAGTTTCTCCACCAGCGGCTCGACGCTCGACAGCTTGCCCAACATGGACGTGTACCACTGGATCTCACCACGGTGGGTGAGCGACTCTTCGAGGATCTTTGAGACGAAGGCGACTTCGCCACCGGCGTAGACCATCTCGTTGGGAGCGCCAGTGCATGCGCTCATCGGCGGACGAGACTTTTGCTGTGCACACCCATCCATCTCCTCTTGGGACTCGTAGAATGGCGGGTTTGTCAATGTGAAGTCAATCTTGGCCGTGATCTTGTCGGTCGGGATCATCGGCTCATCCGGCGAGCGAGGAACTACTTGAATGCGGCTTGACAAATTGTTGATCTCGACATTCTTCTTGGCGTATTCCAAGCTCTTGCTGTCAATATCTAAACCACGTCAGCCCGATACACTTGGCGGCATGGTCGCCCGATTTACCTGTAGCGACGAACGACCAGTCCCGCTGCTTGCATCCCAGGAGAGGGTAGATGCAGCTGGCGCCAGTGCCAATGTCGAGTCCGGTGAGCTTCTGGCTCACGGCATCGTACGAGGAGCTGTCCATGAGGGACTTGAGCCACAAGATGTAGTTGTGGCGATTCGCAACCTGCAGAGCATGAGCTTTCATAATTGAGTGAGGCCCAGAAACTCACGGGAGGGCATAGACGGTCGTCCGGAAGCTCTATCTGGAGCCCGAAATCCAACTTCAGCAGCGTCTTGGTGAGCTGCATCACGGCTTCAGGCTGATTAAAATCGAGGGTGCCCGCCCGCAGGCTGAGCGCGTTTGTCAGTGACGATGAGAAGACAGACCGGCCTGCTTGAACTCACAGCTTTCCAAAAGCTGGGTCATCACGCCCCAGTTGAGTGAAGTCGACCTCTGTTCGGTACAGATTGCGGTAGTGCGCATCTGCCCCGGGCCCGGGCTCTCGAGGGCCTCGTCGGTGTCGCGTAGCGGTGGTAGCAGCTGCAGCGGCTTGATCGCGACGTTGACCAGCGCCATCGCTGGAGCGCTCCTCATCAACATCCAGTGGTCTCTTTTCTCCGGCCATCATGGCGATTCGGCTTCGCCGGTGTTCGCCTTGATCGTTGCTGAAGTCTCGGTCGTCGTAGGTCCATGCAATCGATGGAGCTGCCCGAATGGGCGGAAAGTCCGGTCAATCCTCCGTTGTCCTCTCGAAGGCAAGCAAGTACTTGGGACGCGTAACGGTAATGACTGGATGATCGGGCGCCGCTGACAATCGATGAATTCAGAATGTTCCAGTGATGGACGAAATGACGTTTCGGGTGCGCCTGTCGCGATTTCCTTCAAGTTCTCAAGCTGGATGGAGTTGGGCCCCACTGAAGACGTCAAAACGGCAACTGCACCTGCCCGTAAACCACAATTGCTTCAAGTTGTCCATGTTTGAAGTTACCAATATGCAAGAAGAACCATAGGGAATGCCATCATTGCCCGCCAGTAATCCGATTCAGATAAAAGAACAACCAGATCATATCGTCGTTATGCGACATCGGCTTAGCTCCAGAGGAGCACCCGCCAGCGCCAGCCCTCTAGAACCTTCAGATCACTCTCCGTCAACTGATCACCTCCGCGCTCGATCTTGGCCGTCAGCTTCTTGAGTCGCTTACTCATAGTCTTTGCGACAATGATGGAGACCTCATTCGAGAAGATGTAGAGCACACCAAAGACCAGGAACGTCATGCTGGCGAACCCCCCCTTGCCGAACACCGAGTCCTTGACCCTCGACAGAATCTCCTTGCTCCTGGCAAAGGCATGTTCCGTGTCATTGACGGACTTGTCTTCGGACTTTTCCGTGCTGGATCTCCTGAATAGAGATCTGACGGCCGGAATGAGGCGACCGAGGACTGGGAAAAGAGCAGCTCTGCGAAGATGTTAACATGGCTGTCTCACACAGCACAAGACATGAGAGGGGCCACATACACGGCGCCACCAATGAGCCACTTCCTCCAACGGGAGCCTTGAGCGTCCTTGATCAGTATGCTCACTTCCTCACGCAACGTCTGCAGATCGACAAGAGCCCTGGTCGCCGAGCGGCGCATCCGATCATCCAGATCCGGGGCTGCTGTCTGTCCAAGGCTTTGGCGCTTCTTCTGAAGCAAGAGATACTCTTCCAGGGAGCCATAGCAGTTCAGCTTGACTGATTTGATGTCCTGCGGGGTCATCGCCATGGGCGCCGAAAGGCCCGGCTGGACGTGTGGCGTGATGGGCTGGTTGACCGGCTCGCCGTGCTGGAACGGCGGAAGGCCCGCAGGCCCAGGCATCTGCTCCACGGAAGGGTTGGGATACCCGACGTTGGCCGTTCCATCGTGTGGCCCGGCGTAGGGGGATGGTCCGTATGGCACGGGGTGGTTGTCTTGGGCAGGTCTGGGATACTCGGCTTCCGGTGGTGGCGGCCACGCGCCCGAGTCGGAGACAGGTCGCGGGTTTGAGGAAGATTGCCAGGGCTGAGAAGGATTCGGTTCTGGGTCTGGGAAACCACTGCCGCCGGTCATCTCATATCTGCCCGGGCGGTCGTAAGACTGAGGGTCGTACGGTCTCCCAGGAGCAGCTCCGTGGGAGGTCTCCATCGCTCACGAGGCCTTCGGCGCTGTAGCTTATAGCGTCTCAAGGTCCTTTGACGAAGGAATTGTGGTCGCAACAACTGGTCAAGAGGGTATATCCGCTGGCTAAAATGTTTCAAGTCTCAAAAACAGATTGAAGAATCAAACTTTGCAATTACAATAGACGAGAAGTAAAGCATAGCACTCGAGGTGCATGTGCTGAGATGACAGCTGCAGCACGATGAGGAGACCCAAAAATGAGGTGGCCGGGCCAGAGGCGGGAAGGGTGGGTCCTGCGGGAAGTGGATCCCACCTGCCATCACATCACAGTGTTCATCGAGGTACAGTGTGGCCAACACACTGTATGTTGAAAGTTTCCCGATACCAAACAATTGAGACAAGCATCGAGGTCACTCGACCTGCGCACCACCCATCACCTACATCCACCATGCCCGACAAGGCTCCCTCGCGGTTCGCGCCGCAGAACCAGACTACACAAGAGCGACTCTCGACGCACACGGTCGGCCTCGTGGCTCTATCCGACTTCCGCAAGCGACGCGCCGAGGTCCTCGAGCAACAGGAACGAGAGGCGCAAGAAGGCTCGACGCCGGACCGGTCACAAACCGGGACACCACGAGCGAGCGATTCGGGGGAGGGTGTGACGCGCCCTCAGAAAAAGAAAAAGAAGAAGCCTGCAGCTAGCAAGCTCTCGTTTGGAGACGACGAGGAGGACGAAGACGCGGGCCCAGTGTTGAAACCCAAAAAGAACAATGGCGGCTCCGGCGACGGCACAGACGGCGCGAAGAAGGCGAAATTCGCGGCCAACACTTCGGTCTCCATGGTTCCGAAAGCCATGACCAAGGCAGCATTACAACGCGAGGCGGCCGAGCGCGAAAGACTACGCAAAGAATTCCTCGTCATCCAAGAAGCCGTCCGAGGCACCGAAATTGCGATTCCGTTCGTCTTTTACGATGGCACCGATATACCCGGAGGAATTGTCCGCGTCAAGAAGGGGGACTTCATCTGGGTGTGTCTTGACAAGAGCCGCAAGATCGGAGCGGACCTCGGCGTGAGTGAGAAGGCAAACGCGCGGAGAGAATGGGCCAGGGTCGGCGTTGACGACCTGATGCTGGTCAGGGGCTCCGTCATTATCCCACATGTGAGTACTACCACTCGATCAGAAGGCCGGCAGATCACTGACCAAGTCACCAGCACTACGAGTTCTACTTCTTCATCATGAACAAAAACGAGGGCCCTGGTGGCCAGCGTCTCTTCGACTACTCTGCTGAGGCACCTGTTCTCGGCGACGGCGAACCCGAAGTGGACGCCGCTCCTGCTGCGCCGGTAGGCGGCCTCACCACGGCAGCAGCCCTGAAAGAGGCAGCTACAAAGGCGCTCCCAGATATCTCAACTCTCGAGGGCGCGGGCGATGACCCGAGCTTCACCAAGGTGGTCGACCGTCGGTGGTACGAGCGAAACAAGCACATCTATCCCGCCAGCACTTGGCAGGAGTTTGATGTGGAACGCGACTACCAGAACGACGTGCGGAAAGACACCGGCGGCAATACGTTCTTCTTTTCGAGATAGACTCGGCAACATTCTGTCAGGATCCGTGGTGATACTCGAGCTTGCGTCAGAGTCAGCATGTGCTGCTTATGCTCAATGAGTTCAAGGCGACATACAGTCATCCCGCCATCAGCTTGACCGTTATTACGAGGCCCATGATGAGCCACCAACCAGGCCAGAATACGAGAATGATCATCGTGTTGGTACCTGGCCCCAATATTGTCATGGCGAATTCGAATTCGAGCCTCTTGCGCAGTCGGCGTGCTGCCCTTGTCTTATTCGCTGCTTCGACGCCCTTCCTCGTCAAAATGATCGAAGTCTTGACCAAGCGGAGCAGCCCAATCCCGAAGTATTTGGCAACAATCGTTGTCGAGGACACGAAAATGGCAGCCATGAAGTACGTCTTCAGGAAAAGAAAGACGGATATCGCGCTCAGCAGGCGCTGTGATTTCAGAGCCAAGTCAAGACTCGGTCGAAGGACGCTGACGAGTCCGTATTGCGGCGCCCGGAACGCAGCGGGCTCGAAAGCTGAAGGTCCGTAAAGGGTAACCTTGTCCATCGCGATGGCGTTGCGGCAACTGGTAAATGAGGAGAGAAGTCGACAGCCAACGGAAATCCGAGATACAACTGCCATGACCATTCGAACAACCCGATCCAGCCGTCATGCGGAAAGGGCGAACGAGACCGCGACATATATAACAACTGCATGAAGCAAGAGACTGATTTATCGCGGCATCAAACACAATCGCCGGCATCTTCATACCCCGCCGACCCCGCGCCGGCGCATCCTGAACACGGCGGATGCGCCTGGCACCTGAGTCGTCGGCCTGTGTAGACGTACAATCCGCCCTTTTCGAGAGACACAACACCAGCGCATCTCTGCTAGGTACTCGCAGCCACCTGAACCGCAGGGCTAACATATTCCAGACCAGAATACCATCTCCTTTTCTTCAGAGAATTCCGTCCTGGTCACCGGTACATTCCATGCTATCGCACGAGACCCTGCCCCACCGCTGTAGATCCCGTAGCAATGAACAACGAACCCACGTGGGCACATGATTCGTCAGATCCAGAACACTCCCCCATCCCGAAGAGCTTTGAGATCTCTTCTCGACGTGTGAAGTATGCGAACGTGTATATGAGAAGGTCTTCATTCGTCGCAGGCACATGGCCCGCGTGCAGCCTGGGCCTGTCGTCTCAGTCGGGTTTCCCATGTGCCGGAAACAAGTTGCTGGTGCATCAGGAGAGATAGTCTATCTGCGGCAGTCTGACCTAGGACATTGCTCGACCACCGATACACAATGCACCACTGAGATGACGTTGCAGTACACATGGTCCTGGACTGCCGAGGCTGTCGCGCAGGAGCTCACGAGCTCATTCTCTGGACTGTCAAGTCAGTCGCTACGGCATCGGCGGCGGTGAGCCGGTCACACAGAAGTATTGCCTCTCGGGCGCCCGCATCGCCTTCTTCGGCCGCCTTCCATGCCTCCCGGCTATTTCGGGAGCCTCGCACGACAGCTTGCAGTTGCCGTATCGATGCTGGACCGCTTGGTCATCGACTCACGAGCGGCCGTGGCTGAGGAAGTCGCCGGACGCGGTGATCCGATGGACGCCTCCCTCTTGCTGTGGGACGATGGGCTGTTCCTGGACCAGGGCTCAGGGACGCCCAGCCGCAGGCCCTTTTGCATCCTGGGCTGCATCAGCCGGGCGGTGTTCCTCGGGGCGCCGGAGGGGTTGGGCTGGGCGCGGATCTGCAACTGCCGGCCCCGCTGGTCGCTGCCACCGATCCCCCCCGACCACCCGCACGACTGACACCGGCAATTCCCCGACAGGCATGCGGGTGCCTGGCGTTGGCGGGTAGATACCGGGGTTTATCTCTCGACCTTCCAGAAGGACCCCGTTTGTCATTAGACAGCAGGCCTGTAATGAGACAAAGCGTTTTCGCCCCAGCGGAGACGATCCTCGGACGATGCGCCAGGCAATGCCCTCTTGGGGGGAGGTAACCCGTTTCTCAGGTGACGTGGACAGGGAACGGCCCGGATAGATAGGTCGCGAAGCTCCACGAGAGCCACTCGGATCGACAGTGTTCGAATTCGCTTCGGCACTCACGGAAGGGGACGGCAAACTGTCGCGCGGAACGGGCTGTCGAGGATCTCCCCCAGCCTCGCGGTCGCGACGATCAGCAGTGGACAATGGGCTCACTCGACGAACTCAGAGACACCGCCCCGCCCGGACACATTCCAGGGCGCATGGCAATTCGATGAAATCCCCAGCCTCGATGGCCATTGCCGGGACGGTGGGTTTTTCGATATTCCCAGTGGCGATGCTACGGTGGATTGATGGGGGTTGGAATACGAGCGCCGTGCTACGTCACGTTCCGGCGCCGGGTTGACCGACTCTGCCCACCAGGAGGAACGGTGACGAGGAGCGACACAGCTGACCGCTCCGGGTGTTCCATTTTTGGATTCTGGAGGGGGTGGTTGGTGATGGGAATATTCATGCTATAAGAAGACCATGGTCGTGGACGTTCAGGTCCAATCTTCTAATCCATCACCGCAGTCAACCATCTCTTCAAGGCCTGAACATCACACCACAAACACCAACGCACACAGAGCTCAGCACAAGACCAACCTCACGTCTCACACCGATCTCATCACCACCTCATACCCCAAAGACCTCAACCATCCACGATGCGCGCCGCCCTCTTCACCGTCTTCGCGCCCCTGGCGCTCGCCTCCCCCATGCCCCTCCTCCACGCCCGCCAGAACGAGACGACAAAGTCCTGCACCGCCCAGTCTCCCGCCACCACGGAATGGCAGGTCGAGGACTTTGACTTCCACGCCAGCTACATCTTCAGCCAGCCCGCGCACCAGAACTCCTGGGGCTACGTCTCCTTCACCCTCGTCAACGCCGTCCACGACGCGAGCGTCAACTGCTCCGCCGCCACCGACAGGGTCAACGACTTCTTCTACGGCGACGTCGAGTACGAGTGCGACACGGCCGGCGCGGGCGCGGATATCGGCGAGACAAAGTTCGCCTTCGACCGCGCGAGCGGGAAGCTCGCGCTCGAGCAGTCGTGGTACTGCCGTGACGACCCCCAGTTCCCGTAAGCTTTTCCCTTTGCAGCTTTCATGCACTACTGTAATCAGAATCTGACAATAAAGCAGTGCCAAGTTCACAGCCAAGGGCGACGCCGTCGCGCAGCTCAGCTGCGACGAGGACCTCTACGAGAACAAGAACTGGACCGTCGGCGAGATCTACTCCCGGCGGGACGTGACCTGCGACCTCACGGACTTTGTCGTGCCCATCAAGGAGATGACGGGCATTGCCTAAGGCACGACGCGCGCGAGCATGACTTTTCTCACGAGCGACATGATGATTTTCACGAATACAGAACCATAGACTACAATATTAATCAGCTTCAACATGACTCCATCTTGGGGTGCGTTCTCACGGGGGTTGCGGGTTTACATTAGACTGGGGATAGCATTTAATCAAGACTATTGATACATAAAGATTGCTTCATCTACGCTACGTGATACGCCCATTGTACAATTAAATCAAATATCGTGAGAACCAGCCCTCAAGCGAGGGGCTGGCAGGTGAAGGGGCGGCTGATGGCGCCAGTCTCGAATTTGTGGTTCTGAGAAAAAATTGTTAGTCCAAAGAACTCTGCGTTCCACAAGAGAGGCAAAAACTCACAATCTCCTCGATGCTGGAGTAGGTACCGCAACCCAAGACGATGATGCCGATGATGAACGCAAACGCGTTGGCGATGGCGTGGAGCGTGTTGCCCTTGGCGTTCCACTTGCCCTCGCGCAGCAGCAGGAACCACATGAGCGCGGGGAAGTAGAACGTGAACCCGGAGATGAAGAGCGAGGAGCTGATGGACAGCAGCTCGGAGAAGAAGGGGATGGCCTCTGCGATGACGAATGCGACGATCGTAATGACGGTGATGAGGCCGAGCCACGTCGCCCAGCCCTTGGTCGTGTTGATGTACCGCGTGATGGAGTCTCGGTAGACGCGGCCGTGGATGTAGCGGCCGACGACGGTCGTGTTGATGGAGCCGGAAATGAAGATGACGGGGAGCGCGACGCCAAAGGCGATCTTGGAGATGAGGGGCCCCGCGGACAGGAGGGCGGGCGAGCGGACCTCCTGGCCGACGAAGGCGTAGATGAGGGCGCCGGTGAGCGTGTAGATGAAGATCTCGATGATGCCCAGGGCCCAGATGGACTTGACGTAGTCGCGGGGCGTGTGCATCTCGTCCATGAAGGAGAACTGGCACACGGCGAAGGAATAACTAAACACGATCTGGTTGATGGCGATGAAGCACTCGGCGAACGTGACGTTTTCCTTGGGCCAGGCGGACCAGGCGGCCGTCGTGATGTCGCCGCGCTGGACGCCGGTGGCAATAATAGTGATACCGATGGCGAGGACGATGGAGACGAAGTCGATGTAGCCGAGGATGGCGACCTCGGCGAACGAGGGCGGGATGGCGAGGATAAGCAGGATGATAGCCGACACGACACCAAATACGAGCGAGCACGCGCCGTCCTGCGTGATGTTGCCAAAGGCGATGGTGCCCGTCAGGCAGTGCGAGCCGACGAGGAACGTCAGCTGCAGGACGAACATGACGCCGACGATCTCGTAGCCCCAGCGGCCGAACATGAGGCGGCCGGCGTCGGCGTAGTGAGAGACGTGCGGGTGCTTGAGCTTGACGAGGCCGACGATGTAGCTGGTGTAGATGGCGACGAGGCCGAGGCCGACACAGGTGATGACGCCCGCGACCATGCCGAGGGTCGCAAAGGCCGAGGGGATGCCCAGGCTTCCGAGGGCGATGGCCTCGACGATCAGCACGATCGTGAGGCGCTTCCAGCCGAGGCGGTGGAAGTGTGCGCTGCCCTCGGCGGCCTTTTGCTTCTCCATGTCGGCCTGGGTGATCTCGCCCACGACCTCGCCGAAGACGGCGCCACGCGACATCTGAGGGGCGATCTCGTCTTCCTTCTTGTCACGCGGCATGGTGTTGCCCTGGTTCTGAACGATCTCGTCGTGATCCATTGCTGTGGTGTGGTGGTGGTGGTGGTTGTGCGGGTGGGAGGGTGGTGGGATCAGATGAATGAACACGGAGAAGGGAGAGCACGAGACCAAATGTTAAATATGGTCACTCCAAGCCACCTCACGAGATGGATGTTGAAGAGTAAAAGCAAAAGGTAAAGATAAGGAGCTGTCTGGGGCAAGAGGAGGCTTGAACCTTGAGCAGGAGGGAGGGCAGGGCTGGCTATTTGTGCCCCCCTCGAGGAAAACACCGAGTCTGGCCGACGCGGACGATAAGGGCCCGTGGGTCTTCCTCCTCTGCCCCAGAGCATCTACCAAAAGTCGAACTAGAAGCCTCGATGATGCGGGCGGAGAAGAACGTCCATCCTCCTCCCTCCCCCGGGTGCCTCACCACCAGCCCCTGGCCTCTTCTCCATGCGGGGGAGACGCCATGAGCGTGGGATCTCCGCGATATGCCATCGTTTGGGTAACTTAAAACAGTCACGCAATGCCCGTCGCGAGGGCAGAATGGGCGTCGTGCGCTGCCCTGCCGGGGACTCGTCGTGTTTGCGTTGGCGTTTAGTGGCGTGTTGAGGTTTTGAAGGGGTAATTTTGTGGGTTTTGTGACATATCTTTTGCACTGCGGGTATAACGCCGGCGTGGCCGGGGGCTCGACGGAGCACTCGGGGCCGGCGGGGACCTGGTCAGCGTCGTTTCTCTGGGGGTTTGCTCGAGTCAGTCTAGAGGAGGTGATTTATGGATAATGCCTCACGGAGGAAGACGGAGAGGTCTCCTTCAAGGCAGGCTATATCTTCTACAAGATGCCATGATGTCTTCGCAGGGCTGAGGCTCATCCCGGGAAGACATGTACGACACGGCGCCAAGGGATGAGGCTCTTCGGGACGCCAGATCGAAGCCAAGATGGGTGTGGCCGTCCTCGGGTTGGACTTGGCCCTGAACAAGCCTTGCAAGCCCGGCAATCAGGGGCGAAAGGGGCGACTCCCATAGGCTGACCATCCTCCACCACATGACTAGCCTCCTCGACTGCCGACTTCCGTCCTGTACGTAATTAGTGTCCTTCAGCTCCCGAGCATCCATGCCCTGTCCAGGCTGTCCCCGAGTGATTTTTCTTCACCAGTGCAAGCCAGGGCTGCCCGACGGGGCGAGACGGGGCCAAGCTTTCGCCGACAAGGTCTCGCTTCCGGAAGTGTTCTAGAAGATCCTGACAAAGGGACGAGACGAGACTGGTCGACCGCCAGGAATGGCTTCCCCCCACACCAATCCTTCCCCTGAGCCTCGACCACGATGCCGACTTTCGGAGCTTCTCGTCGCCGTGCCTGGATCGAGACGGCTTCATCATCAGCGGTGTCGCATCGTCGCCAAAGGAGACCCAAGTCCGTCCGCAGGGTGGTTGAGTCGTGACACGAGGCATCCCGTTCCCCGTCATCTCCCTGCATCAAGCGTGCACCGTACCCACCACGGCATGTCGAGATCAGACCCCTAAAAGCAAGCCGTTGGCCTCCGCAAAGGGGATTACCCAATCCAGGCCGTCAAGCAATGCAGACCCGGTGTTTCCCCAGATAATGCCACAGCTTAAAGGGGACCGGACTCTATCGACATCGTCATCGGGAGCAACTCGTCACGTAACTTGAATGGTTCTTCTTGAATGTTCCTTCTGATCGGGAAGAACAGGCAGACCAAAAGACTCTTCACGAACATGTTGAGAGGTTGCATCACCGCACCGCGTGTACCCGAAAGGGCGCACCCTCTAGGCCTGTCACTCTGGATCCCCAGCCCCGACAGCATGACTCGGTCCAGATTGCAGGAGCCAGGAACATCTTTGCTTGAATTTTTTCTCATCTAGGCAACGTCGGACGAAGGCACAGCTCCCTAGCACAACAATGTCCCCTTTTTCCTTTATTTTCCGTAGCGCCTCAACCACGGACATGGGCCTCCGTGAGCCTGGCCATCCGACGAGAGCCGGGCTGCAGACTCGACGTACCCCCAATCCTCTGTCGCCCGTGCTGCGAGCTTCTTTGGGGCTGTGGAACGTGCCGTCTAGCACTTGGAGAAGCTGCAGGCGCCCCCGGCGCCGCAGCAGACACGTCTGCCGTTGGTGCACGTGCAGGTCCAGATCTGGCGAGCGACGAGCTCGTTGGTGGCATCGACGTCGCCTACGGCACGGGCCTCGAGGGCCGCGACGTCCGAGACGTCGGCGGGGGTGGCGGGGGCGGCGAGGGCGAGGGCGGCGAAGGCGCCGAGGATGATGGCGGAGAACTTCATGGTGAGATTGTGGTGGGTGAGTGCTGTTGCTGCTGTTAGCTTGCCTCTGTCGTGAGCAGCGCCAGGATTACCCCTCAGAAGGTCGCAAGTACTCACGAGTAGGTGGTTATGTTGTGACTGTTGAAGTGATGTGACTGAAGGCTTCTGATATGAGAGACTGCCCGCTCGAGGCCGTGCTTTTATATTCAACAGCTCCTGAACCTTTCACCCTCGTTTCCTAAATCTTTCACGGGCCATGAGCATCCGTCGTCTCCTTCTGTAGGATACAAAATGTGAACGACATTGCTCAGGCATCTTGAGGAACACGAGGAAGAACATAGTCCTCGCCCCGACTTGGCCAGGTACGTGACCTCAGGACTGCCTCCTTGGGACAAAGTGTCGCCCCCTCAGATACAGTCCAGGGGTCTATTGGACCTCGCTTAATACAGTGATGGCTACTGCTTCGCATGAAGAGGGGTAGGCCGTAGACGCGCCAAATGATCATGATGCTGGTGTAGGATACTGTCCTATTGATTGGTAGTCCTCAAGAGTGGCCAAATCTCCGGAGAGGTCGTCTCATCACAGGCTGCATGCAATCACCCCTTTGAGTCTCCCAAATTACTGGAAAGGGCGTCCTATGCTATCTCGCGTCTACTGATTGGCTTATCACAAGTAATTAAGTCCCAGAAAGAGATGATCGCGGTCAATTAATTAAGCACACTCGTCAAGCTCGGGCGAGTTGATCAACAGGTCATTGGTTTGCGTCCCCTGAGTTGCTGTCTCGCAGATGTTGCCATGTTCTCCCAGATTGCCGGGTTGAAAAGCTGCAGGGATCTGAGCCAAGAAACAGAGTCTCGTCCCTGAGAGTGAATCCTTCGAGTCTTTTTGCCTGCAGTCGCGCATGGTGCATCCTGTGACTTGAGTGGTAGACTTGCGCATTGCATATGCCGCATGGACTTTATCCGGATAGTGCATCTGGAAGTCATCCTGCGATGAGACGAAGCGACTCGAAGAGTTGACAGCTAGACTGAAGGTAGTTTTGGAAAATATCGCGCAAGCTTCCTCGACGTCATTAATGAGCATAGCCTTACAGCTGTGAAGTCGAAGTCGCAACATCCGCACGCATTGAGCGCTTTGCAGCAATTGGGTTGCATTCCGTGTCCCGCAGATCTGCAGAACGGCAACTTCCATCCGCCCCTCGGTCCCGAGCATCTTTCGAATTTGAACTCCGCATCTCCAGGTGGCAATGCGGCATCCCAATCCCAATCAGTCCAACAACCCAGGGTCCAATACGCGCGTCCCCTAGACGAGACGCCCAAGAGCAACACTGCCATTGGTCGGTTTCGCGCCTGATGAGAGATGTTCAGGCAATAGCTGGTCGTGAATCCCTGCTCGTGGCGAGAAGGATCGGGGTAGTTCATCCAGGGGTTCGGGCTGAGACCCAATAATGTCTATCATCGCCATCTCAGGACCGGAAGCAAGCGCAGCGGCAGGGTTCAGACCAGAATTCTGGGCTCGTTTGCCTTGCCTTGAATGCAGATCGCTTGAATGTGGCCTGGTGCGCAAAGCCTGGTAGGAATTCGCCCTGCATCCTAGCCACACAAGCGCGCGTGCTTGATTTGTCCCAACTATCAGATGTGGCCATTTGGGGTCCCTACTTCCGCGTCTGCTTGAACCAATCTTTCTTGGGACAACTGCGATACCATCCAAGATGTGTCATGCTTTGAGACCGGAGGGCCTTTCCCTCGACCCTTGGCCCACGAGCCACCCAGCGGAGATGAGAATAGCGCCGGGCAGAGGGATATGGTCTCGACCATGCAGGTGAAACTTGGACGTTCAGAGAACAGCCCATGTCAAACGCCTCGTCCATGGTGGCAGATGCCCAGGAGCGTGTAGGAGATGCCGGGCAGCCAGGAAGGCGCCGATGATGTGGGCGCGCATGTCGTCGGGCGAGGGGCGCGGTGCCAACATGGCGCCGGAACTGAGGCGCAGGAACTCGGCGTAACAGGCCTTGAAGATGTGCGCGCCGTCCGGGTCGTGCAGCGCCGAGACGGTGCAGACGGCCGCTGTCAGGAGCGGTGAGCTGGCGCAGAGGCTGTCGAGGCTCTCGTGCGGGCACAAGATACCGCAGCACAACCAGTCCAGGCGCTTCGTGAAACGCTCGAATATCTGGCAGGTCGTGGGCTCCGTCGCTGCGTTTTGAGATATGACGTCTCTCACTGGCTCGTCATCCTCTTTCTCTGAAGGCGGCATCTCTCACAGGGCAGACCGTCGCCCGGTGCCTTGCACTTGATCTGTTCCCGAGTTTAGTACCCCACGCTGCAACAGGTGCGTGGCGATTGGGAAGAACTTTGAGGGACCTGCAGGCGTTGCAGGCCTTCACCTGTCGGCCGACCGGGGTTCGACTGGAGGGTTGTACCGTGAACATGATGCTCGCATCGTACCAGCTCACGTCCACTCACGTGTATGATTGTGGACGAGATCCCTCTTAATCTGTATAGATGGGATCTACAGTACATGCGGTGAAGGTTACGAGACCAAGTTCAAGAGTCTGGACCGAGGCCGGAGCCAACGGCACTTTCGCTGGAAAATGCTCCTTCAAGCCGTCTTATTCGTGCAGTTACCGGTCCAGCATGACGTCTTGCTTGTCTAGGCCTTAGAGCGTCTTGGCCGTGTTGAAGTATGGCGAGCACTCGATCGTCTCCTTGCCGTCCAGGCGCATTTCTCCGTTGTGTTCCGGTCGACCTTGGCAGACCGTGTTCCATGAGCATCATGGCGAGCACTAGCATCGGATATTTGGCATCGTAGAATCAAGACAGCAGAGTAAACCTTTTTCTATAAAACTACAGCTTGACTGCGTTGGTGTCCACCAACATGACCATCCTCTAAATGTGTAATGGGGCCTTGGAAGCACCTACTCTCCCAAATTCTCACAACGGAAGTCGGAGTGATCGCAGGCGTAGACTAATTGTCTCGGCTTCAGTCGATCCACCACAGAGGCGACATAGATGCCATGCCGTCACCTTTGGTTCTAGTTGTCTGCCTCTGAAGTACCCCTCATAGAACTTGTTCAACTTAATCACGGGTTTCTTCCAAGGCTTGTGGAAAGGACTAGACTGTTCATATTCTCATCGTCTGAGACATGAACTGACTGTCTACAACACTTCCATTCAGAATACTCCAGACAGGCCAGCATGCTGCATTCTTGACTCAGAATTTCCACTCCTGCGCGGCGAGGTCCCTCAAATCCTGCGTCATGCCCACTGGATGCTCGAGGGCAGCAAAGTGACCGGCATCGTCGCGTTCTGTTCCCCAAGACGATCAGTTCGTAATCTACGCAACCCATGACAAGGGCAATAGGCACCTACCTCTGTAGAACACCAGGTTGGCCGTCCTCTCGACGGAGCGCTTCGAGGAAGGCTGCGAGTCGTAAAAGTACGACGTAAAGCCGAACGGGACGGTGATGCGGTTCGCAGGATCCGTGGCTGCCTCAGCAAACTGGTGATGGCGGATGTTTTCCGCGTACGGGAGCATGGAGGGCATAATGCACCCGCTAAAGTAGTAGATGCTGACGGTCGTGAGGATCGCGTCGATCCAGGACGGATCGTCGTGACTATCCGGGCACGCCAGCTCATGGTACTTCTCGCCCACCCACATGAGGATTCCCATGGGGTTGTCGTGGAGCGCGAGGCCGATCGTCATGGGCTACATGGCCATAGTCAGTCTTCAGCACGCCGCGGGGCCCCCCCTGAAGCAGAACATTCCCGAGTCCGCATGCAGACGGCGTAGCCGATGTGCTTCTCCAGCCAGTCTGTGACGCGCCCCGACAGCTTCTGCTAGCGTTCCGTCTGGCCCTGCTCTCCTGGCAAGATGCTCGGGGCGAAGTTGCAGTGGACGATCTTGCACGAGTCGGTGTACTTTGAGCCGAGCTCGCGGCCGACCCAGTGCGCCCAGTCACCGCACTGCACCATGTACTCGGTGTAGCCGAGGCGCTTCATCATCACGTCGAAGATGCGGGCGTTGTCCTGCATTGTCCATCCCTTCTTCGCTGGCCATGAAGACCAGCCGAAGCCCGGCATGTTGGGCGAGACGACGTTGAAAACGGGCGCCTTCGGATCGTCTTTGCTCGGCGTGGAGAGGGGCCCCCAGATGCGACTGAATTCGTAGAAGGAGCCTGGCCATCCGTGAATGAGCAGGATGGGGACCGCCTTGTCGGGTTCTGGTACCTGGGCGCGGGCGTGCACGAAGTGAATTGTCAGACCCTCGATGTTCGTGACGTACTGCGGAAACTGGTTGATGCAGGCCTGAGCCGAGTTCCAGTCGAAATCATCCCTCCATTGCTCAAAGAGCTTCTTGGCCCATGTAAAAGGCAGACCTACTACGGTTAGTTGAAGGGCTTGGGGCGAGCTGGTTTAATCTGAGAGTGCGATCGTACTCACCGTACTCCGGTCCAGCGTCCGGGACAATCTCACGGCCAGGCAACCTAGTGTCGTGAAGTTTCCTCTTCAAGCGGTCGACTTCCTCCTGGGGGACATTGATCTTGAAAGGCTTGACGTCGGCCATTTTGGTGTTTACCAGGGCGTGATTTTAGTACTTAGCGAGACGCTCGTGAGTAGGCAAGCATGAGTGACGAATGCAATGCATCGGCAACAGATTGTCAACGGGGATGACCTTAAGATAGCATAAGGTGTGTTATATGATGTCAAGCCTAAGTTTATTGGCCATACTTGGCTGCGGCGCCGTGCTTGCAAGGAGTACCTCGGCTGCTCCCCGCTCGACGGCTATGAACGGAGCTGTTGGCCGTGCCTCGGGGACTCGACCGATAGCCAACTCGTCGGCACCTTCGCAAGGGAATGACGCCCGTTCCAACCCAGGGCAACCAGAGAGTCCGTGAAGATGCTCCGAGGCCCGGGATTCTTCGTAGTTCCTCGCCTTGAATAGTTGCTGGGTAAGGGCTCAGGCAATCCTGCACGTACTACATCGACCGAATGCCCTGCCGCACGCTCGAATAGAAGGTCTTGAGGAAGACATTGTCCTAGTTGGCTGCGAGTACAATATTGACCTGAGTCTTACCATTGCCGGTCACATCTGCGTCCAAGGTACGCTCATCTTTGACCACTTCTCAAGTTATCTCTTCTAATCCGTACGGTCTCAAAAATGGCCGTAGCCTGCGAGCCTCGCCCTTGATCAGTGTTCGCCTGGCCGTCACCGCTTCTCTTCGACTCGTTCTCGCCAAAGAGGTCAGGTTCGGGGAAGAAAAAGTACTAGCAAAAGATGTAGGCCAGCACGTTGAGATGCAGGAGCTCGCTCTTGCTGGGGAAGGTATCGCCAAAGTCCGCCTGCTTAGGACGAAGCATCAGATCTAGACGGGACCACATTCACGATGTAACAGTCGGCAATACGCAACTGCTTAATATGTGCTGTAGAAGTCTTTGTGCATGTCTGAGCTGTCATCCATGGGGATAAAGCGGGCGCTCCGCAGACTGACGGCTCTGCACCCATTGGCCATGATCATGGACCCTAGTCGGCCTTAAACCGGTGCCTGGTCATCAACGGATTCAAGTCAGTCCACCCCTCAACACAACCCAGCAGTCACCCTTCCCTCCCGTCAAGACTCACAAAAGCAACCCAATCGATCAAAATGACCACAGACATGGCAACAGATACCAGCCTTGAAAGGCAGGCCCTGGACCACATCGCCAGCGAGCGCTTCAACCAGCGCTACACCCTTGCAGCCACCACCGAGCACGGCGATCTCACCGTGAGCTACGCCTATATCGGAGGCGATGCGAACCCAAACCTCCCGACCGTGCTGTTCATGCCTGGCATGTTCGCCTCTCGCTATCTTGGCATCTTCCTGGACGCCGTCGCAGCCAAGCTGGGCGTGCGGATAATCGCGATTGACCGGTATGCCGCCCCTGTGCTGAGATCCTGTTCCTCTTTTGGCTGACTCGCGGACAGACCGGGCATGGGACATTCTACAGACGTTCCCATTGAGAAGCGCATCTCGGTGTGGATTGAGACCGTGCCACGTATCTTGGAGCATCTCAATATCAAGCACGTCGCGCTGGTGTCGCACAGCTTCGGGACGGTATACCTGCTGAACACGTTATACCACTACCGTCATCTGTTGCACCCAGAAAGGCCATTCGTAGCTCTCTTCGGTATGCTTCAGACCGCCGTCTACATCCAGTCACGTCTACGAGACGCCGTCTTGCTAATCTCCTACAGCCCCTTGGGTTGACGCCTCCATCTCTCGCGTCACCACCATGCAGCTCGCGCAATACATACCCGAGAGCGCATTCAAGCTCTGGCACCACATCCCACGCTTCTTCGTGCTGACAGCGCAACCTACTTTTGCCTCGAGCGGCACCCTTTTCTCCAAGGCATCCACAATGCTGGGCAGCGGTGCCACGCCCGCCGCCGACGAGTCCCTGCTGGGGAACAGCCGCAGGCTTGTGGAATCCAAGTACGGCGTGAGCCAAGAACTGCAGACGCAGCTGGCGACATTCACGATTCATTCCATGTTCCATGAGAACACGGCCGGCGCAGACAGCGAGGCTCTCCAGTGTCTCAGGAAGGGCGGCGGCGTATCGTGGGAACAATGCGGTGACTACAAGAAATTTATCGAAGAGCTCGCCGGCCGTGAGAGGCAAAGATTCTCATCCGAGACGGCTGCAAGTAGGCAGGAAAAGCTTACTATTAGGTCGTACTTCGGGGAGACGGATGCTTTGATCGGCAAGACCGGTCAGGCGTATGTCGAGGATTGCTGGAGGGGCACCGCGGAACAGAACTTCCAAGAGGTCTTCGACTACGAGTCTAACACTGTCCCAGGCGCTGATCATGACACCGTCTCTCAGGATGTTGCAATATGGGAGAAAATTCTCGCGCATCTTGTTTGACAAGAGTGCCGAGCAGAACGGAAACGTTATTGCGATCTTGCGAACGGGCAATCCCTCATAAAAGTCTTCATATGAACAAAATCAAACACAGCTCACGAGATTGAAGTGCTTGAGCTTGACCCGAAGCTCACCGCTACGCATACCATGGATGTGATGGGCCTGGATTCTGCGCATAGGTCTGCTGGCACAGTCATTGCCCTGGACAACTCCTTGATCAGATGGTCATCACGGACCTGGACTAGCAATGTCGGGCTTCTGCATTTCCACGTCAACTTCGCTCACGCGTGTACTCCATACTCTAGATATGGTAGCGAACCATGCGACGATAAGATCTGGTATCAGCCAGTCTCTGATGTGTGCTCCCGATCTGCGTCATCAAGAGTCAGTTTTGCGTTTAACTTTTCAATCTTCATCGTGAGCTGTCATGCACCGCACTCCGTAGCATTTGTGGCACTTTGAGGCGTCAAACTGTGCATGACCTATAAATCCAGCAGTGTACGTGCCATATCAATCAGCAGCCGCCCTTTACCTCCGAGAAATCCCTTCATCTCTCCATCTCTTTTAATTCACCAACTCCCCTTCGATATTCGACAGACATTGCTCCAGCGAATTGCCCGTTCACTTGCTCAGCAAAGCTCCATCGAGCACCTAGCCATATCATCCTTTCACCTCCACGCATAACGCAAAAATGCCTGGATTGAGGTCCCGCCGATGTTCCCTCTCCACTGAAAACCCGAAACGAGAGATACTAGGAGAGGAAGAATTTTCCACGTATCGTCCGATGAGGAGATGTCAATTCCTACTGCGCTTCATACGCCTCCCCAAGGAGCAAAGATACCAAGTCTACAAAAGAAGCCCGCTACGCCAGGTAGTAAACGCTTCCGACCTTCCCGATGAGATCAACTATGAATTGGTCTTCGAAGACAGTGACGAGGACAGCGACGATGAGAGCGACGACGAGACCATATCCGACACGGGTAGCGCGAACAATGCCGAGAGCGGGAACGGCACCGAGAACGGCGACAGCACTGAGATCGTCAACGACAGCAATGACTATTTTCATAACTACCTGAGCCCAGCGAGCCCCATGGACTGGCCTCCATCACCCAGTGAGGACTCATTGTCGAACGCCAATGGCACCGATGACGCCGACGTCGCCAACATCGATGGCGACGGCACCGTAAACCCATCGTTCTTTTCATCGAGGATTTTTGTCATCGAGTGAGGATCCGGTCTTCGCACCCGCCCAGTCTATGTGCTTGCAACGAATTTGTGGGACTTCAGCGTCCCATTTCATGTGGAAAGCGAGCGACCAGCACTGTCAACCGGCCGTGACGGAGAGACTTCTAGAAATCGCCGGTAACTCGGTGCCCGTGGACCCTGTGGTCCCGGTTCCAGTGACAGAAGATGAAGAAGAAGAAGAGCCGGCATGGGCTGAAATTGATTTGCTATCGGGCGAGGACCTGGCTGCCACGCAGACTGCAGTTCAATGAAACTTTCACGGTAAGGTCAAGGGCCATATATGTGCCGGTGTACCAGTGCGAACTGGCTACAGACAAGGCAGGCCTACATGAGAAGAGCAGGTGAAGATTCCAGAACGGCAACTACTGTTTAAGGTCGGGAGAATCTCATTCAACGAGCAAAGCAGTCATTTATGTGCATTGGTTCACCTCAATATCTTCCAACCATCATCTTAGATAATATGAGCGATTACTTTTTTATCCAAACTTCGTTAACGACCGCGTCTTACACGGGTGAGTGCCACCCTTGACGAGTGAATCTTGTGCGGTCACGCCAGAGATGTCCGCCATTGGCTGTCGCTTTAAACATAATGGCAGCTGAATGAAGGATAAACTGCCTTGAATCAGCACACACATCTCTTATACTCGATGGCACAGACAAATGGTGAGCATGAGGCAGGTGGATGAGTTTTGCTCTATATGACTGTCCGTAAAGCAATAACATCGACCATGTGTAGTTTCACGTTCCGACCCTGTGCATTTTGAAGATCGCCTTCATTCTCTCGCACCCTTGCAAGCTATGTGTGTTGCATCTGGGAGCTCCTTGCCCATCCGTTACTCTCTGCTGCCGTCGCTAGTAGAACTTGGCTTGCTCCCCGGAGACGATCTGTGATTAAAGCTTTTGGATCTCTTCCAGCCTTTGCCGAATGAGTTTCAACGTGGAGAGCACTGCATTGTGCGCGTTTTCGAACTTGATCCTCATGGGATTGGTCCTGATGAGGTATTCCGGGCACTTAATACCGAATTTTGCGTAATATAAAGCACCCTCTGCGAAGCTGATGGCCATCCATTTGTAAATCATTTCCAGCCGCTCAAGATGTGCTTTGTCCGTCAAGGCGTTGATTTGATGGTCTTCAGTTTGGATTCCAACTTCCTCCAATCCGGTTTTGTAATTCTCGAGGTTGCCAGAGTCGAGGAGAGAACAGCCCACGATGCCCATCTCGGAGAAAAGAGCTGACACTCTAAGAAGTACTTGTTAGTTACCTTGATGGATATTTGGGCTAGACCATACCTCGTGAAGAACTCCCTTCGTGCTGCATTCAGATCGGCCATGTTTGCGCAGACATTCAAAAGCAAAGAGGTGCCAAAAAGGATGGTTGTCAAGATCGTTGGAATAAGCAGTCTAATACTTGACGACTTTCTTGGGTCTGGCGTGAAAGTCTACTTGATTGCTGGTTGCCGATGATTTCTTTTGTTTGTTGGCTTGGGGAAGAGGTAGCGAGATTGTATCGGCGACTCGCGAGGAAGGGTTTATTTAAAGGCATTTTCTGAAAATGGGCGATGAGACAATGGAACAATGGTCATCAGTCGCTCTTGAGTTAGCTTCGGATTGCTCCTGACGCACTCTTCGAGCAGTGAATCAAAGTGTGGCAGGATTTTCTGGTACCTGGGGTGAATCACATTTGGTCATGAGCGGATTGCAACGGTGAACTCTTGTGCGTGCGAATTAGGCACTGAAATCAAGATAAGCAATAAATCAATAACTCCTTTGCACATCAACATTAATGTTGTACACATTCTACCTTTTGCCGCCGAGATCGGGTGTTGAATGATGCAGCCACCTTCTTTTGTTTGACCCCGGGAGACGATTTACAAAGCTCATCAAGTTCAACGTGTATCATAGACTGCCGATATGCCACCTTTGTGGATCTCTGGCGTGATCTGAACAATGCTCTTGTCACTTACGCTTCACTGTATAATTCAGGGTAAGATGTATTTTACAGGCAGATCGTCGGGAGGCTCAGAGAAGTCTTCTTCATGAATGAAGCTAACTTGAAAGCGGGGTCGCAAGACACAACTTCTGACCAGACCGGCCCGGTCCTCAGTCGGAGACAAGCGTGACCGGGCCGGCAGCATCGAACGTCTTCCCTCCGGCAAGGGAATACCTCCACCCTGAAACAATCCTGCTGGCACCAGAGCGACGCGCCGAGAACTGCTCACTGGCTGACGATCACCCCCGGGCAAGGACAAACATATGTGCCTGAGTTTTCCTGTCTGCAGCAGCACGTCACCGCCGTCGCAGGCGCCCGGGGTTCCCGGAGGCGACCCCATCCCGACCGGCACCGAGGCACCCGGCCCATCTCCATCATGGATCTCGAGCTCGGGACCCCAGAGTCCCACCCTTCATCGCCCAGTGCACTTACAAGGAGTCAGCAGAAGTCATCTCATCCCCCACCAGACACGCCCCCCGAACCGAGCCGAAAACGAGTTGCAAGAGCGTTCGTTCGCCTCATGCTGCCATTAAGAGCTCTGTGTCCTGAACTAATCTGGGATGCAGGTGTGACGCTTGCCGCAGACTGAAGGAGAAGTGCCAAGGAGGTGATAGATGCATCCGCTGTGCTCGGAATGGCCGGGAGTGCACTTATACCGATGCCTACAAGCCTCCCAGGCCACAGCCCCGACGCGAAGATGCCAGGTACGAATGCATGATCCGTTTACTTCTCCCGCCTTCGTTTCCTGCAACCAGGGAGCATACTGCTAAGCGGATCTCAGGGACTTTCTCGATCCCGAAAGGATTCAATGCCTCGAACAAATTGTGGCTCATTACACGGGCTTAGAGGTCTTCGACAAGGCAAGACTCCGCCGGGTTTCGTCCTCGCTCATCAGTAGAACAGACGCGACCCCATCCCTTCATACTCCAGCCTCTCGAAGGATTGTCGACCTCCGACTCCCTAACAGTGAAGGAAAACCAGATGTTCGGAACGAGACTTCAAGTATCGCTCCTACAGACGCATGTGAGTCAAATCGTAGTCCTTCAATCGACAGCGCCACTAACACCAATCGAGCATACACCGGAGAGCTTTCCCACTGGGACTTTTCACAGACCCTCCAGCGCAATATCAGGAGCAGACTTCCGGACCACTCCACGCCAGCAGCAATCACCTCCCAGTCTCCAGATACGCCGCAGCTGTCATCGTCAGCTGTCAGCATTGTCTTGGACGCTGCCAGCGCGTTCCCACCCCCCGAAGTTGCTTCCTTTCTCTTTGACGTCTTCTTCGTTTTTGGGCAGACAAACTACCTCTATGTGGATGAGCTGCCTCTACGAGACAAGCTTCGTCGTTTCTATGATGGGTCCTACATTCTCACACATACCGATGCGCCGTGGGTCTGCACCGTCCTCATGATGTTCGCCATGGGTGTTCAGTTCAGTCACCTCTCCTCGAGTTCAACAAGCATCATGCAGTCCAACACGGATGAGAGCGGGCGTCCGGCGACCCTCCTTGAAGATGACACAGTCGCCAGAAGGTTCTATTACAAGGCCTCAAGGTTAATCCCGGACGTCATCGCCATTGCTTCCGCTGAGAGCGTCCAAGCTTTCGGCCTCCTTGCTGTTTACGCCTTGGTATGCGACCCCGGTCGTGTCCTGAGCTGATATCGGACGGAAAGCTGACTATTGCCCTAGCCAGTTGATGCAGCCGGTCTATCCTGCACTTACTTGGGCATTGCTATCAAGATTGCGACACAGAACGGAATGCATCTGAAATACGACAAGCACCTCGACCCACGACAGGTGGAAATGAGGCGGCGGATCTGGTGGACCGTATACACTCTCGAGCGGTCAGTCGAGGGAGCTCTCGCCGGTTAGGTTACAACTCGAGCTGACAGATCTATCGACAGACGTATTTGTGTGCTGCATGGACGACCTGTCTCTATTACGAGATCAGACGTTGAATCCGACTTGCCAAGCAATTTTCCCGGTCTCCCTACCAGCTCACGGATTGACACCATGCCCAATGTCCTGGCCATGATCAGACTGACTGACATGCTCGAGCATGCCCGGGATTTGATGTCAGTATACAGCGCCAAAGACGGCGTGACGGCGCGTGTTAACAAGTCACCAGGATGGCTCTCAAGAGAGCAGTCCCGAGACAAAAGCTGCAAGTTATTCAGTCTATTGTCGGTCTCAAAGATGACCTGCAAGTGTATTGGCAGTCACTGCCAACAAAAACATACTGTCGGGACCTGAATCCCGAGAGTTCCCTCTTCAGGTTCAACATTCACCTCCAACTGACATTCCACCTGGTTTACATCTTCATCGGCCGCTCCCATATTCTCAAAGGCACCAGTGACGAAGAAGCCCCGACCTCAGATGATGGAGCTTGGGCCAAGGCCCAGAAGCAACTGGTAGATGATTGCATCAGCAGTTCCCTGACCGTCATCGATCTATGCCAGTCTTTAGACGACGAGGTGGGCCTCGCGAGAACATCTTACACCGAATTCACGTCGTGTTGCGCTGCCGTTCTGGCAGTTCTGGCAGGTCGAATATCGTACCAGGACACCCGTCTACGAAGGGGGTGCGACAAAGGCATCAAGCTGCTCAAGAAGATGTCCATCGGCGTATTCTCCAACAACTCGGAGAAGCTGGCTGTCGAGGCGCTAGAGATGGCAGTCCAGAGACTCAACGAACAGTCGAGTCGCAAAAGAGCACCACCTGGGGTATCCGGTATTGCCTATGCAAACTTCCGCAACTGGGCCACCGACATCGAGGGTGCGAATGAGCCGGTGGCCCTTGATCAGCATCATCTATTGTCGAATGACCAGATGGCGGAACAAAATCCAGGCATCACAGAGCCAGTCGATCATTTCATGATGCCCAACCCCTCTGTGCCCCCTGGGGCGGGGTTTGATTTGGACTCGGGGTATCCCGAATTTGACTTGGGAGCCTTCGGATCGGTTCCTGGTCTAGGCGATTGGTTTGAATTTGGGTTGCACTGAAGTTGACTGGGAACGTCATCCGATGAATCATGAGAGAAGGGGTACGAGCGCAGAGTAATCTACATGCTCTCACTACTCATGCTGCAACGTAATCCATGCTGGTTCGTGCTCAAAGTCGTTCCAAACGCCCAGAAGACCGGCTGAGTCAAGACGTCCTTTTGATGTCCTTCGGATCTGAGCTCGTCCGAGGAAAATGCCGTATTACCCTCGGTACCTCTGGCGTTTCCTCGTATCCGGAGGGCCAGCGGCATCAGAGGGTAAGCAGTGAACCTTCAACCCGACCTCTGCGGGGACCTTGCGCGTGTCCATCAATCACATGGAAACGGACAAAGTTCCCATGGAAGCATCGTGGGAGCGACGATAGTGCAAGGCCCCCGAGGCTGTACCTGGACCCCCTGCAGCAGCGGGCTTCCCATGGACTGCAGTCGCAAAGGTACGCTGACGTCACGGCGCTCTTATCACCCCGTGCCTCCCCACCCCGTCCTCATTGGCTGGCTGCTTACTAGTACCTCTTCTGGCCGCCGCTTGGTCCGTGGTCCCGTGGTAGTCGCGACTGCCTGTCGTGCCTGAGGAGGTTCCAGGACCGACATTACCATTGATTGGGCTTGTTGATGGGGAGCTTCTTTTCCCACGACCTTCAACACCACACTTGCTGCACCTCCTTGAACTCATCGGGGACCACCACGAATCGATCCCATTTCTCCGAACCAGCCATGTCCGACTAGCGCATCGACCTCGGGATTCATTCGTCCTGCCCAGCGAATTGCCCACCTGGGCGCGCAACAACACAGCCACCATACATCCGCCCGAGGCATCGTCCGGAGCAACTACAAAGGAAGAGAAGGTTACCAGGAGTTCCACCACTCAAGCGACAGAATCACGGTGATCTTTCAGACCTGGTTTTCGACGTACCCCGGCGTCTAGATCAGTCCAGATGATGGACTTCCAGACGTCCCCAGCCAATCCACTGGTGGATGCCTTGGCTCGCAAGAATCGCTGCGACGCCCTGCGCTCCCCAGACTACCTCAACCTTTCGCTCTCCCTGTAAGTCGCCACTCATCGTTCAAGGCCCTTTCGATCATGGCTCACACATCAGCAGGTTCATCCTCATCGGCCTCCTCATCTCGTATCTTCCTCAACACTACCGCATCGTCTCTCGCCGCACCGCCGAAGGCATATCCCCGTGGTTTGTCCTCTTGGGCACAACCTCAGCCACGTCCGGTTTCGCCAACATCCTTACCGTGCCGCCTTCGAGGGAGGACATCGCCTGCTGCAGTCAGGTCGAGACATCCGAGTGTCTGGCCGGGCTGCTGGGTATTGCGCAGCTGGGCGTGCAATGGATATGCTTTGCCTTGATGTAAGTCTCCCGTTACGAGCTCTGTCTTTGATTCAGGCGCTGATCGACTTGACCAGTCTCGTTCTCTTCCTCGTCTTCTTCCGTTACGATGATGATGACGTCCCCGAAGAGGAGTCTGCACGGAAAGCACCAGGCTGGCACACAGCGGTTACTGTTGGTGTGCTGTGCTTCTTCCATGCCCTCATCGTCATAATTCTGACGGTCGTCTTCGCTCTCGCCTTGAAGACACATCTCACCTTCTGGGCCAATTTTCTGGGAGTCATGGCCGCGGCACTCGCAGCTATACAATACGTGCCGCAGATCTGGACAACATATCACCTGAAGCATGTCGGCAGCTTGAGCATCCCCATGATGTGCATCCAGACGCCCGGTGGATTTCTCTTCGCGGCCAACCTGTTCATGAGACTCGGCGTGGAGGGCTGGAGTACCTGGGGCATCTTCCTGCTGACAGCTACCATGCAGGGCTGCTTGCTCGCCATGGCCATCTTCTATGAGCTCCAGGCTCGCCATGGCGAGGATTCCGAGCCTGCCGATGGCCTTCAGCCCGAATCACGGCGGCCGAACCCGGTCCGGACTTACTCCGAGGGCTGGCAGGACGGGCTTCCTGGACCGTACACCGCGCACCCCGAACGGTACGCCGACACCGAGGAGGAACTGGAACGTCTGCGCGACAGGGAGGAAAGACAGGTGCTCCGTGAGGATAGGCCCCTCCTGCGGCCCGGTGGGATCGGTACCCCTCATCGCAATTACAGCACGAACAATTGATTGCCTTGGCCCGTGTACCTGCGTGTCCGGTGCCCGGGGTCGGGTTGGCTATTCTTTGTACATCCGAGATGTTCTTCTCCCAGGGACGGCGCAAACATGAATTGCATTTGATCTGAGATGGATCCCGAGTGTATGGCACAGCGGCGCATGCTGCAATGGAGGTCCTGCTCAACATGTTGCTGATGCTTCCGGAGACGTGACAAATGCCCGTCGGCAACGTCGGGCTTGGCAAGGATGCAGCTGCGGCAAGTTATATGAAGGCAAAAGTTCTGGCCGTGGGCAATTTACCTTTCAGTGGAGCAAGGGAACTAAAGAAGTACGGCAGGGCGCGCGAGTACGGGCGAGAGCTCTTTGGAATGTGGACATCGATCTGGCAGGGAGGACGACAAGTCGCGTGCCGTTACCTAAATGGCACAAGGATGCATCGAGCCGTCCCCGTTAGCGCTGCAGAAACGGCACCGTCGGCCAACCTATCTGGCCACTGAACGACCCTGGAAGCAAGACATGGGATCGCCCGAGGATGGCGCTCTCTGTCTGCAGGGTGGTTGGGCAGGTTCTGCCTCGCAGCTTTACGTCGCATGTTAAGACGCATGAAGGGAGAGAGTGCCGCTGGGGGAATGGAGACTGACTCGCTCGTCGCTGAACCGCACACATCGCCAGCTCAACCGCAGCACTACTCCCTGTCCGGCATGCACTTGATGCTTGGCTCGCAAGGATGGCATCGTGGGGCGCAGGCTTGACAAGCTCAACAGCCAGGACCTTTCTCCGTCATTCGCCCCCCTGCTGAACCTCTCGAGTCCCCAGAATCCTGGCCCTTAGGGCAGGACTATCCCAGTCCCCCGGCTTGGTCTACGAATCACAGCCGCTTCATGCCCCCCTTTACCGACAGACGGCGGACAACTGAAGACCCTCCCCCGCTGTCGGGCCCGTCGCGGCGTAAAGGACGAGACCGACAAGGGCAAGAAGGGCAACCACCAGTAGATGACCAGAGATTTTCCCGAACCATTCCTTCGGCCCCTGCGGCTGTTGCATCGTTACTCAGCTTCCACTCCCGCCGTTGTGTCGTGACGTGATCCCGAATCAAGTCCTACGCTGCCTGTCCCTCGAGAGACATGAGCGGCCTGGACGCATACTCGCCACTTGCCGACTTGACGATAGCTCTCCCGCTCGCCTTCGAAGGCCGCCGAATCCCAACGACTCGCGACGATGCGCCTCGGCGCCCCGAGGCCGCGCTGCTGACATCACCACCTACCGACATATATTCCTTGACGGACGAGGAGCGGGCCATCGAGAAGAGCACACGCACGACATGACAATTGGCCCTGCGGTGGCGTTCGACATCGCCGTCGCCGCCATCTGCTCGACGCTCATCCTGGTGCGCTGCGGATACCGCCTGCTCTCTCGGTGCAGCGTGCACACGACCTGCCACCGGACATGGCATGCCGATGACGCCTACATGGCATTTGCGCTGCTGCCTCTCGTCGCGAGGACAACGTGCATCGCCATGTCGTTCGTGCTGAATCCGACGCACGCGTACGGGCCCGCGACGGAGGAGGAAGCCATGGCGAGAGGCATGTCCGTGTCGGCCCTGCAGAGCGTATACGAAACGTCGCATAAGCTGCTGATTCCGGCGCGGCTCATGTACGCGCTGTTGTACGTATTGAATGCTGGACCGGACGTGGGAAATAGGTTGGCTGATCCGCCGTGTAGCCTGTGGACCCTGAAGCTCTGCATCCTCGACTTCTACTCTCGGTTCGTCGACGTGTTGCGGTATGGAAGGCTGGCGACGACGATCCTGTGGTGGTTCATCGTCGCCACGTTCGTGGGCGTGCTCGTGGTCACGTTGACCGAGTGCCAGCCACTTTCTCTGTGCGTAACTCACCGCCCGCGGCCGCGTCGCGAAAAACGCCATTGCTAACCTGCCGATCAGCTTCTGGACGCCCGACCCTGCGGCCGGTAAGTTCCCCGACGCACTCGAGAGGGGGAGATCCGTGCGACTCTACGGAGGACTGACTAGTTTCAATCCAGGCGCCTGCCATAGGGCTCTAGGCAACCTGCTCACCATGGCCGTGCTGAACATGGTCACCGACATTGCGCTCATCATATTCCCGTTCCCGATCCTGCGACACATCAAGCTCGATGGCAAGGCGTGAGTGCAGAGAACGCGCTGGTGCAATTCGAGGAGAGTGTGCATGCCGACTGACGCCAAATCGCAGCAAGATCCAGCTCGTCGTCCTCTTCAGCATCGCAGGCGTCATCGTCTTCATCACGATCCTGCGCGTGCCCCTGATCCTCAATCAGGCCGTGTCGCAGAGGTCTCGCTCCATGGTACGTCGGATCATCCCGGGGCCGCGGTGAATCTCATCGAGACTGACAGCGTGCAGTGGGCGTCGATCGAGATATTGTGCGCGTGCATCGTGACCAATACGGCTTTCTTCTACGCGCTGCTCAAGGACTGGCAGCGGGGCCACGACTCGCGGGGCCAAGTGTACGGGTCGGGCAACGTGGCCCAGGACGAGTTTTATATGCAGAGCCTGCCGTCCGTGTCAGCGCAGGGGGTCGAGAGGGCCGAGGCGGTCGCGTCGTGCGACAGGCCGCCAGACCGGTACCGGCGCGGGTCCTGAGATTGGGTTCTTGCTTTTTTTCTCATTTGTTTCGCATGTTGTATTACTTTCCTTTCATGATACCCTGGCGTCGAGAGACCTGTGGTCAGCAATGAGATTTGGTGGCTTTTGACTGCGCCTCCTCCGCTCACTGCGTGGATGACGCGATGTTCCGTGATCGTGAAGCTCCTGCGGCAGTGTGATTACGAGAGATAGAGCTGAACCCTGTCCTCCCCTGCCTGCGATATATATATACATATGTTATATATGTAGCCTTACCCAAGTTGCACGGAGAACTGTCGGACCGGTATGGACCCTGACGGCGCTGCCCCCGCGCGGGTTCAGCTTGCACCCTCCCTCTCGTCTCATCACATTTTGTGTGAGGTAGGCTCTGGCGCAGGAAGCCATCACAGGGCAAGGCTCGATCAAGCCTATGCTCAGAAGCCGCCGTGCCCATCCTGCCCTTGAACGTCCCTACTTGCTTACCAGAGGAGGGGGGGCTTATCCCGTAGAGTGGAGATGACTTACCAAAGCGCCATGACTGCGACTGCGACAGTTCAACCCTCGAATGATTGTTGGCGTCATTCTTCCCATGGCGCGTCGAGGCGCTCTGACGGGCCATTGAGCAATAGAAACGGTATCCTGTTCATCAGAGAAATGCCCCTATCTCTATGATAGTTCAAGCTCCTGTGAAATTTCAAAATGGTAAGTATCATCGATTGTAAGGTCCTCTATCTAGTATGTACTACAGATTTCTCTTGAACTCTCTAAAGCTTCTGGTAAGAAAGGGAGACAATGTTGTGGCGATTCAAGCAGGGATGGCATGGGGCACGTGCCATTCCAGCAACTAAGTACCTGGCTCTCGGTAAGGTACAGCGTAGGTAGGTCCGAGGGCTGAACAATGAACTGTAAGTACGGCAGGACTCCTACGCTGTAGCACCCGTTCGTGTTTGGGCCAGGGCACCGACGCGCGAAACGCGGTGCAATCTCCCGCGCCGATCTTTCCTGCGACTAGCAAGGCCCTGTCAGCAATGGTGTCGCGGTACGACTTAGTGCATATGACGTCTGCCACTCATACGCGTGCCTGGTGGCTTCAGGGGGCCACCTCCAGCCCGAAAAGGGGAGCAAAACGGCCCTAATTAACGGGACGTTATTTTTTCTTCCCCTTCCTTGAATTCTGTTGCCTGGAGCTTGCTGTGCGTGAGATGATGACGGGCGAAGAAGGGCGAGATCCGATGCTTGCACCGCGGCAGCAGGGATGAAAGCCAAGGATGCAGAAGCCCGTGACCCGCTGCATATCCGGGGCACGTGACGAAGGAAGCTGATGTGTGGGCGACTACTTGCTATCTCCATGTTAGTCGGCCATTTTTAGAACCAGGCTGACTTCTGAGGTGGCTGAGCACCGTGGAGGAAGCTGACATTTGGCGGCGTCCTCGAACGCCCGGCCAATCCCCGTGGTGGAAACCGTTGACATGATGCGGAAGGGGCGCTCTGGACCGACAAGATGGAACGAGAACGAGGAGACCTCGAGTTTTGTATCGTCATTGAGCAATGTGATGATGATGATGAATGATTGCAGTGAAGCGCCAAGCTCCCCAACTAACTCCCCCCATCTCCAGCCCAATGGTCTGGGGCGACGAATGGGGGGCTCAGAGTCCCATGAGGAAAGGGGCAGCGAAACACTTGCCTCGCGGTCTCAGGGCCGGAGTACTGCGTAGTACTGGTACTACTAGTCATGCCTTGAAACGATCAACAGGAGGACATTGAAGTGGGTGTGATCAGCTCTTGTGTCATAAGGCAAGCAAGTATTACTGCTAGGTACTCGGCCGTGTTCACAAGCTTAGCGCAATGGAAGTACTTTGGTGGCCGCCGAAGCGGGCTATAGCGTGCACTAGCCTCGGGATCCTAAACAGCTACACGTACTTGTACCTCCGCCGGGGTTTTGAAGGTTTAGATTCTACCTTGGAAGATCGTTAACTGAGAAGGTAATATCGTGAGTATAATCTGTTAATCTCGAGAAGGCTACTAGTATAATCACAAAGTCTGGGGCCTGTATTTACTACTCTCGCTAGTAGTTTATAGTCGGCCTCCTTGCTACTGATCGCCTTGAGGAAGAGTTCCTCGCCCGTGGAAAACCTACTAGTACAAATACCTGCCCGAGATACCGTGGGGCGTTTCACGCGCTAGACATTTGAAACCCCAGCGGAGGTGCCGTAAGATACTTTTAGTACAGTATGTCTCCCCTGGGCATCATCATAAGCATCCTGGGACAAGGCATCGGATGGGTCCTCGTCCACAAGGCGGCGCCACAGCCATGGCCGGGATGGGTCTCTTGGTAAACCTGCTTCATCTCCCTCTCTTCCTACATCTGCTTCACTTCACTTCACTTGACATCGCGTGAGCTCTCGACTGTACCGACTCTCAACATCATCGTGGGCCGGATAAGAAGACGCCCTTGGTCTAACTAGGCTACCGTCTGTCCTCCAGCGCCGCTCCCGCTTCATCCCCTGCCCATCGAGAAGGACTACTATACTAGTAGCCAGGCAACCACGAAACGGACATTCGACCTGAGCATCTTTCCTTTCGGACGCGTCGTCATCTCCTTTGTCTTCTGGAAGCGTTCTCTTTGGCATCTTCTTTCGTTTTTCTTCGATACCCGGCTTCTACAGCTTCTCTCATCTCGGCCACATCCTCACTAGATTTGCTGGGGGAGCCACTGTTTGGCTCCCACCTCGACCATCTTCAGCATGACGTTGACGCGACGACCACTTCTTCTCTGCTACCTGTGGGACTCCACGGCGAGATGCATCCCCAGGAGATTCTACAAACTCATCATGCTCTCCATTTTCATGGGCACCCTCCTCGGCGTCCACCTCACAATTCAGCTGAACACGAGGACTCACCACGCCCCCTTCACACCACCGGACGGCGACCCAGAGGTCCACGGAGTTCATGTCTCGGAGCTCCAACGCGCCCAGGAACCGCTGTACGCCCTGGAGCCGTTCCCTGAATCGCCTCAGATCATCCCTTACCCCCAGAACACGTCGCAGCAGCGGAACCCCTGGCTGGCCGCCGTCATCTGCTCGGCCTTTGACGCCGAGCGCCGCATGCTCATCCGCTCCACGTGGATGCACCTCTACCGCGACGTGCCGTTCGACGGCCGCTTCGTCGTCTCCAACCCGGGACCCCAGTGGAAGGACATGCTTCGAGCCGAGAACCAGACCTTCGGCGACCTCATCGTCCTCGACCACCTCCAGGAGGACGACATGACGGCCAACACGGTCAAGACGGTCGAGTTCTACAAGTACCTCGTCGACCACGACCTGCGCTACGACTTCGTCTCCAAGATGGACACGGACCTCTTCTTCAACGCCCGCGGCTTCTGGGACAGGTACATCCAGCCCGGCCTGCAGGACGAGCGCACCGTCGGCGAGCCCGCCGTCATCGGCGAGCTCTACTACTCCAAGCTCCACGACCTCGCCTTCCCCCACGGCTCCATCTACACCTACACCTGGCCCATGGTGCAGAAGGTCGTGCGGCTGCAGGCGAGCCACCGCGTCATCTCGGGCGAGGACATGGTCGCGGCCGTGCTGCTCCTCAAGTCGCGCCAGACGGTGCGCATGATCAACCTCAAGGGCACGGAGAAGTTCGACTACGACGACGGCGACGCCCGCGGCGACGGCACGGCCTGGGCGCGCGCCGGCACGCACCCGGACGCCACGCGGCACGCCCTCTGGGGCCCCGACGCGCTGGCCGTGCACCAGCTCAAGAGCGAGGCGACGTTCCGCAAGGTGGCGGACGCCTTTGACGAGGGCGGCATCAAGGCCATGCCGCCCCCTCCGCCGCCGGGCGCGGCCGCGTGGCCCTCGCTGAGGATGCGGTGGTTCGACTTTTGGCACGCGCTCGGCGTGTCGAGCTATTACCTGTCGCGCTTCGATCGGATACCGGAGTTCTTCTGGACGCTGGACGAGGAGGGCGAGTGGATATGTGATGGCATTTGGAACCTGGGCGCGTCGAGGATGGGGTATTGAAATTTTTTAAGTAATGAATAATCTAATGATGCCGCGTCCCGCGGGAGCGTACTTGCATGAGTAAAAAAGCGCGGGCATCACAATGCTTTGATGAGTGATGTTTTTAGCTGTGTTTGGTCATGTTCCTGGTGAGACGAGATGGCGAAGGGCGTCGTGTAAACTTTTGATGGTGGTGGGTTGGGGCAGCTGTATGGCTGTCCCGGGCGGATGCACGGGATGCGGTCCTCGGGAAACGGTAGGAATTCGCAGATGCGGCCGGAGCTTGGCATCGACATGGTGCAACGGAAGGAGTCAGATCGGCCGGGCGCTGGCAGGTTGCAATGCAACGCAGCTGTCGTGCTGACGTCCGGAGCCTCCGGAGACCCCGAGGCTTCCGGGACCTCCGGACGGCTGGGACACGGGGCGGCGCGGACGGTTGCGCTGGCCATTTTTGCCGTGGGAGGAAGAGGTGGACGTATGATTGAGGATCGTCCACGTAAAATCTTCGTGCCTGGAAAGTTCTTCTCCAGGAGATGTCAAGGCATGATGGCGACAGGCAACCAGCGGAACCAGTCCGCCACGGCGACGACCAGAGACAGCTTCGACTTCGACGACAGCAATTGCGCAGAGATACTCCGGGCGAGGAATAGGTTACAGAGACCGATTCGCCAAAGAATCACCTCTATCACCAGGTTCGACATCAACATCTGCAGGAACAGATCGTGAAGGGGAGGAGACCCGACCACTGCAGTGATCGCCGCCTAGGTACGGCAGGCTGACTGATCAACAACCAAAACTGGGCCAACTCGCACGTGACGACCCAGCACCTTCCATCGAATCGACATGCAATGGAGCCAGAACCATACAAGTCCAGACCAACAATCAATTCATCCCATCAGCAGCCCTGACCTCATCGTCGAGGAATCGGTCTGGCCGTATGCGCCATCCACGCAGGCCACGCCAGAGCACTCGCCCACGGCCCCATACAGCCAGGCCGACTCCCGTCTTGGCTCGAACGCTTGTGGGACCCGCGATCCATGGCAGACGTCAGAGCCTCTGGGCGCCGGCTTTTAACCTGTAGTGCCATTCTCCACCGGCACCGCTGGCGCGTCCAGCGCTGATGGCGGGAGCTATGTCATCGCCCGCTAGGGAGAGCGAGATGAGGAAAAACCAGCCGATGCCCAGAGGAAGACGTCGTCGTCTTGGGACTGTAAGATCGTGAATCTACACTCGCCTTCTTTCTGCCGAGAAAGAGAACCCCGCGCTTGGTTGATTTACGGGAGTATCCATCTCCGACCTTGCCTATACCACGAAGTGGACTGGGAGTCACTTGCACCATACGAAGATTAACGGCCCCGAGGCCTGAATACTTGCCCGACATGGCAGACAGAGAGCACAGGGTGGACGAGGATTACGGCATGGAGAGCCAGCACCACGGCAGCCCCCCGAGAAGCCATGCGAGCAGCCCGACCGCCAACGGCGACGCGGGCGACACCGGCGAGGCCAGCACCAACGGCTACACCAACGGCAACAACCACGGCAGCAGCCACGGCACCACCAAAGGCGAACACCGCGCAGGCCTCCCCGACCTCGAGTCCGGCGAGGCCGGCCCCCTCCCGAAGCCGCGCAGGACCTTCTTCCAGCGCAAGCGCGAGCCGCTCCCTTTCCGCGAGCGCGCGCTGCGCGTGACCTGGGCCTGGTTCCCCTGCACCATGTCGACGGGCGCCCTGGCGTCGCTCATCTCGCAGCAGGCCTACACCTTCCCGGGCCTCACGACCATCGGCACCATCTTCTACATCCTCACCATCGTGCTCTGGGCCACCTTCACGGGTCTCATCATCATCCGCTTCGCGCACAAGCCCCGCGCCCTCTCGACGAGCCTGCACCACCCGTCCGAGTCCTTCTTCTTCGGCGCCTACTGGGTCACGGTCGCCCTCATCATCAACGGCGCCCAGGCCTACGGCGGCGACAAGACGGGGCCCTGGCTCGAGTCCGCCATGCGCGTCGCCTTCTGGATCTACTTCGCCTGCGCCACCGTCGTCGCCGTGTTCCAGTACCACGTCATCTTCGAGGTCGAGAAGCTGCCGCCGTCCGAGGCCGTGCCGGCCTGGATCCTGCCCGCGTACCCCTTCCTCGTCACGGGCACGGTCGCCGCGACAATCGCCGCCGAGCAGCCGCAGCAGAGCGCCACGCAGATGATCGTCGCGGGCGTCATGGGCCAGGGCCTCGGCTGGATCCTCGCGCTCTTCATCTACGTCGTGTACCTGACGCGCCTCATCGGGCACAACATGCCCGCGCCCTCGACGCGGCCCGGCATGTACGTCTCCGTCGGCCCCGCGGCCTACACGTGCGCGGGCCTGCTGTCGCTCGGCAAGCAGGCGGGCGCCGCGCTGCCGGACGACTTCCTCGGCGTGACCGAGGTGCCCGTCGGCGCCGTGTGGCAGGCCGTGTCGGTGCCGGCGGCGGCCTTCCTCTGGCTCGTGTCCGTGTGGTTCTCGGCGCTGACGACCGTGTCCATCATCCGCGTGTCGCGCCGCATGTCCTTCACGCTGCAGTGGTGGGCCTTCATCTTCCCGAACGCGGGTCTGGGCATCGCGACCATCCAGCTGGGCGAGGCCGTCGGTTCGCCGGCGATGCAGGCCGTGGCGTCGGGCATCACGATCGTGCTCGTCGCGCTGTGGCTCATGTGTGCCGTGGCGCACATCCGCGCCATCTACAGGCGGGACCTGCTGGCTGTCGGCAAGGACCTGGGTGTCGAGGAGGTGAATAGGCGGCACGAGGAGAAGAAGCTCCAGGGGGTCTGGACGGAGGGCGCCATGGCGGGCGGCGGTCGGAATGGGGAGAAAAGGGAGGACTGAGGGATTGTGCTGCTAGCGGGATGTTTTTAGAATATGAAATCAGGTTGTTTTGCCTGACGAATGTCGCGTGATGAATGTCGTGCCACGTCTACCGAGTCGAGGCTGATGCAAGACGTCCATCTGCATCGTGCATGGGATCGTGGCCGGTTGAGGGAAGAAAAGAGGCCATCCACTGGGGGACAACTATTCCATTCCTGGCCGCTGTACTGCTAACAGCTGCAGGGCGCCGACCTTCAGTTGAGGCCCAGTTCAGGGCACCTCTAACCTGGATGGGCGCTAGAGGGTGCATGTCGGCGCCCGGCGTCACCGAAGAGCGCGGGATGGCTGGCGGGGATCACCGGGTGTGCCACGGCGATTGCACCAGGCGTCCGGGGCCGCAAGATGCGGTCAGCCCTCGCCGCAGTACATCATCAAACCTTTCGATTGTCTTTGTTCCAGACGGGAAGCTGTCGCGTGTCTCTCCTTTTCTGGCTCGCCCGTCGTAACTTCAGAGCCCCGGCACCGAGCAAGGCTTCGGCGCTCGGTCGGTTCGGCCGCGATCGGAGATTTAGGAATTCGAATTCCAGCAGGCGAGCGCGAGGACGCGGCATCTTTAAACGAGGGACGGCGGGCGGAGGGCAGGGCGAAGAGAGCGACGAGATTGAAGGGGTCCCCGCCTGGAATCCTTGGTGCTGCTCATCTCACGCGGCGGAAGACATGCTGAGGCCGCCATGCCACCCCCTTGCTGCCTCTGCTTCGGCCTCTCCACATGGCGCCAGGCTTTCTTGACCTGGACTCGTGGTGTATGGACCCTGCTGGCTTGCTGCTGCCCGCTGGCAGAAGTTGGGAGCAGGAGCAGAACCAGACACGCGTGTCTCTGATGGACGTGGCCAATGGGATGTCCTGGGGCCATCGGGGAGGGCGATGGAACTGGGGCAAGATGGAAGACCCTTGGCCACTAAGTAGCAAGTACTAGTACAGTAGCCCGATGGATGTTCATCAAGTGCCCGTCAGCCCGCCGTCTTGAGCATAGTTGAGGCGTTCCTTGGCGGACTACAGCGTACCTAGCACGCTGTCGGTCGGCGTAGGAGGCGCTCCAGAGGCGTCTGTGGGCTTTCGAGTGCCGAGGAAGCCTGACTCGCCAGCGCTCTTCTGCCGGCATAGAATATATTTTCCCCGATGAGGCGTCCGCCTCTTGGTATTACTCTCCCTCTTCCCCCAACCTGGATCAGCCCCAATGTCTTGAAGAAAGGGAGAAGAAAGACGGAGACGGCGACGGTCCGGAAATAAATCAGGGCCGTCCCCCGAGATCACCGCCCCGAAGGAAAAAGGCGAAGACCGGCTTGGGGCTTGGGACAGAGTTTTGCTCGGGTGGATCCCGCCAAGGGCCAATAATCTGATGGCGCGTCCTCAAGATCGGATCTGATAAAAACTCTGCATTCCCAAGGGTTCCCGACTGCGGTACAATGGTCCAGTCGTATGTTGGGCGCATCGCCAAAACATGCCATCCGAACGCCGACGCCGAGGCCTGGCTGCGCTGTACGTAACGTAATGCCATTTGTTCAATCTTCTCTTTGGGCGAGGCCTCAAGGCTCGGCCAGAGAGAGCTGAGAGGGACATGCTGAGGGCTGCCAGGCCTCATGGATCGTGGACTGATGCATCACCACATTCACGACAGCACAACGTCGCTTGACAGCACCTCGCATGCCCGATTCCCAACGCATCGGGCCCGAGGAGCTGCGCGCCCCTCTTCCATGCGTTCGATGATCATATGAGATGAAAACGGGCAGGCCAGTAGTGGGCAGGCCAAGCGGGGGCCAAGGTGCTTGACCGGGATCAATCTTATCAGATGGAGCCTGAACCAGTGGCCACCCTCCACCACGGCCGGCAGACAAGGGTCTGCTTCCTTTGCTCGGGCTCCGCTCTCTTCGTCTTGCTCGTCTTACTCGTCTCGTCGTCTTCTCGAAGCTAACGGGGCGACGGTGACGACCGAGCATGTGCCCACCCCTCCATCAGCTCCGAAAGGATCTTCACCAGACACCCCCCGGGGGAGGCAAGTCTGGATCTCCTTGACAGCTCCGTCTGCTGGTCCCCTGTTTTTCCTCTCTCTCGCCGGGAGCTACATAAGGCACGGTGTAACCCTGCTGCATGTGCCCCCCGTCTTCTTCGTCTTCTTCCGTTGGCCAGAGTTGAAGCTCCCCTTCGTCTTTCCCTGAGCTTGTCCCGTATCCCTCAGTGATACCTTCCCTCCAACGTCCTGTGCATTGGGTCTCGACTTCCCCTCGGGATCATTGTACTTCAAGCTTCCCGCCGTCACGTTACGCAAGCCCTGCGGATTGACTTTGACCACTGTACGTACCGCCGCCTCCATCTCACGCCTCCAAGCCCCCCCTTCATGCCCCAAACAAGGGCGGGATATATATACACATATTTATATTCCTCCGTCCCCTTCTTCTCTAAATTTTCTTCCACACCCTCCTCTGTACCAGTTACTGACCCTCTCCCAAGATGGCAACCCAGAAGCCCGTGGATGGGCCCGTCGAAGGCAACGTCGCGGCCCCCGTCTCTCCGAGCATCTCGAACCCGTCGCACGACCACGAGAAGACGCAGAACCACGTCGGCCAGGACATCAACAACACCGACTATGTCAACCACGAAGGCGTTGAGGCCCAGGGCGGCATGGGAGGCGCCATGGTGTCCATGGGTGTCGCTAGAGTCGAGGTCCTCAACTCGGTCATGACGAGGACCGACCGCCTCGGCATCTTCTTCGGCGTCTTCCTCGCCGCCTACGCCTACGGCCTCGACGGCACCCTCCGCTACGCCTTCCAGCCTTCCGCCACCGCCGACTTCGACGACCACTCGCTCCTCTCCACCGTCAACGTCCTCCGTGCCGTCATCGCCGCCGCCGCGCAGCCCACGGCCGCCAAGATCGCCGACGTCTTCGGCCGCTTCGAGCTCATCCTCGTGTCCATCTTCTTCTACATCATCGGCACCATCGTCATGGCCACGTCCTTCAATGTCGGCTCCTTCAGTGGCGGCGCCATCATCTATCAGATCGGCTACACCATGATCATGCTCCTCCTGCAGGTCATCATCGCCGACTTGACCTCCACCCGCGCCCGTCTTCTCTTCAGCTACATCCCCGCGACGCCTTTCATCATCAACACCTGGGTCAGCGGCAACGTCTCGGCCGCCGTCCTCGACAACACCACCTGGCGATGGGGCTTCGGCATGTGGTGCATCATCTTCCCCGTCTGCTGCATCCCCCTCTGCGTCTCCCTCTGGATCGTCGGCCGCCGCGCCAAGCGCCAGGGCCTGCTCGCCGACCTCAAGTCGCCGTTCCGCCAGCTCGGCTTCGTCGGCGCCATGGTTGAGCTCTTCTGGCGCCTCGACGTCCCCGGCATCATCCTGCTGATCGCCGTCTTCGCCCTCATCCTCACGCCGTTGACCCTCGCCGGCGGCTTCGAGTCGCAGTGGCACCAGGCGCACATCATCGCCCCCATAGTCGTCGGCGTCCTCTGCATCCCCGTCTTCGTCTGGTGGCAGGGCGCCGCGCCGCACCCCCTCGTGCCCCTGCGCCGCATGAAGGACCGCGGCATCTGGGGCGCCCTCGGCATCGCCCTCCTCCTCAACTTCTCCTGGTACATGCAGGGCGACTACCTCTTCTCCGTCCTCCGCGTCGGCTTCGACATGAGCGTCGAGATGGCCACCCGCGTCGCCTCGGTCTACTCCTTCACCTCGACCGTCGTCGGCTTCATCCTCGGCTTCATCGTCTACCGCGTCCGCCGCCTCAAGATCTTCATCGTCGCCGGCACCTGTCTCTTCCTCGTCGCCTTCGGCCTGCTCATCCACTTCCGCGGCAGCGCCGAGGTCAGCGACCAGGCCGGCGTCATCGCCGCCCAGGTCCTCCTCGGCATGGCCGGCGGCATGTTCCCCTACCCGGCCCAGGCCTCCATGCAGGTCTCCCTCATCCACGAGCACCTCGCCGTCATGACGGGCATCTACCTGGCCACCTATAACGTCGGCTCGGCCCTCGGCAATGCTGTTAGTGGCGCCATCTGGACCCAGACCCTGCCCACGGAGCTCACCAACCGCCTCGAGCGCTTCGGCAACGAGACCCTCGCCCAGAGCGTGTACGGCGACCCCTTCACCGCCATCGTCGAGTACCCGCTCGGCACCGAGGTCCGCGACGAGATCATCGCCTCGTACCGCCACATCCAGCGCCTCCTCTGCATCACGGGTATCTGCCTCTGCGTGCCGCTCATCGCCTTCGCCCTGTGCACGCGCAACCCGCACCTCAACAACGAGCAGACGCTCGCCGACAAGACCGACGTCAAGAACTTTAACAAGAAGACGGACGCCGAGCGGGCTCACATTGTGGGCTGATTTGCTTTTCGGGTTTTTGGATTTCGAGCGTCAGGCCGTGGCTCGGCCGTGATTACCTAGGCAGGGTAGTACTAAAAGCTTACTTGTGCTGCGTGCTGTTGCAGTAGTATGATTAATAGATAATCTTATGCCATGTGTGGTCAGAATGATTGTGATGAGTGACTTTCTTGTTGCAGCAGTATTCATGGGTGTTGTAACCGGTGTTGATGGTAACCAGGGGTCTCGACTGGCGCAAAAAGGGATGTGTACCAAGACGTACGGCGTCACAGATGCGTCGACTCCGTTGAGGTTCTGGAAGGTAGAAGAACAGTTCCCGGACAGCATGATCTACCGTAAGGAGTGTCAGGGGTTCTACACGTAGGTGGTAACGTGCAACTTTGAGCATCATCACGAGCATCAAGACTACGGCATACACGAAGACATGACTGGCTGAGCGAGGTATGCAGGGGCAAGGAAGCAGCATCGCACGACATGGCCCACACACAAGGTTTTCCATGACAACATCACGGGGACCTTCGTTGGCAATCAGCAAAAAGATCCCCGAAGCGGGTGTACTTTTCGAGGAAGCGATAACACTCTCCGAACAGTTTACAACAGGAGGCGCACCACCCGACGGTCAGCAGACCTCCCACAGCGGCCGGGGCAGGTCCGTCCAGAAGTGCCTCTCCCGCGGCTTCCTGGCGCCCGCAGCAGCAGCTGCCGGGCCCGTGATGCCGACGTAGACGACGCGGCGGGCCGGGGCGCCCGTGGTTACGGAGCGCGACTCGAGGCCGTAGTACGCTGAGATGGCGTGGGTCAGCCAGCGCCTGAGGGGGTTAGCATGGCGGGTTCCAGGCGAGGGGAGGAGGGAAATGCCCACTTGAAGGCGGCGCTGTCGTCGTCGCCGAGCTCGTCGAAGACGACGCCGGACTCGACCCTGCCGCGTCCGACGTCGCGCGCTGCGCGCTTCCAGCCGGGCCCGGCGGCCGGGGCAGCGGGCATCTGGTTCCTTCGGCCGACGAAGACGATCTCCTCGTCCTCGCTGTCGAGGCCCTCGACGTCCGTGTCGACGTCGGCTGAGGCGCGGGCGCGGGCCTCTGCCTCGTTCTGCTCGCGCACGAGGTCGCGCACGGGCTCCTCGAGGTGGCGGACCCAGTTGCGCACGGCGGGGGAGCGCTTGGCGCAGTCGCGCAGGTCGCGGGGCACCATGCCGGCGCCGAGGCCCGTGGCGGAGCCGTTGGCGACCTGGGCCTTCTTGCGCCGGGCCTGCTGCGCGAGGTGCTTGTCGGACTGGCGCTGGTGCAGGGAGCGGCCGTCGGCGGGCTCGCGGTCCCAGAAGACGGCGAGGTGGTAGGGGACGCGGTGGACGGGGTGGGTGGCCTGCGGGGCGAAGTCGGAGGGGAGCGGCGGCTGGACGTTGGGGACGTGGACGAGGCGATCTGCGGGGGATTGCGTGAGCGAGGGCGAGGGAACGGGATGGATGAATGTGGCTTACCGTTCTCCCAGCGGCGGCGCTGCCGGCTGCCCTCGTTGCCCTTGAGGGCGGCCTCGCGCCGCTTCATGCTGTCGCGCCTGCTGGGCGGGCGGCGGATGGGGTCCTTGCGCCCGTCGCCGACGGCGATGGTGACTGTGCGATGAGCTGGGCTCTCGTCGTCGGCGCGGTCATACAGGCCGTCCTGCTGCTGCTTCTTCTGCTTGACTGCCTCGTCGAGAGGGATGGCGAGGGGCGAGCCGGTGCCTCTAGCGATGGGGCTGACGCTGAGAGACTGGAGGGCCGAGAGCGTCCAGGCCTCGATGTCGATGGGCGTCGTCGAGGTGCCCGGACGCAATGGGTGGGACGGGGTCTGGGGTGGCTCTTGTGAAGTTGGGACGTTGTCCCCCGGGGGAGGAACGGCGCCGAAGATGGCCATGATCGTGGTGGCGACGCGACGCGATGAGGAGACCTAGGTTGAGGATGATAAGGGTGTCGGAGGGCCCGGATGCGGGTATATGGTGATCGAATGATGCAGACTGTATGTTCTATACCGTATCTATGTCGATGGATCCCAAGATGGATGGAATTGGAAGGAAAGCACCTTGCCCGCGAGGTGTCGGAGGAGTTGTAGGAGTTGATCTTCCCGAGGCGAGTCGTGATTCATCGAGCGCTGAAGGTGCCCTGAAGCCACAGCCAGCCACAGCGAGAGGGGACCGGGGAGTCACCGGCCAGTCGCCTCTCCACGTGCCCGGTGGGGCGGGGGTGCATCGCCATTTTAGCTGAACCCCAGGGTCACTTCAAGTTCTTTCAATGCCCGTTCTTAGCGGACAGAGTTGGGCTAAGATGCTCACTCCAACATCACATTCCGGTCACTCCGTCGGTCTCGCTTTCGTGAAACGGCCCATGTCAATAGCAGGCCCGATCAACAGACCCGTACGCGAACGACCAAGTCCAGAGGTTTGATGCCAAGCCTGTCAGATCATCCTGGCATCCAAGTCCAGGGGTCCGAATTGACTCATGTCGTCGGCGAGTGACTGTTTTTGGGTCGCAGGTGAGTCGAGGCACTCACCGCGGCAGCAACGACAAATCGCTATTGGAAGATGACAGACTCGTTTCTACAGGACCATATATTACATTTGATGATACCTTATCTAATTTGCTGATACATTCCGAGGTACTTTAAGCATGCCGCGCCCAAACTCCAAACCTGACCCAGGCAGCCTCCCACGATTCACTTTTTGCCGCTCACTTGCGGCCATGGCCGTGCTGCTCCATCGGCACGGCCTCAAGGCCCTCCTCGCCCGACCCGCTGCGCGCCTTGAGCGCAGGCTTCAGCTTGCTCGGGTAGCGCCAGAGGAACCAAGCCATGGTGACAGTCATGAGCGACGCATCAAAGACGTAGACGCCCCACTCGACGCCGAGCAGATACCCGTCCGAGCCCATGGCATACTCGGCCACGCGGAAGATGTTCCTGATCATGACCATGGCCGACGTCACGTACAGCATGTTGAGGCTCTGCTGCCAGGGCACGGCCGTGCGCACGGCGCCCTGCGTGCCGCGGAACCGCTTGTTGAAGACGAGCGCCGCGGCCATGAAGATGCCGAAGATGACGATCTGGAAGATGAGGCCGCCGACGATGATGTTGGAGCCCAGGTTCGGGTCCGTGTCGCTGTTGCCCTTGCCCGCCTGCACGCGCAGGCCCGCGCCGCTCGCCTGCACGAGGAAGCTGAAGACGTCGCCTGAGACGAAGATGCGCGTGAGCCAGGTCGGGCGGATGAGCGAGGACGCGCCGCCGTCGACGGCGCGGATCACGCGGCTCAGCGTCATGTACAGTGATGCGGCGAAGAGGATGGGCGCGAGGAGCAGGAAGGTCGACTGGAGGACGTAGGGGATGAGCTCGCCCGTGGAGCCGTTGGCTGCTGCGCGGCCTGCGTAGCCGACCACCTCGACTGCCACGGTGTTAGTGCGCCGTCCTCAGTCAAGGGGGAGACTCGGCATGATGCTTACAGATGCCGCCGACGACGAAGGGGATGCAGAACCACATCCTGTGGCGGAACATGCGCCACGTGTGGCCGATGGTCAGGATGGCGAAGAGGACGGCGAAGACGATGGCCGCCGGTAGGGAGGGGATGTACCGCCAGAGCGGGTATCCATTGTAAGTCTCGAGAGTCGGCATGATTTCTGCTTCGTCCTGGCAAGCGCTCTTTGGCAAGTGTAGAATGGTTCGGACGAGGGATCCAAGGGTAGTTGGCGATGGTCAGAGGTTGATGCCAAGTCAAACACAAAACATGATCACAGAAAGCCTGGGCGGCCAGGTATATAACACAATGGACAACATGGCGACAGCCGTCTCGACCCAATCTCGTCCTTGCCGGTTTCCCGTCAACGGAAAATTCCCTGGCAGTGGAAAACGTCACGTTGGTCAAGACGCGTGGTCTAGGAGACGATCCAAGTCAGGAGAAACCCGAGGGGCACGGTGAAAAGCGATACCGAGTGCGAGGTCTCCCGAGTAATGTTGGCGGCGCAGGGCTGAGTTAGGGCGGGCGCTCCCCGGGTTAAATCATGAGAGGGCGGTCTCGCCCCTCGGCCTTCTCGCGAATCTCGGGAGCGCCCAGGCGGAATGGCTCAGCTTTCTCGGCTTCCTAGCGCGTTTCTCGGCATGACCCGAGTCGCAGGCTCGCAGCCGGGCCCGGGCGCCCCGCGAAACATCCACTCCGCCGCCCTCACCACCACGTCCCGGCTTGGCTCGGTTTCTCTTCGTCATGCTGGTGCACTCTATCTCGCCGGTATATGGACTCGCCGCTCCCTTCACCCCTGTGCAGGTTCCCAAAATTAGGAAATTGGGGATCAAAAGCTTCCGGGCTGTAGCGCCCGGCTCGGCAGGACCTCGTGAGGCTCCGCCTTGGGCTCGTACTTTCGATATGGTGGACTGTTCCGTCTATCAATCTGCAGCCCCTGGCCTGCGGCTCACGACCACCTTGAGGCCAGTGCCCAATCTTCGTGCTCGGGTGAGGCTCAGAAGGGCCGCCAGATGCATGTTGGAAACACGAGTGGACCGTGGTGAGGCCAGGGATGCGTACTTCAGGAGAGCGAGTGCGAGTTCACGACATGGTTCCTACATATAACATGAGGCCTGGCAGTCTGATTACAGTTCTTTTGATTAGTCTTTTTAGGTAGATCACGACAAACACAACTCACCCAATTCGCTCATTTGAACCACCGGTACTAGCAACTCGACGCTCTCTTCATCATCCTCCAACTCGCGGGCGACTCCTCACTCCTTCAACCCGACCACAACAACAAACCACCCATCATGGGCTTCTTCGACCCCGAGCACAAGACCAAGGCGCACATATTCGAGCTGATTCTCATCGCCGGCGCCATGGGCCTGTCCGTAGGCCGCATGATCCTGGCAGAGCTGCCCATGACACGAGCAGACACCATCGCCCTGGGCATGGTCAGCACCTCCTCCCCCAATACTCACTAAACGACGTACTGACACCCTCCCAGGGCGGCAAGTCCCTCTTCATCATCGGCTACCAGCTCCTGTCCGAGCACCACCGCAAGTTCAAGCGCTTCTACAGCCGCAAGGCCTGCCTCATCCTCAACACCCTCGAAGTCGGCTTCTGGGGCGTCGTCGTCTACTTCTCCCAGATGACAACGACAGCCATGTGCCCCCTCGACAAGGACCTCATCACCTCCTGCATCTTCGCATGGACCATCATCGCCCTGGCCGTGGCCATCATGTTCGTCCCACCCCCTTCCTTCCCCGCGCCGCGCCGCGACGACTCGCTGACTCTCCAACCCCAGCATCATGTCCGCCTACGCCGCGGTCCTCTCCTTCATAGAACTGCGCACGCCGCGACAGAAGCCCGACGACAGGAAGTTCCAGGCCCTCTCCGACGAGTTTGGCGACGGCCAGCCGCTCCAGCCCGTCGCTTTCAACGCAGATCCGCACAAGCAGTACACCGGGCAATACGGCGGGCACGGCGGGCAGCCCCAGGTCCCGCTCTATGCCGAGTATCCTGTCCGGTCACAGAGATATTAAAGCGCTTGGATTCAAGAGCAAGAGGCAACATGTCCTCGTTGTAGTTGGCCGAGCACCTGACGCGCAGCATGTCGTACAGCAGGCGTTGCATCATGATAGATTTTCTTTGGATAGCCATAGCTTGACACTTGCTTTCATTTGTTGCATGTGGACATTCATTTCCACTTTTTTTCATACACACATCGACTACTGATCAAGCACGGAGAGTCCAAGAAGCATGAAGAAACCCAAAGTGTTGCTAAGAACTACTGTTCCGTCTATGGGCGTGAAATCAAAACCATGCTTCGCAGTGGAGGAGCGGACTATGCCGGCATGCCTATTAACCAAAGTCCCAATGCGCTGAAGTTCTCTCAGCATGCTCCTGAATGCTACGAGCATTTAACCGTGCGCCATCTCTAGTTCTTCCCCGCACAGCCGTGCAGATCTGACTACCTTTATATGACAAAAAGAAACAATTTCAGACTCAAGCCTACAGCAAGACGAAAGCAACACCGGCAGCGACGCCAGCAGCAAGGGTCAGGGCTCCGGCGCCGAGGCGCGGGCCACCATGCGCCGGCAGGGGCTCGGGCAGCTCGCTCTCAGCCGGGAACTCCGAGTTGATCGGCAGGGGCGGCGTGAAGGTCGCTGTGAAGGATTCCGTGAAGAGAGTGGTGGGCAGCGTGGGAGGCAGAGGAACAACCTGCGAGACCGGGGGCTCAGGGACTGGCTGCTCGGGAACAGGCTGTTCCGGAGTGGGCTGCTCAGGGATGGGCTGCTCGGGGACGGGCTGCTCAGGAGTAGGTTGCTCGGGAGTAGGTTGCTCGGGAGTAGGCTGCTCGGGAGTAGGCTGCTCGGGAACAGGCTGCTCAGGAGTAGGCTGCTCAGGAGTAGGCTGCTCAGGAGTAGGCTGCTCAGGGAT